>JWIV01000041.1:0-708325 GCA_000966865.1 Fusarium sp. JS626 | reverse complement strand
ATATAAAGTTATTAAGACTTTTAAAGCTTTCTAATTAGTAGAATACTAATTTCTTTAAAATATAGGCTAGCTATCGATTTAAATATAAGCTAGTAAGCTAGCTATTAATATTATACTAGTCTTCTATATAAATTAAATATAGGTAGGTCCAGCCTATAAATATAATTACTCTAAAGGTACCAGGTTAGTAAATTATCAATGAAAAATAGGCCAATGAATAGAATTGAAGGGAAGAGGATACCTCCGCCGATAGTGCCATTATAACCGAAGGTAAAGCAGGCCATAGTTATAAGGAAGGCTGAGGGCTGATATAAGCTGGGCGTTATATAACAGGATGAAAGAGGGAAGCTTACTGGAATAGACCAACTTTGGACTGCGGAAGAGGTTTGCCAGCGAGTCGCTTTGTGACGAGGCGTGGTGAACGTCGACAGTCATGACAAAGGCCAGGGTGATTTGCGATGAGAGGGATTAGGTAAGGAGAACAAGCAGGAAATGTTTTGAGGTGGTTAAATGTAAACCAAATACCCTGGAGAGATGCAACTGCTGAAGTTTGTGAACTCTTATCCTAGGATCGAGGGTCAGGCTGATGGGTTCGATGTGAGGTTATATACATACCCTGACACCGACACCATGGGACTGATGCCGGGGCTAGCGCGGAGACGTGGAAGTACCTTGGGGAAGATAGAGAACCTAGAATGGCCTTTCTAGGGCTGAAACTTAGGGGAATTGAGAGGATCTGCAGGAGTTACAATGCAACCGAGACCTTAGGCGTAATTGATGCCACCTCATTTTGCAAAGTTTTGCCATACCCTGCGGATCTCATCTGCCGAGGACATGTTCTACTGAATGTTCTATTCCTATTTGGGCCAAAAGCCAGTGGATCACGCTATGTGAGGGGGAGGAAGTTGTTGCCGCTATGTATGCGCTACGCAGGTGAGACGGGGGTATTCCTAATGCGGACAAGTACAGCGTTACTACTATGAGGCTATCTCTAGACGTTCGAACGATCTGGACACCAGGAGACCTCCTGATGGCGCAACAACGTTTTTCTTTTTTCCGATGATTAAATGTTTCAAAGGGTCCGACGAAAACGGCTGTGGGGAACGGGTTTGTGAGATACACCGTGGCTGTGGGAATACTCTTTTTCATATCTATATAACACAGAGCTAAACCACCAACATAAACTCTCGCAGGCTGAAAATCAAGTACAGAATTTAAGATCGAAGACGAAAGTCCACAATATTTACTGTCCGCCATCAATTGACTAACATGGCAACAGACTATACTCTCAACCACCCAAACAAAGGCAGCATCATCGGTTTTGCCAGAGAAGACGATATTGTCCAGTTTCGCGGTATTCCCTTCGCATCAGTGGCTGGCCGATTCCGCCAAAGCATCTTGAGAACTAAAAGCATGTAAACTGATATGAAGCCCGTAGTCAGATCAGGCTGTTAAGCTTACTAAAGCCATATATACGCAACGAACTGAATTTATTAAATGTTATATGCTTATTTAGATACTGCTAATAGACTTGCAAACCACGTTTCATCCACTCTACCCAATACCCGGGGGTCACCAGCCTCAACAATCCTTCCGCCATCCAAGAGAAATACCCTGTCGCAAAAGTCAGATACAAGGTGGAGACGATGCGCAACCATGACAATAGTACAGCCTGCAAACTCCTTGTCTATTGTAGCCAGCATGTCCCGTTCAGTGTCAGCGTCAACCGAACTGGTGAACTCATCTAGGAGGAGTACGGCACAGCCAGTCGTTCTTCGCTTGACCACTGCGCGCACAAGACTGAAAACCTGCCTCTGTCCATGGCTGAGCGAAGATTCGGACAGAACACTGTCCAGCCCACCCTGGGCCTCTACCACGTCCCAAATATCCATTGCTTCTAGAACTTCACGACACTGTTCTGTGGTAGCTAGTCCTAATGGATCAAAGTTTTCCTTGACTGTACTACCTGTGGGCAAGAATACCGGGTCTTGTGGTACTGTTATCAATCGCTCCCGGAGTGTCTGTCTATTTATAGAGGAAAGGGGGACGCCGTCAATGGATAAAGTGTACCCATACCCATCCTTTTCCATAGGGTCAAGAAGCCCAAGGAGGAGAAGAATAAGGGATGATTTCCCGCTGTCAAGTTCTTTGGTTAACTCAAAAGGTTTGAAAGGCGAACATATGATATGTCCTTGAGTTGGAGACAAACCTTCCTGTGCGTCCGCATAATGCCACCTTTTCACCTGCTTGAATCGAAATATCGATTCCTCGCAAGGCGTATTCCTCAGTAGACTCTCTATATCCATATCATGTGTTAGAACCCCGACGTCTTTCAACGAGTACGGACAAGAGACTTACCCATACGAAGCCCATACTCCTTGAACCTCAATACTTCCATTCGAAGGCCACTGTTGATCGGGTTGTATATTGTCATGCGAAATGTACTCTGTCCCTGTTTGATTGGCAAAGTTCCGGAGTCGAGCTACAGCACCGATAGAAGTCTCCAGGGCCGCGTAAAACCGGACGATGTCACTCAAGGACTGACTCAGTGTCATCAGTGTCACGAGTGACGCACCAGAAACACTCGAGCTGACGCGAAGCTGAGTTATTAGGCCCAAGAGAGCCGTTGCAGTAACCGCTACTACTATGTTGAGAGTGAGATACAGCCATCGTTGGACAATTGCTAGCAGGTACATTGGCCTTTGGGACTCGTTCAGGAGTAGATGGTTATGCCTGATGTTTTCTTCTGTCCAACCGAAGGCACGAATAGTAGCAATGCCCTTAGACGTGTCTAGAAAATGGGTGTATAAAGGACTCTTGGCTTCGAGATCCAGAAGTCGCAACTGTCGAGATGTTCGGAGGTAGAATCGCTGGATAAACCATAGAATAAGTATCATGACAGGATACGTAAGTCCTAGCCATGGGGATGATGATGCGATGATAATCGCCATTCCCACAACACCAAAAATATCCAGTACTACGTTAACCACAGCCATAGGAAGCTCATTATCGATTATGGTAATATCTTGAGAGAAGTAGTTTGTGATCGTTCCGGTATCTGATGTTGTAAAGAGCCGCAATGGCGCGTTGATGACGGTTTCCAGTGCCCTCTTGTGTAGTACCGAGCCACTAAGGCGAATAAAAGGTCCCAGAACCACGGCGGCGGCAGCCATGAAAGTCAGCAGAGCGAGAACTTGAAGCATCCCATAAATTCCGATGTAATAGGATTGAGAGTGAATTCCAGCAGAATCATCCGCCCAGAACGTGAGCCATATACGGGGAAAGTTGTTAAGAAAGCCGTTGCATGCACATGCGAAAACGAAGACGAGAAGCGGATAGATGCCAATTGTGCGGAGGTAGTAACCAAAGACGCTAGTATCACCCACCTTTCGTGCTTCTGATTCTTCGGCAGTAATGTCTCCTGTTGCCGGCGATGATTGGTTGGGTGCTGACGTTGCCGTGTTTGGGAGTTTTTCAGTCGACTCGGGCTCCGAGCCTGGATCAGAATCTGAGAGGGTATTGTTGAGAGTCATGGGCTTCTCTTCGTGTACATCTCCAGCATTTCCGATCCTGATGGCGTGGTCTGCAGCTTGAAGATGCTGAAGATTATTTGTACAAAGAATGACAGTAGCACCACGATGACGAAGCATGCCGTCTCGCCCAAAGACGTTTCTGAAAACATGGTCCGTTGTTTTAGCATCTAGGCCGCTAAGGACGTCATCGAAGATTAGAAGATCAGTGCCGATGAGGTATAATGCCCTCGCAATGGCCACTCGTTGCCGTTGTCCACCGCTCAGAGCAATGCCACCACTTCCGATCACCGTCCTGTCACCATATGGAAGGTTGGTGAGGTCGTGGTCGAGCATAGTCGCATTGAGCACGGAGGTATATCTCTTATCATCGACCTCGCCATTTCCAATGATGTTACTTCGGATAGAGGAATTGATCAGGAACGGCGTTTGATCACAATAGCCAATCTTGCTTGACTGAAAGACAACCGTAGAGCCAGTCGCAAAGGGCACCTCACCAAGAATGGCTTTACATAGGGTGGATTTTCCGCTGGCAACATGACCAACCACCGCCGTGAGATGTGATGATGGAATACTGATGTTGACTTGCTTAAGCACAGCGGTATTCTCTTGCCAGCCAAAGCTACCGTTCTCAATCAGAATGTGAGACGATTCCTTCTTGGCTAGGGTCTTCAGTTCAATCTTCATATCGCCGCTAGAAGATGACATAGATGAATTTGGGAACGCGACTTGATCCAGATGGCGATACTCCAACCTGGGGTCACGTTCTAGGAATACCTGTACCCGTTGAAGGCAAGTTAATGCCCCAAGTAACTGTGGTATCTTCTGGAAGAGGATCATCAAAGGTGATGCGAGGAGTGTAATGTAGGATATAGAACCGAATATAGAGGTAGTGTCGAGAGTCTTTGTTGCTACCGCAAATGTAACAACAGGAGAAATAGTCATGGGAACTTGAGAGATCGTGGCCGCTGCTGCAAGGAGCATTCGCCATCGTCCACCCACTTCGATCTCTTTCAACCGTAGTCCTTGAATGGAATATTCAACAGGCTGGGTCATGCCAGACATCTTAATCAACTTCATTTGAGAGATAGCAGCCGCAGTAACACCAACGCGTGTTTCAATAGCCTCCATCCATGATCTCTGGCGTGGTCCAAGGAGTTTTCCTATCCCAAACGCAGTCAGAGCAGAGAGAGCCACCACAACAAGAGAAGCAACAAATGCGGAACCAAGCTCTCGCTGGAGCAGCCAACAAGATAAACCTATCTGAATCATGTTGGCCCAGTACTCATGGAGGTCGAGAATTCCTCTTGTGATGCGCTCTACATCAGTGCTCATTAATGTAAGAGCGCCGCAGTCTCCATCAGCAGGCATTCTAAGTTCTGTAGTCTTCTTGTACACGGCAAGGACCAGACTACCGCGTACCATGATGACGAAGCGCTCCTGGAAATACCAGTACAGCGCAGTTGAAAACGCAATGGCTCCATACACCAGAGCTGTTGCACCGATGAGCCCATAACCGTGGCTCTGAACCTCAGTTTCGCTCTGAAGGTAGTGCAAAAGGGCTTGGATAAGCAATGGCTGACACATGCTGGCGGCGAGGAGGGCTACACGAGGAATAATCGGCGGCAGCAACTGGAGCGCGAACTTGCGTAGTAGAAGTCGCGCCAAACCATACTTCTGGCCTTTATATGTGTTGTTGTGAAGACCATCAACAAGCCGCTCGTCAACACTCTCAGCCGTTAGAGTTTTATCAAGCGGATAGAGGCCGTTCAGTGTTAGGACAACCTGATAGCCTTGCATGAACAATGTGTGCAACCAGAAGAAGACACCGAGATTATAGATGCCACTGGTTTCTTCGGGACTGTGGTGCTTCATATCCCAATCCAGCCATTTCGTCTTTTGTCGTGATTCGAAACAGACCATGACGGCCTTTAGAGCGGTAATCGCTGTCAACATTGGCGCATACCTGTGGTCTAGCCCCGACGGTGACAGAAGCCATGCTGTCCGCGTCCGAGCAACATCGAAAAGCAATGTAATAGAAAGGTATGCGGCAATGATTGTGGACGGCCGTGGTGATCTCGAATGCTCAAGCCATGATAGAGGGATAAGAAGTATAACTGCAATGAAAGCGAGGGAGACAGCAGCCAGAGATCGATTTGAAAAGAGCTGAGGCGAGTTTCTCGTAAGAATTAGAAGAATTAGCTGGAAGATAGCCAAGCATGTTGAGAAAATCTAAGTCATGATCAGATGATGGTGTGTTGACGGAGAAGACCGAGACAACCACGTACCAGCTTGGCCCATTGGAATGCCAAGCCACCGACGATTGGACGATAACGACGGCAAAGCCTCATAGTACGGGAAAGCCCAAGGCAAAGAAATAAAGTGGCTGGTACAAGGACAAAGACTACATCCTCGAAGGCGACGGTGAAGTCGAAGTGGCCCCGACAGCCTCGAACAGCCGGACCCAGCGAGTCGTCATTGAGACAAGGGCCGGTGCTTGACATACTCAGGTTTGGTTATCGGTTAATTCCTACACAGCCGATGATCCGAGCTCGCAAGCGAAGATAAAGAGTGAGATTGGGTATGCGGAGTATTTGCATATTTACGGACACTCACATTGCATTGCAGCACAGTCAGTGGCGATTCGTACACTGTGCGTTTTCAGGCGTACCCTGTACTATACCCCTGTCCAACTTAGCCAGCTGCCATTGCGGGCCGTCGACCACTGCTGATCCTGATAACCAAGCAAGGAAGCATAGATACGCCCCAGCCAAAAGTTCCAACCCCCCTGTTCTGTCCTATAGGTGTAGGGTGAGTCAGCAGCAACCAACAAAGGATCACCAACCGCCAACCAACAAATAAACCAACCTCTCCCTCTGCCATGGAATAGAGGGAAAAGATAATCTTACCTGCGCTTTACCTGACTCATCTTACTGTCCATTGCATTGCATTGCATTGCATTACAGTTAGATACGACACATTACGTCATATGCTCAACTTCGTAATGACAGTCCCAACGCAATCTCATCACCCCGCATAACGAAATACAACTAACGAGACGTGCATGTGACTGCTTTTTGCTCGTCCAACGTTGCTAGTAGTGAGAATTGAACTCCCTCACAAAAAACCTCTATCGTGCTTCCATTCAAATTGAGCATCTAATTTGTTGAGGAGACCTACAGGGCTAGCACAAACTCACACCGCCATGGAAAACATCCAGCCCGATATCACGGAATCAACGCCACTTCTTCGGCCTGACGCTACTGGCACTTCGTCTGATGACACAGGAAACAGCAAGGATGGAGTTAATCGTTGGCGGTCAGAATTGCAGAGACACTTTGCTCGTTGGTCTGCCTTGTATGTCTGCGGACTCTTCATCTTGCTCGTTGATGTCCCAAACTTCATGAGCGAGGTCCCTAAGCTGCGGATGCTTGAGCTTGGCCTCTGCCGCGACTACTACGACGCTAATGATCCGAGCGTTATTGGCCGCGATGGGTCTGTCCCCGAGCATCTCTGTAAGGTCCGTGAGATCCAGAGCGCTCTTGCCAAGATGAGAGGAATTCTCGGTATGATCGAGGGTATCCCGGGTTTAATCCTCGCGATCCCGTATGGCGTTCTAGCTGATAGCAAAGGCCGTCGGTTGGTAACAGGGCTGAGTCTGCTGGGATTCGTACTCAGAGACCTCTGGGCGTTTGCCGTTCTGTATTTTCACAAAGTATTCCCTGTCCGTACTGTCTATGCAGCCCCGGCTTTCTTGGTCCTGGGAGGCGGTTCTACTGTTATCAGCCCTATGATCATGGCTATCATTGCTGCTGCTGTTCCAGAGGCCTCACGGTATGTCGAATCGCTCTCTTGTATTTAAGCATACGCTGATCACTAGTTCATAGAACCCGGGCCTTCTTCTGGGTACAGGTCTTCCTTCTTATCACGGAGCTCGTCGCGCCACCCCTAGGAGCAGTCCTGATGAAGGTTTTAGGGCCTCATTTTGCATTTCTTGTGGTTGTTCCACTTGAGGCTCTTGCCTTTGTGGTGCTTGGCTTTATTCCCAACACGAGATCATCTCACAACACACCAAACGACAACATAGATGGGGAAGAGGCAGAAGAAAGTCTTGTAGCTCATGATCAACGCCAAGAATCACGATATTCCCGATTTTCGGCATCGCATCTGCTTCAGAACCTCCAACGCGGGGTTAGCACTTTAGGCATGCAGAAAGGTCTCTGGATCGGCCTCTTGGCCTTGGTGGTCGCAAAAATGGCTCGACCAATGCTAGAACTAATTTTGCAATACATGTCTGTGAGATTTGGATGGCCACTAAGCAAGGTATGTACTTCCCAAGGCCAGACAACTACTATATGTCTACTCCTTTCTCTCCTGTTTTTGGCTGATATTCCGTTCATAGACGGCGCTCTTGCTCTCGTTTCAAGCCGCAGGCCAGATTTTGCTCTTCGCTCTGGTTCTGCCACAGGTCAACATATGGCTTCTGAACAGAATGAAATCCTCTTCGGCCACAAACCTTGTCCTGACCCAAGTGTCGGTTCTGCTCCTAGCTGCTGGAGCATTTTGCATGGGCCTCGCCAATTCTGTCCCAGTGTTTATAATTGGTAAGCACACAAATAAATAAGTTCTGACGAGCTCAGCTATATCAACTACGTAAGAAATGAATTAACTGACTTGTTCATAGCCTTCTTTGGTTACACCCTTGGCAATGGCTTTTCCTCCGCCTTACGATCTCTCATGACGACCATGGTTCATCCAGATCATCTTTCACTTCTATTTACTGCAATAGCGGTGTTTGAAGGCATCTCAACCATTGGTGCCTCGCCACTCCTTGGGCTGTCCTTTTCAGTAGGGTTGGATATTGGAGGCATTGCCATAAACCTGCCGTTCTTTATTGCTGCGATGCTGTATACCCTCGCTGCGATGCTACTGCTCTGGGGCATGTCTATAGACTCTGGTGCGCCTGAGACCTAGTATTTAGTCTTGATAGTCTACTATGTTATTAAGGTTGCTATCTTTCTAGTCAAATATACAACTCATAAACCAATCCGCCTTCCCCATTCAGGGTTCGCTACCTCGACGATGCGAGGGGCAGAATCCCGGTCTGGATGCCAAGACTATCCAGATCCATCCACCCTTCACATTATGTAACCACACAGAACATGGCAGCTAATGTACCACGTAAAACAATTGTCATGACAGAATCTCGCTCTCTACTGCAGTTGATCAATAGAAGGAGTCTTTACCAGTTTTCCATTAACAGCACAACCTCCTTACAGGATCCATAGTCCTTTTTTATGAAACTTTAAAATACCACGGTTAATATAATATTCAAGGTGCCTAATACCCTGGCCGCTGTGTCATATGTCTTTGACGAAGCTGACCAGCGTGCAGTTGCCTCGGCAGCACCCTGCGGCCGCTACAGTGTCAGCATGCCGATCCTTTTAAGACGCCGTCGCCCCGCAAAGATATGACGCGCTAATGAGGAAAGGATTAGCACCTTATCTACAAATGATTATTCCGATCTCCCTTCGCCATAGTCATCTTAGTCACGGTCGATTTTGACGACCAACCTACAGGGACAGGTCAGGTTCAATGTAACGCTTGGTACTATAGCTTCAACTCCAAGTCATGCATTTTTGTGAGTAAGATGACAGTGCAGAAGCCAGCTTTTGGGTCGCCATTTCCAGGAGTGATCCACCGCCTTGAGCGAGGAAACTTGAATAGCTGGGCTAGAAAGACGCCTCACTCAGGTATAAATACAACAGGATGAACTCAAAGCTTGGAGGATTGATCTTTGTTTACAGCTCATCTGAACTTGATCTCTCCGAGACTTTCCCAACTTCCTTTCAAGAAAAATCATATTTGTCCAATTATCACCTACAAAATGGCAGCAATAGCCGTCCAGACTTACACTCCTGCGGCGTACGACCACCATGCCGTGGATGCCATGACTGATGTCGACGTTGCTGCTCAACGACTTCAGGAACTCAATGGGTTAAATCACATGAAGTCCTGCATCAGGTATTCACCACTTCACGAGATGGCATCTCTTAGTTTACTGACTTAGCTCTTTGATAAGGGATATCTTCATGAAGCACGGTGTCGACAAGGTATTTGGCGTTGGCCTCCTCCACCGACACTACGACATCGCTTCAAACGAGAAGATCGTCGAACTCGGCCCGGTCTCCTCCCCATGGGTTGTAGGCAACGACGAAGTCATCACTGGTGGCGCGGTGCTTCCCCACACCTGGCGTGTCTTTGACGGCGAACTCAAGCCCACTGAGTTCAAGTTCGTGCCACAGCGTGATGTTTCCAACGCCGAGCGGCCAGTATTCCCCGCGGCCTTTGTTAAGGAGCTCATTGGCGTGCTTCAAGAGACAGGCCTCGATGAGGTTCTCGGAGTAAGCCTGTATGAAGCTGGTGACCCAGACAACGAGACCATGGAAGTCACCTACGGTCGCAGTAGCATCGTCATCCCGTCCACCGGACTCATTGGCACCAAGGTCATTGGTCCACAAGGGTTTGAAGCTTTCCAAGCCGCCTGGACCTTCAGCAAGAAGGAGGGCGATGAGCTGACTGCCCATCACGGTATCTGCGCTGCTCAAGCTGACGATGGTGTCATGTCTCGACATGGTATCTGTGCCGCTCAAGCTGCTGACGGCATCAAAGCCCACCACGGTATCTGTGCTGCTCAGGCCCAGACCGGCATCAATGCTCGGCACGGAATTTGTGCCGTCCAAGCTGATAATAGCATAAAAGCTCACCATGGTATCCGTGCCGTAAAGGCTATCGACGATGGTATTAAGTCTCGCCACGGGATCTGCGCTGTAAAGGTGCCTACAGATGATGGTATCAAGGCTCAGCATGGCATATGTGCTGCGAGTGCTGCTGATAGTGGGATCAAATCGCGACATGGCATCTGCGCAGTAAAGGCTACTGACGATGGCGTCAAGTCTCACCACGGGATTTGTGCTGTGAAGGCGCCTTCTGAAGATGGTATCAAGTCACGACATGGTATTTGTGCTGCCATGGCTCCTGATGATGGCATTAAGGCTCAGCATGGTATTTGTGCTGTGAAGGCTGACGATGGTATGAAAGCTCACCATGGTATTTGTGCTGTAAAGGCTATGGACGACGGCGTCAAAGCTCGACATGGGCTTTGCCTTGCCAACATTGAGTCCGGCGTGACTGCTCGCCACGGTATCTGCGCCGCGAGGGCTGGTTGAAACGGAATCTGGATCTAATGCAGCAACTTTAGTCTTTCGATTTGCTATTCTACTCTATATACTACAATCAAATCGATATCTTGAAGTCACAGGCGATGCGCGAGTACGTGTGTAAACAGTTTGTACTATGCCTCATAGTAAACTATCATGTGGCCTTTTAGTTTATTTGCCTATTTTCGTAAATACTGGAAGTCTACGTGCCTAGATCAATCTGGACATTATATCAAACATAGGGTGAATTGCTATATCTAAGTATAACTATATCATCGCAAGCCAAATCTCACTGTGTCTTATAACACCTTGTCCACAATCGTACTCTTTTGGTACGATAAGTAGTGGTAAAGAAGCCCCTCGAAGGATGTTGGAGGATAACATTCAGAGAGCTCCAATAGAAATGTCCAAAGGTTTGGTATCTAGGATAGGAAAAAGGTATTTGTATCAGCTGAGATCATGAAATGTTATGTGGTACCTTTGGCACATGAAAGGTTGAAAGACCAAAACGCAAAGGAAATACGTGCGAGTATGTACATACCTGCGATAGAAGTTCGCTTTTGTGAGACCTCATCGTGACATCCTCCTGCACATGCTTCTCCAGCGCCCGCAGCGCACCTCTGTCAATGGCCTTCTGGAGCTCTGCCCTGTAAAGATGCTCCGCAGCCTTAAAGACTTCGACTCGATAGACTTGGCTTTGATGCTCGGACCAGGTCTCGGCGCTGGTATTGATGGCACGCAGGACCGAACCAAGACCACGGCTTCGGCTGACATTTTGCATATCGTGAGCCTGGGACATAATGTCAAAGCTACTTGTGTAGTAGGCCATGACAGCTGAGTCAAAGTCGCGGAACCCGAGTGCCTTGGCACAATCGACAAGGTAAGCGATCTTACGCTCCATGCGCCATGATCGAGCAGGGTCATTTGGGTCATCTAGATCTGGAAGGTCACTAAGACAGTGTAATGAAGAACGACGATTCATGGAAGCGACTGCGGGCGTCTCTCTGTCACCAGTCATCCTAGTTGTTGCCGTTAGTGAGAGTGTGGATGGTGTTGGTACCGTCGTGCTATGACCTAGAGTGTAAGAAAACCCTTAGTTAGTGAGATAGTACTAAAGAAATAATCGAGTTTCAAAATACGGATACCAGCCAAGGTTCAACTTGGGGGGAAATGAAAAAGAATTATGAGGAGAACGGGCAAACAGTAATACAACTAACCAACATCTGCTAGGTTCTGAAACTGTAGTGGTGGAATCTCTGCCGCAGACAAGGGGATTCCGTTCTGATAGCTAGTAGCGATATGGCCACACGGTGGTGAGACGCTGAATGGTAAGTTCTGTTCTTGAGAACTCCAAATAGGTTCCAATTGGCCATTAGGCTTTGCAAAGGGATAGTCAATATGGCCAATGTGCGGTGCTATATCGTCCTCTGTCGCATTTGAGGCCGATGCTGGCGCCATAATGGTAGAGTGAGGCCGCATTCTATGAACGATCGGCAAGGAGGTAGCGTTTGCGTGCTCAAGTTGTGACTCAAGTTCCTCTATTCGCTTCTTAAGCTTTTGTCCTATTGATATTTGGATTGTAAATATGAATGCCTGCTTCCAGTTTATATAAGGACGCGATGAGATAACTCATAAAAGGAAGCGCGCCCCGAGGTGCTACTAGGGGGTGTTGGAGCGAACTAACTATGCTTCCTCTGGGCGATGCGGTTCTGAACTTTTCGTTTGTCTACAGTCTCTGCCAGTAGTTGCAGTTGTTCAATATTCTCATCTGCATCGGATGATAAAGTGTTCTCAGAGACGCTTGATTGTGAGCCAAGGGCTGATACGTTCCTGCAAAGCATGTTGGTTATTTGTCTGAAGTTACGGGATAACTAGGCTAATGAATGAATCTGAAGTATGATTTGGTAGTTTGGAGAACTTGGTTGAACTGCTTAGGGTTTTGTTTCCCTGCTAGACACGGCATACGTTGCAGGATTAGTGCTTACTGTTGGTGGGAGAATGTGGCGATGGCTTAAGCAGTTGGCTCACGTCTTGCATCGTCCAAAAGTTCCCTTAGCAGCTAATTGAGCTATACGGGGGCGGGCCGGTGCGAGACTCCACCATCTATCTACGGGGTAATGCGGCGCTCAAGCCGTATCGCTCTGTCACATCTACACAAATGCAAGGTTAAAATTCCCTTACGAATCAGCAACTCTTATACCCTAGTAACATATCCACTCAAGCTATGACGTTGACAAAAGTTCCGAAACCCCAGTCGCTCAATACTCGCTAGCCAGATAACCAGTATAGACACTGTGGCACGTTGGCTTTCCCCAACTTCCTTGTTTATGGGGGGAATTCTTGGTTGTCCTGAAGCTGGTTATACACCAGACCTCGGCAGGTTATGACGTGTTTTGGAGCCCTAGCATTGACCTCCGGCCATTTCCATAAAGAGAAATAAGCTAGCCGACCCTAGTATCTCGCCATTGAAATGTAAATTTATATTAATAGAGCTGCTGGGTAAGGTAATTAAACCTGTGTATTCATCGTGCAGCTATTCATTTTAGAAACCCGCCCACTTGAATTATGCTTCTAAACATAGCGAAAGTGATGCCCTGAAGATTTGCCATACTTACACGAGTTTTCTATGCTCTCGAAACTAACACTTTGTCAAATATCGTTACAGCACTTCCAAAAGAAGTAGAGGCCAATAGAAATCCTGCCAAGTCCCTTCCATCTGCTAAAGCCGTGTTGGCGTCATTTCTAGCGAATGGGCTGACCGCATGGTTAATGTCTCCAAGGTAACACATTATTGTGACTGGACGGCTTCTTGTCACGCGGTGGGGTAACAAAAGCTGTTGAGGGATCTGTTGATGCTATTAAACTTGTGAATGGCTCTGCTATCTCGTTGCAATGCCGTCGCGTTTCATCGAAAAGGGTATGCCCATCTCGATCAGCAGCTTGAGCTGGCATCTCTTCAGCCTTGCTAAGATCCCAGAGAACAGTCTCGTCCTCAAAAGGGCTCACAAAACAGCTATTGCCACATCCGGAATCCATGATACCCCATGAACCGGCCAAAAAATGAGGAATCCCTTCTGGAAAGACTGCCAGACCACCGATTTGGGTGGCCCCAGCGTATTCAAGGTGGTCATCTGGTCGAAGTGAGGCTCTGGTCTTGCTGTTGGCACCGTCGGCAGCGATTAAAATGTCACGGTCGTCCAAGTGTTGGGATCCATCGTGTGAACAAGCAGTGACCGAGAAGCGACAATTGTCCAACAACTTGCCATTTAAACATTGTGACTGCCACTGAAAACTAATTCCCAGATTCTCAGCTTCCCGGATCACAATCTCTCTCAGGCTAGCTCTGGGGAGTCTCAATCGCGCCATAGGGAGATCTCCTAATGGTTTTGCAGGTACGGCAATCAACCCGCTCTAGTTGTTATTCCATATCTTGAAAGGTATGCTACCAGTTCCTGGGGTTGGTTTGTCAATAGTACGGTTTAATAGGCCAAGTCTGTCGAGAATCTAAACACCGCCGTCCTCTTCCATACCATTGATTGCCAGTGAATAGCCTTGCCTCTTGGGGTCAGCATGTCCAGCGTTGCGATTAAAGACTGTTGTTTACGGAAAATGAGCCTTTTGCTCCAATCTTTTACTCAAAGAGATTGTAAAGGATAGACCAGCTATGCCAGCTTCTATAACAATTATAGACTTCGTTTCCAAAAAGTGAGCTTCGCCTGCAATTATATTAAGTTTTCATAAGAGGTTGAACTTGAAAATACCTACATATAAAAGGACTTTATTAATCATAGTGGAAAACACTACGTTCTTTACTTTCCTATCGATAACCCCGGTATTTACGTACCCGATTAGGATTCGGATTCGGGTTGAAGATTTGGCCGTTCTGTGTTTGAGCTTATTGTATTGCCTGGCGACACTAATATTTAGGTTAACTAGATTAAACAAAAAGAAAAGCGTAAAATAAAACATATATTTAGGTCATAACAGTTTTATTGTAGAAAAATGTAGTAAAAGTACCTAAATGTCTAGAAGAAAAACTACACCTTTAACTTTTTATATACAATCTAATAAACTTTAATTCCTATTTTTATATTTCATTTAGTTTCCATCAATATTTTCCATATTTGATAATCCTACTTTATACATAAATGCAGCCTAGATTTATATTCAACATATCTAAACTAGATTGTATACCGAAAGAAACTTGCGTTATCACCCTTCTCTCGCTCAGCATACTTCTCAGATTCAGTATACAGACTAGGATCCTTATGCGTTTCATCTCTATACATATTCTCACGGCGCAAGTAAATAGCCATCCAGACAGACAGTATCAACGCCATAATTTGACATCCCAAAAGGGCACCAAAGCCTGGCAAGTATCGCGGAGCATCTTTCTTGAGGAATAGGTATGCTGCAGCGACACCACCTAGGTTACCACAGCTCACATTCATGGCGATTCCAACACCTCGCTTGAGGGATCCGCCAATGTTGTTACTGTTCCAGGCGATGCCCTGTGGAACACATGGGAACACGCCTGATGCGAGGAGCAAACAGCCAAAATATCTGACTTGAGCGTTCTGGACTGTCATGAGAAGGATGATCCCAATTGTTCTGGAAGGTTGTCAGTGGATCCGGCAATAAAAAATAGTTTTGTAAGATACTCACGACACAGAGATAAAGAGAATCATGAATATTCCCCTCTGCTGTAGCCTATCCGCCCACCAACCGGCTGCAACACAGATAACACACGCAACCAAGTAAGGCGGGGTACTCATGAGCTGAGCTGTTGTGCTAGAGTATCCGAGGTCACGAATAATGGTTGGGAGGAATAGGGAGTACGAGTAGACTCCAGTGAATGTACCAGCCGCGATGAGCATGTGCACCCAGATCTTCCAGTCGCAAAGAGCATCCCGTACATATCTCATCTCAAAGTCCTCTGCTAATCCGGATCGGTCAAGCAGCAGTCGCTCTTGTATGTGCTTTCGTTCTCGATCGGTAAGGAACTTCGCTCGCTCGGGATAATCGGTCATTAACCGGAAAGACGCCAGTGCTAGAAAGACACCATGGTAAGCACTGTTTACATAATCGATCAGATACACGTACCAACCACTACTGTAAGGAGACCTTCGATGATGAAGATCCATTGCCAACCAGCCAGTCCTGCCTTTCCGCGCAGCTCCATAATACCACGAGCGAGAAACCCGCCAAACACACCAGCGGCAGTAGCAGCAGAGAAGAAGATGGCCATCCGAAAGCCGCATTCATGACGACGATACCACATGGTGATACTGCAACTGTTAGCGAGCTAGATAAAGTAAGTGATTGAAGAGAGAAGACTTACTAGTAAGCAATTCCTGGAAACAAGCCACCTTCGCTCAGACCAAGAAACCCTCGTGCAACCATCAGTCCAGAGTAGCTCTGGACAATGCCCATCAACGTGCAGCAAATACCCCACACGACCATCATAGAAGGGATCCAGATCCAAGGCCGAAATCTCTTCATGCCCATGTTTGAAGGGATTTCTGCTATGATGTAAAAAGGGAAAAAGATCATCAATGCATGATTGTACATCAGGCCGGACATGCCGAGATCGACCTCAAGGGTATCAAGACGAGCATTGCCGATGTTGGTGCGGTCGAGAAAGGAGAGTAGATAGAGGAGAGAGACAAAGGGGATAATGGACCAATCGATTTTGCGGATCAATCTCTTGGTATCTACTTCGCTCCAGCCTGAGTCTTCAACAGACTGCACCTTTTCAGTACGCTCAATGATGTGAGCACTTGCCGTGTCGCTACCTGGTCCAGGTTCTTTCATTACTGCGTTGGTGCGGGCAGAGGGAAATTGAGAAAAGGATGTTAAGATGCTGGCTTGAAGATACAGTTTCTGACTTGAGTTTTGGGTCCTACTGGTTCGTACTTAAAGAGAAACCAAGCAAACACCCCGACGTTTATGGTTACAATGAACAGATCTATTTGCCCCATGATTGGATCGACATTCACATGGCCAGGTACTACCGTACCCCAAACTCTGGGGTAGTCTGGGGAAGCATGCATTATGACTTGGCTAGAAAGATTAATCTTAAACTTTAGCTTGAAGCTAACTATTACTTTCTTTTCCCCGCGAATTAGGGTTACCCTAATGAAGAAGGAGCTTAAACATTACCATGGCCCGATTCCGGTCCGAGGGACAAAGATATAGCCGTGCCCGCTATTTCTTAGTAATTGCAAATTTAATTGAAGTAAATACCAATTTTGGCCATGGCCTCTATCCTATGAATGGAGGCGATATGATAAAGCGACTGACTCAGACTACCTCATTTGCTAGGGAGACGAATGGGTGGCCTACATGTCCAAATTGACCAAGTCCCGTCGGATGAGAGACTATGTCAAATACAACTTTGTCGGAATAATAGACTGGGGGAATTGACCTCTGAGATGATTATCATGAACCCTAGACTTCAGGTCGGCCAGTGTTCCTTGATCCAAAAGTATGGGAACACAACATGTGCAACTTGCAAGGCTCCTTGCATACTGGTCTTCCTACCAAGCAAATTTCCGGAAGCAACAGCGATTAAGACTGACAAATATACAACCTCATTTGAGTACGGAGCTACCGGAAAGACCATTATATCACGAGTCGAAACAAGAATCAGTGGGACTAACCTACAGAAATGCCATTGACAACAATCTATGGCAGGAAAGCATGAGCTCAGCTTTCTCCAACTTACCGCTCGATCGAATTACGCTCTTGGTCACAAGTGATATAAAGAGGTGTAAGGACTAGGGTCCCCAATTTCCATAAGAAGCGCACCTTCCAGAGCATAGAGCTTCGGCACTTTACTATCTAGCTTATGACAAGTAACATATTAGAAATGAGGGTACGTTAAATTAATGTTGTCCCCTCCGTAAAACAAAAATCCACTTTGCAGCTTTCCATAACCCCTGCAGAATTTCCTTATACCCTAGCGCCTGTAGCACTGCACCCCTGGCCGACGTCTGGGGCTTGGCAGACCACTTACTGCCCTCTGACCAGATTGAATCGTAGTGAGAGTCTGTGCCATTTAGTCCTTGGTACTTGCCTTCCAATTGATCCGTTCCGTCAAGCGCTTCTGAGCCGTTGTTGGTGCAAGTCTGCCTAATCTGGTAAGGACGATAAGGGAAGGCATAGAGGTACAGAACAGATGCAAAGATCATCTCGATACACAAAAGCGTGTTAGGAATACCAACCGCCCAAGATGGGTAGGAGATATACTGGGTGGGGCTTACAGGCCGATGTTCATCAATTCGATGACTGATTTCCTTGTAAAACTGTAAGAGGCACATAATAGCTGATACCAAGGATATGATCTCAATCACCATCACCTATAACTATCACTATAATATGTATCAGCAAACAGTTTCAAGTCTTCTTACCCAAATCCTAGCGTGATAAACGGTGTTAGACTCTTTGCAATACACGCCTGCAGCTTCAGTAATGCACTTAACCAGTGCTCCAAGGAACTTGACAACTCAAAATTGTAACACACCAACGCAAATTGTCTAAGAGGAGAATTATCAGTACCGCCCAAAGTTGTAGTGCCTGAACTCATAATAGAAGTCAAGACTCACGTTGAACCACCTCTGGCCATTTAAAGCTTTCCCTGACCAATTACCAAGACAGTAGGCAACTAGACGAACAGGGAGTATCCAAGGCTTAGGCTGTAACTCAGCAAGATCAGCCTGCAAAGTAGTCATGTTGACGTCCAAAAGGACAGAGTAGTAGGAAGAAGGCGGCAACGACAAGGGACTCGTAGAACTCATAGGTGGCGGAAATATGAATATGCTGCGGGTAGAAAGTCATACTGCAGACGCATACAATAGAATACACAGGCACCATAAAGAGTATTCGAATCACTCTAAGGAAACGTATTTTTAGTACTCAAGGGCAGTAAACCAAAGGAGCAGCGCCTTAGAACTTACTGTCTCTGCTGAGAAGGCTTGGTGAAGCTTTGTGCATGCTTGTATATTAGGTAAGCCGATACCAGACAGGCCACAAGACATGATAGAGATGCGATAAGAATGAGAAGGTTATGGATTGTTAGTCCAACGCTCAAGTGATTCTCAGCGACTAAAAGGAGTCAGTGGGTCGACCTGACGCTATACTAAATCGATACATACTATTAACATCAAGTGGATGCTCTTTGCATTTCGCCATGGTTGGGTGAATTCGCTTGGCAGGTAATTGGGAGTTAATTGACCTGATAAGACACAGGAAGGGGTAGTAAGGTTGTTTTTTTACTGTATGTCTAAAATACAATTGAAACAAACACTTAAAACGCCCGCTCGGCTTCGAGTTGTACTGCCGCGCGGCAAGTCAAAGCCTCATGGCAATTGAAATTGTATCATGAACTGTTTGGACAAGATCTGCGACTTGCTTCGTCTGCTAAAATATCCGTGAGGTCCGCTGGTATTGTCGTATCAGGGCCTTCTGCCTGCATACAGAACGCTAGTAAGGAAGGTTGATTGGTTCTGAATACGAGACCCTCAGCATGTACAGTCATTAGTCGCGTCTAGGAACGGCAAGGGAAAATTAGGCGGGTAAGACAAGCGTGACGTACATGTTCATACCACTTCTAGCGTCGATGTTTGTGAGTGTGCATGATTGACTGTAAGCACTAAGGAAGCTGGCAAGGTCTTTTTCAAGCTCATGAGCTAAAGAGAACCAGGGTCTCGTATTCCTGACCAATCGAAACGGGTTTACGTAGAAAATCTCCGTGTGCTTGGGGTTAGGGAGTAGGATGCCGGCAAAATGGAGATACGAGTTTGACCAATTTCCAGGCCAAGGCGCAGTGCATAGCTTTTATGGATCCCCAAGGCTTGCTTCCGTTAATTTAGACCATAGAAATGGAAAGCAACGGCGCTTTCATACAGGATGATTAGAACCCGCTACAATTAACCTACCGAGAGATCTGATCGCTGGTAAGGTGCTCTTAAGCCTCGGAACCTTGCATGAGGGCAACCAATTGAGAGTCAATCGATACGGTGAAGCTCACCATCGGTACACACGAACAGGCCGACCCGACTTCAACTTCGCATTCTGATGTTAGAGAAACGCGTCACCTATACAAGTCTAAGCCAGTAGTGAATCGAGGCCCGTTAATCTAGTCGTATTCAATATGCCTAAAACTTATTCAACGGCTCGGCTACTTATACCCAATTAACGTCGCGAAACTGACAGGTGAAATTATTTTCTCTATAAGCTTTTGCATCCCTTAATACGACTTACTGAAGTAAAAGCTAAAAGTCCTGTGTTCTCTTGACATTTTCTATTACTCTCTAATCACTCAATACCGAATCTTAAGATGGTAAACTATTATCGCTATGAACCCTCTCTTCCCGCGTCGATTATTTTCATCGTTATCTTCGCACTTTCATCAGCTCATCACCTCCTCCAAATTATTAAGACAAGGACATGGTTCTTCTTGCCATTTTTAGTCGGATCTGTCTGTATGTCTACTTCTATACCACTCCCTTCTGCCAACGACTAAAACAAAGTCTTCATAGTTGAGACCGTCGGCTTTATCGGCCGTGCGATTGGGGCTGAACAAGCACCAGATTATACGTTTGGCCCTTATGTCCTCCAGACTCTACTCCTACTTCTCGGACCCACCTGCTATGCAGCGTCCATTTACATGATCCTGGGGCGCTACATTCGACATATAAAAGGGGAGCAGTTTTCACTCATCAGGCCAAGTTGGTTGACCAAGATCTTTCTACTTGGTGATGTAGTTTCTATTGCTCTCCAAGGAATTGGTGCGTTCGCTGTCTCATCTATCACAATGCCAATCAACAGGGCGTATTGACTGACAATTTGCAGGTGGCGGAAAACTCGTGAATGCTGATACCCTAGATGACAGAACAACAGGAGAAAACATTATAATCAGCGGCTTGCTGGTCCAGCTATTGTTCTTTGGCCTGTTCATAGCTGTGACGGGACTGTTTCACTTCCGATTCGCTAGGCATTCTACAGCACGGCCATTTCACTGGCAGAGACTCATAGTGGTTGTTTACGTGGCAAGCGTGCTCATCCTTATCAGATCACTCTTTCGTATGATTGAGTACATTGAGGGTAACGACGGAGAGCTCCAGTCTAAAGAGGTCTACGTCCTTGTTCTCGATGCCATCCCTATGGCCGTTGTCAGCTTTGGTCTCAATATTTTCCATCCTTCGAAATACATGAAAAGCACAAGGAGATCCCTTAACGATTCGGATAGCGAGATCGCATTGGGTAACCAGTAAGGTCATTCAACGGGAACCATGGTAGGCAGAAGATAAGAGGTCTAGGCCAACTGACTATTTCATCTGCGTTGGGTTGTTATTTCTCGGGGTATTAGTGGTTTTGCTGCTAAATCCAGACTTTTGTCTGCTTGGTGGCCTTTTCCTTCCCTTAGCTTTTCTTCTTTTCTGCCTCTTTTATAGCTAGCCCAAATTCAGAGAAAAGTCCGAAAATGAGCAATAAAAATCAGTAGAGTTAAAACAATAATGTAACGGTTGACTCGGATTTCTCAGGCTTTGTCCAAGGCTGAAGATCCCATTACAAGCTTGGCGTTAAAAGAAATCCAGAGTGGTATTTCTGAAATCTTTCTATTCTCTTTGGTTCTTTTGCTTGGAGCCCAGGGAATTAACCTAGTAAAGAAAGTCCTTGCCCCTGTCCATGTCGAAACTGCGGCAATGGCAAGGTCCCCTGCCATTTATTGATCTGTGCGACAACCGACACCTCACTTCGAGTGCCAGTAAAGCCTTCAATAAAATATAATTCACTGCTTCCTTAGGCAGAGTTACTCTATTGACATAAGCCTCGGCAACTTGTAGATTTGCTGACAAATGCCGGGGCTGTTAATGATTTGGTAGATAGATGAATCATGGTTTAAACGTAAATAAAGTTCAAGGCTGTGCACATGATGGATTTGAGCTTGAACGCTTCGCCACACTGAGTGACGATTTTAATTAAGCTATGACACTTAGTGAGAGAGAACAGGACCAAAGGAACAACTCCTGATGTATTTTATTCAAATAAGCTGCTTGTCGCTACCGTTCCCTTTCGCTCCCCTAACTCGATTTGTCTTGCAAGTATTCTTTCGAATTACTTCGCAGCAATAATCATTAGCTGTATAAATATAACCTACCATCAATGGTTGACGTTAATGCCACATCCGGTGCATACGAGAACTCAGTTCCTGTGCAGCGTCGAGCACATCGCAAGTCAAGGACGGGCTGCCGGTCTTGTAAGACGAGCCGGATCAAGGTAAGCATCCTCTTGCCTGTGTAGATTACCGACATGCTGACTCGCTATAGTGCGATGAGAATCGCCCGTTTTGTAAAAATTGTATCAGGAAGGAAGCGTTGTGCGAGTATTTTGACTCAAAGTCCAGAGGAAGAGATTGTACAAACAATGTCAAGATCCTTCCGTTGAGTCATCAATCGCCTGTCGAAGTTGCGATCACACCTCCGATATCGCTGGCAAGCAGCAAATTGTCGTCAAACGAGCTGTTTGCAGGGCGCATTTCATCTCCCAAGGAAAGGATTCTTGAATGCCAACTACTGCATCACTTCCTCGAAATGACGCAGAAAACAACTGATATCCAAGCTGCCTGGTCCTACTGGGTTCTGGAGCAGGCTACTCATTCGCCATGTGTGCTGAATGGGATTCTCGGCATCTCTGCATTTCATTTGCGACGCTTTAACGAATTTAACAAAACACTCGAGGCGGCTTCATATGAATACATGGCTCGCGCGATAGAGGGTCACAGAAAGGATTTAGAGGGAGGTATTGATAAAGGAAACACCCCCAATGTCGCTGCAGCCTGCGTCATTGTCTCTATCCATGCCAACGTGAACGGATGTTATCTTGCAGATCAGAATGACCATCGGATGCCTCATGACTGGTTCATCTCATTTCGGAGGTCTATGAGTCTATTTCATGAGGCTTCTCCGTTAATCGAGAATTCAATAGTGGGCCAAGAGTTCAAGACCGTTCAACCCACTATCGATAAAACAATCCATCCCAACCCATTCAGCTTCTTACTATACTATAACCCCATATCAGAGCCTGCAAACCAGGAAGAAATAGCTATCTGCATGCCAGTGGTGGCTCACCTGTCTTATATCTACGCCGAGATGACTACTAGGAGACCCCTTCGCTTCCCGGCCGCCCTATCGGCGAAATTTGTGGATCTTGTTAGAGTAAAGAATCCTCGGGCTTTGGCTATCAGTGGCTACTATTTTATGGTAGTAAAACAGGGTTGTCAACTCTGGCTAATTGACGGTGCTTCGGAACGAGAGTTTAATATAATTATGAGATATTTGCCTAGGGACTGGTGGTCGGCTATGGACTGGGCAATTCGAGTGATCGGGTGGGTTGATAGGAGAGCTGAAGGACAAGACGATATCTGCTTTTAAAACGAACTATATTATATAAGACTTCTATACCTAATAGTTACTACCTGTACGAAATAAGAAGGGATAATAATCAAATATTAAATGTGAACAATCGTCAAACAACTACAGTAGCTTAAACACCCAAGCAAGCTCATACTGCCAATATTCATCCGCCCTCTGTGTCCCCACTGCATTTCTCAAAACCACATCATACACATACAAAAGCGCAAAACAATCCTTCAAGTACTTCTTTAGTCCTTCCCTAGCCCTTTCTTGAATTCCGTCGCACCCTTCCGCCAAGGGATCAACGATCTCCCTGTCCCCTTCAAGCGTACCCTCTCGCCAACAGGCAACCCATAATGCCGTGACACCTATAGAATGCCAGAAATCTCGGTGGGGAATATTCTGTGCGGGGAAGTCATAGTTTTCAAGGGCATGATTGCTCAGAAAAGACAATAGCTGTTCAATGGCGAGTAACGGCACCCGCTTGACTGCCCGAGATTCGACAGCTTCAATGAGGTTCAGGAAGATATACATCTGCAACGCCACGCTGGCGACAAGGTCTAGCCCAAATGCATGGCCCCAATGAAGGCCTCTGAGGTCTGCTATCGGAACCTCGTTGGTAAGACAGACAAGCGCGGATAAGGCTTCGCGGCGAGTGGGCTTTTCATCGGCTGTAGCAGCTACAATGACCAACATCTTTGCTGCGTCGGCGAGGTTGGCATCAGCAGTGCTATAGGAAGGGTCACCGCCACCGTCTGGGTCCTTCGCCCGAATTTTCCAATACTCGAGATCTTGGTGCGACGAGCTCAGTGGGTTGTGCAGTGCGGAGTTATCCTCATGTGGCCCGAGGCCAAAGTGGCGTTCAGCGTAATTGAGCACATCATTGGAAAATAGCTTTGCGCCGACTGGTGCTGGTTCAATTTTCATGGCCTCCGTATCGGAAAATTCTCTGATAGTTGCCAAAAAGACGCGCTTAAAGTGGCTGGTAATTGTTTCTTCTTCGGGAGAACCCTGTGTGGCCAAATTAAAGTTCTTACCTTGATTGACTAGTGTTAAAGAGAAAAGAGGAGCAATTAAGTGCCATTGGATCTTATGGTCGAGATGCATTTTAGAGTGGATACAAAATCGACTTCTCGACTATTATTAATTCGAAAATAATTACAGGCCACTTGAACCAGTATTGAATGTTGAATGTCTTGTGGTAGCTTCGTAAAAGTTTAGCGATATAGACCGAGGGGGTTTGGTTGACTCACTAGTCTTGTTTTTTAAATAATGGAAATGGTCGAGCGTGGAATAGGTTAAGAAAGGTGTGGGGGAAGCTAGCTTTTAATGAATAGGTTTGCAAGTTGTAGTCTACGTATCCACTTAACTGGAGTTTGGTTACTAAATATGATTTCTACTCCCTTATAACTTATATATTAAATTTGAGTTGAAAGAGGTTCTTTAACTATTAATATTGCCAAGACATTTAAAACGGCGAAGGTTAATAACGTTAATAGTTAAGTTACTTTTCTATTAAATGTTAATTGCAGTGGTAATTAGTGTAGTAGGTTTCCAAGGTCAACCCTAATTTTTAAAGGTAAGATAATTAAGGAATAGATACCATTTAACACTTTGAGGTAGACAATAAGGCTAAGTGTGATAAGAAAAGGTCGGGCCACTTTATTCCAAAGTGAGATATATAGCTTCTTGTTACCTATTAGAAGAAAGGGTTCATAGTGACATGTACCACGGTCATTTGAGCATGACTTGGTGCGGTCAGAACTATAGAACAACGCCGAATACAGTCAATCGACAACCCGGCAATATCCCCACCAAGACAAGTATTTTGGGTTGTTTTAGCGAGCCTCTTCGGTGTATATTTGGTGGACCATGGATTTACACCCTTTTGTCATCCCCTTCACATATTCGCGTTCTCGCAATTCAACCTGGAGTTAATGACGACATTCTGGTGCCCTCTTTCGAGATCTTGGACCTGAACATAGCAAACTGTCAACATAAAGCTGTTTCTTACCAATGGAGCGAGGGTGGTGGTCAGAAAGCGTCCATATATCTCGGAGGCGAAAAGACATTTATCAACGCGTATCTACGAAGCATTCTTCTTCATCTTCGGCTCAAACGACATGTTAGGATAGAAGCATTGAGAGTTATTGAATTTGTTGGCAAGGACTGCCTTCACACTGGTACGTGCTTCAGTGCTCTTGAAGCTTTGACTGCGTCATGGTTCAATACTCGGAAGAGCTTCAGTGAAGACAGTATTTCTTCCACTTCCGGTAGAATTTATCGCAGTGATGAAGACGCTATGACTAGGATTGTTGAGACATTTCGGAGTGGTTATTGGAAGCGGTTGTGGGTAGTCCAAGAGCTGGTTTCTTCCCGTCGTGCCATAATTCGATGGGGAGACACCGAGATATCATGGACTTTATTAGGGCTCGCAACAACTCTGATCCGAAATGACCTAAAATTGATGACAATGTTCGATCGCATGGACAAGTTGAAACAGTCTACTAGTGCTTTCCAGAGGAATTCGGACGCTAAAACCGGTCTAATGAACGCTTATCTGATGTACCGAATGCCTTCAGCCGAGTTCCGAAGCGGTTCCATGTCGTTTTTAGACGTACTTCGACTAACACGAAACTTCGACATGTCGGAACGACTTGATCGAATATATGCCGTTATCGGCCTTCCGAGTCAACACACAGAGCTAGGAAGCAAGTCTATACCCCCAGACTATAGACTACTTCTAAATGGACTATACAGCCGTGTCTTTTACTGGTGTTTCAAACTCACAACAATCCCCTCGAGATCCTCTCTGCTGCCCAACATACAACACTACTCTACCCCGACTATCCTATGTGGATACCACAGTGGCATTTAAAGTCGATCCGGAGCATCGGTGGCTCTTATTGATACGTTGACTGGCTGGAACCTAAAGCCTCCGGCCAAACTGGCTTTAAGAAAGAGCCGAGCGGTATAAAGACAAGTCGCTTTCTATTACGGCACCAGCCTCGTTTTAGTATCTAACGGTCTTCCCTATTAAATAAACAGCTAGTCTTCTAGACTATACTTTTTATATAACCTATAACTTAAATAATAAGGATATTAAACTTTCTTCTTAGTTATTATTTAAGCTGATATCTTTTTAATAGAATAATAGGACGTGGGTAGTAAGTAGGTAAGTTTAGGTTATCCTGCTGGTAACTACTTTGATTCTTATATAAACTCTACTGAAATAAATATATTTTAGTTAAAAGTTATTGTTTTAAGCTTATATTAGTCGGTCTATTATTAAATTAACTAGGAAAAGAAGACTTAAGTGAGCCCAAGTTTAATTAATATGTAGTAAGCTATTCTTGGAAGTGTCTTGGCTGTATTCTGTTGAATTACTGTTAGTTACCTTAATTATCTTATTATCTCACTGTAGGAAAGGTCTATTAGGTCATGCAATCTCGGTAAATTAATTGTATCTTCCCTTATGGCCGAAGGACTTTGAACCTTTAGTACTAAACTCTATCTTAGTTCTCACAGTGGTTTTTATGCCTTTAAGAAATAGAATCGCGGTAGTTATTATAGTCCGTAACCTTATTGAACTTAAGATACTGTTGCTTTTCGGTCTGTATAGAGNTATTGAACTTAAGATACTGTTGCTTTTCGGTCTGTATAGAGACTACTATTATTGATATTTCTGTAGATTGTATTGGGACAGCTAAAATCTTTCTCTTAGAGTGCTACCAGATAATATATAAAGAGTTAAAAGCGTTATTATATTACAAGAGCTGCTTTTCCAAATTTGATAATAGGAACTTAGTTGCATTAGGATTAGGCCAGGATGCAAGTAAAACAATAGCGGAATTACATTTTCCAAACCATTCGAAGTCTAACATTCCTTTTAGATTAAGAGACTGCTTTCAGTAATAAGGTAGGCATACTAAATTGAAGCGATTCGTGTAATTCTTACAGCACCTTTCATATAAGCTAGTGGATAATATAGTTTTACTAAGACATAAGGGGTTATATCATGCCAGCGTAATGTAGAAAAGTAAAGTATAATTAGGGGGCGTGATAACCGGACATGGCTAGTCGCGAGCTTAATACAATATAACATTCCAATTACTACAGCAGAGCCGCGTACTGAGTCAGGAGCTACTAACGGCATGGAATTCTATAAAACTCAATACTGAATAAGGTAAGTCTAGAACAGATATGAGAATTGGAAAGACTTATTTACTATTTGGAATAAAAGTTTAAATAAGAAGGATAGATACCTACAATAAGACCTTTGAAGGGAGCTGAGTAAATATAGAAACTTAGAGACTCCTTACTCTTTTTCTTTATTATCTAATTATTCAAAACCAAATTCGACATGTTCGTCTTTAAGCGACTTATCCTTGCCATTCTTCTGGCGGCTGTCCCAAGCAGAGCCGTCCCCCAAGACCTACCAAGACTAATGGCAAGAAAAGCACCACGATACTCCGCAAACCCCAAAATTGGACCAGGTGGAGATGTCTTCAAAGATTCAGCGCATTTCCGAGTCTACGGCAATAACGGGACAGAAGCTACTCAGGCTTTGTCATTGCTTGAAGCCGCTTACGACTGCTTCGTCGGCACTCTAGGTTTCAGGTCCACGGGAATATCCTTCTGGGATACTTCTACGTCAGGAGGCCCACGGACAAAGACCAATGTATATTCAGTTGATGAACTTCCTGGAGCTGCAGGCGTTATGCAGGCTGATCATGATGCCGGGCTCGGCTGGCTTATTGTCCAGAAAGACTTTCTCGCCACTTCTGGAGTCACAGTGCATGAATACGGACACGTCTTACACTATCATCAAAGAACTTGGGTGGACCAAAGTCGCACAGGAGCATGGTGGGAAACATTTGCTAACTGGGTTGCGGATACTTATGGGACTTCTGACCTATGTGCGCCTGCCCGCAGGTCCCATAAAAAGCCCATAGAAGCCACTGAGATCAACCTTTGGAAACTCATTGGAGACTCGTTTCAGCCCCTTGTTGACGGATCTGTGGGTACTGGGAATTACTATGAGGCTTTTCCATTCTTCACATATTTAACGAATAATCCCGACAAATACGCCAAGCTCGGTACAAAGACTCTTCTTAACATGATGGCAAAGTATAAACTCCACAGCAACGAAACGCCTCTACATACACTTCAACGTATCACGGGCAAGACACCAGTTGCAGATATCATTGGCAGTTATTGGGCTCGCATGGCGTATGTGGATATCGGCCATAAGTTAGCATACCAAGCGTTTCTTGACAACCGCCAAGACTTCAATTATGCAAACGTGGACTCAAAAGGAAAGAATATATATACAGTCAAACCAGAACGGAGACCTCAGTACATGGGAGCCAACATCATACCCCTTACAACCACTGGAGGCAAAGTAACCGTCAAAATTACCACGAAAGGCTTGTACAGAGCTACACTTGTCGTCCACAATGACTATACCACGCGATACGTGAAGTTTCGCTCTGGTTCCGCGACGGTCAGCATTGAGAGTGGTGAGGAAATAAGTTTGGTTGTTGCTCATACACCAGGCTTGATCCTCTATGATCCTTTCGATCTTTCTTTAGAGGCTAAGCAAGGACTGGACTATTCTTTCGCACTCTCAGGGGCTGCTATTCTTTGAGAATTTACAAAAAAGCATTATACAACTGAGGGACTTCCTAGTAGTAGAATACAAGCCTGGCGAAGGGCGAGCTGCTTTGTCTTGACTAAGGGTTGGAGACCTATCATAAATACCTGTACATATTTCAAGTCAATGAGGACATAGTTATGATCTACTGCCACTACCTCCATCACTCTATGAATAGACATGTTCTAAATAACCAAAGACATTGAAGACTAGTGTCTTGAGTGATTTAAGTTGTTTAATGAAAGTGAATCCTATAGTGGAACGCTGTTACCTGAATAAAAGCTCTGTAATTAACGACCGGATGACTTTAGCCCCTTCAGTCCAACCATCCAAACTCCAACCTTCTCCAAAGATACCTACATCTCCAGAAACTGAGCATCGCCTTCCTCCCATGGATGCTCAATCTCAACTTTTCTTATCATATCCGCGTAATTCTCGTTTCTCGGCTTAATGACATAAGGATAATCGTGTATATGACCAATCATACCTGGCGTGACGCTTATCTCTGGTTCAATCTCATTGCCACGTCCATCAACAGCTTTCTTTATGTCGAAGGATGCCAATAGACGGGAAATGCTAATGAACAGGCTCTCTTCGGCGAGAAATCTCCCCGGGCAGACTCTGCGACCAAACCCAAATGATGCAAAGTTTGGATGCGGTTCATTTCGAGGTTCAAGATACCTATCCGGATCAAAAGAAGACGGGTCCTGATAGATCGCTGGATCATGGAGGAACCACCATGTTGCCGGTAGGAAGGATGCTCCTTTTGGGATGACAAAATCTTTGTAGTAAATGTCCTCATCAGCTGTATGAGGGACTCCCATTGGAGTGATGGGGATCCATCGCAGTGTTTCCTTGATCAAGGCATCGACATATGGCAGATTGTCGCGATCTCCGAAATTGGGAAGCCTATCAGACCCAACAACAGAACCGATCTCTTGCTGTGCCTTCCTCTGAACGTCTGGGAAGAACAACATAGCTAGTATAAAGCCACGAATAGATGAGACGGTGGTATCAGCACCTCCAGCGTACATAACCGCGGCCGTTTGCTTAATCGCTGTCTCGCTCTCCGTATCCAGAGCCCTATCATGTTGCTTAATAAGCGAAGATACATACGATGGTCGATGAGACTGCTTTGCCATTTGCTTTCTCACGAAGCTGTAAGGCACCTCAACTACCATGCGCATATTGGCGTTCCAGTCCCGCGCAATCCTTTTAAACGACATGCCCGGTAGCGAGTCAGGAAAATACCTAAGTATCGGTAAGAGGTCTACCGCCCAACTCATAGGGATGAAAGCAAAAGAGAAATTATGCATCATCTGCTCTATCAAGAGCGCCAAGGGGTCGGCTTCGTGAGATTTTATGTTGTAGCCGTACGTAATTTTCAGAATTATGGCGCTGGCCTCACTGAAAGGAAAAAGTCAGGAAGAAGTTTTTAGAAAATAGTGAGGGGTACTTACGTTTTGATATGCGAGGTCAATTTCTCGGGGTTCTCCAGGATCCGAAACAACAGACGACGAGATTCCACATCCTGAACGTCCCTGAACCGCGATGCAGCAGCTTTAGTACCCAGCTGTTGATGAACCAACTTGCGATGTTGTTTGAATGACTTGTCGTATGGTTTGAAGCTGAGGATTTGATTGTACCCGCACATCTCATTCCCAAAGATGAACTGTGCTCTTCCTGAAGTCTTTGTGGAGGTTTTCTCTAAGATAGCATTCGCAGCATCACGATCGTGAATTATTATGAGAGATTGGCCACAAACGGAGACATGGCTGATGGGGCCGTAAAGATCTTTGAACTTGATCCAGTGTTGGTATTCTGGGGTCGTCCCATCTGGCAAGTCCCTAATGTTGCCAAGGATAGGGAGGGGCTTGGGACCAGGGGGGAGATTCTTGCGAGGCCTGGTACGAAGATATAGAATTGTGCAGACAACTCCTGCAAGAATGAAGAGGCCAGACAGCATGATGGGTTTGTGATCTGGGACTAAGGATAGTGATATAATGGAGATACTAGGTTGACGAATGCCTAGACAGCGGGTTAAAAGGTATACCGATGAAAGAGCAGCGAGATCTGTAGATATATACCTTTGTCTTTGAGTAAAAAGTGATTGATTGTTGCGTTACTTCAGGAGATATTATGAGACAACCTGTATATACCAAACGCCGAGAAGGCCGATTCTGCATGTGGCTCAGAATGGTATTAACCCACGTCTCGATCTTCCTTAGCATACCTAATAAGGTGAATCATACATGAATCAGAGGGTCGCAGTTCTACTCAGTCTCAATACACATTGTATCAAGTACCTGCTACCGCTCGTATCACCCACATGTTGCAAAGGCCAATTAAGGCAGTCGAGGAGAAAAGAGGGTACTATCCTTGGTAATAGTCGGGAGCGGTTGGGCACCTCTATTGATGGCGCCTTCCATTGTTCAGGCAAGCTACGTAATCTCTTACGGTAATAATTCCAGTTTTTTAAATTCCGAGAGCATGAATTATTACTCTTGAACGTGACTGGATGGCTGTAAAGGACGTGTTTCCCCGGTTTGTCTTGCATGCGTCCGCTTGGGCTTGCGACCAACTAAAATCTCTGCCAGTATCATATCATCTTCAAACACCACAAATAGTGCAGTACCCGTATGTATATGTTAGAAAATGATGAAACACCGGGGGAAGTAATTGAAGACGCAAAGCTGTGGCTAATCATTAGTAATACCTCACGAAGACCCATCACAACCTGCTTACTTTCGACGGTTGTGATTCTCGTACAGCTGCTAAGTCATCGCTACGTTGAGCCACGCTGCAATAAATTCCATATCCTTTAGACTATTTCCACCTCATACTCAATAGTTCGTAATAGTGGCAATCTTTGCGACACATGACAACTGTTTTTGTACTAGAAGCTAATCCTTACGGCTCGGGCCGCTTGGGTCTTCCTCCGTTAGCCCGAAAATGTGATAGCCCCATCCTGTGCCACTCATGTGCATTGCCTATGACACCTTCCTGTTCCGTGCGCATACTGAATAAAAGCTATTTTGTACTTCTGCAGTAAAGAGCAACCCTGCCAAAGAGGCGGAGCGAATGTAATGTCAGTTATTATGAAATCGGAAGGGTATGTCGGCCTCTCTAGGCGAAGTGAACGGAGGGGTGTATGTTTGCGAGAAAACAATACGTCAGAATAAATATCAAGTGGTGAGAGAAGCAACATTAGATGCATCCGTATAGAGACCCCGCTCTGTATAACTATGCTGTGGCGCTTATTTTCTTCGGCTGTCATATTATGATATACTGAGACATGAATCTTAGTTGTATGGGTGCACTAGCTATGAATGAGGAAGGGTAGGCTATATATTTAATACTTACCCACAAAAATGGCCTCAGACCTGCAGTCATCCATGAAACGTGATATGTGAGTCTTTGAAACTGCCAATCCTATTGTGAAATGAGTGCTGCTGGCCAGAGCTTAGTAGTACTTTATGCACGAAAGTCGCCAGCTTAATTTCAAGGGGCGTGCCGCCTGACACCTTTGAGTCTCTATGTTTACTATCGATGCTGCTATTGGCTCTCAGCCACGGGGCTTAACTGCAAGCAAGAGGCAGGGCCGGAAGCCAAGATTCAGGAGTTAGGGACTGGAACGTTACAATAAGTACCTTATTATGCACCACCTCGCAAATCAATTTCTTTCAGTCTAAGTCGGCCCGCCCCGGTGTAGATCCTCTAGAAGCCGGTGAGACACTTATGCATATTAACTTTGTAATGATTTATACAGTATGTACTCCAAGATAAGGATTTTAACGGTGATTAGTCAAAGCTATAGGAAATCTGATAAAACCATCCTTTCAAATAATGTTGTTTGGAGAAATCAAAGTAAATGGCAGCTAAAAAAGCAGTGTAAGAGCTTTAACAAGATAAGAGAACGGAACTCTCTAGTTTAAGAGTAGTGGGCATACTGCGCCATTATCGAAGTTTACCAAATCCCTCCCCCACACAGCGTTTACTAATCCACCATTCAAAATTACTATATTCCAATGCCTATTATACTCAGTAGAGCTTTATCCGCCGCAGCGCCTATATAATTTAATCTGGCAACCTAACAAGGTAAAGAGTATAATATAACTAGCCAGGTTTCTCCTAGGAGGAGCAGGAAAACAGTACTTCCTTTAAACGTCCTCACGTTACTCCAAGGGCAGCAAAAACACATAACATCACCTAGAGTAGTGAGATGTCCTCTAGTCAATAGAAAGATAGAAACTGAAGAAAGAAAATAAAAAGAAGGATGTAAATCTAGCACTCCTTAAAGATGATTTGTAAGTCCATATGTTGTTAGAATCCCCCTCCATCCTCCCACCCTCCCTTATCTAGCACTGAAGTCAGACGATTAATATAGGTACCTCTAAAGTGCGAACGTCATTCCGTCAAAATATGACTATCTTCCCTATGGTGTGTTTTCTGAATCCCCTTTGTGATTGGGAGGTTTAATATACCATGCTGCAGAAATAATCTCAGCTTCGCCCCGCGCCTTTTGTTATCAATTATTGCCTAAATGGTGCCAGCGTGAGCGCGAAAATAATATCAAGGTGTTTATTCTCTGGAAAGTCTTGCAAAGCTTCATAGCGATAGGTCTGAATAATCTACAATATAAAGATACTTAATCCATGACTTAATAATACAACCCAAATTCCACCTGCTCGATTGATCATAAGCAAAGCAGCGTCGTTTTTATCGGATTCCGATACCCTAGTAGTATTGTGAGTAGCGTTGAAAGCTTTCGCCTCTTCGAAATGCTCTTCAATTTTACCCGGGCCACCGCATTGCTTATGGACAAGTTCAAGTTGACCCTTCCAGTAATCATCATCTAAGCCCCATAGATGGACCTCTATTAAAGGATCCAACAGCGCGGTAAGAACCATACCGTAGCAGGGATGACATAGTTCGTTGTATAATGTCTCCTCGCCATATCATGATTTCTAGAAACAAAGTCAGTGCTGCGTCCTTTCAATAACAATCTAACACTAACCTAAGCAGTAATAACTCGATTTCGTATCCTTAATGCAGGTCGGGTTCCACATTTGTCGTATGTGGTTGACTTGTGTGATTAAGTCGTCCAAGCGGTAGGGATCTGATCTATTGCTGTCCTCGGCGCATTCCCTGGTCACTGTCTCGTTCCAGCTTCGAAGAGAGTCAGAGCAGGTGGCCGTGCACATAGCATCGGCTAGCCTGGCATCTCCCACCCATCCTATGTAGCCATACTGCCCCAACGACCAGGTGTATCTGTTACATTTAACTTCGGCTGCTAAAGCCTTAGCGCAGCCGTTAACAAAATTGCCTTGGCCGATATGTACATCGCTCTGAACTTGGAAGGCATAGGCAAACAATGACAGTTCAAGAGCGATTATAAGGCTGATGATTATCATGTTGATTGCTGAGGATAAAAGAAGCTGAGTGTAACAAGACACTGTTAGTTTGGAGATGAAAGGATTTTACTATATTTATAAATACAATTGTAAATCGTACCATTACAGCGGCAAGGTATGGGTGGAGTGAGGACGGGACAGTCTAATTTCCTTTCTGAAATATGGTAGGACTCTAAGTGCCAAGCCAGCACGGACGGTGGTGAAGGGACCCGCTCTAAAAACCGAGTGTAACTGTCTGTTGGTTGTTAGGAAGAAGTGTACGGATACGATCTTAATTATGTTTCTACCTGATAGTGGCACCGAGAACGCGACCGGAATTGTCTTGTGAGATAGAAGATTTGCTCTATCTCAATGACAGTTGTGATAAAGCCATGCACCTTCATATTCGATGGTGGGTTACGGGACTTGCTAATCTATCCCCAGGGCCAGAGATTACATCCCTTTTTTTACGTTAGCATTTTAGATATTAAATGAAAGGCGCCTTTCAATGAAACATATGATTCGAATAAAGTGCGGCCTATCGGCCTTTGATATTTGTCCAAAAGGTTTATGTGGTGTGCTTCCCTGTCTTCTTTGGTGAAAAGAACTTTACATCAAAAGAGAATGAGATCACGACATTTGGCCTTCCCTATACCAATTAAACTAGTAGGATTCCTTTATTCTGTTATTGATTTGGCCTTGTAACATATTTAAAAGGGCTCTTGCACGTTCTAAAAGCGCTCGACTCTTATATTAAGAACCCTTTTGCTTTTCATTAGAGTTTTAAAAACGGTCTATCATAATACTCCTGGCACGGGCTTTCACTATAACATCAGAACAGAGCTCGAAGCAAACAGTTTCTCAACGATCTCAGTCTACAATTTGGTCAGCTCAATAGTTTCACTGACCATCTCTAAACGTTCTATTACGGGGTTCGCGTACTACCTCCCAAAACCCAAGTTTCACTGAGCGCCTCAGATAACCCAATCATCAAGCCTAGGGCAAGAAGGTGTGAGGTTGGAAAAGAGATATTTTCTGACGATAGAGGAGAAAACTTAAAGACTTCCTATAGAGGTTTTGCTTATGCTGTTACTAATGATCTAGGAACGACTGGTGACTTGGATGTTACCCCTCATGGTATAGACTGTAAAGGACTGATATTTACTGCATCGCAAGGCCACGACACCTAGGTTATAAGTGCCCGTTCCTTTCGACCTATTATGTACAGATAAGCGCGTTTGACACAGTTCAACCTCATCGATCGCTTTAGATAAGTCATCTGTAGAACAGACTCCCGTTCAGGCCAGCCAGATACTCCATCCTATCCATAGATTTGGCAATAGCATATCATACGAGACACGTCACTCCAGGTAGCAACTCGTATCAATCAAGATGCTCGAATCCATGCCGAATGCATATGCAATCAAGCTTGCACCGACAGCAAACAAACCTATATTGGAACGTACAGATCAATGTACGAAGGAGAGTCTGGAGCCTTTGCTTGATTACTCCCTAACTATAATGACCAATCTTCGCAAGTATATAATGACCATGGTTCGTTTGGCGGAGAATTTGTCTTAACCTCTGGACCAAAGGAGCTTATATATTGACAATCACTCTTAGGAAAGGACACTAGCTCAGAAGCCCTACTATATATCACACCAACTGAAGCTACTCCGATTCTAGCGCGACCATTGAAGCTCATGGCGATTGGCGGTCCTCCAAACAGCAATTCAACAGTTTCTACGTCAATGCCGATGTCGCTTGCAGGCCTGATCATCTTCATGTCCCAAGCCCTGTTTGTGATCCCTCGGTGGGTGACAATAGTTGTTGCGTAAGGCTTTGTTTAATCGACACCTTCCAAATAGTACTCCGATTTCCCTTAGCACTTGTGGAAAGGCCGCTTGCTCTCGCCCACCTTAAATTCGGCATCGAGCTTGCGACATCGACCCTGTATAGCTAGGCTTATGCTGACTAGTCAAACACTGGCTCTGCAAATACAAAAGCTGCAACTGCCTCTCCAACATCATCAAAGACAAAAGAACAAACAATTTCAAGTCATATTTCGGGGAGCCAAGCGTCAACCCCAGCACCTCCACCCGTTGCTGATCCGTCTGAAGTATCCGAGAATGAGGATCTCAAATGGTATGAGTTTCCGGTCAAGATAGGGGATATGCTTGGGAAGCGAGATGGCCTCGTAGCATGCTTTGCACCCCTTACATGTTCAACCGGTGGCACTGCTTGAAATATTGTCACAGACTTCACAGCAGTCGACGACATCTCATTATCAAGCGTAGTTCAACACACAGCCACGCCGCTAACCGTCAGTCCAGTCTACCCACGACTTCTTCCAGCCCCAACTACAGCAAAGGAGACCATCAATATCGCAGATGAGGTAGCAGCCTATGATATTCGTACTGCATGTTCGGTGTACTCCTCCATTACCATCGTTCTGATAGACCCATCCCTCCCCGTATATGTCCCCTCGGCTATGCTCGACCTAACTAGCCTCCCTCATTTCCATTGGAGTACTGGATTCTGTGGCTATGTTACAGTGTCCACCTACACAATCACTCACATCCTCCCAAATGTAGGCACCCAAGATATGAAGAACGGCCATACGGAGCATGAGCGTATGGTATTGTGATGTGCGATACACATATGCCCTTTTAACAAAAGCGTCATTAGTTGCCCGCGCGCAAGTCTGATGATAGATAATATGACCCAACTGATTATGGAAGCTGTCAGAGGATTGTTCGTGAGTCAGATAAGAATCAACCAACGCAGGTTCTTCAAGACACTCAATTTGGCTCCGTGAGGGCGGCTCCTTCATATAGTGGCCTACACCTGCCTCGACTCTTGTCTGCAAGGGCTCTTCGTCATCCCTGAGGTAGATGGAGTATAGTTGCACGAATGGATCGTGATTCGGTGTTTCCGTCTCACTGGCGAGCATGTAACGACGGATTTACCGCTTGTCAAGAGAGGTGGGGTGTATCGGTTAACTTGCGACAACCCGCAGGGCCACCGACTACAAATATTGTTTTGTTAGGTAGCAATTGCGCCGCTATGATAAGCTGTGGTAGATTGTTGGTATTGAAGGATCTGGTTTACCGGGCATCGACAGGTGTAATTAAACATCAACGTTGAAAGTTATTGGAGGAAGTTCACATACTGCTACTGAGATTATCCATCTTGCAAGCTAGGCCTGGCCTAACGCCACCAAACTCACCAGGCTTGACCCTTGTCCGTTGTCGGTAAATCAATTCGTCGTGTAAGTCAATGTAGGTGATACGGTGTGTGGCCCAGACCTTCAACAAAATGGCCGGACGTAATCAAGTTCATCTAACATACGAACATTTAGAGAATTGCACCAGTGCTTGATTGGTTTAATGAGCTAATGGTTGAATTGCAAGACCCTTTGCGCAACTCGTTTCACCTACTTTCGAGAGCCAAAAGGGGTAACCGCCTCTAAGATCTAAAGGATTCTAGACCCTTTGCCAGTCTTAGTACAGGAGGAATATTGCCACCGCCTCTCATAAAAAAGGTACTTCCGTTAACGCACTAGTATTGATTATCGTGCTAAGACTCACCGCTCAATGAAAGCCCAGATCTGGTACCTTATATCTTTTGGCCACTGGTGCAGGACGAGGATAGAAGAAATCGGCCATTCCAGTATCAGCCACGATTTATTCCAGACCAGGTCAATAAGTCTCTCTTGTGGCTGCCCCGACAGGACTAGATTATTAGAACCTCTAACTAGTTAAACTTTATTCCTTCCTTATACAGAACCTTACCAGTTTTGGTTTGATCGCCGCTACAAGGTGTGCTTATTGAGTATGAGGCTGAAACTAGTTGTGGTTACTCGGTGCCTGGCTAGCTTGCCTCATTCTAAAGATTGTAGTTCTCGACTCTTCATACTATCTTTCAAATTATTTAACCTGATTCTCTTTCCAGCTCTCTCGTCTTGATCAGTAATATGTTCTTCACTCTTCTGTTCTTTACTTTTCTCTTCTTTACCTGTCTCTCTCTTGAAGGCATAACATTATGCATTTCTCTACTCTACTTCGGCTACTTCCACTGCTTAGCCAACTGGTCCTGGCTAATACCATTGATGAGATCTGTGGGGGAGTCGATGGAATTATCGACTGTAAAGGCTCGTTTGACGTACCTGTTAAGGCCAAGTTAAAATACTGTCCTCAAGAGGTTTTCGAGGTACGCAACCGACTTATCTCCTAGTTACAACATTGAATCTTGACTAATATAAAACCCCACAGGTTGACCCCTGCAAGACTAAAAAGACGGTTAAGTATCCATGTCCAACTTGGAATGACCCGTTTAAGCTGTGCGATGGCGAGACCTGTGTTCCTGGTAGGTAAAATATGTGTAGTGTTCGGCTGTCCCTAGCTAATGATCCATACTAGGTACCGTTGAAAAGACAGTTAACCTACCATGCGGGATTAATATCATCACAGAGAAGCGCGGTGTCTGTCAAGCTGTACGCGATACCTTGGGCAATATTGGCAATGAATTCATTGACAAGTCCGGTGCCATGTGTGGCTGCGTTCCTAAGGTCTTTAGCCTCATCAAAGAAGGAATTTGGGATCGTATTGGTACCGTCGGCGGACTTTTAAACATCGACTCAGTTATAACTACTGAGGTTATCCGGCTACAAAAGTTTAGTCTTGTTTACAACCGAGGTCCGTTTCACTTCTAATACGAATAGTGCATTATCGACAAGAAGTTAGGCGTTAAGGATGACCGCGATGAAGTCATTGATAAACAACTGACGCCTGAGGGCGGATGGGTTGTTCTTCGTGCAAAAGAGGTACCGCAAAACACCCCATCTCAACATTGAAATGGCTTCTCACATGTAACTAGATTGATATTGCGACATATGCAGAGATGGTTGCGGCCGTCTCTCCTTGTCTTTCTGGAATATGTGACCCTACTAATATTTCATATTTCTTTACTCGGTATCTCAAAGAAACAGCAACGCAGTTTGGTCTCCAGCTTCCAAAGATGCTCCAAGATTGGATCAAGCTGTTTGAGAAACTGAACAGTATCCTCGTCGCAATAAAATCCTCATCCCAAACAGTTGCGACAAATGTGGCAAGCGTTTCCAGCAAGGTGCGGACTACGCAAAAGGCTGCCTGCACAGGAAAATCGTGTGTCGGCCCTGGCATCTGAGGGTTTAACAAGAAGGGTATTTATCGCCTGATCAACTACATCAAAATGTCAACTAACTGGTTGCAGTTGCGAATGCTATTGCTACAACGCAGGCCTTGATGAACATGCAAAAGGCCGCCTCTGATTCCGCAAAGAATGCCCTTGCGATGGTTGAAACAACCAAAAGGGTCATTAAAACTTCCGAATCGATCCCAGACGCGAGCTTCTTCGTCAACTTGATCAAGAGTGGAAAGCTTTCTAAGCTTGAAGATATAGGTCAGGCCATTCAACTTACCACAGATTTACCTGAAGCAGTTACAGAGCTTGAGGGCTTGCTCTCGCCTATAGCCGAGCTCGCCACTGGATTTGCACCTTTGTCGGAGAAAGCTCTTGCAGCTGTCGAGGAGGTTATTGCCTACCCATGGAACAAACACGCCAAAGAGCTCCAGGCAGACTCTTCTGGAAACCTCAAGAAGCGACTGGTTGAGATTCAGACTCTATTCAAGACTCAGCTACAAAAGCCACTCAAGGATATCAGCACAGGTGCCAGCAACTTGCAGGTTCTTACAGAGAGCTCTCCCGTGAAGCCTGGAAACTTCCAATATGACTCAGGTATTGTTAGCTATAACCGGTGGACTGAACTCTCCATGGATGTTCCATGCATGAAAAAAGCAAGGAGCAAGTTTGAGCTTTCTGGGTTTAAAACATTCTATGACTCTCGTCAGTTTTACAGCTGCAAGTTTGGACCCCAGCAGATCCCTTGGCCTGACCATTACATTCCCTATATCAAGTTCAGGGTTTGCTCTGCTGACAACTAAACAAGAGGGGAGGATTTTACAGTATAAATATTTGGTTTATTCTTGTTACATACTACTCAGAATTATTCGCTACGTTCTTTTGTATTTCTCCCTCCACATTGACTCTAACTACCCCTACTATACTCTCAGTTCATTTGGTTACATATTAGTATTTTGGAAATTCTTTTTACAAAGAGAATCGCCATTCACTCCTTTCAACAATTATCTCTCCTACTTCTACCTCTGTCGCTTCCTTCCGAGTTAATTTCTTATTAAGCCACAAATACTGTGCATTAGAGGTAAGCGAAAAGACCAGAGCGACTGATGCTAAGGTGAGAATAACTGTAAAGCCAGTTCTATAAAGTGGCGCATCATACGACTGGAAAATCTGAGCACCCGCCAAACCAGCAGTATTGGCAGTCATAATGAGCAGAGCCATCGTTATAGAGCGCTCTGCGGGATTGCGAATATTGACCGCAAGCCAGGACCCGTTGAGAGGATGAATCACAGATCCCCAGAGGGTAGTGCAAGTCAGGATTCCGTATTTGAGATCTCGATTCAAACTAGTAGCCAGCTGTCTAGTCGCGAGACAAAATGAAAAGCTCAACACAGCAGCAATAAGAATTAGGAGCCCTCGCCTCTGAGTCTTGTCCGCTATCCATCCCAACGACACATTTAGCACAAGCACGATCCAACTGCCGACGGAAGACAGTGCGTTTGCTTGGAGGCGATCGTAGCCATAGCTTGCGATGATGGATGGTTGATATGTTCCAAGCGGTGAGATGATAGCAACGCAGCAGAAGGAGACAACAAGCTGGGGGTAGATGTACCATCGTGAGAATGCTGCCTTGATATCTGCCCATTGGACATATTTGTGTCTAGGGCTTTTAGCAGGATTGTCGATGGCCATTCGGTGGGTAAGGATATGGATTTCTCGAGATGTGAAGTATGAGTGGCCCAGAATATTTGACGGTCTTTCTGGAGAGTGAGGCATAAAAAGGACGAAAACGATGCCGATGGCTATCGTGATGATGCCTTCAATCAGGAACATCCACTGCCAACCTGATAGCCCTGACTTTCCCCGCATTTGAAGAATACCGTAGGCAATAAGACCACTTGCTGCCGAAGCAGCCATGTTGCCAAGGAAGAAGGCAGTGAAGCGCCTACTCGTCTCATTGCGCTTATACCACTGTGTCAAAGTGTACAGACCAGCAGGAATGAAGCCAGATTCAAGTAGGCCAAGTAATAGCCTCGTGGCGTAATATGCGCCTACGCCTTTTCCTTTGATGAAGGCTTGAAAGGTGGCTACTAGACCCCAGCAAAAGATTTGGCAGCTAATCCATTTCTGAGGGCCCACGCGGTAGAGAACAAGGTTGCTAGGTAACTCAAGTAATACGATGCCTAGACTGAGGAGTTGGTTGCCTATGTTGAATTGAAGTTGAGTGATGCCGACTTCAGTGAGGAAGAAGTCTGTAAGAGCGTTGCCGATGTTGCCGCGGTCGAGTTGAAGGACAAAGAAGCCACTGATAAGAAGGGGCATAACAATGAAGTCAAGCTTGCGGACGACGGCCCTTTCTTCGGCTTCTGACCAGATATCGAGGGCAACCTGCTCCGAGCCAATAGACTCTTTGTCTGGGCCGGTACTGCAAGCTCCCACGGCGGATGGAGGTGACTCTTTTTCGATCGACATGATGAAGGACGTAAATGGAAGAAGAAAGCTAGCTCTCGATAACCAATCTTGGAGTTTCTACAGCCAGACATGGCCTCTTATATAGAACAACACTTGGGAGACATCTCTGATGCTCTTCTCGCCAGCCTTTTCCCCATGATCTCGTAATGGCAATGCGCTATTTCGCAATGCGCTATTTCTTCTTAAACCTTCCGTTTATCGCACCTCTATCTCTTCTGCCTTCACCCATCTCACCGGTGAGCTGAACATGATAGCTTGATAATATTGTAAAGGAGTAAAAGTCAATGCGTTGATGAATAAACCTCACCAATGAGGATATGATCCGAGTGACAACCCGTTCGTCCAGACTGTATGTAATGGGCCTAGGGCCTAGTGGGCTTATCTTGAACGGCAGCTAGCATCGATTTGTCCGACGTCGTTAGCACGTAATCTTGCGTGCTTGGAAAGTGTTGAATAGGGAACCAATGAGCGCATGATCCGAGGCACACTAGCATTAAAGGTTTGTGGGGGTTCTGCTGTGCTGTGGAGTTTAGTGCTTGTAGCTCACTTGTGATATCACCGAGGATCCGAGAATATCCAAAGAAAGTGGCTCGTCGGGTGTAGGAGACGTGGGTAGGTATGCTGAATGGTGGATGAAATATAGATACATATGGCGACAATATTGTCCTGGGACAGGTATAAAAATCTAGCAACATACTACATTTTGCATGTCTCATAGTGCTGCAATCCAATCTCTTTTCGACTTTTCATACGGGCACTTACTTCAATCATGGCTGCTGCTAAACGCCCAAACTTCCTCGTCATAGTCGCTGATGACCTTGGCTTCAGCGACATCAAGCCATATGGCTCCGAAATAGACACCCCCGTACTAGACCGTCTGTCCAAAGATGGAATACGCATGACCAACTTCCATACTGCACAAGCATGCTCACCTACACGATCCATGCTACTCTCCGGTACCGACAACCACATTGCTGGGCTCGGTCAGATGGCCGAGTTTAAAGAGATGAGGAAGAACCTCACGGGCAAATACCCCAGCTACGTTGATAAGCCGGGCTACGAAGGATACCTCAACTGGAAAGTCGCTGCTCTACCCGAGATTCTTTCCGATGCAGGTTACCTGACTATTATGTCTGGAAAGTGGCATTTGGGATTGACCCCCGACGTCTCACCGAGCGCAAGAGGCTTCAAGAAGAGCTTTGCGTTCTTGCCTGGCTGCGGAAACCACTTCAACTACGAACCGCAGTTCGAGGTAGATCAAGACACGATGCTGTTGACTTCCGATGGCTTTTGGTTGGAGGATGGAAAGCCTGTGGATAGAAAGAAGGACTTGCCAGACGAGTTTTACTCAACCAACTTCTTCACGGATAAGTTGATTGATATGTTAGCTGACAGAACCGAGGAAGAGAAAGATCAGCCATTCTTTTCTTACCTGGCTTATACGGCCCCGCACTGGCCAATGCAAGCTCCAGAAGAAGCCATCCACAAATATCGTGAGTCCGCAGCCTACCCTGTTCTGTTGATCCCACCTGCTGACTTTTGCAGGCGGCGTATATGATAATGGTCCAGACAGACTCAGACTGGACCGGTTGGCCAAATTGAAAGCACTAGGTCTTGTGCCATTTGACGTTGAAGCTGCACTTCCAGTTGGTTTCGAAGCCGGCATCAAGTGGGAAGATCTCACAGATGACGAGCGAGCTATATCCTCCAGGAAGATGGAGGTCTACGCGGCCATGGTTGATCTGCTCGACCAGAATATTGGAAAGGTTGTTGATGCTCTTGAAGCGTCAGGTGAACTGGATAACACTTTCATCTTGTTCATGTCAGACAACGGCGCAGAAGGATCTACGCTAGAAGCAGCACCCGTGCGTCACTCCTCTCCATTAAGTATTAGAAAATACTAACTGAACCGTTTGTTTTAGCTTTTATCGTCCTTCAAAACACTAGGCGATCTGATAGCTGCATATTATGATAATAGTCTTGAGAATATTGGTAAACACGACTCATACGTCTGGTATGGCTCACGATGGGCTTGTGCTGCCACTGCCCCGTCTCGCGGGTTCAAGGGATGGTCTACCGAGGGCGGGATACGCTGTCCTTGCCTCATTCGCTTCCCGCCGTTCTCAGTGGTCCCCGAAGCTATTTCGCACTCATTCACAACGGTCATGGATATCTTGCCAACAATTCTTGATCTCGCACAGGTGCAGCACCCAGGGACCTCTTTCAGGGACCGTCAAGTCGTTATTCCACGGGGTAAATCTTGGGTGAACCATCTTTCATCTCCTACCGAGAATCCTACCGTTCATCAAGATGCGAATCACATCCATGGCTGGGAATTATTCGGTAATCGTGCCATCCGCAGAGGGAACTGGAAAGCAGTTTTGCTGGCGAAAGCGGGCGCAAGTGATTGGGAGCTGTTCAATGTTGAGGAGGATCCAGCTGAGCAACATGATTTGGCAAAGGAACGTCCTGAGATGTTGGAAGAAATGCTTGTGCATTGGGCGACGTACGTTGCCGAGACGGGGTTAGTGGAAGACGCGTTCTGAGATATTGGATGGCGTGATAAAGGCCCACAATGGTGAGCAGCGCTGTAGACCGGATATCTTATTAATGCAAATTCCTGGTAATTGCGGTAGGGTAACACTGAAATATATTGTCAATCTCGTTTCAAATCCATTAAAATGGCCTATAAAAAGACGCGGACCGGCTGTTTGCAATGCAAAGCCAGAAAAGTAAAGGTAATGAAACAATTCACATGTACCTAGACCGAAGGCCAAGTAGGGAATTAGCACTTACAGCCACGACAGTGTGACGAGGCAGTTCCATGCACAGCTTGCATCCGTCGAAACTCAACATGCAGTCTCGTAGCCGAGGCTGAAACAAGATCACCTCGGAGCAGAACGCATTCATCCTGTACCGCGACCTCAGAACAGCTCGTGCCACTTACACGTTTCCAACGAATCGCCCCCTCACCTGCCGATGGCTTGACTGCACAGGACAGGGAATTGCTATACCATTGGCACAAAGTAGCTTTCAGGGCTATTGTTCATCAAAGAGGGTCAGAAGACCTTTGGCAACATGAAGTAACATATCTCGCCTTCCATTATCCCGTCGTTTTGAACCTGGCGCTGGCCATATCCTCGTTCGAACAAGCCCATACAGCACACCGATCACAGGCAGACATACCAGGAAATTACCGGCGACGAGACATGTACGCTGCCATAGGTTTCAAGTATGCACAGACCGCTGCGGGGATGATGAGACATGCAGTAGCACAAGCCAGCCGTGACAACGGCGCCGTGTGCCATCTATCCTCAGTTCTTATGATGATCAGCTCTTATGCCGAGGGCTCCCTTAAAGAGCTTGTACGGGGGAAGGATGAGCCACCAAGTATGCTGAGCGACCTACTCGTTACTTGGAGGCTGACGAGGGGCGTGAGAGCTATTGCAGATGCTTTTGGCGTTGTACGACCAGAGCGTCCTGAGCTTATACTCTATGTCACAGAGGCTGAACCACCAGACCACGGGCCTCTCGACCCAGTCCTGGATTTGCTTAACTCTTTGACATTCTTGGACCAAGAAGCAGACCCAGTCATCAGAAAGGTCTGTCTGGAAGCTCTGGATCTGATGAAGTGGTTGGTGAGAAAAGCGCAGACATCGGAGTGGTGCCCTGCGCACAGAGCGTCGCTACAGTGGGCATGCCTTGTTGGAAAGGACTTTATAAACCTAGTTGAGAGCTACGAACCTGCAGCTCTTGTTTTAATCTCGTATGGTTGCTTTTTAGCAAATGGTTCTAATGATGAGACGTTCATAATGACAGGATGGAAAGAAGGTGTTTGCGCTGAGATTAGAAGTATTGTTGGTCCGAATTGGGCCTGGGCGGTATTCAGCTAGTCTGTTGAGTAATTTATTTCTGGGTCCGTCAAAAATGAGATCCCACTCAACTTTAGAATGATTGCAAAACCTCAGGTTGGTCATTTTAGCAGGTAAATTAGACAAGAAGCAAGAATCTTCAACTTGAATCTTGGATATCTATACAAATAAGCTAATTAAAAAACATTTAATATATATAAATAAATAGCTTATAAAGAGTTCTATTTGATAGTACAGTTCATATACCTGATTACCATTATCCTCTGAAGGAGCATTCGAACTGTCTAAATACCGCGCATAGGGTTAATGATAGCTTCAATGCAATTGTCTCGCACCCATCCACCTGATTTCTGGTCCTTCTTTCCGCCATTACAGCCATTGATGGCAACGTCCATGTAACGTATACACTGGTTGTAATTAGCCTTCCACAGGCAGTCCTTCCTAACTGAGAAGCTAAGCTTGAAGTGATATCCTGTCGAGGGCACTTTCTTCCCTTCCAGCCTATCATTAGACCAATAATAGGCATTATCCTTGTTCTTAGCCACGACATCGCGACAGAAGGACTGAGCAGCGTACGAGATGCCATTGGGGTCTGAAACCTGGCTATCCTTATTGCAGCGTAAGATGTTGTTCGTGAACTGCGGACTGGCCAAGGTAGGACTGGGACTGGGCTTGCTAGTGGTCTTGGTGTTGACCCATGACTCGCAGCGTGAATGAGTCACGCAAGCCTTCCCGTGGCGATCTGTGCCCAGGTTACACATGGTCTCGGTGACTGTCTTGGTACACGAGCTACCATCAGGGGTTGAGATCGTAGGGGAGAGACGGTCGGTTAGAGTGGGAGCATCTGTCAACCAACCGGGGCGTTGACCAATGGTGGGACCTGCTTTCTTAGTCGAGGAAGTGGTCACTTCAGGTGACGATGTAGAAGTCTCGGCTGTAGTTGAGGAGTTGATCTCTTCTGAGGAAGGCTGTTGGCTGGAGCCCTCTGATCTTGTCATGGTAGAAAAGGTAGTGGGCTCCTCGGAAGAAGTGGAGGTGGGAACTGGACGCTTGCAGGAGAGTCCATCGCCATCTCGCTTGGTGACCGACTGCCAAGTCCAGCTCGGTACTGGCACTGCCCATGTGGTGGAATCGGTCATCTTGCTGAGTCTTAGCTTCCAGTGCTCAACCTTGGCATTCCACTCCTGTTGATTTGCCGCAGCTACATTAGAGGCCTCGTCCAGGTCAGACTCCAATTTCTCAATCAGCTTTGTCTTTGATTGGTCGACTGCGTGGTTGATAGACCACGATGCGGTGCCATCAAATCTACTGGCCATAAAAGTTTGATACGCATTAGCGAACGACCAGAGGCCATTCTTTACTGCGGGATCATCCATAAATCCTTTGGCATTCATATCCATATCGACGCTATAGCCAGATTAGAAAGGTCACTAGGTCTAGGAAAAGTAAATCAAAACTTACAGTGCCGCATGAATTCGATGGTTTTGTCTTATCATGGCGTCTCTTGCTTCGGTAGCACTGAACATGGCAACACCAATAGCCAGCTTCTCGAGCTTCTCAATCTTTTCGTTTATCCAGCTTGTAGCATCGGCCTCGGATGTAGTAGACTTGACGTCGTATTTCGCGTTGACATCGTTAGTACACTGTCTTTCAACTTCTTCGGCATTTGCCACAAAACCCTTAGAGTCTAAATGTTAGCAAAAACTTTCTAACCTCATGGCCCATCCCCACGACGGGGGGAATTTGAGGAGAGTGTTACCTTTGCATCACCATTGGTCCATTGGTCCATCCCTATAAAATCTTCAAGATACTTTGCCTTTTTAACGGCCGTGGGATTATTGCTTCTGCCTCTTACGGCTCCGGGAAAGGCATCGAACACCTTCTGCAAAAGGTTGTTGCTTTCGCTTCACACTCCGCCATAAGCTTCCATGTCACTGCAGCTAATCTTGTCTCGAGCACCACCATCGGTAGCTCCCTTGACATTGGGCGCGTTTTCGTCTTTGTTTATGATGTACCGGAAGAAATCCAAGAGCATGCTCTTTTCGTAGACATGATCGATCGAGGGTCGACCCTCATCCCCAACACCCCGAAGCGACTTGTACTCATCTGCTGCAAGATTGCCCTTCAATTCAAGGAGGCAGTTCTCATCTTTAGTGGTCAGCCACCACTTCTTGATATCTTTCAGCGGAGAGTTCTTTGGGATAATAACGGCGTCGTTGTTAAGCACGAGTTCTCCTCCAGGATACTCGGGGAACGCGGGCATCTTCCTGAATTCGCAACCTCCAATATTCGTGGGTGCTTTCCTTGGGCCTCTTTTCTTCAGACCGCGTTGTTGTAACTGCTCCGAGTCTTCCTCGGTGCTATCCTCAGAATCCTCTTCGGTGCTTTCTTCGGGGCCATCTCCATCTTCTTCTTCAGGATCTACCTTGAGTATCAGCTTCCTTTCACAGGCCTTACATGAGCTGTTTCCTGAAGGACCACATGCTGCAGTGGATGAGGTGGTGGTGGTTCCCACTATGTCGCATCCAGTATGCGTCTTGGTACAGGTTGTTTTGCATTCTGGCGTGATAGTACTGCCAGCAGGCCCAGTATAGGTTGTGCAAGCAACGAGGCAATCAGTAACAGTGGCCTTGTCTGCACATGTAGTAGAAGATGACTTTTTATCATCATCGTCGTCGTCATCGTCGTCGCCGTCATCACCGTCCTTAGGCGTATCTGGAGAAGTGGTGCATACAGGGGGAATGCAGGGGAACCTGAACTTGGGGAGGCCTGGTAGCTTAAACCAAGTACCAGCTACCTTTGGAAACCCAAACAGGATAATACCCGAGCCCTTACCGCCGCATCCAGGGCAGCCAACAAGGACCGGAACAACAGTTGGCTCAGAAGAGCCACTTGATGTAGTGATCCAAGTGTTTGATACCCACTCAGGATGCCCGGTGATGGTTGCGGGGGCAAGTCCCGGAGGAAGATCAGTGACCGTAGGAGCTGGTATAGCATCCTGTGCAGTAGTGGTAACTGGGTTCGATGTATTCGGTGGGATATCGTCAATCTTGGTCTCGGTTCGAGGACCATCGTCGCCTTCACTGCGACTAGTAGCCATCGTTGTGGTGGCTGTGTTCTTGTTGGAAGATTGGTCATTGGATGCCGAGCCTTGAAGAGATGAGGTGTCGTGGTTATCGGCAGCAGACTTAGAAGTGGTATCGTCTCCATGTTTAGTTGTTTGAGTCCCATCTTCGGCCTTTGTTGTTGGGGACTGTGTATTGCCGGGCGAAGTGTCGGCAACTGAAGTGTTGCCCGTGTCTGGGGCTTGAGTGCTGCTTGGAAATGTCTGTTCTGGTGACTGTGAGTTGGTCACCGGGTCCTGGCCATGGGCAGTACTGGTGGGTGGACCGACAGAGTCGCCCGACGTAGGCACAGCCATGGACTGGCCTTCATTGAGGTCTCCTGAGTTGGCCGCCGACGGTAGATTTTGAGTCTCATTAGGCTGACCCTGTGTAGTTTGTGTGTTTGGATCCTGGTTACCAGGGTTAACTTACACGGTCTCGGAATTGACGCCTCCGATACTGGTTGCTACAGCCGAGCTGGGGTCATCAGAAGCTTCTCCAATGATGCCGGGAGCAACACCACTTGTAGTGGCAGGGGCCGGTTCATCGTCTGCTGACTCGGTGTGTCCGGGTGGAGGAAGCCCAGGATTTTCCGCAATACTGGAAGCTTGGCCAGCCTCAGTGAGAGTAACTGAGATAGAACCCTGGATGTTTCCGTCTTCATGGGGGTCTGTTGCGACTGGGGCCGCGAAGAAACAAGAGTGATTCTAAATACCGTGCCTTTGCTTATGCCATGAGGAAATGTCCAGAACAAAATCACAAGATTGATATCTGAATACAATTTACGATGAAGTTTGCTAAGACAGAGACGCTTTGTACGCATGTCCAAATAAGGCAGGTGGGGTTTGGGAAGGCTGTGCCAATTAACGTTAAACAGCGATAATCCAGCCTCTATGCACAGCCGCTAACACCTTATTTATAGCGGGCTGTGCACCTGGCTAGCTATTTCTAGTCTACTGCTGACTCAGGAACGAAGATGTTAATAGTCTTTATTTTTGCGTTTGTCTTCAGATATTCTTAAACGGACATCCCACATAGTATTCTCGAGGCATAAACCCCCCTCCCTATTTATTGTTTCTTTCTCTCCTTATAATTAATCATGGCTCCCAATCCTGACTACATCTACTGTACCATATGTGGTATGCCTATTCAAGGCGAGACGATCGTCTTAGCTGGCCCTCATTGGCCACAACATGATGCCAAACCTGATGATCTTCAGGTCATCGACCAGGAAATCGTCCCTTATGCCGCTGAGGTAGACTCTTATCCGGGTAAACTATTTCTCCTCCCTGAGGGGGAACAAGTTTATCCTCAACAACCGTATGATTATGACTCCCAGCTCGATGAGCAGTCATATATTGCTCCAGCAAAGATGTACTTAGGGATTCACGCAGCCTGTAACGAGCTCGCCAATCGCGCCATTCAAGATCCGTTCAATACCAAGCTTCGCACCTTGAAAGAACTTTGGTTGGTGTTAGAACACCGCTGTGCTGGCTATCTTCATCGACGACAACAACAGCGACCAATGCCGAGGAACATGAACTACGTCCCTCCCATCCCAGACAGGTCACCCGGCAAAACACTCTCCCTGGGCTTTGAACGTTACTACATTCCCCGCCACTGTATCGACGCATGGGGTGATGAATGGGAAGGATAGGTAAGTCCTTCTCACTCGTGATAATAGGTCCGGCCATTTATACTAATAGACTTGCAATGCAATAGTGGGATGAGAACCCAATAGAAATACCCGACTTAACCTCTAGGCTTCTTTTAAATCTAGAAACATTGGATCATGGTCCAGTTCAGAGTCCAAGAGAGGCATCGCCAGAAGAAATTAGGCATTATGCCTATACCTTCTTCCAAGACAAGAATTCCCTTAACAAACCTGACGAAGAGATCTCTCAGTCTCTATGGAAAGAGATATTTTTCCAAATTCCTTTCCTCTGGGATCTTGATGTCGAGGTTGTGTATAGGAAAACCGGCTCGAGTACCAAGGATATTATGAAGTGGAACTGGGAAAAGCTCACTAGACAGGTTATGAGCTCACCGCATCCTCCACCTCCCGATGCAGCCAGTTACAGTAGTGAGGGTATATGGGAATACAATGATATTGGGCTGGACGTTCCTGGTGGATTTACCAATCGACGACGAATCTGGCAGATTTTACAAGATATGCGCTTGGATGATGTGGAGGCGTAAGGATTGTTGTTAAAGAACTCGCAGTAAATACGATGGCATGGGAAAGATTTAGTCTGCCAAGAGCGGAGGGGACCTGCGGGTCGATCAATTGAGAATGAAGGCCAGCTGTTTATCCTGAACAAGGCTTGTTAAGAACGGCGGTTACTATCAATCGGGTCATTAGCTATTTAGACAAGACTTTTATAAACCCCTATTGATTTCCAACACTACATAACGCCTTTGTTTTTGTTAAAATCACTCCATTATTTATAAGGTTACATTGCGGGACATATTTCATACATGATTCATATAAAAAGAGACGTTTCACAACGGTTCTCACCATATGTGGTTATATACTAGGTATATAAATACAGATAATAATAAAGATAGTTATAAAAACATACCAGAGGGATAATTATAAAAAGAATTTAGGAAATTGAGTTAAAAACCAACAGTAATTATAATTTGTTGAAAAAGAGAAACTACCCTACACTTTGTTTATCAGGCACAGAAGTGAAGTAATACTAGGCTTTATATCAAAAGAATCACCTAACATAACTCGCGAACTTCGACGTCTGAGTTCTGGTATAATTAGCACCTAATAATTAGTGCGCGTTTACAGGTGGCAGGGTTTACAAAACTTCACATCTTTTCACAGTGAAGAATTACCCTCGTAGTGGGTCTTCTTAGCAGAGAAGTTGTGGAGCCTTAGTCTCTCACTGTGAGCAAATTTCAGAATGTAACCTTACTAACCCGGTTTTCGCTTAGCCTTTAACTACACGTGGGCAATAAACATCTTATCAATCTGATTACTACGGGCACTCTGACACCTTCTGGGGTTAGCTCAGGATTTGTGGAAAACTCCTGGCTAGTCGAAAAGTCTTCTGCTGAACTTGAATATATAAAGCGCACTTTCACGTCTGGAATTAAACTCTACCGACTATTCCACCCTAGCCTGTAACCATCTTGATCTTAGCCATCAAGTACTTTTCTCATCATTCTTTAAACTGATGGCTCAAACACAACCCTCGGAAAACCTCGTCAACGAGGGCAAACTCGTGTCATCTCATGTGCTGGTTAAGGAAGAACATGCAGAGTCACAGATGTCTCAACCATCTATGAAGCCAGAAAGTGACGGCCGTCAGCCAGTACCACTGAGCTGGAAACTCGCTTCTATCGTTCTGGTCACAGCGATTGGCTTTGGGTCACAATGGAGCTCCGGCGTGACCGCAGCTATGAAAAGCACCATCAAAAAAGAGTTACACATCAATAATACCCAGTTCTCCCTTCTGGAGGCCAGCGAGGACTTCATGGTCACTGCCTTGATGCTTGTCAGTGGTATCGTCACCGACAGAATTGGTGGAGCTGGTATGTCGAAACTCAACTACAGCGGGATTTATCACTGACCAGCACAAGGGGCGATGTTGTATGGAAATCTCCTGTACTCGATTGGGTCCATCTTGGTAGCCGGAGCAGCGCAGACTCGATCGTACAAGTTCATGATGGCTGGCAGAGTGGTGCGAGCACTTGGAGACATCGCAACCCAAGTTGCCCAGTACAAGGTTTTCTCGTCTTGGTTCGCACCCGGAAATGGCTTCGCCTCGACTCTAGGCTTCGAATTGGGGATTGGCAAGATTGGTGCTTTTGCTGGCAAATCCTCAGCTAACATTATCGCTAAGAAACTAGGCTTTGCTTGGGTTTTCTGGATCGCCGTGCTAATGAACATCTTCACAAACGTCATGACTGGTGTCTTTTATTTCTTCACCAAGGTTGCTAATCGTCGCTACCATGGGATCAATGATCCAGCCACTGGCGAAAAGCTCACTGAGAAGACGCGGAAGTTTGAGTACCGAAAGGTCTTGGAGCTACCGTGGACATTCTGGGCTGTTATGGGTTTTTCTTTGTTTGAAACGAGCGCTGCTATTGTATTCCTACAGAATGCTACAGAACTTGCTGAGCAGAGATTCGGTACTGATTCCATTGCAGCTGGGTGGTATAGTTCGGTGCTACAATACTCTGGTATGATCACTTATCAAAACTAGACTCATTGGTTCTAACGGCTCTTTGCAGGGTTTTTTGTTGTCCCTTTGCTCGGCGTATTTCTTGATCTTTACGGAAGTCGCATTTCCGTCTGTAAGTGACTGTTATGCGAATCATACAAAGAGCTTTGTTTCTAACGCGCCGCAGTGGTTTTCTGTGGAATTGGCATGTTCATTTCCATGCTTCTCGTGTGCTTTTCCGGGGCTGTCAAGGGAACCGCTGCCTCGTTTGCCGTCTTCGCCTTCGCTTATTGCTTTGGCCCGACCACAATCATCGACAGTACACGTACATCTATGTGGGACAGCACGGTCTTCGGATCCGCCTATGCTATCAAAATCACCATGAACAACGCGTAAGGACAAGCCAAACTGCGTCTTTCTAAACCCACATCGTTAACGTTCGCGCTAGGATGAACATCATAGTTCGAATCATTACTGGAAAGATTCAAGACGCTGACAACAACTCATATGACAAAGTGACAATCGTGTACGTCATTCTTGCTGGACTCTCTGTTCTCGTATCCCTACTTCTCGCTGTTGTAGCATGGAAGTCGGTTGACCTTGGGCATCTTCAATGGTCACGAAAGAAGCGAATTGCGCAAGGAGCTTTACTCAATGAAAGAAAACTCCTCTTTACGAGCGAGAACGGTAATAAGAACAGGCGATTGTCGTTAGCTTGCTTCGCTGCTTTGGTTATCTTGATTTTGGGCAGCTGGTGCGGATACTTCTGGGGAGTCGCTACTGGAAACAACGACTAGACTCGCAGCAACTCAGATATATAGATTATCAATGTCGTGTCTCTTCGCAGGGTGGATAATGAAGCTTTTACAAAGAGCTCGTCTGTTCTTCAAAGATAAGGTGATTAGAACTTCCTCAGATTAGACAAAATACTACAATAGAACGTTTTGCAATGAAGGCATCCAAGTTTATCAGTCGATTTAGTCCTAAGAATCCTCTTTTTGTCGCTTGAGTGGTGAACTGAGCTAGCAGTGCTACTCATATACACTGGGAACGTGTTAAGAAATAGTTACTAAACCCGTGAGCATAAAGTCTCGAGTTTATTACTTGGATGTGGGGGTCAGCTGTTGTGGAGTTTGTTTCTTTCCAGAAGTCAGTACAAGCTGATAGACACCGATGCAATACACACTGCAGATTCGAGTTCAATTCAACACAAAACTATTCTAATACTAATACTAATATGATTAGTTTATGTGATTTATCCTCGGTATATAACTTTCTTCTAACTGGCCCTGTTTGACTGTGTACCTATCTATCTTTTTCGTCTTCCTTATAGATTAGATCGAGTACTTGATGAAAAGTACCCAAGCGATAACAATCATAGCACAGACAAGAGAAATCCCAACGATGGTTGCCACCTTTGCAGGTTTCCGTCCAATTGGCTTTCCAAGCTTACCTTCTCGCTCGATGTCCATACGTTTCTTCTCACTCATGGTGAGAATACCTGCAAGGTATCTAAGAAGAGGTCATTAGCAACGGCACGCAAATTTGATTCTTGAAGCAGGTGTTGACTTACTTTCGATCAAGGATGCCGTAGAATAGACCCAAGCAAAACTCCAATCCTTTCACAGCCACAAAAAATGCAATCACCCACTCGTATGTGCCTCCGGGTGTTATGTCCTGCAGCCTTCCAGCAATCATGTCGACGATAACGCTACCACTGTTGTTGAATGCCTTCCAAATTCCGAATACGAGGCCAAGCTCGATTTGATTCGGCACTATCAATGGGATAGATGCCAAGAAGGGTAAAGCATTCATGGTTGACGCAACAGAAGCAATAACCATAGACCCAAGGGCATTCGTCTGGGTAAATCCAATAAGACAGTACACCAAAACCCAGATGGCTGAAGTTAAACTGACAAAGGTCATTCTGTAGCCGAAGAAGTCGAAGAAAGCACCTATGAGTGGTGCGCCGACCACGGGGATAACCTGCTGCACGGCTGATGTGTAGCCAGCAATCTGGTCGGTAGAGCCACGAGTCTGCTTGATAATGTCGGCATTGAGCCCGTTGAAGCCGCCTACCACTCCAGCCTGCAGTATCTGAGTGCATGCCACTAGCCAGAAGAAGCGTGGTACACAAGTGAGAATGGCCCATCTAGATCGCAACCTGGATCGGGTTGTGCTTGAGGGCACAGATGCGTCGTCACCTCGCTCTCTTGCCTCCTTCATAAGCTCTCGACCAGTGGGCATATGTGTCCATTTTGGTCGACTGCGTGCCCACCAAACATAAAACATATTTTGCAGCAGGTTCGCGAAGCAGACAATGGCGGGAATCCAAAGGGCCCATCCCCAAAACGATGAAGCATCTCTCATAGGAACAGCTGTAGCTTTGGCGATGAGTACAATGAGCTTTCCTGAAAATCCCAAGTGTCAGTAGGCAACTAATCATTTTCAGCTCAATGGTGTTAAGAAACATACCAATTGACAAGTCCAGACCGTATACCAGGCCTAGTCCTCGGTGTTGAAACCAATGCGCTAAGATCTTGTTGTATTCATTAGTTGAATTTCACACCATGAGCTCTCTTTTTGGACGGGCATACCTTAGATGTACAAGTCTCGATAATTGTGCTTCCGAATCCCATAATCACTCGCCCGGTCACGACAAGGGTAAAGGAGTCTTGGTTTGAGCCAGCTGCCGATACTACTGCACCGATAAAAATAGCGATTGAACACGCCATCGAACCCCTAGCCATAAGTGAAATAATTAGCAAGGTAGATTCCAGTAAGTAATCAAGGTCCCTAAAAAGGTAGACAAAGATCTTACCATTCAACGCCATAATGATCAAGTCCCCATCCACCGATGATTGGGAGGACTGTGTTGACGAGAGACGTGGCTGAGGAGATGGCTCCGTACTAGGTGATTTAGAATCTAATTTTGAGTTGTCTTGATGGGTGTACATACCTGCGAGTTGGTGATATCAAGCTGCTTCTTCAACGTACTCTTGAGGGGACCCAGGGTATTCTCAGAGAATGATGAACCCCAAGAAAGAGCGACGCCGCAAACGAGAGCCGTGATCTTCCACAACAGAGGAAAGTCGTCGTGCTGTTCAGAGACTTCCGCAGGACCTTGAGTCTCTTGCGTGCTGCCCTTCTCGTCAGGTTCAGGCAATGCGACCGTGGCGGTTGAGGGTCCTGCCATTGGGATCCCAGAAGCCATGTGAGACTGATGATGGAAGGTTCGGGTGATGTGTCCTGATAGAGGAATAAGATGGATGAACTAAATGCAATTGATAAAAACTACTGGTATGAAAGCGCGGTGAATTATGGTACTTATATGGGGGCTTGGGCAATTATTAATTACTCAATTCCCCAGGTCTTTATTCAGTGTCGTTTGTCGATCAGATAAAAAATTCGCCGAGGCCGTGCTCGGCAACATGGTACGTACACTAAAGTAGGCCAAACACACGCCCCTCCAACAGGCATAAACCCCTCTGACTAGGCACCTGGTTGATGCAGCCAACACGACGCCGACCCATGAATCGTATCATGTGTACATTCGGGTCATCCTAGTCCAACCCAAGCAGGAGGTTTAACTGTAAGACGTCTCAGTGGTTAAATTTAGCTTGACTATTAAACAGTTTTGAAATGTTCTATACCGTGAAGGCAGCGGGTCTTTCTACCATTATTGTTTATGAGTGCTTCATATAAAATTCTCTAATCTAGTTCTAACAACCGTCGAAATCTTCACAGTGAACATCTATTCTAAGACCTCGCTTATTCTGCCATTTATGTGCTGAATCCACCACGTCGTCCATGAGCGACTTGGGTCCACAAGACGCAACGAGTACCCGTTGGGAACGTCCAGCCCCTTCCAAGGATTTGCTGATTACAACATCGATATCAACCTTCTCAAATTCAAGGTCGGATATCTGTTCGTCAGAGGTGGTTTGTTGAAATAAATCACCTATGTTGCCCATCTCAGAAGCAGTGCCATAATTGAGTGCGCTATCTCTTAGTAATCCTTCTCTCTCTACTTCGCCTGTAACTGGATGGCATCCTGTGACTGTAGGAGTTATCGCAGTTAAGCCACCTCGTGATTGTTCATCCGTGACATAAATCATCACGCTTAGAGGATATTCAGCCTGTATAAGATTTAACAAGTGGCGGTGAAACCAGTTTAAATGCTCTAGTAACGTATCAGTACAAGTCTTCTCCATGGTCGTGATTTGATTCGAACATACGTTTGCACCTCACAGCCCATATAAATTCAACAGATTGAAGTGCGACTCCCTGAGGTTGCATCATGAGCCGATTCACAAGCCCAAAGGTGAATGCAGCTCCGCTTCCACCCGCAACAAGAATCAACTTATCGTAGTGGCTCGTGTCTGGTAGTGACCCATATGGACCATCCATGGAGGCCCACAGAGTAGACCCAGGATGTTGAATTGCAAAGCTCTCAACAGCTTTCGTAAAGCCACCGTGCGACTTCATCACGAGTTCCAGACCAGAGGAATCGTTACTGACGATAGTGAATGGATGGCTCTCGTAGGCTCGAAGTCTTGGGATCCAAAGGAAGCAATGAGATCCCGGCAAAGCAGCTTCTGTGCCAGGTTTCTTAAGTATGACTCGTGTTCCTCCATCAGCAAGGGGATAGAATGTAGCCGAGTTGTTGACAAGATTGCTTAGAATTCCGATCAATCGAATAAGACGGTCCAGCATCCACATGCTAAGAACAACAAGCATAACCACTGGGATCTTTTTTGCCCAGTTTGGCCTATGCAGTGCTGTTAAGAGGACAACGGACAGAAACCCGATAATGTGGCTGACATAGAATAGCTCGTAGCGCTTATGTCTGAAAATACCCATTAGCATGACCAGCATAGCAACACCAGCCCCCATGCCTGCGATGTCCTCCATCTTGAGCAACTGCATCAAGCGACCTTGGCGTCCAAAGTGTATTGTGTACACAGCAGCGTGAATTAGCACAAGGAATACAGTTGTATAGCCCACTATTCGGTGGAGAACATTCAGCTGGCTATGCGAAACGGCTGCTAACGGACCCAGCGGCGTGTTTTTGAGTCCAAAGAAGACGCAAAGCGCCATGTTGGCAGCACCCATCCTGATACGTGTTAATCGCAGGCCAGGAATCATGAGCAGAAGATGTATCTTACCATCCAAACCTAGAGGCCCAATGATTCAGGAGTTGAGGCATCGCAAGCATGTTTGAGCAGAACGCGATGTTACCGACAAGATAGAAGCTGATAAGTATGACAAACCCAAAAGATGGTCGCTCAAGCCACTTCCAAGGAGTACGTCTTTGAAGATTTCTACAAAGCTTATGAGTATATTTCAAGTCGAAAGATACATAATGTCTGCTTACTGGAAGACTAAAAGACATGCCTCGTGCCCATAACTCGATGATGGTGCGGATGTTTTCTGATGCGGAGATTTGATGCAAAGCTTGCGCAGCCAACGCGCGGCAGTAATAAAAAGTATAAGGCCACATATGAAAACCGCATACTTGGTCAGTGCCTCTTCATTCTTGAGCTGCTTAGGACTAGGACTGGGTGGTTTGAGTCCCTGCATATTGGAATGGGGACTTTTCGACGGCGAGTATGGTATGATGGATGAAGGATGACAGATGGGTATGAGACGATCGATCTGATTGATAAGATCGACTCAAATTTTGATTGATAAGTTTAACCAGACTTCCGGTCAAGCGGCATTCCGCGTGCCCACTAAGGCCCACCTCGTGATCCTAGTCACACCGCATGCCAGCTGAGCTACGAATATTCCCGATCAGCTGTGGAAGCTCTGACTGGTAGAAGATTGAGTGGGGAGGGTGTTGTTATGCTCTCAATTTTCACACGCGTCAGATCCATTTAAGCATTTTAGCTCGGCTGTTATCAATCTTGCTCCGGTTTTGCCGTCGGACGAGGTCCCAGAAAAGCTAGACTATACTTTCTCAACACGGATTGTGGGGTTTGGCAGGGGTCGTCAACATTTAGTTTTTTTCACAGTGAAAAGTAGCCCTTGTCTTGACCCCAGGTAAGGAGACAATCGTTCCTACGTGCCACCCCTCTGATGGGTCTCCGAAGCTCATCTCCAGATGATTAGCTGGGTTGAATTTTTACCCTAGAACTACAGTTCGGAACAGTGCATCAAGCCTCGTCGCAACAAGCTGACATTCCGAGACTCCAGTTATCTTACTTTCAAATCTCCTCTACGGAAGGATTGTGTGTAACGACAGAGTACGATACGCGCCACCGATGGCTGATCGAGGTACTTGCTCAGATGTTGTATCACCTCATTTATGACCTTGCAACGCCGCCCAAGTGCGACTAATTTTATACTTTGACAGACATACTATAAGTCGAATACATTTAATACTTTAAGGTTTATTTTTCCTAATTGTGCGAAGATAGGAAAGCTAATTTGTTTCGTCTGAACGCATTTGTGCTATAGGGTACGTAACAATAAGTCGGCTAGATTTTAGAAAAGAAACGATCAGTTGATCAGATTTTAGGATGAATTTACAACTAGCTTTAAAGTCCCTCCTCTACGTTTTCAATATATAATGACTTCGTTGAAAACATCATTTTACTCCCATAACGACTTTTTGCTATAACTGTGCTAATACAACTCGATCGCTTCAATTTGTCCTTGCTAGATGGCTGACATTTCCCAGCCACCCCAAGCAATGTGACGGCATATGCATCATTGCGACATGTTCACGTCTTCGATCCACCAAAGGATCACCCAGTTTGCAACAGCCAAAATACCCAATAACCACAACGGCAACCCGACAATATCGTTAGCAAGACCCCAACCGAGCATTATACCGCCTACGGTTGGCCCCATGATTCGGGCAGCGCTCGAGACGCTGGACGCTAGACCATGCACTGTACCCAGAAGACTCGGACTAGGTGCTGAGTCGTTGACGAGCATCATAGTCGCTGGGTTGACAAAGGTTCGTGACAAAACTTGCAAGGTAAGCACCACCGACAGACAGGTCCAGACCAGAGCTTCGTTGTCAGGCAGTAGGACAAGATATGGCAGCAAAAAATAGGCGACAATGCTAAGCGGTAAGAATGCACGATACGACTGTCTCACACCAAGGCTGCCAATGAGTCTTGGGTATACAAAGAGCTGCAAAGGTATCCCAATCATGCCAATGGTTGTGTTGGCCAGTCCCATTTTCTCGCTGGAAAGTCCAAGACCGCCAGTGAAGCGGAAAGGCAAATGGAAGTTTTGACCGTCAGCTTTAGGTGTAGGTAGAAGAGTGAAGAAGATGGAATTGAAGGCTGAAACGTGCAGTGACTGTAAGAAACGCTGCAACATGTTGAGGCAGACATTCCTGGTCAGAACGTCCCGGAACGGTGGCTGGACCTTATTTCCAGGCTCTGTTGGTATTTTTCCAGCCTCGTGGTCGGGAGACTGGCTGATGAGTAGTTCAGATGGTACCTCGGTGCTGACAGCATCATAGCGATAGCTTGCGGTCTTTGTTCGCAGGATGATACGCAGCAAGAGCTTGCCAAGTCTGCGCCCAGCATCAGGACTGTGGCGAAGTTGTGGATGGGTTTCGTCGAGCCCAAGAATAATTAGAAAGAATGCTGTAGTCAGGATAACAGAACAAAAGAGGTTGGGGAGCGCGTATGGGAAATCTCGAAGCCATCCAACACCATCAGCCCCTCCAAAGAATGAGCCAGGTCCAAAAATGCTGGGGAGAGAGTGGACAGGATCCGCGAGGAACCCTGTTAGAAGTGGCCCAATTATGACACCAACGTTGAAGCACATAGGCAATAGGAGAAAGGCTCTAGTCTGATGTCTTTGGTAACATGGGCGTTAGCTATTGCATAGTGTAAATGGCAGAATAGAATACCAACATACCGCTTCTCAGGAACTATCTCAGAGACCATAGTCCTAAGAACACCAATATTCCCATTGAGAGCACCAGCACAGAAACGAAAGAAGAATGCAGCTGACAATGATGTTGAAAAGCCCATTCCCAACGCCGACATGGCTGAACCACCAAGCCCAATCAACAAGACGCGTTTACGTCCCAAGCGAGGATTGTCGGCAGCACGACCCCACCACATAGAGGTGAGACATTGTGCCGCAGCAAAGACAGCAGTTATATAGCCGACCTGCTTGGGGATCTCTGAGGGCTTGAGGTCAGGATTGAACCATCGCAGTTGGTAGAATAGGTACGACGCGAGGGACCGCTCGCTCAATGGCTCTGCCAAGCGGGCAAGTAGGATGACAGCGAGCTGCCCTTTATTGGGGAGTGACCTCCAAGAGATAGGTCGAGGTTTTGTCGAAGCCTCTACTGGACCGGATCGGTCCTCTTGTTCTTGCAAAAGAGGTGTCTGATCAGATACTTCTGATATTGGACTGACTCTTCCAGGTCCGTTAGATAATGAGCGACTCATGGTTGACGATGAAAGTCACAGTATTTTTGTGTCAAGGTAGAATATGAGATAAAGAAAGGAAAAAGAATTTCGTCACCCACTGGAATTGGTACTAATCCAGAGTGGGTTCAGCACATGGGGCACAATAATACATTCACGCCCTTGCCTAGACCTCGACGGCCCCTGTTAGCTCGGAAGCCCACAGGATCAGATAACATCAGACGCGTACTCACCGGTAAGCGGACCCAAAACTCAATGGTAGCTCCCAGTTCAAAATTTGCTGATTGATAAGTAAAACTGTTTACTCCATACGATTCTCAACTTCATGCACGATGGAAGCGTGTCTCTGCAGCGCAGTCCACACCCTGGCCAACGAGTACGACGAGGTACAGGCCAGGCAATTAATCCCTGCACTGAATCGTCACCTGAAAGATGTGCGACATTTTCTAGCGCAGTCTAAATCACTCAGTCGCGACGTGCCCTTCCATATCACACCGCGGAATCAACGTACCGACAAAGCCCTCTTTGTGGATTCGGTTGACCTCACCCCTGTCAATCAAGTCAGCCAAAGGTTTGCCAATGATGTCGATGGTTTCTGGGCAGGCTCAGACGATCGTGTTCACACCGAACTGCGTCGGCGACTTGCCTGCGTCGTAATATTTCTCCGATCCAAATTGGGCACTCAGGCGTTGGTATCTCCTCAAGTGGCTGGCGTATTCCATGGACAGCAAAATCCGCCTGACATGCGGAACCCTGGGAGGAAGTACGTTCAAATATCTCAGAAACTCGGTGGCATAGGCGCCATTCTTTGGCTTCCACTTGACATCCCGCCTTCGACGTAAGGATTCATATCCTTGACTCGTGATAATCGAGAGTGCTAATGGCGTGCAGCTACGAGAGATATCTCAGTATAGACGACGAAGAAGTGTTTGGCCATTTGATGTCTCTCAATCCAGCATTTAAAAGTTACAATGACCTCGTACAACGCCTGATTCTTAGCCAAATACACGGTCAGCCTCTCTCGTAACACATAATATTCCTCTGTCATTTTACTAACACATGCCTATAGATTTTTCGTTGCCGATATCATATTACAATCTTGTTGACGACTACCCTGAATTAATTCCTGCCAAAGAACAATTATTGCTTGTAATGTACGCACTTGGTGGTACGGACATACCTGATGTCCTACTGAAGAGTATTCGCATCCCACAACGCCGATGGAATACCGATGGAGAAATACAACAAACCGATGCTACTCAATTTGGACTACCTCCTGATCTTGTTGATCTCATATGCGATGACGCAAGATTCTCTGCTGTCTCAGCAGAACCGTGCATTACAAGCCGTGTCCAAAGTGACAATACAATAACTTGGTCTCTGTGCCCTAAGCTCACGTCGACTTTCGCCGATACCTTGCTTGCACCCACATCAGAGCAACTGACGGCTACAGCTTTCAAGCTTCTTTGTTTCGTCTGCCCATTATGCTACGAGGGCAATACGGACTGGTAGGACCTATACACGAACTGTACGTATCATAGCTTATGCTCATTTCTTAGGTCGCCGTCATTAAAAGAGGCAGTATGGTCGATGTTTGAGAAGCTGTTAAAAACATGCAAGGTGCCAGCATCGCTCAGGACTCAAGTTATTGAAGCCGTCCTATACTTTGGCGAGAGAGACTCGGTTGCCATCCGTCACGCCGCTGTCAACCAGGCCAAGGTCTTGTTACGAAAGTCAATGCCTTATTATCTACATGCTTCTGTTGTTCTTTTTCGCAGCATACTCTTCCGGGTTGACGGAGACCTTGCCAAGTCGGAATCACACATACGGGACTTTCTGTGGCGTGGGCCACGCCCAGTCACTCGTCGGGATCATGCACTTGAGGGACGTATTCACATTTCTCAGATGGAGAATAAGATCAAGTGTTACGACAACGACGTGCCATCATTTGCATATGAGTGGGAAGCTGAGCAACCACTATCGACTCTCGACATGGAAGTGACCTTTCGACTGCAGAGTACGGCCGCACGATACTTTCAATCCATCGGTGATTTCGATGCAGCTAAGGCTTCACTGGAGCAGTTCATATCACTAGCCCTAATCAAGCCGATACGTGCGAACTCACGTCGTGTCTTGGTAGGTAGATTGGCTGATGTGTACTGTGAAGTGGGTGAGTACCTCAAGGCCGTTGAGATACTCCAGCCAGAACTTGATCGTATTGACAAGTGCGACCGCGAGCGTCGTGGATATCGAAGGCTCGTGCTCGTGTTGGTTGAGGCCAATATTGGATTGACAAGATTAGACATAGCTGAGTCGAGACTTCAGGAACTGTCGAGTGACATGCCTCATGGACCCGACGATATCAACGACCAGCAGCTACACATCCGGATGCTACTGGCGTCGGCACGCATATCCCATCTATCGCTAGATCATGGGGAAGCCGTGCTACGTTGGAGAATTGCACTTGAACAAGTCAACAACATGCATACCCTCGGATCAAGTGGTGGATTTATAGCCGCGGTGATCCATTTGTCATTGGCTCATGCAGAGCTTTCTCTCGGGGATAAAGACGGTGGCCACCGCTCATGGACAACTGGATTGAAGATTCTGGCGAGAGAAAAGTGCGAATTCTGGATTCCAGTTGCGCCTACTAAATGGCTTGAGAAGGTAGCCGCCGATGTATATCACTCTCAAGGCTGGCCGTTCCGCATGATGCTACCCGGGGGGAAGCCAGATGTCACGCAGCATTGTTTCTAGGATAGCCTTCATTGTATGCTTTATTCAATGGCAGTAAGTAAATTAATTTAGGGGTATACGCTTGACTGACACAATTTGTCATGTGACCTTCTCTACGCAACAAACCATTTAATGGTCAAGCACCTTGTCTTACTTGTTTATTTTTTCTATGGGATTTCACGCAAATTACCAGTCGTTTTTCTATCAACCCACTGCAAAAGCCGACTGGCTACCTCAATGTAATCAAAATTAATTAACAATCTGATAGACAATTTCCTGTTATTATATTATAATAGCAATAGAAAATACACATAATTCCGCTTTAAGGCAGTACTATCTATATTTATTTTCATCATCTTTTGATAACCCTTAATCTTTTTCTTCATAACCTTTACCGCAGTCACAAGTCCGTTAGATAGAGTCGCCGTGTCGCACCCCCGAATCCAAGGTTTGGCAGAACTAGACCTCTGGGACGCGCTCGAATATGCGCATATTCGACCGTGGGTGGCCGCTGGTCTGCCCCGTCCAAAGGTTGTACTCCCTTTGCCCGCTGCCGGCGGTTACCCAAGCTGGCTTCTCGAGTCATATGCTGTTTTCGCGGGACATGGGAATGGTTTGTGTAAAAACTATAAAAACTTTTGGCAATGTGCGGTGGAGCAGGATAATGTTCCCTTGGAGACAACCCTAGTCGTGGGAATCACTCCCACCGATTTGCGTGAGACATTATCATGACTCGGTCTGCATTCACTGAATTTCAGCCTAGACATAATGACCGGACGTTTGCAGACCTTGGACTATGTATAGCAGCCTCGGAGGACAACCCCGACTTCTGGGCGCGTGTGACCAAAAGGTTGCAGGATTTCTGCGGCACAGTTCCCCACAGAGTCCGCCTCGACACAATATTGCTAACAGGAGAGAACGCGACACATCCGGCTTTTCTTGCGGCCTTGCAAAGCGCGCTCATAGGTAACGGGTTTCTGCAGAGAGAAAGCGACGATGGGGAGATAATATCATTCGTTCATGAGGGGGGACCAGGAATTGATCCTATCTTTGCTAGTGCTAGAGGGGCAGCTCAATACGCAAGATGGAGGCAGGAGGCGCCGATTGGATGTGAAGAACAGGACAGGTGTAAGGAAGAGAGGAGGAGATAAGGCGAGCATGTTGGGTTGAGGTAATCGAGAGTAACGTATTGGTAACAGACTTAAATGGGAAGTATCCAAATCAGGGGTTAGCAATCATTCGGCACGGAATTCATGCTGCTTGAAAGTCGGGGCTGCTACGCTTTTATCGCTACGCTCAATGGTTCAATTTCAGACAATGAGGTCATGCATTTGGGCCGTGACACCTGTACGCAGTAAAGCGAGTCTTCGAGAGGCCACCATCACTCAGGCCAGCCTCCCCGAGCCTTCCTCCAAGCCGGCACGACAATGAAGTCAACTAAATGACAGCTGCCGTACCATCGCAGATTCATGCAGCTTCTGGTTCAAACTGGCCAAGCTAAGAACCGCCCAGGGTCGCTTACTGTGGCCAGTCTCAGTCTCTATACGCACCCCAAGTTCCCACACTGAACGCGAATGACGCGCGGAAGGCTGTTGTAGACAAGTACGAGGATGGACTGTACAAATGCAACACAGTCCCTGATAACCTTCGCATTCATGTACCTGATGGTGCGTGGGTTGGATGCTACATCAATGTCTCCGAGCATCTTTACCCTGGGTACTCATGGATGGCTGGTTCAGGTCGGTAATACTACACTTGGTCATTGGAGCCGGAATGGCAGGCTAATACATTGACGCGGAAGGTACTATTTGACTTGTCCGAAACCATGATCTTTCTACCTCTATCCTGTCTTATCAATCTAGAATGACCGCCAAACTAGTCTCTTCATAGCTGAACCAGAAATCTAATCGACCCTGCATTTGGAAACACATCCAACCCTGTTGCTCATCGTGATCATGCTTTTGTCCACTGGTGCTTTTTACCATGGTTGCTTGCAAGCGAGCCGAGGTTCCGGATCGGCCATAAGTGTGTTGATCCAAACAGATGCGACTCGGTTTCGCACAATCTTTGAAAGGATTAATGCCTATTCTGCATTGCCCAAGTGATCGTTGAGCGCCGTTCTGGTATTCAAACAAGATACCCACACAAAAGCCACTAAGTTCATCGTTGAAAATCCTTATGCGGTCGACGCGTTCTAGCGGTGCCAGTGAGAAGTAAGCATATGGAAATGGGGGTTGCTCGATCAACGGTTGACAGAACGGGGTCGGGGACCGACTGTCCTTTCCCACCTCGGTAGGGTAGGCGCCAAAGACAGACACAGGTTGCAATTCGAGCTCATTATATATAATCGTGGTTGGTGATTTACTTAGTAACACATCTCTGAATTCCTTGGACAGACCAACGCCGACTGATACGTCGCCTCCTAATTGCATGCGGAACTAGACTCGTTAGGCGTTTTTGATGTCATAGATTGTGTTGTGATTAGATCGGACTCACGAGCAAGCACGTACCACTGGAGACCGTAGCCTCAGATGATGGCACACGCGACCCCAAGGCAACAACAGCATCTCGCTGTGCAAACGGGATATAGATCCAAGTGACTGACTGCTGACGTCGGCGAGACAGGCGTTGGTAGGTCATCTCGGCATAAGGTGTCGTCCGAGTGTGAGCATGCACTGCATAAATTTGATCGTTGGCAAAGAAAAACGTGATCCCACTTGTTTGGTTTAATTAGATCGTTCTAAATTGCGTGGAGTAAGCAATCTTTGCTGGGTAAAAGTGACATTGGCGTAGATCCGGAGGCGTCGGGGTGTCCCAAGTCTGGAGCCCGTGATATTTTTCAGGCACCTCCAAACGCAAAATGCCAAACTACAATGCAAAGTCAGGATCGCAAAACATCGTATCGCTTTTATAGTTATCTCGAACAGGTGGAAGCTTTACCTTGAAATACGCATTAATGCCTTCGAGGCTCTCATAGTTTAACACAACGAACACAAGACCGTCTGTCCGCCTTCTTCCAAATTTTGGACTCTCGACAAGTCTTTCGATCTCTCGGATACCCCACGAGTCTATAGTCAAGCGCATCACTGGTGAAACAACTGCCCTTTCTGCAGTCGTGACGTGGCCGCCTCGTTTCCAGGATGAGACTGTCCGTAGAGGAAGCGACAAAAGGTCGCCGGTTGTAGTAATGGGGAATCTATCGACAAGCCCGGATACTGCATGAAATCGCCAGATCATACTAGAGGCCGAATAGTCACGAATCATGCTTAGTATTTCTGCGGGAAGCCTGCTCATGCTAGACATATTCAAGGCTTCAAATATTGATTCACCCGTTTTTGTGACTGCATCTTCTAGATGAAAGTAAGGTGCTTGGCGCCATGGAGCTCGCCAGGCAGTAAGTATCCACAAATAGTCCAAATGATCACTGACGTCACAACTTTGCGTTAGAAAGTTATAGCAGTCAGAATGCGTGACCGAGGCCTCTGGTGAAACGGCGCAGATGCTGCAACGTGGCTTTCGACACAGGAGGACAACATACTTATCTCTAACTCCATGACCATAATCAGGGAAGCTGTATGGGCCAAGTCGATGGGAAAAGGCGGTCGAGTTGGCATTGCCAATGACTTAGATGTGGGTCAGGGAATGGTTTTGAGACTTCGGATAGGAAGGTAAGGTTGTTAACTAACGCAATTCACATTGCTCAGATACCTTTATTGAGTCGCCGCAGATACCGCAGTATGGCCGAAGCCTTGCATGATGATCATTCGTGGAGAATAATGCCATATGTGGCAAAGTTGCTATCCGCGCTGTTGGAAGAGCATTTGCGTTCAATTGGTGACCAGCTCGCAACCATAAAGAGTTATTTGGCATCTATCAGCATTGTACACGGTCACAAGGTCGTGAATCGACCGATCTTTTGCAACTTAAGGGGCAACAGCTAATACCTAAACCCCTGAGTTTCTGAATGTGGGGCCCCCAAAGGTCGAAGGCGGAGCCAATGTAGCCAACCAAAAACTCAAATTTTGGAAATTGACAAGGGAAAGGAAAACACGCTCCTTGTAAAAACCGTCTGGCCAGTAGCCAATCCGGTATCTGGTTAAACTGGGGTAAAGGCACAGACCAGCCAACAGCCAACAGCCCATACCCTGTACCTGTTTACTGACCGCAAAACATTATTAGCAAGTGAAGGAATATAATCACTGATTTTGATTATAAAGACAGTTTATTGTATATTACCCAAGTAGCTGGACTATAGCTTCTTTTTTATGTACATGAAGAAAACACAGATATGAACGGGAAGAGTGTCATACTAATACAACACCCAGTTGTGCACATGAAACGTAAAGACAACTCGTTTGATGTCTAATTACTTCTTGTCTTACCGTGTTCACACTTTTAACACATTGCTGTAATAACTGACTTCCGAACTCGCATCCTTCAACATATACCGATACAATTCAGCCTAAAGACATAGTTAGGAGAGAGGATTCCGGGAGTCAGTATTCCGGTAGTGTCGTTGTCATTGCTGCCAGGATAACACGCGGGAACGCTGCCGCACTTGGCACATTCGTGGATGAAGCCTAGATGAACTGTTTGATCACCGGATGAAGGGCCACTTTACCTGATGTCCCATTGAAGTCACCTCAATGTAATCGGACGAGGTTTAATAATCTCCCGTTATCATTCTGACTGAGATCACGTTTCTACTCTGATGTTCGCCCCGCTGTTGCAACCTTCAACCGTGCGGATGGAAGTCCGCAATCTGACCACCCTTGTCAACCCCGCAAACGGGATCAACCCCCTCAATGCACTGATACCAGACTATTGGTCTTCTGACACGTTTCCATGCTGTGTTTATTGTCGAACCTAACAGAACGCGGGGATTAGAGTTTTATCAAAATGAGGCACGATATCATGCCTTTAGGTATCCATATTATCGAATGTTTTTGACATCAGTTTTCATCAGTCTGCTTACCAAAGTCAGCTGTTCTTATTTGCCTATAAAAGGTCAACCACCCAGCAAGCTGAAATTGTTCATATCAATTCTACAAGCCAATCAATTTCGATAATATTACCAACTATGAAAGCTCTCACTTACGCAGGAAATAACACGGTCTCCCTTCAGGACCGTCCTGTCCCAGACATCTCGTCCCCAACCGACGCTATCATCAAAGTGACCAAGACAACCATTTGCGGCACAGATCTGCACATCCGCAAAGGCGATGTAGCCACGTGCCAGACCGGTACTACCTTGGGCCACGAAGGCGTTGGCATCATTCATTCAGTTGGCCCGTCCGTTTCGCGCTTCAAGGAAGGCGACCGAGTCCTCATCTCGTGCATCTCCAGCTGTGCGACTTGCGAATACTGCCGCAGGAGCATGTACAGCCATTGCACTTCCGGCGGTTGGATTCTTGGGCATACGATCAATGGAGTTCAGGCTGAGTACGTCCGCATTCCACATGCCGACTCCAGTCTCCACGCGATTCCGCAGGGTGTCGATGAGGAGGCTCTGGTAATGGTCAGCGATATCTTTCCTACAGGCCTTGAATGCGGGGTTCTCAATGGCAAGGTTCAGCCTGGAGGTACTGTCGTGGTCGTTGGAGCAGGACCTGTTGGACTGGCCGCTATCATTACTGCACAGATGTACTCGCCTTCTCAAATCATTGCTGTTGACACAGACACTGCAAGACTGGAGGTTGCTAAGAGGCTTGGTGCTACTGACACGATAGTGAGTGCTAAAGACAAGGATGGCGTGGTTGAAAAGGTCAAGGCTTTGACGGATGGCAAAGGTTGTGATTCTGTCATTGAGGCAGTTGGTATTCCCGCCACCTTCGAACTTTGCCAGGAACTCCTCGCTGTCGGCGGCGTGCTGGCCAACGTTGGTGTACATGGTACTAAAGTGGATCTCCATCTTCAAAATCTCTGGGGTAAAAACATCTGCAAGTCTAACCCAATACGCCATAAGAGAGTGTATTTACTGACTTGAACTTACTTAGCTATTACCACGAAACTGGTGGATACAGTCACAACCCCAATGTTATTGAAGCTGGTCCAGTCTGGCAAATTGCAACCAGCGCAACTTATCACACACCGTAAGTGAACGACACAGTCCTCCTGAACATGTTTCAAGACTTATGTGGATTTCTTTAGGTTTTAAGCTCAGTGAGATTGAAAAAGCTTATGAGACGTTTGGTGAAGCCTCAAAGCATGGTGCACTAAAGGTCATTATTGATGTGGACTAGGGTCCATTTCGGATACTGCACCAGAATTATGAAAGTAATGTGATTTGTACGAAGTTACTTATTATCTTTACTTATACTGCCCGTACACTTTCAACTAAAATAAAACCAATCCTCCCTACGGTATTTCTACCAGCCTTAGGATTTAAGAACTAGGGATAATTATTTTGACGCTCGTGTCGGGTATAAATAAATGTTAGTATTGGGCTGTTAATGAGCTTTTTAATAAGTAAAGACGTGAGACTAGTAACTATAGATAGATTTCACCCTTCCTTAATATGGAGATAAGTTCAAGTCCAAGGGAATTATATCAAGAGTATTCACAAGTTCCAGCGCTGATGCTAGTGGCCAATCCCAAATGTTCCACTGGAGCTGCTCAAGATCTGGTAGTGTTTCCATCTCGGCGAAGACCTTTTTGCGAAGTAGGTCCAAAACATCGGCACATTGACCAATGTGATTCCCAACATCATCTGTATGGCGGTGAAACTCCCTTAGGGTTGCAATGCAACAGCGCATCAGGTTCTCGTCTTGATCAATTGTTACTGGATATCCTTTCCAGCCCGTGAACAGAATCGTTAAGCCTGCTTGCCAAAGCATGTGTATTCCGTTCGGATAAAGAAGTGTCACAAGCATAGTCTCTGGCCAGTCAACTGCTATCTCTTGACCTGCGGCATGACTTGTTCCCAGGATGCCTAAACTAGAAGACAATAACTCAACAAGTTTCGCGGAAGCCTGCCCGCACGCCTTGAGAGATAAAATAAATTGGGGGTCTGTTGTTGTAAACGACAAAGCTGGTCGATGTATGTGAATGGTTGCAACACAATGTGCAAGTCTCAAAAATGCGACCTCTAAAGACTTGCCAGTCACGGGTGTGGGCGGCTCAGGGTCAACATCAGGTTCAAGAACAACCCGCTCCCACATGCTGAGCTCAGCTTGCAAACGTGATATTTTAGCTACGCCCCCTCGGCGCCGGGTTGTGGTGTAGAGGTCTTCTAGAGTACGGCCAATGATGCGAGCAAGCTTGAACAGACTGATTGCTGTATCTATTTGTGATCGCTCACCTGGTAATGGAAATTCGACGTGAGTGCGAGACAAGAGGTCATGATCGACACTTGTAGGGAGATCTGTATCAACATCTTGATCACGAATCAGACGGGGCATTCCATGATAAGCGCTTGAGAACCTGAATATGGAGTCAGTAACAACGCAACAGCGCAAGAATTTGAGTTGCTGACATACGCATCCAATGAATACTGACACCACCATGCCCGTCTTCTCAACTCCGTTTCAAGTGGGTCAAACTTGAACCGATCGGAATGCCGATGTAACCCTAAAGTCTGAGCAAGGCGAGTGGCTAGACCGGATATATGGGACGCTGTTGAATAGCGCCCCGACAGCTGAGCATAAATCTGTGTGATGACTAAACCTTGCAAGCTTTGAAGACATGGTTGTCCAATTACTGTGTCTAACAAAGTAGTGGAAATCATGTAAAAAGGCTCCGATGCACATATAAAGTGATTGTGCTGCTGTAGACAATCTCCTTCCAGGCCAACCATTCCCAGTGCAAGTAAAGTAACTGTTTGATAAAGAATAATTATATCGAAGCCCGAGCTTTGACACAAGCTTATTAGTCTTTGAATCGCGTCAATTGTTGATGACTTGTGAACAATAGGATACAAGGGCGTCCATCGGTCTATTGTCGCTTCCACAATGTCGATGGTATTGGGAGGAAGTTGAGCGACAATATCTGCCACTGGCGACGCAGAACTGTGGACTGAAGCTCCCCAGGGACTATGTAGGTATAGGCCATATGCACAGCTGGGGAGTGCATCCTTATGCATATGGAGAAGTTGAAGCTGCTGTTCTGCTTGACTAATGAAATGGACGCCTGTAGTCGAACCGCCAAACATAGGTGCTTGTCGATCATCGGCAACAAGGCGGCCCATATGACCAATCACAGGCTCCTTCATTGGAATTGGAGGAACGGGCTGAGGAGGAACTTGGGCGGTGCTTATTTGATGGCTAGATGAGCTGGACGTAGTAGCGAATGCTGTTACTTGAGCAGCCGGCTGGAATAGAAGCGGTCGGGGCCCTGTAGTACCCGTCGGAGACATTGGAATTGCTGCATTTTGTAGAGAATAACCGGTGTCTGTAGCATGTTGAGAAACATCCTGTGGTGATTTTCGACGCTGCTCAATCCCTTCGGCCTCGTAGAAACTAGAATATGTTAGAGGGCCACTGGGTCGCACATGGTGGAACGCAACGTCTTGCCTTTTACGCTTTCTGTTTCTCTTTAGCTTGGCGGTTGTAACACAGACAACATTAGCTTGGAGACATGGAGAACACTATGAGAAAGGATCAGCAACACTCAGAGAGAGGGAAGACGCATATTGATTACATCATTCTCATGGCCATGACATCGAATCTTTCTTCTAAAGTGCGTATTAGTGAGGAGCGATAGTTGCAGACTTGCGTGTTGATGTTGAGGTGGCTTAAAACAAGCTGCATTCTTCATATACGACATACCGTCGACAACGGTCACTATCCAACTCGTATTAGCATAAGACATCCAGAACGTGGTTACGAAGCGCAATGAGTGGTGGTAACATACCATACTTGACCTGGAACTCGACTAGTTGATGAGTCTGAGGGCGCTTCGTGTTGGGTGGAAGTCATTGTGAAGGTTGCAAAGATCCAGTTGCTCTGTCCGAAAAATAACAAAAGGTTGTTCCTGTGTGCGGGGTCGGTTGACTAAGCGAAATCGGAAGTTTAGGAGAGGGAGATGTATATAACCAATTCAAAAGCAATGAAAGAGATGCCCTTCTGCTATCTACAGTGTGGTTTTTAACGTTCTTGTAGTATAGACGGGGAAAATTAGGCAATATTTGATAAGGGAGAGTAGTTCATTGGCATCCAAGATTTGTTCAACACAAATAAGTTCATTAATTACTCCTAGTAAATAACAGGCCCAGTTCTGAAACCCATCTATCCCAGGCCACACCTATCTAATAGGCATAAAGAGCCACTGCCTCATTCTCCGACTCAAGGATCTTGCGGTTGAGTCTCTTCAACCAGAACCTCATAGCCCAGGCACACATGATACTTGTAGCAGCAAAAGCCACCATAGTAGAGAATCCCATAAGATAATCGGGGCCATCTGACGAAGGCCAAAGGTAAGCACAGTAGATGTAAGCCAAGTTGGCTGTAACATTGACCAGAGCATAAGCAACCGACTTTTTCTCGGGAGTTTGAGAAAGGGTATTGCTGACCCAGCCCAGAATGACAGACCCGACCGAGTAAGCGCCAGTAGCATAAAGAAAGGTCGCTGTATATCGCACTGCTACATTGACAGTCGCGCATGACATCACAAACCCGACAACAGCTAGAGAGAGGCCTGCGGTGACATGCCAGGTTCGCTCGTTGAAGTGGCCAGACGACCATGCGAAGGGGATACCAAGAATGCCAGAAACAAAATATGGGGGTGCGGTGAGGAGCAGAGCTGTAGTAGACTTGAAGCCCATTGAACGGACGATAGTTGGGAAGAAATTGTTGAAGGAGCATGCACTGGAGTATAGTTAGCATGAATGGCCAGCAAACCTAACATCTGAAGTAAACGTACCTAATATGGAGGTTCTGCATAAGACAGAAAAGCCAGGTTCGAGGATCCTTGCAGGCTTGCTTGAGACCTTCCCAAGTTGTACCTCGAGTCTGCTGACCGACAGTATCTCGACTGATTCGCTTGATACAAAGTTCGCGCTCTTCAGGGGTAAGCCATCGAGTCTCGGAAGGGTCATCAGGGAGTAAAAAGAAGCCAAAGACGGCGACAAGAGCGGTCACTGAGCCTTCGATGATAAAGAGCCTGAAAGCTTAAGCGTTAACCATCAAACCTTGTGAGTGATTGGGAGTTGTCCACGTACCATTGCCAACCAGCAATTCCTTTTACTTGGTCAAGTGTAGAGAAAGTAGCTGCTGCGATAAGCCCTGAACACCCAGTGCTTACGACTTGGCCAGTGTATAGTAGCGAAATGCGTGTAGCAAGTTCTTTGCGAGTGTAGTAAATCGATAGTAAATAGAGGGCACCCGGATAGAATGGCTGTAATTCAGAAGTTAGCATTGGAAAGTTTAAAAAGAAGCTGGTAACAACTTACAGCCTCAACAAAACCTAAAAAGAAACGGCAAGCAATCAGGCCAGAGTAACTCTTGACAGTAGCAGTACAGGCTGAGACAGCGGCCCAACCAATCATGCAGCAGGACAGGTAGATGGACGGTCGGGTTCGTGTCATGAACATGTTTGAGGGAACTGTGTAACACCAGAGTTAGCATTGGCAGTCATGATAATAGATTCGTAGAGCATACTCTGCATCAACAGATAACCAACAAATAGAATCGAGATGGCGGTGTTGTACTGAACGCCTTTGAGGTTCAGGTCTTTCTCGAGGCTGTTTAGGCGTGCTTGGGGAAGAGCGTTTCGATCCAGGTAGTTGAGGAAGTACATGGCCCAGAGGATCGGCTTATTCAATTAGCATTTCTGCACCAAAGCACAGTGATCTTTGCATCCAAGTCTTACCATAATCATCCTGTCGAGCTTGCGTACCAAGGCGATTTCAGCAGGGTCGGTCTTGGTTGCAGCACCCGAGTAGTCTCCGCGATTATCGGCCACGCTGATCTGCTCGAGGACTTTCTCATCGTGAACAGCCTCGAAGCCTGCGTCAGACTTTGCATCCTTCGAAGGGGTGGACATTTGCGGCTCTGAGGGGGGAGCCATGGCTGTGTAACAGAGTATGTAGAAGGATTGACGACAGAAAGGTTTGTTGCAGTAGGTCGATGTAAAGAGAGACCAAGAACTTGGGCTTGGAAGGCATGAGAATGGACATCAAATCGAGAGCCATCGTCACATTCTTATAACTCTCTGGGGCCAGCTTCTGGCCCCAGCCGTCAAGCTAAAAGGTCCTGCTGTAAACCACATGGAGAAGAACTAAACGCGGGGAGAATGCGGAGAAACGCTAAGACAAACCGTTTGACAATTAACGATTAACCTACGATGATCGTAGGGTAACCCTCTACGCCGCTATCCCGCTATTCCGTTATCCCGCCTGCGCGAGTCATGCTTATCCCGCATTAAGCGAGCCAAACCCCGTATTCCGTTCTCCACTCTTGTAGAAAATCGGAACACCACATCGGGATAGGGATAGTGATTGGTATGTTCCGGTGGGCCACCGATCTTCGGTGTCAGTCTTTCTGTGGACCTGTCATGATGAGTGAGTACCTACATAAACCTCCATGTCCTTTGTCATGAGACCCAAGCTTCTTGCTTGTTTCTCTCTAGTCTCGAAACCTTTTAGCACCTCGATCGCACAACAATGGCTGCTGCTACCGTTCATGATAGCTCTCTATTCAGAGACACTTTCGGAACCGAGGAGATTCGAGAGTGCTTCTCTGAACGATCATATGTCTCGAAATTGATCGAGGCGGAACGCGCCTTGGCTCAAGCAGAGGAAGACCAAGGCGTGATTCCTCCAGGAACTGCCAGAGTAATTCGTGAGCATTCTGATGTATCGAAAGTCGACTGGCCTTTGCTTGCAAAAAAGGCGGAGGTTGTTGGGTACCCCATCCTTGGTCTCGTCGAACAAATGGCTACCTGGGTTCCTCATCAGCAATGTAAGTACGCAGCCACCATCTGAATTGAAGATTGCGATAGCTAACAAGACAAGCCGGATACATCCATTGGGGCGCTACGACACAAGACATCATGGACTTGGCTTCGCAACTACAGATCAAGAGCGGCATCGCAATCGTGGAGCGCCACATCGACGAAACAATAAAGACCCTCGAGTCGATGTCTTCCAAGTACCGCGATACGCCAATGGCAGGTCGAACACATCTACAACACGCCTTACCGATCACTTTTGGTTACAAATGTGGTGTTTGGCTTTCTGGCCTCCGACGCCACGCTGAGCGTCTTCAACAAATCAAGGAACGGTGTCTTCTCGTGCAGTTCGGCGGCGCCGCTGGTACTTTGGCTTCGCTAGGTAGCTCAGATGACGGTATTCGGGTACGAAAGAGGCTAGCTGTCATCTTGGGTCTTAAAGACCCGGTCATCACCTGGCACGTCGCTCGAGATACCATCGCTGAGGTTGTTAACTTTTTGGCATTGGTTGGAGGCTCATTGGGAAAGATTGCGCTTGATCTGATGATTATGTCGTCTAATGAGTTTAATGAGGTAAGCTACTATCGCCATTATCTCAACGAATATGAACTAATTTCGAACGTTTCTCAGGTTGCTGAGCCTTTTGTGCCTCATCGAGGAGCATCGTCAACGATGCCCCAGAAACGGAACCCCATTTCGAGCGAGATTATTCTGGCACAGTCCAAGATCCTTCGGGCACAAGCAGGGCTAGTATTGGATGGTATGGTATCGGATTTTGAGCGTGCCTCGGGCCCTTGGCACCTAGAGTGGGCTGCACTTCCGGTCGCGTTTATCTCGGTGGTTGGCTCACTTTATCAAGCGAACTTTGCACTATCAGGCTTACAAGTCAATTCTGGGGCAATGAAGGCCAATCTTGAGTCGACAAGAGGACTTATTGTTGCTGAGGCTGTTATGATGAAGCTCGCTGAGTTTATAGGACGACAGGAGGCTCATGAAGTCGTCTACGGTGCGTGCGTATCTGCCATCGAGGGTAATCTATCCTTGATCGAATCACTTCAGAAGATTGAGCAAGTGACAAAATATTTAAGCACAGAGCAGTTAACGTCATTGGTCGATCCGACACAATACCTCGGTTGCTGCCAATTAATGGTTGACGACCTCTTGAGAGTAAGGACCTCTAAGCTTTGAGATAAAGGCAGTAATAAATAGGTTGAAAATAGTTGATTTTGACGTAAATAACTAATAGGCTGAGAGCAAGTGTTGTTTATCGGGAGTGAAATGAAGCAAATATTAATCTATGCTGCGATGATTAAGAACAGATCCTGATGCTTAAGACTGGGGTAATAGTAGTGTTAAAAGTTACCATGCCAAGTTGTGGAACTTACTATGAACCTACTTATATCCTGAAGTCTAATACAAGTTTAACTCATTACAGCGTAATATAGTTAGTAAACTAAAATAAGATGGATCCTCCTTCAATGCTTCTACCAGTCTTTGGTACTTTCAGTATACCGAGTCCAACAAGATCCTGAGCCAGCCTTGGTATAAGACCATCGCACCCTCGTGCTACCATAATGTCAACAGTAACAGGCAAGCTCTCCTCGTGGTTGGTTACATCACTGAAATACGGCACCTCTCCAAGAGGATAAACACTGTCCGGTGTTTCGCTAAAAATCGACATTCTGCTTAGGGACCAGCCAAATGGAACATTAGGAGGGTCACGGTAGACGTCGCGTCGGCCGAAACTTCCGGTACTTTCAGCATGGAGCAATATGCCTGAGGAACATCTTTGGGGGTCCTCGTCTCTTGGAAGAACGTTCTGATTGAACCAGTTCATGAAAATAGTTTTGTTCTTGATAGCGTCTCTGAGAATGGAGTCTGGCTGGCTTTCACCCCAGGCCCAGCGGACAGTGGGAGCTGGACTGATGTAAGGTAGTCGCCCATCATGAGAGGCTATGAAGTTTCGCCAAATTAGTTATAAACCTTCCCATCTTAATCATTCATACGTACCAGCATAGTCTCTGAAGAATGGTTCTTTGACCAGGGAAATCTGTTCCTTGGTAATAAGAGCAGCATAGGTCAAGTTCATGAGTTCTGTTAATGGGATATCTCGAACTGACTCTGGCCCTGTCGAAGTCCACTGCTGGGTAATATTGTACTCTTGGACGTTGGTGGCAAAGAGATCGGCCAGATCGTTGGCAAATTGGTGCAGCACTGCACCTTGAGGAGTATCGTTAGCCGGAAAACCCACCGTATATAGGGTTTGCGGGTATATCATGTTCTCCTGAGAAAAGACAGTATAATTGTCTCTGTACATGGCGGCTTGGGCTGCTCCCCAGATGTCTGGGTCGCGGGCAAGGAATCCTGCCGTATCCAGGGTGGGTGACAGAGGCATCACATGGTCCAGACTGACTAGGTTATGTGTAGGTCTGTTGCCAAACACTCCTGTAACCCCAGCAGGTCCACGTATGGAACCGCCCGTGTCACTTCCAACAGCAAGATCCAGCCATTCATAAGATGCTATGGACGCTCCGGCACCCGCTGAGGACGAGGATGGACCCTGGTAGCCGTCTCCACGGGGGTTGAACGGCGCAAGGTACGATACCCAATCTGCCGTTGGATTCTCTCCATTGGCAAACTGGGAAAGCTTCTGCGTACCGATAATAATAGCTCCAGCATCGATCAGGTTCTGAATAGCTGGTGCCGTCTTATTCGCCGCTGGATATAAATTGTACCAAGCACGGTTGCCTCGTGAGCTCTTTACTCCGTTGAGGTCGTAGAGGTCTTTGACTCCTACTCGAATTCCTGCTAAAGGCTTCTCCTTAGTGCGAGTAAAGTACAAACGGGATGGAACTCCTATAGTAAGAGAACTGCTGCTGGAGACGTGCGCCGGGAGCGTTTGAAAGGTTCCATCTGGAGACTGAATGAGAGATTCTAGAAAGCTACCAGAGAAGTCATCGTAGAGCCGATACACTCGATGTAAACCGCCTCCGTATGTATCCAAGAAATATGGTCCTGAAGGGATTTCAGGAGCTTCTTCCCAGCAAGAAACGACAGATTGAATACCAGCATGGAAGGTAGTGTTTGTCGATTTGCAACTAGTGGAGTTTACTAACACCACCATCTCAGAAAACCCAGGTTGCCAAACGTCGTCTTTTTGCGCCCAACTGGAGAAGATTGTAGAGAGATCATCTTGGGCGGTATTATTGCCAACGATTGTAACGGGCATAAACGCAAAGGGTTGTTTTGCGATAGTGGATGGAATGAGGCTGGCTGGTAATGCTTCTTGAATTGAGGGCGATAAGAAATAGTCAATTCCGTTCAAGCTCAAGGACATGCCATTGGGTCGGAGAACCTCTGCAACCACTGAGATAGCCAGGGTTACTATCACTGTGAACCGCATAGCTGCTAACGAAGATTTTCACTGAACTGTTGAAGGGTTTTAACGGAATTTCCTCATTTGCGGTAGGGAACTCTGGTTCTTATAGTAAAAACAGATAGCGGTCAAACCAAAGATGTTGGAACCAGGATGTTGATAGCCATTCAATTAACGGCGATATCGGATAAGTGTTGCCGATCATTTCTACTATAGTACATAAATCTAAGTGAAGTTACAGCGTTCTAGTAGATCTTGACCTTATTTAGCACTATCCTGATAAGCTTCCATCATGGCATTATGGATAAGTTGAGTTGAGTAAACTTCCATACCGACAATTATTGCCGTATTACAATCTACGATAACGCCAACTAGCCTGCGTCTATAAGAAAGATGTCTTTAACTTTAGGCCTGTGAGCTAGGAGCAGTTTTAAGACACATTCTTACCTCGCAAGTTTGTTTTTTGCCCGCCCATTATTAACATCTCCTGTATGTTTGTCCTGTCTGTCATCTGATGCCACAGTCAAAGACATGGCGGATACCGAAAAGAAGGGGCTGGAGGGACTGGTTGTCAGCCAATCTCATCGGATAAAACATGCGACGCCTAAGCGATGACGATAACAATAGATCCGACGAGGGGAACAGCATATGGTCCAAACGCCTCCTCACAACAACCCAATCCACCATGAGCATTTCCGTTCGATCCGAACCAAAAACCTGTAAAACACCCACATCATATCCTTCCACCCCCCAATCTCAGCGGACGTAATCAGGTCAGCCATTTATCACTTCTCTCCCTTTCGCTTAAACCGTATACTGTATGCTGTATACTGTCCAAGATCCCTCCCCTTAGACTCTGGGGCCATTGCGGTCAGCCCTTGCGGAGGAGTCAATCGTATAGCATTACGACATCCTTACTGGGACCATCACTTCCAGGAACCCGGCACCAGCGCATCTCTGCTTCGTCCGATGACTTCAATGGTAACTATGTCCGATGGAGTCTGTCCCACAATTCTCTATAACCGACTCGGACACTAAATGTTCGTGCTGCCAGCTGAACTTGGCTGCCCAGCCATTGTCCCACACAGTTAGGGATCCGGCCTGTAGCTAACCATATCGGTATGAATATACTAGTCTTTCTATAATATTGAAGTCTCTGGTCTAATGTGTTAGTGGTTTTTTTGCCAGCCGAGGTGAAGTTCTGCTAAGCCACTGCTAAGGCACAGGCTAACTTCTTCTTACGGCGGAACCAATCAAATACACTTACAGTAGCCCAAGCATAGCCACATAACACGTCAAGCCTGAATTCCATGTGTCCCTAACATATTAACAAGCATATCGAATGGAGATGAAAGACATGTCGTCACAACCTAATTGTACACCTTTGCGCCCTTTACGACAGGCCAATCACAATGTTGACTTAGCTCTTATTATGTAATGCCTAAATTTTTATTCTCTTCATCTAAATGACACGTTGTGTCTGTCGTAAAAGCTCGACGAATCCAGGACGGGGCATTGTAGCCATAATCCTAACTTCTAAGCGCCATGCTTACCACTTGTGGTCATACCATCCCTTTAACAAAGTATTAATTAGGGCATTTACTTCCTACATGCAGATAAGAATTGCCCCAGAGCTCAAGATTGAAACTATCCAATGATGCGTATGCGTTTATGACCCTGGCATGTGCAGGGATTTATACAATAAGATTCTAGTTGTGGAATATTCTTAGTTAATAAAGTGGCACAGCTAGATATTCGCAAACTTATCCACTTAGCTTCATTCTAATTGGCCATACCGTATATTATGTAACATTTTAGTGATAAAAGTGCATGATTGTCCCTAGCCAGCGTATAATGCCTACTTATATTGTGATACAGTAATTATATAAAGAACTTTCCTACTCCTTCGAGATCCCGTATAATCCAAAACTAGTCACCAACAATCACCACGTCTCATACCAATCATTACACATTCACTTCGATGCGTTACCTGCCCCTTTTGGCCCTTTGTGGTAAGGTCGCTTCCCATCATTTTTGAGGTGTATTAACTCCTACAGGTCTTTCTGTGGCCTCCACAACCTATGGGGTCGCCCAGATTAAAGCCGACATTCGTGCTGATGCCAATCGCGACGGAAAGGTTGACCTGAAAGGCTCTTCCGACCTCGTGGGCAAAGTTAAATGGACCGAAGCCACCGGTGCTATCTTTCTTCCGAATATTGGCGACACCGACCGGAGATGCTCCAAAAAGGCTTTGAGTGGTCCAGCTCTTAGTAACGAGAAGCTGGACGACTGCAATGATGCCTCGGACAATATCCAGCGAGCACCTCGATACTTGGCTCCTCTCAAGACTGTTCCCCTTCCTGCTGCTTCCAAGAGCATTAAGGGCACTGTATCGGTTCCTAACCCAAAGCAAAGGCCTTATGTGCGTATCTTCCAGAAGAAAGGTAGCAGCTGGATCTACGTCGACAACAAGCATGTCTTTACGGAAAAAGAACTTAAGCAAGGGTTGGAACTGGGTATCGACGGCCGTGACACTCGACGACCAAATGGTTGGGACGGGCGTGTCACAGTTCGGTTTGAGTTGCATGACGGAAGTGTCAAGTCTTCTGATGAGGTGACTCTCCGTGTCGCTCCTGTCTTGACTCATCACCATCTTCAAAAGGTTGAGCAGGTACTGGCCGTTCAAGGAAACAAAACCGATTCGCCTTTCCTTGTCGGTTTCACTGATAGCCTTTCTTCTATAACGAAGGCAGCTGGTATCAAAAAGGACCTGTACCTTTTCAACGCCAGCGATGATATCTGGACTCAAGACTTTGTCGAGCCTGGCTACGCAAGCATTCCCGGGCCGGAAGGGCCTATCTCAATCCGCATCATGATTCGATCTCCTCAAGACGAACGCGTAGCTGGACGACAGCTTTTCGAGTATTATCGCAAAGCTGGTGTTGGCGCGGTTCAACATCTCGGCGGAGCACGCGACGAGATCAACTCTGGCGGCAACATCGAGACTATCCCTCCTCATACTCACAAAGGAAAGTCTTGGCCTGCTGGCCGAGTCATCTTGGGGAACCACGGCAAGCAGAAGCACCACATTCTCCCATATCTAGAGGCTCAAGAGTCGCAGAAACCCATTTTGCTCGATACTTCTTGGCTCGCTATTGGCCATGTTGATGAGTTCATCCAGTTCTTACCGGCTGACAATAAGAGGGGATGGGTTGCTGTGATCGATGATCCCCGAGCCGCCATTAAGCTTCTGAAGTATATACACAAGGCCGGCCATGGGTCGCTGCCGGCTATCTCACGCAAGAATGACACCACCACTCCTGGAGAAAGCTGCAGTGGCTGGTCCTGTGGACCCATCCCCGTCAACCCTCCAACTATCGCCGAACTTCTTGCCGACCAGGAGAAGATGAAGATCAATGAGCAGTGCGCGCAGAAGATTGACGACAACATCAAGACCCTCAAGGAGGAAGTCGGTATTGCAGATACGGATATTATCCGCATTCCTGCATTGTTCCAAACCAGTGACTTCCCTGAAACAGACAAGAGAAAGCTTCAAGTCGGCGCCTTCTTCCCAGGTGTTGTCAATAACTTGGTCCTTACTGGCTACCGTACCTGTGTTGCCCCGAATCCTTGGGGGCCTGTTGTTAAAGGCAAGGATATTATCGCGGAGGCGATTAAATCCAAGTACGCTAAGCTTGGACTCAATATTAAGTTTATTGATGACTGGAACACTCACCATAATTATGGAGGAGAGGTTCACTGTGGAAGCAACTCCGTTCGCGACATGTCTGCTCGCTGGTGGTGAGGTCATATTGGCGAGAGAGGATTGGTAGTTGTGAGATTCCTTGCAGCCTAGTGGAAGTTCTGGCTGAGTGAAAGAGATACCATGTCGACTTGAAAAACTCGCTACGTCTTACCGATTCTTTCTCTATGATTTATAGGTCCTGATTGGCTCATTTGAAAATAAAGATCCAATGTGTACGTTGAAAGGTATATTTTGGTCAGAAACGTAACCAATAGGGCGCCGTGAGTTTCTTAAAACGATATGTTCCTGATATTTAATACTCATTCTCTATGGCATGTAATAAGTTTTACGGCTCAAATAATCTTGAAACGCTAATATATAATCTTGTATATTGTATATAATATTTAAGTTGGCACTCATGTCCAGTAACTTTGTAATCACGCATAGTAAGTGGTGTGACTATTAAGGTGAGCCATTTTGCTATCCTAATGATGGTTGCTCATTGGTCCAAGCCACGGCGAATATCGTTCTACATATCACCGTACCCACAATACTACCGAGATGTTATAACGGCGGTAAGCCTTATGTCCGGTGCGTGTCATTATATATGTGGAAGCTGGATTACCATTTTCTACTTGATTTTCCTATAGCTACCCCTTTTATTTACACGAGGAAAATCTTTATAATGGTTAAAGTTGCTATAGCTGGTGGCAGTGGCGTTGTTGGCCGATCTCTAGTGGACATATTGGCAAGTCAGTCAAAGCATGAAGGAATTATCCTCACTCGCACGGTATGTCAATTTAGAAGTATTTTCATGAATCAAGGACTTACTTAAACAGATATCTAGTGTCGACCTCGGTCTGCCGTCATTTGTGGTTAATTATGATGACATCACGTCATTGACAAAGTTCTTGGAAGAACATAAAGTCGAAACTATTATCAGTGCTTTCGGCATTAACGCGACCTCTCTCTCGCGCTCTCAGGCGAATCTGATTAAAGCAGCTGATGCATCTTCTGCCACCAAGCGCTTTATCCCTAGTTCTTTCGCCATTAGGTACCCTCGAGAGTAAGGATCATTTATGCCGCTTGTTAATGACATTCACTGACACCTTGAATAGCGGTCCTTCAATCCTCCCGCCCCTGCAGTCTTATTTTGACTCACTGGAAACGCTACGTACTAGTGGTTTAGAATGGACTGTTGTCCACAATGGGATATTCCTCGACTATTTCTTCCCCCCAACAGGCATCAAGACACATTACGATCATGGTACCCTTGTGGTCGATATGCTCAACAAAACTGCTGGCATTCCCGGCACAGGCGACGAGCCTATAGTATTTACATACACCTTGGACGTTGCGAATTTTGTTATTGCGGCTCTCGACCTCAAAACCTGGCCAGAGGAGTTGCAAATCATTGGCACTAAGTTGACTTTTAATGACCTTGTCAGGCTGGGTGAAGAGGCGCGAGCGGAAAAGTTTACAGTCGCATATGATGACATGGAGAAGTTGAGAAGGTTTGAAATCACGGAATTGCCCGGTCACAAAAAGGATTACTCCAAGTTCCCCAAGGAAGTACTCCTGCCGTTCCTCTCTATCTTCCAGCGATGGATGGCAGAAGGATATGGCGACTTGGAATACAAGGGCTCCTTGAACGAAATGTTCCCTGATATTAGGACGCTCACGGCACAAGAACTCATGCAATGCTACTGGAAGGAAGAATAGGTGTGTGACCGGACAAAAGAAAGAGGGGCGAAGAGACCATGGGGCTTTATAGAAGACAAATCTAAGGATTCATCCTGCTGCGAAATGAGCTCAGGGCCTCCTACTCCATCGGCTGAAAGCGACGGGTTAAGCCAAAAGGGGCGTAGTTTCAGTGTTTGTTAGACTGAGGAGAAAGTTCCTGACAGCGCGAGCTAGAGGTATGGACTTTGGGCAGCTGTCTAGGAAGGCTGTGCATCTGGGCCCTGGTAGTTGTGACAATTGGGCTGGAAGTCAGAGATTTGGCAGGCAGATTCACAGAGTAGAAGCTATTCAGAGCAGATTAGGTCGGCCCCATACTCCAACTAGTGGGAAGCTCGTTTTCTTTGGCGACAATGAAGCGTTAACAAAATCCGTCGAGCAAGACGCCCACAATCTCGCCGTATTCATCGTTAAGCCTGTTCAAGGCTGGGCAGGGTATGTTTCTCAACGTTCTCGTCGCAATTGTAGCATTATAGCTAGCACCCTCGTAGCACTGTTGTCCCACCTGCTGGATATCTGAAAGCTGCTCAAGAGCTCTGTAGGAAGCATAATGTTTTCCTGGTCTGTGATAAGATCCAAACTGGATACGGCCGAACTGGCAAAGATCTGTCGTTGCACCCCGAACCAGAGCTAAAGTCAGATATGGTATTTATGGGTAAGGCTGTTACTGGCGGTAAGTCAATGAGCTGTTCGCGTGCCTGGAAGTTGTACTGACGTGACCAGGTTACTATCCCATGTCCGTAGTCACGGGGAAGAAACATGTCGTGGATCTTATTCAGAAGAACGAGATCCTGTTTACTTTCAGCGCCTCCCCCATTGCTTGTGCAGCCGCTCTGGCCTCTTTAGATGTTCTTGAAGAGGAGGAGATTTCTGAGAGATCCCAAAGACTAGGAGAGGTTTTGAGGAAGACAGTGAAGTCCCTTAACCCTCCTCATGTGAAGGAATTGTGAGGACCGGCACTCTTCTAGACTGCACTGTTTCCGGGGTGGCGCCTCGGCGCGTATCAGCCTTGGCAATGCATCGAGGTGTTTTGGTGGGCATCGGCGCTGATCGTTTACGACTCAGCCCTCCTCTGACAATTTCCAAGCAGGATTTAATCAATGCAGTGGAGATTCTTGTTCAGGCGCTAAAGGATGAGACGACAATGGGAGACTTTCCAGGTAGTGCGTTCATGAACTAGTTGCGTTACCATATCTTGAGTCAATATAGGAAAGCTAGCACAATGCATTAACTCAGTATGATATGCGGTAGTATTTTGTACACAGGGAAAATGCCGGTACTCTGTCTACGGGCCAGTTCGCTGGTTAATATAGGTATTGTCGATCCTTCCTCTTTCCAATTCGTTGAAGCTCCCTGCTGACGCATGTCTCATAGCTCCCACCACGATGAGCACTTAGCTGCTCCATATTACTTCAGCCCTTAGGCTTTGATGACATCAGTGGCTCGCTACGTGGTATATATTGACCAGCCTAGGAATCCACCTGTACCCTACTTTTTTCTCTTGCATCTCTTTAAAAGCTTATCATATCTTATCAATTGAGTATCCAACATGAGCGACACCGTCAAGGAAGTAAATGGCACACTTGTGACCAATACCGATGTAGGCATTCAACATATACCCCAGAGACGCAAGTTTACGACTGACCAGCTGTGAAGATCGAGCCCCCACCAGCCTGGACAAACAACTACGAAGACATAGGTGGCGATATGCAGTGGGGTGAATACGGCGATGTCGCCGAGCTGGTGAAGGGCTATGGTCTCGACGGCACGGTCAAGCCGCTCTTTGCCATGCAATCCTGGACGGGGGAGGCCTTGTCCCTTTTTGAGCTCAGTGGCAACCACTACCTCTATAACGCCATCGAAGGATCCCTGTACCAGATCAAAGAACCTACCGATCTTGAGACTATTGTATCAGTTATTGGTGATGAGGACCAGGGTTTGTCTGCGCTTGAAATTGAGGCCCTCTAAGAAGCTCTACAGGCTTAGGTTAGCTATACCTAGGCTAGTTGAGGTAAAAGTGGGTTTCTGATGTATTAGAATACGAATGAGGAATAGAGCAATATTCATGGCTGGCTGAACAAACACGAAACTTACCAGCATACATGCAATATTGAATTAGTGTGAATTGAATCAAGTTTCGCTTAAATAAACAGCAAATCATTTTTCAATCACAGATATGACGTCGAGATTGCAGCCTCACAAACCGTTAGCGGCTGGTAGTGGGTTAAAGGCTATGCGTTAGCTTGTAAGGACATTTGCGGAATCCTGCTTTTTTCTAAGAGAGGTTATGAATAGAAACGTTCGGAATTAAAATTAGACGCCAGTCATTTGGACATCGAGAAGTTGTTTCATCTTTGTGGGGTCTTACTGTTGATGTCTGAACATCTCGTCCAGTCTTGTGAGAAATCTAAGAAGCCGCCACTACTAAATGCACCACCATGATCCGTGTTGTCTATGGAGTGCGCAAGTACGGCAAGGGTCGTTCTACGCTGTTGCAGGTGTTCAATGGACTTGACGTGGTTGATTTTAGATAAGGCTCATATGTGGTACATTTTCAACGGCATCAATGGCGTCTGCCGTTTTCCCAGTTAATATTTGAGATTTTCGTCAGGTTTGAGACACCACCTGAAGTTTCATTATCGTTGCACCTCGAAGCATGTTATCTAGAGAACAGTAGTGCCACAACTGATATCTAGGAAAAACTAGTAGAGGCATTAGCGGAGAACCGACTAAGAAATATTCTCAGCTTTTAGTTAGAGACAAACTAGGACAGTTACTATCTTAAAACTGGTAAAATAATATTATACATCGATTTATCTTACTTAAAATTAAACAGTGTATTCTAAATTAAGTGCCTAAGCACAACTAAAACAATATTCTTATTTTATCACATCTTTACACCCAATCATTAATCAAACACTCGTAGTTGTCGTGGCTGCTGTGACCTGCTTAACCGCACTATCAAATACAGTATTCGCAGTAGTTCCAGAAAGTGATGAAAATCCAGAACAAGCCATCGTGGCTCTTTCATATTGTATGGCGGCGCAGTTTGATGACTCAGCACAGAACAATACGCATTGTTGGAAACTGGTAGCGGTCACAATTCCAATCGACGTGCCTCCTGCTATGGAACTACCACAGGAGATATCAAAAGTGAAACCGTCGACGGTGTATGGATCACTAGTTGCAGCACAGCTGCTCGGGTCTGGGGCCGAGCTTGTGGTCATTGTGAGGTCTGTGGTCGTGTCGGCAATCATTGCGGTAGTGGTGCCTGGGCCCGTAGTGGTGTCAACAATAGTGGTCGTGGTCTCTTCGACATCTGTAGTTGTAGTCTCGTCGATAGAGGTAGTTGTGGTCTTATCAACAGCGGCAGCAGTGGTTTCAACAATACTGGTTGTGGTCTCATCGACAGCTGTAGTTGTGGTCTCATCGACAGCGGCAGTAGTGGTTTCAACAATAGTGGTTGTGGTCTCGTCGGCAGCTGTAGTTGTGGTCTCATCGACAGCGATGGTTGTGGTCTCGTCGATAGAGGTAGTTGTGGTTTTATCAACAGCGGCTGTAGTGGTGTCAACAATAGAGGTTGTGGTCTCATCGAAAGTGGTAGTTGTGCTCTGGAAGACCGTCGTTGTAGCCTCTGTAGTGGATGAATCGATGGTTGGTAAGAGCTTTGATGTCGACACCGATGTATCTAAGCTTGTCTCTCTAGTATTCGCTGAAATAACTGAGCTAGTCAACCCAGTTGGCCGAGACGAGGGTTGTGAATTTGAGCTAGTTGATGCAAAAGAGGCAGTTTTGGTTGCCTCATTTGACATATTTGTAGGATCAACAATTTCGGAAGAGGCTGTGGTGGATACTTCCGTGCTTCCTGTGGCCGTTGACTCTTTGCTCATGACGCTTTTAGAGCTGATTGTTTCAGCCGTACGTGTCACAGAGACTGTCTTGGAAGTAGTCGAAGTGCTGACGCCCACGAGCTGACCATCTCGACATTGCGAAACTGCATCATAATTAACATATGTGATCTCGAATACCTAGGGGTGACTCTTACCGTCATAAACAGCCAAAGTGACCTCTATACAGCCTGTGGGTCTACCTGTAAAAGTGAGATACACTTGACCGCTAGAGTCCTGACAAAAGCCTGCCTGACCATTCGGCAGATCTGAGTTTCTGAACACCTGTGTTTGGCCGTTGGTTTCGAATGTTTTCGTTATAAAGTCGTCACCGAAACTGCCATCATCCTTTACGTTCAGCTGCTTAAACTCTTCACCAGAGTAGTAGATAGGGACACCGCCATTGAACAGCTGACCTTCAGCCAAATTGAAGACGGTAGCAAACGTACAAACCTCAAGGTCACCCGACCCAACGAACCCCCCACTTCCTCTTTTACCACTTTAGCGCTTCTGATTATTAGATTACTAGACTTATAAGATAATAGGTCGTCCGGTTAATTTGGCAATATTACTTAACGTTAGGTAATAGGGTTTAAAGTCATTATTAATATTATAAATATAATAATTATATTAATTAAAGACCTAATTGCAAAGCTAAATAAAAATAACCCGAAGTTATTTTACGTCTCGGTTAATATCCAGTCAAATGTATAAGACTCAGGCCCAACTGTAGATATTCTAGCGGATTCTAGAAAGACCGAGGTCTGGTCATCTATGCCTGTAACACTATTAACAGAGGGTTCTGCGAACACGCTGAAATCTATGATCTTGTACCAAAGGTAGTTGGGATAGAGCTGTTGTATGTTGATATCGATAGGCCAGGTTGGTTAGAAACTGGAGTAAGATACGTAGATAAGTACGTGATACACCACGTATCAATGTTCATTGAAGCATAGTCGGCCGCCGAAGCTGTGCCTAGGAAAATGAGAAGAGTATTGACAATAGTATAGCTCTTCATTGTAAAATACTCGCAGTTAGGGATAGAGTTCACATACTCAGCAGGAGGTCTTTACCTTTTTAAGGCCGAGGTCAAAAGAGGGGTTTGCATTCCTTCTGCTTGTAAGTAGAACTACTGTGTCTGCTGGTATTTAATGTCTAGGAATAATACTAGCTAAAAGGACAATGTAGAATCAAGCATTCCAGATAGACTAACACTAGCCACGTCTAGCTCTTCCTTGTTCATTAGTATCTCACTCCTATACCTTCTAAATATGATGACTATGTCTATTATCATTTGGAAGTAACCGCTCTAGAGACACTGAGAATGCTTAGATATGGCTGTTTCTTCTTCGGCGGTGTCTTATTCCCACAGCTGACAAATACTACAACCATACCTCTTCTGGTTTAATAACCAGGAAATACTCTAAAGGCGTTTCAAACTAGATAACAAGTTTATTCGACTCAGTAGCGAGTAGGGGTTTGATGGTGCAGAACAAACACCCCAAAAGGTGTTTTGTAGGCAAGTCTTGCCATTTACACAAAATAAACGATCATATGCCTGTTATCATATACAAAGAATCACAATTTTCTTTCACTGCCTACACGTCATTCTCAAAATCAATCGTGGTAATAGTTACGGATTGAAAGCTAGGGATGGTTCTAGCAACCCGTTCTGGTTTTATTTCAAGGACGAAAATGACCTAACTATACCACGTAGGGTAACAGCCTTATAATCCCTTAATATTTCGGCTAGCCCCTAAGAGATTACCAAATAAGCCGTAAGTATTCTACAGCGTCCTTGTAAGCCTATCTATCGCATTTAAATAGGGCAGGACGACTGGTGCTGAGGTCGACATTAAAGAAGTGTCTACAGATTGATTATCGACAGTAATGCTTAACTGGTTTCAATATGGGTAGGTTTGGATAAAACACGAGCTTATCGAAAGAGGGTATAATCTGGCATCTAGGTTTTCACCCTAGATTTTACTGTTCTGACTGAACCAGGGATTCGTAGTTACTCTAACATTTTATATTAGCAGTCTAGGCTAACCCAGCTCGACAAAACAGGTAGTCCTTCAAATTAACAAGTCAGGTACATAATAAGAGACTTTCCAGGCAATGAGCTTTTAAACGACTTATGATATTTTATCTTCAGTTAGATTTTATGAATAAATTAATTTAATACTTTATAAACTACTCAGTATTATTTTATTTAATAGGAAGTTATTAACACTCTTTCTACCAACTAATTTATTAGTTAATGAAGGTGCTATTAATTTTTATTCTTTACGATTTATTACAGGTTTTTATTAATATTTATATTCCTATACAGTATAGAGGAGCTTATCAAATGAGTATTAAGCTACTTTACATTATTTTCGCCTTTAGAATTTAATAATATTAAGAACTTACTATACAGTATATATTAACTAGTATAGAGATTACCCTAAACTATTTCTATTTATTTAATAGCGTTTTAAAAGCTTTTTATATGTTATTAATTTAGTATTCAATATAAATAATAGCATAAGGGAGTAAATAGCATACGTATAGCCAATACTAATATAGGCATTGACTATATGTTCCCCAGAGTCGTAACTATAGGCAGTGGCTGAAAGACGTTAATCCTGCCCAGCGTCCTTAACAGAACACCTAAAGCAAAGGAAGGGAATTTAAATTTCGAACCTCTTAGTCCCCTTTCTATAGCGTACTAGTAACAGCTATTTCAGAAATAAGCAATGGGAAATACCGCCCGGCGAAATAACTCCCTTTAGCACTATCAATTAAGTGCCAAATAGGCGCCACATGTTGTAATGCAATGACAGTACATATCCAAATTGTAAAAGTGTCTTCCTGATCCTATTTAGATATGACTCTCTTAGCGTGCTCTTCTATGTCTTTTGGCAACACGAGACCATACTCATCTTGTGCGTAACTAAAGCAGAATTCCACAAGACCGCGACATGCATGTTCAGATCCAACATACGACCTACCCTTGTACTCTAGCTCTTCTAGCTCATAGAAGTAGGCCTCATTGATTTCAAAGAATTGATGAATCACGGCCTCTGTTGGCTTCTGGTTGTTCTTGAAAAATACCGAAGCAACACATATCTTGAGCACTGCCGCGCCACCCTTTGTCTGCACGACTTTACTCCTCTTCTTCGCTCCTGGCTCCGGCTTCTTGCTTGAATCAAGAACTGTAGATTCCACAGGCTCAGACGCGGAAGCCCTGTTCCTCTTCTCGCTCTTGGAGGCTGAAGCGTCGATGAGTTGGAGGTCGTAGAGGGCTAATAGCTCGTCAAAACGTTCCATTATAACGACGACAGGGAGGCGCTGCTTGCGTATCGCCTCCGTCACATGTTCGCGGTGCAACCGCATCTGCTCTTTGGCCTCGACCTTATCCTTCAGAGACGCAATAAACTTCTCGGAACAGAACTTTTGTTGCAGATATGCGATTAGCACTGCGACGGAGCGTGAGCGCCCAGATTTACAGTGGATCAAGATATTCCTCCCCTCGACAGTATGCCGCCTGATAAAAGCATTAGTCTCATCGAAGTAGTCGATTAGATTTGAATTGACATGATCCTCGAGCGGAATGATGAGTGGGTACTTCACGACGCTATTGCTGCTTGCCATGCCGTTTTCGTGAGGGAAGAACCTTTGCAGCCCGGAGGAGGGGTCGTTCTTGTCCCATGCCAGTGAGTCTTTAGGATGAATAGCAATAACCGCCTGTATATCATTTTTTTCCAGGATCCTCTCGTTAAGCGCGTGGTTCATACCCCCGATGAAAATGCTCCCGGATCCCATAAGATCTGGGTGAACAATGCGCGTCATATCCGTGATGTCATTCCGGGTCCATTCACGAATCTCGTGCCAGAAGTGATGATGCAGAAAAGCGAGGTCGTCGTTGTACGCAAGATTGTCTAGTGCCTTGTACGTGGTCGGCTCATTCGAGGGATTATGGGTAAATAGCTCGCTCCAATCTGTCGCTGGGGTCTCTCTGATATTATCGTGCATTGTGGTCGGAAATGAAGGACGAAGGGAAGACACAAGATGTGTATCGCCGAGGAGAGACTCACACCTGCAGTTTGGAAGCCTGGTTGTGAGGGTTGCAGTCTTGGCGAGTGTAGTTTCAACGGCGGAACCGTTATTATGAGAACGAGAGAGGGATGACGTGTTACACGCTGATTGGCTGATTGGCTGAATTATTATGCGCCACTTGTGGAATCGTATGGCACGCAGACCTTCGACGATCTCCGTTAATAGCTAGGTAATGACTAACCTATACCCTCTTGGCTAAGCTATATTTACACTGCAATAGATGTTATTTTTTATTAATAAGTAAGCGACTGGCCTTGAGTTTATCAGGTTAGTAATAAAACCTAAAGCTTAGAGGTTAATTAACTAGCTTATACTAGAGATTATGTTAAGAGATAAAAGGAGAACCTGGCTTTAATAAATATAAATTCCTATTATCCTTTTTAGCATTCCTTATTATAATACCTAGTATTAAAGATAAATAATATTGCATACTAAGAGAAGTAAAAACAACTTTTTCTCCTATCATACCCTATACAAGGTATTAGTTAAAAAAAGAACTTTTTTTATACTTAAATATATACCTTAACCTAAGGGAGTGTTCAATCTAAAGATAGCTTATAAACCTTTAGTGTTTTACTAGAAAATAGTGCCTATTTAAAAGTAAGCTCTGTTCATGTAAGTCTAAACCTGTTTTTTATATAAGAACTAAATAATATAATAGATACTAGTGCCTAAGCGAAGGTCTTAACTGATTCTAAACCTAAAAAGGCTAGAGTGAATAATAGAATGATTAATCCTAAAATAAGGAATTTAAACCTAGAATTTATCCATAATATGAAACCCCTCTCGGGATCTTTTTCCGAGACATACTCCCTTACAGAGCGAATCTATCCCAATGCAATGTGGGATAGCGGAAATCGTCTCCGCGAACTGACGGGCTCATCTAGCACTCCAGGACTAGTGAATTTGCCAATAGACGGAAGGCCAGCCAAAGATCCTGCCCGGTCGCTACTTACGACTTCTAGTAGTTATCACATAGCTCAAACTCTGAAGTACATGTTCTTATCTGAGAAGATATTATTGGAGTTGTGTTACGCGCCCTACAGCATTGGGTCTCGGTCTGGACCGATTCTTCCGGATGGTAGCTCCGTAGACAGGCCAAGTGAACCAGAACCTTCCGCCTTGCTAGATAACGAACTTCCTTAGTGTGGGAGCGGCTTTGAAGCATTTGATAAGACATCATCACTTAAGATGACGGTGATTAACTTGCTGCGCCCAACTCGACCCCCTCCTTACTTCTTCAGCAGATGTCAACGATACTCGTCATATCAGCCCCAGTATGTCCACAAAGGTTTTGGCAGTCATGAAAGCGCGAGCTTCACCATTGCGACATCATGTCCAGCTTGGAATGCGTCTTGCGAGTACCAAAGTGATGGAAGCCGACAAGCCTTCCAATACGAACAGCACGGCGCTAGCTAAGCTACCAACAATAACACTTTTGCGATCACTGGTTTTGACTTCGCTCATGTCCCGCGACTGGATCCTACGCCCCTCTCTTGCTATCATCGAGCGAATTGTCAAATCGAAGTCTATGTTGCTGTCCGCTGATCGCAACCCCTTGCTGAATAGACTCCTGAGGTGGACTATTTACAATCACTTCTGTGCGGGATCTAATGCCGAACAAGTTGAACGATCCACTGCGCTGGTAAAAGGAATGGGATATCAAGGGGTGATTCTAGGATATGCCAAAGAATTTGTTCTTGATCCTGCAGGGGGCGAAGTTTATACAGATACTTCCAGATATAGTTCTGGCTGTTACAAAATGATTGAAGAATGGAAGAATGGGACTCTACAGACACTTCAAAACCTGCAAGCAGGAGACTTCCTCGCTGTCAAGTAAGTTGCCCCCCAAGATAACTCTAGGATCTCCCGTAGAGGGTTTCTTTTATCTAACGCTGTCCACGCAGGCTTACCGGTGCTGGACCAATTTGCTTGGACGCGCTACAAGCACACCAGCCTATGCCCCATCATATTGTCAAGGCTCTTGAAGAAATCTGCCTTGCTACCGAAAGTCGAGGTTGTCGTCTCTGGATTGATGCAGAACAGCAGATTCTTCAGGTTTGTCTAGACGAATGGACAATCGAGCTTATGCGGAAGTACAATCGCAACAAGGTTTTGGTATATAATACCATCCAAGGTTATCTGAAAAGTGCTCGGCAGAATGCAGAGCGACATATCACACTTGCTGCTCGAGAAGGCTGGTCTCTTGGACTAAAGCTAGTTCGTGGTGCTTATATTGAGCATGAAGTTCGCTCATTGATTCATGACACCAAGGAAGATACCGACCGCTCGTACGATGATATCGCGGATATGCTCATATCTCAGAGGTTACCTAGTGAGACGGCTGGCCTAAAGTTTCCTTCTTCTGCCCTGTTCATTGCCAGTCATAACGCAGCGAGTGTCTGGAAAGCAATTGCTTTACATAACCGAAGATTGGAAGGCGGTCTACCAACGACAGTTCTAGAGTGCGGTCAGATTTGGGGCATGGCAGACGAGCTTAGTTGCGAGCTTATCGACAACTTCCAACAATATGCCACAGCTAAAGGATTGAGAACAGCTAAAGCGCCGGGGGTCTACAAGTTCTTGGCCTGGGGATCAGTTTCGGAGTGCATGGGTTACCTCCATCGTCGTGCTATTGAAAATCGAGGGGCGGTAGAACGGACTAGTCATATGATTCTTGCGCTAAAGAAGGAGTTCTACCGACGCGTCTTTGGATGAAGTGTGGCAAGAGACAAGAAGGAATGGATTATAACACGAATGGAAATTAATGATTACACGGGGGATACTAGGCTACGATATGTTTTTCCATCGATTATATAAGTACATTGTGAAAGTGCTTTGAGCGGCATATAACTTGAACCATACATTACGCGAATACTTATTTTAATTTCAGAACTTTAATAACACTGCTAGGCATGCTAAAGACTGCCCTACCCACTGGAGAAACTCTCTTCAACTCGCAAATCCATGTGTGGTAATTTAAAGCCTTCCATTAGGATTTTACGATTTATAAATAGATTATCAGGGCTATAAAGTAGAGTATCGCGAACAAAGAGGGGCCGTAGGTTGTGGTTGATTTTACCATCAATACACTATTACAAGATAGTGGAAAGATTACTCTTATAGGTCTTTAACTTCAGAAATCTTTTACTAGTAAGCTTGAATGCATGCTACATGCGTACTCATACCACAGGGTAAATATCTCGATTGGATACACGAGCGAAACCTCAAATACTATAATTGTTATCATGGGAACATTTGGAAAGCCTGGGCTTGATAAAGTAAAAGGTTAAAGCAAAAGAAAAAATAAAATACCCAATCCTATTGTAGAACTAACTAAGAGCGATGATATCCATCTCGATACTTGCGCCAGCAGGAAGTCTAGTGGCTTCACAAGAGCTTCGGGCCGGTTTATGAGGAAAGTACTCAGCATATACATCGTTCATCTCCTTGAAGTCATCCAGGTTCTGAAAGAAGACCTACAGAGGCTTAGCAAATCCCTTCGTTATGTTCCCGGTATATGTGGTTAAAGCTTACTGTTATCTTGACCACTTTTTAAAGGCTAGAACCTGCAGCTTCCAGAACAGCACGTGCATTCTGGCACATCTTGTGTGTTTTCTCTGCAATTGTGCCTTCTATGAGCTTTCCTGTGACTTCTGCAGGGATTTGCCCTGACACAAAGACCAACCCATTGGCTTTGATAGCTTGCGAATAGGGACCGATAGCTACTCATCGTAATACAATGGAGTACCTTGACCTCTGATGATTCCATATCAGAGCCGGCGTCACCATGATAACAGAATTTAGTGCATAGAGATTTGCGATAAATGGTTCTAACTGGAAAGGGATTCCGGAGCCAAGTGGCGTTCCGGAATGAGATCCCGTTTTCCCACGGAGGACTGATCCGTCCTCGTACCCAATCCTGAGAAGTCCAATCATCAAAGCGCAAAAGGATCCGTGAGTCAGATGTAGAAGATTAAAAGTAGACGACATTGCCTAGGAAAGGTTGAATAACATCCTTATCTGTTTTGCCACACGTCGAGGACAAGCCACCACTCCGTAACTATGAGTACATTCATGCTTCGCTCAGTCACTCGTCCAACTCTTAGGACATCCAACTTGGGACTTTCATCTGCCACTATTAGTCGCCGCACATTAGCGACTGGAATTCAAAAGAAAGAGTTTCTTTGCATTCTCCCGGACAAGCCTAATGTTTTAGAGCTAAGAAAGAGTGTCAAAGCGTGAGTTGCTACTCACCAAGATGTAGATAAAGACGCTAAACTTTAGAAAGGGGCCATTATAAGGGTATCCAACCACTGATCGCATCTGGGAAACTCCCCGCTGGAGGTAAGTCGTGTGAACATATTTTCTGACTAATCCTATGTTATGGTTTACTAGGTATCTGATATTGATAATCTGGACAATGTAGGGGCGATATTCGAGAAGCATCCCGTTGACGGTGAACCTGCTTTGTTTCGTGGAAGTGTGGTTGTGTACGCTGGTGACAGCGAGGCTGAAGTCCGCAAAATTATTGAGAACGACATATATGCTACCAGTGGCGTATGGGATCTAGAGAAAATGCAAATCATTCCGGTAGGTCTCATCTATCTGTGTTCAATTTGGGTCTGTTTAGTAATATCAAGCTAACCTCGCCTGCATTTTAGTATGTTGCCGCGGTGCGGGAACCTCTTCAAAAGTGAATGGCTTTATTTCAAGCCAGTGACACGACTGCTGAAGTATATCCTAGATATTGGAATCTTGGAAACATGTAATGTATCTGCTATCAAGGCAATATAAGTTATTAAAATATCGTGCATGGTCATCAACGTTCTCATCACCTGTGGCGACTGTACTCAATACCTATCCCTATGATGATTTACTGCAATTTTATTCCAGGCTTTATTGCGTCATGAAGCTGGTCGTGGTCTAAACCGAAGGCCACATGAGAAGGAGCACCAAACAAGATTAGCTCTGGCGTATGCAACAACTCAATGAAGATTCCTCTACAGAAATAAGTATCAGACTTGCTATAACACCAGACTTTGTGAATGTCTAGAAGACAGTGGATAGTATGGTCAAAAGGGTGGTGCCTGTGATCTAGATATGAGGCGACACGGAATAAAAATATTATTCACTATTTGAATATAAACTAGTACCCTGAATATCGAAAAAGATGCCATCCTTGTCTTGGGAAAATGAGCTCATGTACTGACATCCTCCTCGACCTCTTACAAGTGATTCAGATTCCAAATCCATGCTTCATCAGAAATCGTAGTATCAAATAGGTCCAATCACTCAACTTCCAAGTTTCGAATCACCGACATTATGGTGTCTTTGTGCATCGGAGCGAGGTTATTTTCCGCATCCTGGACTCGAGACCATATAGGGTCAGGAGGGATAGCTGCTGAGCATCAATCGCACATAATCGTACATTTCATCAAACCCAAGAAGCATGCAAGTAACACTTAACTAATCAGTACACCTTTGAATGTAGTTTGTTTATTTATAACTCATGGCTATTGTAGGAGGAAAGCACTTCAAACAACATCAAATGGTTGTTATGAGCCTGGCTGAATGATACCTCAACACGGTCATACCTCATTAGAGGCGTACTGGACCTTATCCAAAGGATTGTACTCCTCCTTGATGGACCTGACACTGGTGAATCGTTGAAGATGAGCTACGGTGCCGGTTTTGTCGTTGGTACCAGAATCTCGGCTACCGCCAAAGGGTTGCTGAGCAACAATAGATCCAGTACACTTTGTATTGATGTATAACATGCCCGCAGCGTGCTTCAGCTTAGTCTTTGCTTGTAGTGTTGCATATGGATCCATGGAGAAAATACTCCCCGTAAGACCGTAACGTGATGTGGTGTCGATCAATTCGAGGGTCTTTTCCCACTCAGCATCTGGGTAGACATAAATGCCTAAAATAGGACCGAATAGCTCACGAGACATAATGTCATGTCGCGGATCAGTTGTCTTGTAAACTGTAGGATGCACGAAGTAGCCCTTCTCTTTGGATGCCTTCCCTCCTGCGATAAGTTCGAGATTTGGATCATCTTTCGCGTCTTGAATGACCTTATTCAGCTTATCAAAGGAAGCTTCATGTATGACAGGGGTAATGAAGTTGTCAAACTCCTCCACGTCACCAATCTTTAGCAGGGAAAGTTGCTCCTGGAGGTGCTTCTTGAATTCGGGCCAGACGGATTCTGCAACGTATACTCGAGAGCATGCGGAGCATTTTTGGCCTTGATATTCGAAAGAAGCTCGAATGGTTTGGAAAGCTGCGCTCTTGACGTCGGCTGAGGAATGCACCAGCCCCCAATTCTTGCCGCCGGTTTCACCGACAACGCGAGGGTACGAGTTATAGGTATTCTTACCCACCGCGTCTCCAATCTTCTTTTGTATCCCTTTGAACACTTGCGTGGAGCCTATGAAGCTAATAGCAGCGAATTCGGGTCTCTTCAAGACCGTGTTTGTGATCTGTTCGGCGTCGCCAGGGAGGAATTGGATGACATCTTTAGGAAGTCCAGCCTCAACAAGGATCTGATGAATAAGATACGCTGAATGTAATGCCGAGTCCGAAGGTTTCCATATCACGACATTGCCGAGTAACGCAGCTGGCCCGACCAGTGTTGCGGCGAGAGCTGTAAAGTTAAAGGGAGCAATCGAATAAACGAAACCCTCCAAGGGACGGTATTCCATCTTGTTCCAGGTTCCATCGGGCTGCTCAGTTGGTTGGTAAGAGAAGAGCTTCCAGGCTTCTTGGACATAGTAGCGGAAGAAGTCGACAGTCTCACTGGGAGCCTCAATCTCGGCCTGCCAGACATTCTTGCCTTGCCCCAGCATGGTAGACGCAACAATTTGAGCACGGTATTTACCAGCAATAAGCTCGGATGCCCTCAAGAAGATAGCAGCACGGTCTTCAAAAGGGAGCGCCTCCCAAGCAGGTTTAGCCTTCAGTGCAGCGTCTATTGCGGCATTGACTTGATCCGGCGAGGCGCAAGCATACTGGGCAATAGACTCGCGGTGGTTTGAAGGGTTCGCTTGGGAACGAAAGTCATCAGATTGTAACTAGATTCTTACTATTAGCTGATATTAGACTTTTTCGGCAGATAGATGCTACCTTGACGCCATTGATAGAGATCGGAACCTGGACTGGCATCTGGCTCTTCAGTTGCTTTATAGCATACTGAACACCATCTCTCTCGGGAGAACCTTTCGAATAATTAAGCTTTCAAGTTAGATGATGCTGATGACAATGTATTGAGAGTAGGTGAATTCACTTACAAATTTTTCGTTTGTAAACTTAGGAGGATGTAAGAGAGACAGTTGCCTCCGGTCAATCCTTGCGGGGAAAGCTTTCTGGTGAATGGTCGCTCGAACACTACAAGATATATTGAAAGAGCGCAACATCATCCCCGATTTTAAATATGAAAGCAGGTAGGAAGATAAAGCCGAGTGATACTTTTAGATGAATTTCCTTGCACCTATTGCTTTTGAAGTACTTTGGAAGCATACATACTCTTATAATAAATATCTCTCGGACTTGGCATCCACTAACCGGGTTCCCATTCCGCACCGACTGCTCTAGCCCGCTTCGCTGATTTGAGCCTAGTCCCATCCAAGCCCTTTAACTGGAATGTCTTTCCGGGCTTCGGAAAGAGAGAGATGTCGGCATGCTGTATGTAGTAAAGACTGACTACTATGAAGAGACCAACACATTTTAATCGCGCCCTAGGGAATTGAAGGCTGTTACCGGTGGCTTGGCCAAAAAGTGTTTGTAGAGGTTAGTTAGCCTACTATAATGGCTAGGACGACCTTGAGCTACAAGGTAACTTATTAATGGACGGCGGGATCCCATAGCTTGAGAGGCCATATGGAATTAAGATAAGAGACATAGTAGAGTAGGCAGAAGAACTCCTAAGTGTACTCCTGGTATCCAATCAAATCTGGAATGTGTGGTCATTACGTGCTACACTTAATTCTTGACTGAGAACTTGAACCGAGAGCTGACACAATGTTATTGGTTTACCACCAATGTTTTACAGACAGTGAGAAAGTGCAGACAGAAGACCAGCAATAGCTGAACATCCATCGGCGTTCATGCACCAACGTCAATTGGACACATTCCGTGATAAACCGTGCGGGGCCTTGGTGGAGCTTTTACACCGGTCAAGGATTCATGCTAATCCAGTAATCCTAAGCCTATAGCATCGCAATAGATCTATTTAAAGCCGAAAGGCATCAACGTAGTGAAGATTACCTCTATAAGACACTGAAAGTAAGGTTTGGCTACCTGTCAAAGATAGAGGTAAGATTATAGTTAAACGCTATGTGTGGCTGCTGTACCGAGCAGCGTCCAAGACATCTAATTGACCATCTCCTTGAGACCCGAGCTGTACACATCCCGCACCTCTCACACGAGGTACATGAGTTTTGATGTTATTTAGCACTAGATAAAAGGTCCTATGTTTTAAAGCTGGATATGATTGAATATCGTATCAGAGGTGCGGGATGTGCACGGCCGGGGTCTCAAGGAGATATGTCCGCATTTCCTTGATATGGCTGAGGCTTGGGGATGTTATGGCTTACGAAAAGCTAGACCCTATGAATTGACTTAGCAAATACAGCACGAGTGTGGATACCACTGTGAATTAGAGACTAGCTAGCTGCAGGTCTAAGTGGTTAAGATATCAAAGAGGGTGGCTAAATTCAACAAGATTTTCCTCTAAACATCGCGTTCAATCCAAGGGAGTTGATAGAAGCTAAAATTTGCGAGTCTGATATCCACAGTGATTTCCACATGTCGTGCTGTATTTTCTCCGTCAATATGGTAGATGGTCGGCCGAGTGATTTGAATAGCTATGTTAAAGAAACAGAAGTTTAATTGCAGTCGAAAAACTATCCAGCACAGCTTTGAATCTGTAGCTTGTCAATCATTAGTTGAAGTTGAGATCTAAAAATCGATCGGGATCGGAATAATTGTGAGACGCGACCAAGATCAAGGATCGACCCTTACTATTCAGAAAGAGTGCCAACTAAGCACACGGGCAGAAGAGATTGCGACTGGTAGGAATACGGAGTATTGTGGGTCAACAGAACCTAAATTTTCTTGGCTGTATATGCCTGTAAGCCCTGTCCCGTGCTGTCATTTCTGCAACCTATTCGTTTGGTAGCTGGGTGGCGCTAATGCAAAGGCCCAAGTTGAGCATTAAGTGCAGAACCCCGTTAATTGGTTTAATTACAGAGTGCTTACTAGGCTAGGACGGCAGAGCTGTCTAAACAAGGTAGAGGCTCCTTGTGAGCCGTCATTCTGCTTATGGGTGACCCGACAATCTTCGGCAGCCCAGGGGTCAGCAGAATGGAGTCCTGGCCAAATTGCTAATTGTCACATACAGAAGGTCATGCGGTTGAAGGTCATTGATCTGCTCGGTCTAGGGTGAGATCCAGGTCACAGCAAGCTGTCTGAGACATAAATGCATGCACCCCAGCTGCTCCAAAGCGGATCTTGGTAGATCCGTAGCCATTCTGCCCTGGTGTCGTGCATTCGACTCCCCTCCAACCACAACTTGAAATCACTCTGGGGCGGGCAAGTCATCGGTATTTTCTTGCTCTGACGATGGCGGTATTTGCAGCTCTCAAGCTCAATAGGACAATGCTATGTGGACTTTTGGTTTCTCGTCCCGCATTAACGTTGAATCGCTTGTCAAACCCGGTTGCATCCAAAATTGCTTATTCTTCGGATCCAGGGTGACAGAATGGGGGAGATAAGCTGGGCTTTTATTAGTGAACGAACCCCCATGTTGGTTTTCAAACCATTTGCGACACACTTAACAGTTCCCGTCTTCTCATCATTTCCACCATCATTAAAACATACACATTGAGTAGGCTGGCGTTTGCATATTCTCCCGCAGACCATCCCGTTGTATAACATTCACCTATTAGACTACAAATACCGGGTAGGCATTGTTTATCACCCGACGTACCGTGCTCGAGATTTATTTAAGGTTTTCAGGACCCCCATTCCCATGGAAGCTTCGCCAGAATCAGATCGTCCGCGGAAGCGCACTAAATACGAGCGCGATCATAATGCCATGCACATGAATACCCCAATACTAAATACCAACGCCGCCGAAGATAGCTATAAGTCTATTATCGATGATTTGTCGTACTACCCCACTCCTTTGTCACCCATCCAAGACTCGATGTCTCCGTCACGATTGATTACCGACGACTCTGACATTGAAGACATGTCTTGGACCCTGGATTTTTCAGGTGAGATAGTGAGCTTTCCGTTTTTTTTTTCCATTTCTACTTTGTTCTCCCTTTAGCTCAAGGTATCCTTGTACCCGGTTCCCAGACACATATTTGATTCAGGCTCTTTAATAATGTCGCTTTACTGCCACAACCCGTCTCTGTTTACGTTCTGTAGGCTGACGTCGAATACAGCACCTCAATCCGTGCCATTCCTTCACCTAACTCCACCGCCACAGCAGCAATCGCCACAGCCTAATTATCAAGCCCTCAAGCCGCACCGACTCTCGCCTTCATTTCCAGTTCCCTCCTTACCGTCTATCACTAAATACTGTGGCCCATATGGTCAAGAATTTGTTGTCAGTCCTTTCACCGTTGCTGGAGACCTATTGAGCGTGTCTGCTGTACCATCTTTCACTCGACCTCACAACGGACAAGTGAGCGGTTATATCAAATTCCACTGGCCATCTCGGACACCTTCAAGGCTACACTCTGGTTCTGTGCCATCGTCATCCGAGAATAAAATGGAGCTTGCAACGCAGTCCGGACGTGTTGTTCACCCCCCCAGAAAGATGTCTGTCCTGGGGACGATACTTCCCACAGTGACGGAAATCGAATCGAATGTGTCAACGGATACGACATTGACACCCAAGCCTTCATCCAAACGGTCGCCAGTATCTTCTAACAATTGGTTGTTCCAAATGACAAACACTGGAGAGCCAAGAATGTTACCGCCGCATTTTGGATCGCAGGCCAAGATGGATCACATTAGCAGACGTTTGTTTGAATTCTGTATGTCTATACTCCTCAGTAATACACCAACCTTGGTAGCAGGTATATTCTATGGCTGGCATAGCAGCGACTAATAGTCATTTAATAGATATTAAGAACTGGTGTCCAGGAAGGAGTGTCCTTGATAAAACAAATTTATGGTTAAAGGATTTGGCGCCTATGTGTGAGAACTATGGAATTTCTTGCGCTATTGAAAGTTTGGCTGGGATCTATGTCTACGATTACTCGCAGAGTGAGCGTGTTAGAGTCAGAGTCAACCAACAATATGCCCTAGCAGATAAGTGTTTCACCAAACTTCTCAATCCACCAGGGGAGGCTAGGGAAGGAGCCGAAGCCATTACCATGGCCATACTTCTTTCAATGCTAGACGTAAGTGCGCGATGGGAGGTTGACTTGTTATCTTGTCGTAACATTGGCCAACCTGTGATATAGATCATCCTCACTGAGCGGCGCCGAAAGAAGCCTTATAACCCCCGATGGCTCGAAGGGTTCAAAAAAGCCGAAAACCTACTGCGGCAGACAGACCCTGGTGCACGATACTGGATGGATAAAAACGTTCAGTACGATAGACTCCGTATATCTCAGTGCGTCATGGTTGGTCGGGCAATCATCCTAACCCAGGCGATGATGCCTCTTTCCCCACCTACAATGGACCCCGAGGCTGAAGTAAGCAGATTTAGCTGGCTCCTTTATGGTACAGAAAAGGACGTATCTGAGATCCATGGCGGTTGTGGCTTCTCACAAAAGTTGTTGCACATAATGAGCCAGATAACATATTGCGCAGCTCGTTTACAACAAGAACCTGGGAGCACCCTTGTCCCGATCACAGCACGGTTCCTAGACCGGCAACTTTCCTCGATGCGGCAATGGAGTCATGAGACCAGATTGGAAACTCAGGGGTCAGCGGAGAGACATGCTCAAACGATAGAGTGGGTGCGACAGAAGTTGGCTGATGAAGTCGTCGATTCGAGCCAGGATATGACGGATGTTACTGCCGAGGCATGGAGAATCGCAGTCATCATATATTTTCAATGCCGCCTTTTGAGGTAAGAGTCTGACTACAAATAATCACATTGAGGCAACTACTGATTGTACATGCCTTTAGGCTACCTCGCAACCATCCAGACGTGATTGCAAACATGAGTGATCTTACCAAGTGTATCCGCATTATGCCAACATCAGGCTCCTACTTCACGGCACAAGCGCCCCTCTTACCAGTGTTCCTACTAGGTATGCTCGCCACCCATCATGATCATAAGAATGTGGCACAGAATTGGTTCGAACAAGTTGTGCAAACACCAGCTCGTAGTGTAAGTAAATCTGAAAAGTGCGTAGCCAGCCTACTCCTGTCTCTTATCTTGATATGGGATAGGCTGTTTACGTTCCTATCGTGGCTCTTCGAACTGGTCCGAATCATCAGGCGACTAATCATTTGAACAGAGCGTTCCTCCGCTGTACCAAGTCCTCCAACGTATCTGGGTTTGGATCGACGAAGAGGTAGAGCTTCCACATGAGCCGACCATTATTTCAAAGCATATTGGCTCGAGATATTCCTGGTGGGAACACCTTGTAGCGAACGTTACTGAGAAGGAAGAAGAGATTCTATGCCTGACATAGCTGGAAGCCTCTACCCCCCTCTGGGTTTGTTGAGACATATACGTCTGAGTCTCGCGCCGTGATTGGACCCCAATACATGTAATTCTCGTACGAAATAATAAGTACAAACCAAAAGATCTAAGTACACTTCCGTTATGGGTAGCTGTACCACATTGATAGTACTTCACTATACGCCCTTCTGCTATTTAGTATCTTGAGCTATTGACCAGTCTACTGCCTGTAGTTCTCTCAAGATCCCGTCCAAGCTACACCCTGCATTAAGTTCAGATTCTCCCTGGACTCGAAAGGGCCAATTATCAATCGCAACACCCGTCTTCTTCTGCGATGAAGCTGAGACACGGCTCCCAGCTCGACTCTTGATCTAGGGATGTTATTAGTGGATCCGTAAAGATGGTCTTCGTGCTCAGTGGTTGGCCCGACTTAGGTCCCTCCTAATTTTACCGACTGAGACACCCAAAACGAGCCGCGCGCGGAGAGTTCCAACATGAGACCTTGACTTGAAAACTGACCAGACATGAATTTGAGTCTACTGACTGTAAACGAGTCAGACTTTGGGCTTCTGCTGGAAAGCACCAGTCACTATAAGACAACTGCATTCCTCCGCCCAGAAACATGCATCAACACCAAACTCCAACCTACACACCACTTTCCTTGTCTCTTCAATTGTCAAACCTGACCTGACATACTCTTCATTCCATCCATCAAGATGAAATTCCATTCCTTTATCACATTGATCTGCCTCAGCCTAGCCTTCGCTGGCCCCGCCCGCGACTACGGATGTGGCTACGGTGAGACAAAAACTGTGACTGCTTCTGTCACCGTTACAAAGCCCATCCTTCAGCCTCCCGTTACCAATGTCAAGACCATGGTGGTGAGCGAGTACCGATGGAGACCATCCGCTACCAGGACTCAGACTGTCACTGAGTACAAGCATGAGCCTCCTTTCACGAAGCACCATACCACGACTATTACAAAAACATTCACCCAGACTTCTACCATGACTCTCACTGCGGTGTCAACTAAGTCTGAGTGGAAGCCTCCTGTCTACAAAACCCAAACCGTCACTCGATACACCCACGACCCCCCATTCACCATGTACAAGACGAAGACTCTTACTACGACTGCCGTTGATATGCAGACCAAGTATGAGTGGAAGCCTCCCATCTATAAGACCCAGACCGTCACGGAGTACAAGCACGACCCGCCCATCACTATGTATAAGACCAAGACACTTACCGAGACGATCACTGATACGCCATACCCTGTTGACTCGAAGCCTAAATACGACAATTATGGATACAACTTCTTCGAGAACAAGCAGGTCCTATAGAGATTGAACGGGCTCATCTTCTTCTACCTTCTTATTTCTCAACCTTTTCGTTTTATCAATTCTTTACTATACTTGGAAGCTTTTGTGGAGAGAATGTAAATTTGAGTAGGCAAACAGTTGTGTTGGCTGATGGTAATATGATAGGGCTATTGTAGGGACATAATTACAGGGATATTAAAGTGTGTACTGTTGACTGTTAGTGTTAGTGCTAGTTTTGAATCCAACTCTTTTTCCTTTGTATGAAAATAGTATTATCTCAAGCAGAAGACATACAAGATCAATTGTGAACAGGTTCCATGAGACAATTGGTACTCAAAAACTGTACCCTTAGGTTTAACACTAGTAAATGAAAATGTAATTATCTCAATTCAGTGTCATTATCCTTACTCCCTACAAGCAGAAAAATGACACAATCTGACCTGTACCAGTGTATAAACAGCTAGGAGGGCGATCTGCGATAGATACTTCAGCAGTAAAAAGCCAGCATTTTCCGTCAGTTCCCTGAAGACTATCACCGGTGCCTACCACAACGTCCCAGGCAGATTCATTGTTCTTGCAAAGAAATAAATTGTGGCCACCAAAGCTCAGACTGCCATCGTCCCCGACCCTCCAGCCTTTAGTTTTGGATCCGTTAGGGAGTAGGCTACTACCAATATGATAGCGCACATATCCTAGGCCTGAAGGATATCTCACGTTAGTGAAGTCTAGTATGTTGAAATGGGTTTAACCTTTTGGTGGCGCTGCAAAGTCTTCCACATAGACTAGGTGCCTTGGATTCCCTGGCGAGTAAAGCAGGAGCTCCTCGTTCTTTATGAAGAAAGATGCAGAGTCTTCCGCATCGAGTTGATTGCAGCAGGCGCTTTGTGTCGCTGATCCAACGTAGAGGTTATTGTTGGCCGCCTTGAACCTTGAGAGAGCGGTTCTCGTCACATGGATTTTGGGCAATAATGCGGAAAGTAGAGGTTTCATTGAGAGTGCGTGTCCTACGTCCATGAGGGCTCCCATGGGCGCACTCATAAATAGCAGAAAGAACGAGGAGGAGGTTTAAAACGACTGCTCTGATGGACATGGGACGACGTATTGGTGGTGATGCGTGATTTTCCATATTGAAATGATGAGAGTTGGTCTTTCAGCTTGTAATCTCGTTGAGATGAGTATACAGTGTTTTGTATTATGTCTTGAAGTTTGATCTCGATCGCTGATATGATGAGCTGTGCTAGTGATATATATACCATTAGATAATAAAAGACCTTGTAGGTGGAAATTGAACTAAAGGTTGAGCAAACTACAATAAAAAACAATAGTGAGCAGAAGGGGGAATGCGGGAGAAGAAAGAGGGAGAATCTAGGAATGGCAAAGACGAAGACTAATATATCCCTGATATACGATATTTAAATGATCCGTCCCTCGATGTCCCTTGGCATTCCTCAAGGGCCCCATCTGCCGCAGAGTATCTACATTTCCATCGCCTCCCTTGTGCAGCAAGAAAATAAATTCTTATGTACGGACTATTCACTGACATATGTGGGCTAATACTTACGCACTAGATGATAACACGTCAATTCGGGGCTTGAAAAGCTTGGGGAAGGCAGGGTGTCGTCATGGTCAAAGGTGCAGTTCAAGTGCGAAAGGCGAAACACAACTACACCACATCATGATATGTAGGTTAAAACCATGACCAGGAAAGCGCAATAAAGATTTCGTCGGTTGAGGTCATAGCCCTGTGCGTTACTTGAACCACATTTACGGTACTTGAGTGTTGGAGGCTGGGGCTGCCAATGAACTTATCTCTTCTGAGACATCTTCATGTTGATTCCGCGTTCCACGTCTAGGTATCTGTGAAAGCTACAGTAACCATGGAACCTTGGCTCGACTTCTAGTCATGCACCTGATTTTTAATCAGATCGGAGTACGCTAGCGCGAGCATTTAGGAATATTCTTGATCGTGCCTGGTTTAGATCCTGGTCTTATGAGGAATTCAAGGATAACATCGCATGGTCCAAATGGCCGACATGTCGCCGGGAGGTGTCATGCTACATTTCTCGAGATGGCGTAACGTCATGTCGCTTTATCTACGCTTCCATGTATAAGAGCTGATGCATCCTCTTCTTTTCTTCTTAGCTCGACCAGCAACACATCAACTATCAGCACAATCTCCTCAACATTTACATCTACATCTTACCTCTCCACCGACTTGAACATCATCCTATCAAACCATCAAGATGAAGTCTTTCCTCGGTCTCGCTGTGCTCCTGCGCATTGTTCTGGCAGCTCCCGTTGACTCTGTCGATGGTGGGGCTATGGACAGACGTCAGGTCAACCCGGCAGAGGATCTTGATGCCTTCCTCTCGTCGCTCAGCTCTCTTCTTGGTATGACTGAGCCTACCACTACTGGAATCTTCAGTATCTCCACTACTGTATCTGGTACTCCGACCGAGGTCTACAGTGTCACCACTACCACGGCTGCATCTGAAGGCTTTGACTCGTCAATCTTTGCGAAACGCCAGGCTCCTGGTGACCTCGCCGCGATTATCTCGTCCCTCGAGGCTCTCCTTGCCCCTAATACTACTACTACTGAGCCTATTGGATGCCCCACTGGTGTTGTGGATGTCCCGACCACTATCGCTGGCACTCCTACTGAGGTGCCCGTCCTCCTTCCCACTGAGACTGGCCTTGGACTACCCGACAGTGCTATCGATATTCCTGCCGGACTCGGTGCCTAAGAGCTTACCAAAGCGTCATGATAGTCTGGCATGGAGCCAAAGGAAGCCGTAAGTTTTCAAGGTCTCTTATCACGACTGAAATACTGACTTAGTATCTGGAGTTACTTTAAGCTAGCTGAAACGGTGTGTCGACATTGTAGCCTATGGGAAAGGAAGTAGCTTAAGTTGGGATATTTAGGGAATAGTGGTATAGGTGGTTTGTTGATGAAGGGGAGGCTAAGGACGGGCAGATGCAGGATACTGGTGTTGTTCAATTTTGAATGCTCTAAAACCTCGATTCAACATCGCAGAGTTTATTAATAATGGCATATTTTCTTAAAAAAACCAAAGCCTGTCAAACTTGGGGAAATAAAATGAGACTTATCATCTCACACGTGTGACTTTAGCATAGTCTGCTAGATCGTGCTGTCGCCCTTTACTGCAGCTTAAATGTTATGTACAGTAGTTCTGCGATATGATTAAAAAACCATCAAGGGGTCAGGAGTGAACCTTGCAAAGTATTCCAATTGTTCCTTCGTCCAGCGTGATAAGGTTGAAACATACTACAGAGCGCTTTTCATGACTGACATGAATTGTATGGTTACCTGCAAAACATTGCTGTGGACACGTAATTCTCTTGCTTGTTGAGTTCACTATTTTGATATCTGGTAAATGTTTCTAGATGGTAGATGAACCAAATATGTCGAAGCCTACATCAACAATTAAGCTATAAACCTCTTTGTTGAGGAACACTGACTCTGCAATAAGCAAGGACTACAAACATCCAGACATTACTTGTACCTGCGATGCTTGGTCAAAGATGGTGCTATTTCAAATCCATTGACTACTCATTTCGTGTGTCGGTCATAGCACTCTAACTTCACAACACAGTAGTTCTAAGGTATTGTTCCTTCTGACTTGGAAGATCGTTGACGCTTTGGTATTGTCTTGATGAAACCATGTATGACATGTTAATAAGAAGCCATTGCATTCATGGCCGTTTTCTGCTTGAGCCGTTCTATGACAACGGCATCACCGGTAAACATGAAATTGACCCCGCCGTTCATCCTTCGGGGAAGGAAAATGATCTCGCTACGAGGGGTTACCCTGCCAAGGTATCCCTCACGGCATACCTCACGATAGCCAAGATCAGGGCCCCAATCGCTAAGCATAGATGTGCCCAGCTTTGTATGGTTAGTGACAAGGCAATCTGGCGGATCTTTTGGTACTATTCTCGAGCTTCTAGGGCGCATCGTTGCAACTTTCAACACTTGCCGGAACGTGACTTCACTCTAAATAGCATTGTTCATGCGCATCTTGGCTGTTGCTATGGCCAACAATCTGGAAGAAGCAATTCTGAAGAGTTCTTCTAGCACCTTTTGCGCGTCACAAGCGTTGCGAGGGTCGAGCATAACCCAGTCAGGTGATTTTGCTGCGAAGGCTGTGATTATGTTCATCTCGTGCTCGATCTTCAGGTCAAGAATGTGCAGTCAGGTTTTCCATGGGAGACAGTCTGGTGAGAATGGGCTTCAGAGGGCCCGTTGGCTCGACCTATGAAGAGGAACACAAAGGTGAGGTACTATCGGAAAGAATGTAGAAATAGTCTCTTATGGAAGTGCGTGTTTGGGGAAGTGATGTAGACAAAAGTGAAGGTCTTTAGCGAATGAATAAATGTGCTGCCTCATATACTCAATACTCACCCACCACTATTAACAGCATTTACAATCGTCTACGTTGCTCTTTCACATTGGAGTAGATGCAACGGTCAACGTTAGTGATTTCTGGCCTCTGTCCAGGAATCCACAAGACTCATGCGCCGCTATTAACTGGCCGAGTTGCTTACCCTAGTTCAGGGGCCGGCCTTCCCTATTCTAGGGCATCAAAGCCAACGCGGATGGGAACTAGGCCTGACATAGGCAGACATTGATACCATTCCATAATATATGACTCTAGCTCTGGTCAGACATTTTAAGTAAACGAGGGCATACTCTATCTTGTTCAGTTTATACCATCAAGCACTGGGCTGGAACAACCAGCCCCTGTTGAGATGCTGATCTACATAAGTCACACCTGTTCTGTGGCTAGCATGACAAGATTTACGTACACCCTTGCATATAAGATTAGTTTAGACCACGCGCCTCATGGTGGTGAACAATTTTCGGACTTGGTGTGTTAATTGAACAGGCGGACGGCCACTGGTCTCACTTGCGAAATCGCTTTTACCACTTGTTTCTGCAATAAATTCCAAAGTAAATCAGAAGCATTAGTCTGGAAATGGAGTGGTATACATGATATCTTCCAAGATTCTGTGCCCTTCGAAGGCTTTGCTCCTTTCTCGGCCAGCGCAGTCGCACTCAAAAAGCTCCGTCGAAGGCTGTGGTTGGTCCAAATGTGCTCATTCCTTATCTCCATGGTCACATGTATAATGCCATTTATTTCAGTAGCGACCTAGGATATTCCATGGCATGCCGCGTTACTCTCAGCGATATAGAGAGTAAAGCAGACTGTCGCTGTTTCATAAGGCCTTCGTGACGAGCCGATTGTGGAGGGTTGGAGATCTTACCCCAGCATCATCTTCAAGCACGGGAAAGGTTAGAGGAAAATGCTGCGTTTTCGGAGAATGTTGAACGTAAACCGGGCAAATACGCGATATCAACAAAAAGAAAGGTTTTGAGGCAGTATCGAACAACTCAAGACAACGTGGTATACTTGTCAAGTTTGGATAAATAGCCAATAAAGCTGAGTGTACCACTTGCCCATGCAAAACCAAATAGCTGTTGTGAGGTTGATATCAAAATACCAGGCTGCTTGCTTTAAAGTGCGATGAGATCAACTGAGCGACTCAACTTTATAACTTCTTTTGTTAGGAAAGGGAAAATCGCGATTGTGATGAAAACCATGTAGATGATAAGACAGTAGGGATGCTACTGAGTTCTTCTCTAAACTTTTTCCATTCCATATAGACTGTGTTTAATTCAAAAGAATGGGCTTATTGCCAGGATACATATGTCACTTTCAAATAGATCATGAATTTGAGAAGAATATGCATCCTATACGTCGAATTCGAAAACCAAGTCCCGAACCGCCGTAAGAATCCAAAACTAGATTGATAAAAGCACACCTCTATATAGAGAAAGAAAGTAACAGTAGTAACCTATAAGAAGGTCTATCACAAAAAGTCGCCAGGCCTAGTCACGCACACCAGACCCCTCTTGGTGGTCGCCGAAGATAAAAGCATAAATACTCCATCGTCAACTTTGCGGACCACTTAAGAAAGCTTAACCTTAGACAAGGTTGCTGATAGCAACGCAGGGGAGAGCAGCGTTGACAAAACCTCCGCTGGCCTGAGAAGGGTTAGCTTGTTTGAGAGAGTTATCTAAGATTTCTACTTACATTGCTGCCGCTATCCTGGCAACAGGCTGCATTGGCAGTACATTCCTTGTTGAGAAGGTTGTTGGCAACTGCGATAACATTGACATCAAGCTTGGAGCACTGGTCAAAGAGGCTCAACCCGTTGAGGAGCTCAGGACCATTGCCGACGGCATTACCGGTCTGCTTGTTGGAAACCTTGTTGCAGCAGTAAACGCTTTGGTTGTTACCACAAGATCGTTGAGCTTGCGCGACGGTAAGAGTGTTGAGAGATGGGCCGCTGCCCTTCTGAGGGTTGGCGGCCACCGAAGCGGCGAGGAAGGCGATAATGGTAGTGGCATACATTTTGAAGGTTGGATGAAAGTGTGATACGTAAGTGCTTTGAAGGACTTTGGTAAATGGCTGTTGGGATGCGGTTGAGGAAGGAAGTGTTGATGAGGTTGAGTGAAAGATTAGAAGCAGCAACGGTCAGTCTCTTATATACTCTCAGAACCTCCACAAGTTTCTCATTCATACACAAGTCATACATATACTAATGTGTCCATAGTTGTTATTGACCAATCGACTGAAACAGTCTTAGAGGAAGGATGAAGCTATGATGATCCCTCCCTTCGGCATACATCCCTATTGCAGCTTGTAGTGGGTGGTAGTAACGGTCACCGCCTTGAGGTCTTTTCACAATAAAGTTTTAACAAATTGATTAATGCAAATTATTTACTGCATTAGCCATGACTTAGAGATTTGTTGTGAATTTTTAGATAATATCTTTATAATATTATATCCTATTTTGAGTTAAGAGCCATCAGTCAAGGATAGAGTAGTAACACAGGTAGTTGCTTCTCCCCACATGTCACCAAGATGCCCAACAAAATGCAATAATTGCTATGTCTACTTAGCAGACCGCCACTGCCTTTTTCACGGCACGGGTATCAAACGGTAGAATGCCGATTGACACATACGGCTTTAGTACTGTCAGTAGCTCATGATTTGTCCTCTACCATTACGATTCCAGGTGGGGAGACTAACGTTTGCGCGAACATTTGATTCACTGATGTGCCGTGTCTTACTCACCAGGCATTGTGCCGTAGGTAGGACTGTAGATCGCTGCTGGTGAAGGTTAGCTTCGCTGCAGGTGCTGTGGATGGCGGTCCGATTGGACTTTCCCTCCACCTGCTTTTGCTTAAGTTCTAAGATTATAGATGCTATACCAGCTTGGTCAACAACTGAGATAAGAAGTGCCAGGTAAAAGCCACCGCCCCCCTTTAATGCCTTTCTAGGTATGTATTCAAGTCATGGGTTAAGTAAGTTCTGTTAATGGCCTTAGACTATATTCTATACGATAAGCTTATCACTTTCTCCGAATTTCAAGGCAATAGCTCGTTCTCTAGTTTCGATGTTACATCTGGGTCTCTACCGTGCACTCGAGTGTGTGAAAGTGTTCAATCGTCGTTGGCTTACCATTTCGTTGTTACCCAATGCCTGAAGCTACTGCTCCAGGCTTGCAGTACACTCCGGTAGTTTAGGGTTAAAGAAACTATTTACAGCAGTTGATGACGTTCCTGGTCCTTGCCCCTACTGTTGACCGGAGCATAGCTATTGTTGGCCACATTGGTTTGTCGTACCGGTTTATTCTAGGATATGTTCCTCCCTCTGACAGAAATCAGAGAAGGGAGTAATTTATGCAGAGTCAATAGTTCTTAAGAAATCAGCGCGGCTCGCTACTTTAAAGCTAAGAAACAAGCATCGGCTTTGATTGCACCCCTCTACCCGAGCGGCACCAATATGATCGTAAAACGACGCTGAACAATGCATGAGTCATAAATGGTCAATTACTAATCCTGCGTGGGCCCCAAGACCTGACCACTCCCTCTAACGAACATCAAAATTCGCCCAACTCGTTTATCTAATCACCCACCGATTCTATCTTCTCCGCCTCTCTTCTCGGAGAGTATATTGCAAAGCCCGTTTATTAGCTGTGACAAGCATTAGTCTCGCGAACAGGCGCTGTCAGTGTGACGAACGAGTGCTACATACCCCAGTGTCTCGCCTTAAGCCTTGTCGCCTCGTCTACCCACTCGTAGTTCATAGCCCTTTCAGGATATCGCTCGGCGATTCCAGGGATGGCCATGTCATTCAGCCCACTCTCACGGTCGCGGCATTTGATGCTCATACGACGAGGCTCAAGGTCTTCATCATTATCAAAGCACAACAAGCCAGACTCGTCGTGGACCGGAATAGACTTATTCATACGGTAGTGCCAAGCCTGGAGACCGTGAATTGTGCGCCGGGGGGTCTGGCCGAATCGGCGAGCAAACTCTTCTTCGATACACGACCACTTCATTCGTTGATCATGCCGGGCATAAATGATGAAGTCACCCTCTTCTAGAGTGTACTGTAAATTGCCATGAGGTGATTTGGCATGAGGTGATTTCCCATCAGGCGAAGGGGTGCGGTAACAGTATGTGGCGCGCCAGGACGCCTCAGCAGCGGCTTTGGTCACTGCATCGTTGTCATGATAAGAAGATGGGGTGAAGAAACGCCTACGGATGTTCTCCATACAGCGATCCACAGCAAGTATACCTTCACTCAGCTTGGTGGTTTGACCCTGGTGATTAGGAAAGTAGCGACTAGTCAGGCCCTGAACTGGTCGATCTGTGGATCGATTCAAAGGGTGAAAGTCAGAGAGCAACTCTATACTCTCCAATGTCTCATGGTTTCCAGATTGCCAAGGTGAAGGGGAAGGGGAAGGGGAAGGATAAGGGTTCAATCGTTGATGAGCTCGAGCTAGTACCTCAACTTCTCTGTCAAACTCTCCCAAGCTGGGGAGTCTCCTAGATACGCTAATCTCCGGACGGGGGGTTGAAAGTTGTGTGTTAGAATAATGTGGGGATTCTTGGGAACAAAACTCAGTTCCTAGATTGCCAATGAGACACACAAACTCTGATTCGAAAAAGTGGCTTGCCTTGATTGTCAATTTCTGAGCTTCTTGTATCTGAGTGAAATATGGCCGGCTGTCGTAGTGGATATGGGAAGGGCTCAAAAAGGCCTGAACCATGCGAATCTTCATTGAAGGGGCTTCCGTGGATATCTGGTAACCTCGACATTCCAAAGTACAGAGTAGGAGATCTGCGTATAGTGGAGTTATAGTTGGCAAGGGCGACGTGAATAATTTCAAACTTCTTTCAAAGGGAGGCAGAAAGTCTTGACCGCGACAATTGCGATAGAACGGTAACGAAACGTAGTTTAGAAAAGCGAGGCGAGGTTATGTTAGAACAAGTTATGACCGGCAATAGCTTAGGAATGTAATTCACACAGCTGATGTTTATATCTTCCAAACTTGACGTACCTGCTGTTGTTGCAGATCACAGTGCATTAAAGGTTGACTGTCCCGGTATGTAAGGATCATTCGATCATCTTCCTTGCTTAGGATTGGGTTTTGTGCATCTCGGATCCGAGCCAAGAGTAGGGGCCACGTATTAAGGAATACCAAGGAGGTCGCCACCAACAGCTACATCTCAAGTTGGGGAAACGATTACCTACCTACCCAAGGTCTGGGGACATCGTGACGGCCGGGTATGTGTTAGATTGCGAGGCACAGGTGAGGGGGGGTAAAGTGCATGCCGCTTTGAGATTCTGCGCTAATGCACTTAATAACAAACAACATCCCCTCTTGCTTTTGTTCTTCCTGACCCCACTGTCCCTGATAACGACCCCCCCTTGTACCGGGTTGCAGGAGAGAAACCGAGACATCCTGCGCCAAGTCCGGTTCTATGCCAGAAGAGATTGTGGCGTAAGCAGCGTGACAACAATCATGGAATTAAAACGTAGTATTCGAGCGAAAGAGCAACATTGTTTACGATCCATCTATATCTTCCATCTCCTACACCTATGAAGTGTACAATGGCACTACTTACAAGCTCCCGCGGTCAAAGATTAGTGGCACGACTAATCCGTGCAGGGTCGTCTTAGTGCAGTATTATTTCCCCGATCGGCCGAAAGGACGGAAATAACGGGGTGGTGGAGACATGGCTTCCCACGCCAGAATCTTCATTTACACTAAAGTAGTGGATTCAAGGTTAATAATCACCAGACAGACCCGTGTCTTACAAGTCAGAACTGACTGACTAGTTAGCTATGTGGTTGCATGTCCAAGGGTGGCCCCTGTAAGGGCGGCCCTTGTCACCGCGGGCAAACAACGCTTAGCCCTATAGGGACTTAAAAAGTGACAAGACATCTCGTCGGTGAAGTCGGTGGGATCGATAATGATATCGCACTGTGTTTTCACAGCTGAAACACAAAAGGAGAGTTTGTCACAGGAGTACGTCGATAGAATGGGGTAGTCAGACAGCTGGTTTCGTTATTTACTCCTAATTTGACAGTATATCGGCTGTCTTTGACGTACTAGCTAATTAGTACGGATGTCAGCACAACAGCAGAAAAACAAGGCGAGAACGCAAGAATTGAGCTTATGCTACAGACTAGAACAGCTGCCAGTAGCAAGGCATCTGAAAGAGAGTGACATCTTATCTACCATGATTGTTCTTGCCGTTTTCTCTTTCTGTAAGGGCTGTAGGGACGGGAGCTTAGTCTAAAGTGCCTACGTTGATCTCCAGATTGACGGAAAATTAATAATCAATATCAAATGACCGCTGTCCGCATGGCAGCAACGGCGGTTGGAAACAGGCGGCCAATGATGGAGCGAGGCGACATTTTTCGGGCTTGATTTATGGATTTGTTTCAAAATCTAAAACACGATAAAACTCTAAAGTGGTAGCCACTGTGTTGTGTTGCTGGATAAAAATGTCTCAAGATTTCTCAAAAAACGCTAAGCACTTTTTTGACAGCCGTATATGCAGGATCTACTTTGTCCAGTAGTAAACAATGTACAGAGTAGAGATCTTACCAGGGTACACGATGGCTCATGGCATCTCCGCGCAGCTTATTGGTCAGCCATACACCACCCTCAGGATCTCAAAGAATCGCGTATAGGGTATGACATATCCGGTGGCCGATCATTGCCTACATTGCAATTACCACCCTGTTTTGTTCGATCCGGGTGACCCGATGTGTATCGGGCATTAACTTAAACAGGTTTGCTGCAAGATGCTGGAAACAATGCTGCACGAGGCGGAGCAAGGAGATAGTTGAAGATCATCCACAAACTCTACGACTAAGTATTGTGATAAATGATATCTTGAATATGGGGGTTGAGATGCAATGATTTCTGCGGCGGATCGGAGCTTTCGCCATAAGCCCTGAAAATGCAATCTGATAAATGAAGGAACAAGGACGCCTCGATACCACCGTGGCAATTACAATCAATCATAACCCTTGGACTGCGGACACTGCTTCAAACTCAGGCGGACGCACCCAGACAGACTATTGGATAGGTAAGTACTTGAGTATCTGTTTGTGGATTGCTTGCATTGCTTATCCAATTCTTCAACACACTGATGAGTTGAAATTACTGTGTCATCCGTGCCATCTGAGAAGTGACAGGATGACACACCAAAGTATCTCGGTATGTACGGCATGTTATGTTTCAGGGCCATTGCCCTGCTCAGCGCAGCATCCAACTACGATGCTGCAACAATGCCCCTGCCACATGTAGCGGCCTGGCGCAATACCAAAAGCCAGCCACCCGGTGCGTTGGATCTAACGACGGCACGGAAGCAAGATGGTGATCATCAGGGCCTAAGTTTGATAGTTCGATCTAGGGCAATTACAAGCTCACCCGTAGCCGGAGTGATTGATTCTGATTAGAGCGGCGATGGCGACTGGGTCTTGAGTTGGACTTTAGAGTACACATTGAAGGCAAGCTGAACGGAAGATATGGCTAGGAACTAAGAACTTCTAGTAAACAGTGGGTAAATTGAGAATAATGGCCCAGCACTACACTACTTCTTTTGTTGTATAGGATCTGTTATAACCATCACGGGAAGAGCCTGTCTGCCTGTAGAGGACGACTCAGATGCGGGAGAGTGGCCCTTGAACCCTCCAAATTTTACCTTTCGCTTTATGCCGCCACGAAATGACACAGTTAGGGTCCAACATCCCAGATCGCCTCGCGCTATCCACTCTCTTGTCGTGCTCTCCATTCATCCGGGCCCAGAAGTCTATGACTTCACATCCTGAATGAAAAAGACATGTCGACCAACCGTCAGGCTTGCAGTACCACCCATACATATGCATGACTGGACGGCACCACTGCCGTCCCGTGTACCTGGCGCACAATCTGGGGTTTAATCTTGTGCCGATCATCTGTGCTTGTCCGTGATAGTCGCCGCGATCAAACCGTAATCGCATTCCTAGAATTGGCATTCTTAGCAAGACGCCAAACAATTTACCGATGTCTCTCGGCCCTTTTCGATTAATAGCACCGTGACAGTCTAAGAATCGTGTAGTTGACTCAAATCGATTGTTTTCTCGTCAATTTGTGAGCCGTCTTTGCTTGACATCAAAGAAGTATTGCCGCATGATCGACTGAGAATCACACTTCTAGCCCCTGAATGGATGTTATGGGTAACGTTCCAGGACACATATTATAAGCTTCTGACCCTTCCTTAAGGGCAGCCAAATACACATTGGATCACAAACTTGCTCTTCGTTCACTCCTCTTCGCACCATTTAGTTGTAGGCCGGTAGATTCACAAAGGGATGCATAGCAACTTCACTACAGGAGACCACCATGGGTCATTCCCGTGGATCACATCCGAGTCTCCCCCCTACATATCAACCTGCGAGCCTCTTACTCCTGCCTCTCCTCGATCAAGTTCCCAAGATTTCAGCCCCATAGACTGTGGCGGCCGCCCTAGCGGGGTTACAAGTTGGGTTGTACTGAACACTCCATCTCCAGTGTTTACGCTTGGTCCCTACGACACCGAGGTTGGAGAGACAGGTCTCTTTACCGCTTTCCTCAGAAGGCCTACTTTTCAGGACTACTCTACTTTCAACTACACTCAGGTCCCAGAAGCCAGTCCACTGCGTAAGGGTTCGGCATATTCAATGGCCCTTTCGGACTCCTCTGGAACATGTGGCTATTCTTCTGACCCGTGTATGGCAATGCCGTGTTTCACGTCGCCAACCCAGAGTCCCATTAGTTCCAAAACTACAGATTCTGTCTCACCCTGGCCCTGTGTCGCCGAAGAAATAAAGTCGCCAATGACGTCGAAGAGTCGCAATTTTGAAACCATTGATCCCGAGTGTTATCGACAGTCTCTCCTCAGTGTTTTTCCCCTTCACTCTTCCCATTCGATCTCTCAGATTGAAAGCCAGTGTGAGGCGTCAGTTCATAAATTGCCATCTCTACGACGAACCCAAAGCCCGGCAATCAAGATGGATCCTTCCAAAGTTGTTATTTCTCATGATGGTATCATCAAACGAAACATACACGGGTGTGACTACCGTGGATGTAACAAGTCTTTTAAACGTGCAGAACACCTTAAGCGCCACAAACAGGTGTATGTATTTCATCAAACCCCCATGCCATGGCAAAAGCTGACGAAACTTAGTTATCATAGTGAGGGGCCCAACCGTTTCTCATGCGAGTTCTGCGGAAAGAGTAATTTCAACCGCTTTGACAACCTCAGAATCCATCGCAAGCTTCATACCCGACGTAACAAAAATAACCGCGGCGTCGAGTTTGTCCCACAAGCAATTGCCATCATCGACCAGGAGGATCTCACTAGGAAAAGAAGAAAGCGCCCATCTTCCACAGAGACCAAGGGCTAACGATGGTGCAACCTCGTCATTTCAGATTTACCCAGGTTGTTACGGAGCATTTTGTATTAATAAAACTCATCACTTGGTTAATGCGCCTGTAAATTCCTTTATGTAACCATTTGCAGAGGTCCAGTCTCCTGAGTCTTATGTTAGTCTAATTACTTTCCCATCTTTTAATATCCATACCAATGCGCGATAACTAGACCTGGTTTAGTATCAATTTTCATGTGACAACAATCATTTAAAGATTCGCTTTAAAGTGGTTAGATGCACGCGAGGGGAAACAATAGAGTGTGAAAACTGCAGGTATAACATATCACCCCTTAACTCAAATATGTGGAAAGCCGCTTTTGCAACTGGTTTTTGCTGTCATTTTCATTAACCCTACTTGGCTAAGTTGCTTGTCAGCTTGTTGATAGACCACTCGGCCTTTTGTTTTTAGAGCTAAACCCGAGCTTCTAAAAACACTCATGGCACTAATAAGTTAGTGCGTCCCAGCATCTACCGCTGAAAGGATCCGGTGCAGGATCGCCTCCCACAAAAATGCAAGATGTCGGCTGCACGAAGGGCCTGTAGATTCACGCGAAGCTGACATATAGTCGCCAGATGCGCCAAGCTAGTTTCGATGCCCGGATTCGAAGTTCCGTGCATCAGACACTAGTAAATTTATCTGGTGTGTAGCCTGACACAGTCGATCTTCCCACATATCCCGGAAGTCAGTCCCTGGAGTGAGAGGGGGTGATAGCGAGATGACTCCTGCAGATCATTTCCTTCCGACGTGGGAGCGAAAGCGATGCACCCAGCCCAGTGCGATCGATCACTACTGGAGGCCAGGCGCGATCATTCCGTGCTGATTGCGTGGCGTGCTTCAGGTGGCGCAGCGCCATCATCTCTAGTGTCATGTAAGCCAGGGGCGCACCTAAGGCCCATACGTCAACACCAGTCGAGCATGCAATTGAGTTTGGGTTTCGCTTCGGGCCTTTGGACCGTTTCTTAGCGTTAAAACCGGCGGGAGAATACTAGCATCCTTTTGCGGATCAAAACTCCTTTTGTCTGAGGAATAGTTATATGGGAGATCAGAAAGTGTCAAGGGGAATCCTGGTAACTTGGTGGATGATCTCGTGTCGACTCAGCTGCACCCGCTAAGTCATATTGGACTTAGAAGCTAAGCATGGATCTCACTCAGGATAAGCGTGGTCATAAAGAACCCTAAGCCACGATAAAAAATAAAAAACCATTAATTACAATTCGTTCCAATGGTTGGTTGGTTGGCCATTCTGATTATCCCTGCGTGAAAGCTATGCACTAGTCAACCAACACTCTGACATATTTCACCATCTATTGTGTTCACCCAGTCATTTCCCGATATGGAAGAGATTTTCCCCGAAACAGATTTTATTAAAGATTAAAATGTCCGATAGTGGTAGCCCTTCGTTACACAAGCCCGGCTTGTCTCCCGGGATCTCAATCGGCCATCTGCTTTCCGTACTACTTATGGACTTGATAGAGGTCTAGGAGTACTGTTCACATACGACATTCTGCCTCGGACTTGGTCTCATCCTCCTGCTCTGCCCTCACCCTCATGCTCTGCTGTGGACGGAGTGACTGATCAAAATCGCCTCCAGGATTGAGCCTGTCACGTTTCGCCCAAAAAGGCCACGGTTCCCTCAGCATATCATCTCAATTTTGTTTGTCGGCTCCATGACGTCCACATGGTGATCTTCTTTGACCCTAAACTGTATGGCTGTCGTCACATATTGTCACCAAGTACCACCTAATCCAAGATATCACCATGGGTCAGCCAACGCATCAGCCCTTACATTCCCCCGAGTCCAGTTATCAACCACCCGCTCCTTCGCAAATGCAGGACGATAGTCATCTGATCCCAGATGAGCTGTACTCGGGATCTAGCAGCATGCCTCTTTGCTACACGGAGACAGACGAAATTGAGCTTCAAACACCGTCAGACCAATCGAATAAAGGGGTCAAATTAGGTTATCGGCGTACTTCTATTGCTTGTGGTAAGTGACATCTCGGCCTTTTCCGCTATCAGCTCAATTTTCTAAGAGTATGCCATGAAGGCCATTGTAGGCGCAGAAAGATAAGGTGTATTTCGACATCACCCCCTACAGCACAAGACCCGTGTCAGAATTGCCTGCGTTTGAACAAAGAGTGTAGCCTTGCGACCTTTGGTCGCATCTATCCCGAAAGCATCCGGACACGGCGAACTCCAAAATCATCTGCCAAAGCAGATGAAACCCCTGCAACATCACCTCCAACAATGACTGGTATCAATTTGCCAAAAGTCCAAGCCAGTTCAGAGCTAGATTATGGCTTCTCACAAGGTTTGTCACAACCTGGTCGACCGCAGTTGTATCGATTGCTAAATTTGTCTCCCGTCTTCAGGCTTCCATACAGAACAGATGTCGTTCAGCATGATGGACCAAAGTCCATCCCCTGGGTCGTGCATTTCGGAGCAACTGGTCCATTATGATTTTCCAATATTGATGCCTCCATTAATTTCGCAACCAATGACGTTATTTGAAAGCATTCCTGGCACATGCTTTGGACAAATAGAAACCCCCTGGGAGAAGCTCATTCATCCAGTACAATCTTTATCATATGAAGTGGGTGACATCTCCCATCAACTTCCAATGATGTATCATGGGCAAGCCGAAAACAGCTTCTGTGACTCATCGAATATCCAGAGCGATCTTATACCTAGTCAGATTCCTGAATTTGACAGGAACGCGTTCTGTCATTATACTCCTACACAATCCTTTGACACCGGCGCATATCCCTTTCTGTGCTACACAGCGCAGACTGGAACCGAGCCTCACTTGAACAATATTTACCAGACCACTTCAAACGCTTATTTTGATGGTTACGCAAATGGCGACTCTGGTCAGAGTTGTGTATCATGAGCTTCTGAAGGGTCTCTCGATCGTTGAAGTGCAATTTGGTTATATAGTGTATTATAGCTATGAGTTGGGTTGTGAGACCTAGATGTGTGTTTTGAAAACGCAAATTGACTTGACTTTGTCTTTTCATTGCAAATTGCTTACATCATTTAATTGGGCATGGCATAACATTATTTTTGTCGATCGGCTTCAAAATTTAGACTTTCTTCAGCTCCTGTCACTTACCTGTTATCTCTTTAAAGTGTCTTAGTTTAATATAGGCCAGTCATTCAACAAATTTTCATCAAATGTAAATATTGAGTTAAAAAATAGCGTACCAGGGTCTATACTATTACAGATGAGTTATAAGAGAGGCCTCTCAAAAGATAATCCCCCAGCGCTTAACTCTCTTACAAAAACTAGGATCAACAGTGCTCTCCAGCTTCCCTTGCGGCACTGAAGTAGATTTAGATGTCCCGCGGGCCTCGACTGGAGAAGGGTTTAAGACCCATGTATGGATAGATAACCGGTGTGCCTCAAGCACGGTGAAATGGGAAACATCAAACTCGGAGTCTGCATACTCGCTCCCCGTTGTCTCATACTCACTGTCGGTAGTCTGAATATCTTCAAAAGACTCGTGACCTCCAAAGGTCGACTCTGACCAACGTGAGATGGACTTAAACTGGTTATTGAAAGCAGTCGAGATGAAACGCCTCTCATTTAATGATATGTCCGACGACACAATCGAGAAGCAGTTCTCTGTTTGGGGCATGGCAACTTGAGGATACTCTTGCTCTAGATGGTGAGTGCGAGAGTCCCAGTCGTAGTGAGGATGAGTCAAGTTCCTCTTCGTCAATGACGGTCTGGCCGCCCCAGGAGTTTTGAAAGGACGGTTGTGTAGCTTGGGTGGGGCACGTAAGCCCGCTTGCGAAGATTTGGGACTAGGACGGAGCCCCGAAGGTGCTTTGGCTTCCATAGCCCATGATAGACTATCATGGGAAGAGTAACATGAACTTGGAGAAGATGAATATAGACTTGGTGATGTTGGAATTGACCATGATAGCTGGGACGATGCCGATGTGGTTGGAGAGACTGGAGGTGAGGTCTCATGATAGCACGTGCAGCAGGGACAGCACGAGGGTTTGTCTCCCTGGGCAAAAGCCTGCCGAGCTTCGGGATCATTCCTAGCGGAATGTTGTCTTCTAACTGACTGACGTGACATGGTTATGGTAGAAGATTGTATGGAGAAAGGGTGTCTTCCAACTATCACTTGTGGGGTTGTGTTTGAATGGATGCTGTTGTTCCAGGATTCTGGGGATAGGGCGCTGTCAGGTGCTCAGTTTTGAAATGAAGTCATTCCAGGCTCTGGAGTTGCGAACCAGAGTCTGGTCAGATTGAGAAGATGCGTCCCGGAATTCGAATGTACTCAGAAAAGGAAGTGGCTGGTTGGGTAACAGACCCATCATCATTATCACACATTGGAGAGATGAAAGAGTTATTTAAACCCCAAACTTCGATCAAGGCCATCTGAGGCCACACTCTCCGATCGAATCGTCCCAAACTCACTCGATCCTGCTTTTGAGATCTTGACAATTGGGGTTACGGCACTTCCGGTTCCGTCACGAGCTGCATCTATCTGCAGGGGCACGCCGCTAGTTGTGGTCTAGATTGGTCACACTTCATGGTGTAGAACTGCAGCTGCCAAATGTCTGGCACACCAACGTAGTTTCGGATCCAAACAGGGGGACAAGTCTACACGTTTTCGGTCTTCCGTAACTTTACGACAGCTTGAGATACAGGAGGCTTGCCCACGGTTGGCTCAGTGGCTGATGATAGTCACTGTCCCGTGTCTTACTGGCAGAAAATTCCTTGCTCTGGCGATCTTCCATTCCACACGTATGTCGACATGCGAGCATGCTGCATACTGACTAAGTCAGATTTGTGGATCCAGTGGTAGGATCACGATCAAAGGTATAGATATGCCCAGGCCTACTTTGCAGCATTGGTGTTATGATCTCATCAAGGTCCAGGCTCCTGTGTCTCGCTTTGTCAGGTTTACGGGCGCTATCTTTGATGCTCTTCTAGCGCCTCGGCTAAGTGAACCTCGATTGAGTGACCGGCCTCCACCATGTCGAAGAGCAGCATTTCTCACTCAGCTAACTTGAAACCTAATGGATGCGAGTGAGCACGCGAGATTAAACAAGTAGAGAGAAGAGTAGATATGAGGAAGGTCAATGAGCCCTACACACGGTATTTGTGGTTCAACTTACGTGACCTACCTTTCATGTATCAATGCCCCAGTGAGCTTGAGAATACAAAGAATTACTAGTTGATGAAGTCGAAGATCACTCCACAGTACGGTGTAGAGTTCACTGCATCTAGATCTGTTCGTTAACTGACGTTGACTGCAACCGAAGTGAAGATTTCCATGATACCTGTGCCGAATCGTGTGGGCAGCCTATGATGTTGTACTCCTTGCATAAGCGACACGCATGTGTGGGGCGATACAAGGCTTGTATGGCACTTATCAGATCGAGATGCAGTATTTTCTGGCGGTCCCGCCAATAGCTTCACGCAGATGATGTAGCCTAATGTGGTTGTACCTGCGCCGGACCTCAGGGGTAGCGGCAGCGGAGGCTTGTCTGATGTGGCACTATCACCGGAAGACAATTCGACCTACTACGTTATATGCGACACTTTGTTAGTGCTGTGTCGGGTCTTCAGTAAGGTTGTTTCTGTCACCAGCAGATAGCGGCATCCAAGGTGACAGATATTTGCTGCTAAACAATGTCTTAGTAGTCTAGTTGAGAACTTTAAAGACTAACCCTACAAAACTTACAACCATACCGGTAGGTGAGCTCGTCCACTTGAATAGATAGTGATTGCACAGTGTCTAGCCGTGGTTCCTTTCGTTTCAGTCCACACATGAAAGTCACTTTTGTCGGCTGGACTAAAAGACACTATTCAGAGCAGCACAGTCTTAGTAGCTCACTGTTCATCTCAATATGGGTAGAATCAAGCTTTGCTGACACAGCGTCTAGGATTAAGATCGACCGAGGACATGTTATTAGAGTACAAGCGTGCGAAAGCCATTTGACTATCATAAGCAAAATACAAAAGTTTAGGCCATTATCAAAGTTTAATAGCAAGCGATTGACATGTGCCGTTTCATAACAGACTTACAGCAGACTTACAGCAGAGCGTATTGCTAAAAGCCACGAAGGTCAAATCAGCGGATTTAGTTAGAGTGTTTAATCAGATAATAGATCCAGTAGATCGAAAAGCCAGCGGTGTGATCTGTATAGCCTGTTAGACCCGTGAAGACATCATATAGTAGCCGTTATTTAAGTTATTATCATGTCGTTCCAAGGACGTGAGGTATTCCATGAGTTTATATAGTAGTTTGTTGAGGCGGTGTACTATAGTAGACGGAAGACAACTACATGTGACTTGAACCATGGTGCCTTGAACTGTGGTTTGAATTTAGGTACTTCACCCATACTCAGCAAGCCAACATGAAAGTAAACTCGTAGGCAGCTAGTCATTTGAGATTCAAACAACCCAGATTAGATAGGTGGCAAGGATGTATCACGACTTGAGATAGCAGGCATCTATAATGTGATACAAACAGAAGCTACTATAGTACTTTGAAGATTTGAGAGTCTAATGCTATATAATAACTCCTAAATATTATCGTACTAGGACTGTTTTAGGGATATTAGCTAAAGTATTGTGAAGTGCCTGACGTGTAAATTTCCTGATTCAATTACATGAGCCTGTAGAGCGGGCAAATGCATTCATTCAATGCAACAACAAATAAACTTTGAGCTATAAAACTCAATTAGTCTTAACGTAAGATTTCTTGTTAATAGAATTTCTCGTCCTCTATTACCAGTTATCAATACTTGTACTATCATGCTTATGTAAAAAGTGTTTAAATCCTGCTCTTTATTAGACAGACTCAACTTGGAAAATTGTGTGAATCTTGGTTTATCAATAAAAAGCAGAATGAGTACACAATCAGTGGGGGTATCTCCCATTCAGCCCGTCTCATTTTCGTGTTACCAAGTTTATTAATATAGTACATTAGAATACAACAAATCTAGCCACACCTCACGATGTGTCGATCATTTGTTAACAGTATTCCCTAGCCCTATTTTAATTTTGTACGTGTCTACTCGTGCATGTTCGCGTAGATCACAACGAATAGATCCGGAACAAAGCTTATTTGCAATGAGTGACAGCTAGAGAGTTTATATGGGCTGTCAATGTTGATGAAACTAGGGTCTTTAAACCGGGGCATTGGAGGACACATCATAACCGTTCGTTTTGTTGTCTTGGAGGATTACATGTACATGAAGTGTAATCTTTTTACGTATAGACATGCGTTGATGATCCGATTGTCTCTTCAGACTCAGGAAGCCAGGTTCTCCTGTATACCGTATTTGCAGTATCATGCTATACATTCAATTCCAATTTGAACCAGTTTGCATTAGAATTCAAAGGTGGGGATTGCTTTTGTTCGACCTAAGCTACCTTATGGTCTTCAGTATATCTTTTGATGTCTACCCACTATTCCTAACTGTCCTCTATAGGCCTGGTAACCGATATGACATATTATAGTCTAAGGATTACTTGATACTCGGTGCAGTTCTACCGCAGCTCTACATTTACTAAGCGCGACAACCTGAATTCCCGTAAAACCTAAGGGTTTATATTTTGGATAGATAATACAGTTATGGGCAAACAAATGAACCTTTTAATCACTATTGCCCTAAGTGTGTTGGGATCATATTTCCGTTTTGTAAAAAGATGGTAGGCAATTTACGACATGTGTTAGTAAAAGTAACAAAATCTTAAACAGGCTTATTGGCTTCTCTGCTTTGGCTTTGTAATACTTAGTATTTAAGGATAATAGCACCAATTTAGGTGTACAATATGCCAGCTTGTTGGTAGTGTAGGGTAGCTTATATGACAACCGTATATTGTGACAATTCAACAACGGACGATTACGGTCAGCCCACTGTATGTTAACGGTCCTTGGTTGGCCTTACTCCTTAAGGGAATAAATCTTAACGCAACAAAGTAAACTTGACACCGACAGTGACGCGATAATACTAGACGTCAGCGTTTTGTAGCACAAAAAGAACGCACTGACTCCCAAAGTCTTTCTTACTCTTCCAAGTGGGCTCGATCTGTTTGTGCGTTACGTACATGAAAAATGCCGCTACTTTTACACTACGTACGTCACGCGGAACCTGCATCTCCTGGGATTTTGTCCGTAGATTCGCAACCTTTCACAGTCCACGGTAAAGACCATTCCGTGTGCCACTTCCAAATCATTCATTGTACAAAGAAGGTGTGGCGTGTCTCAGCACTGTGCCGCGTCTCAACACTGTGCCGTGTCTCAACAATGTGCCTTGTCTCAGTATTGTGCCGTGTCTTATTCTATACTGGTGGGTGGGCCCTCCATACCCCGCACATCCACATGACTTAGCGGTCAAACCGGGCGTGTGGGACGAATAACATGGGAAAATGGCAAACTGGTATGGCTATCCACTTTCCCATCAAATTCGACCAAAGAGTAAAGAATGCCATTATCATATTATAGTCATTTGATATAACCAAATCATCCAAACTATGCGAGGCAATCATGTCAATTAGGGGTTTAAAACTGTAAGAGACTCACTTATCTTCTTAGCTTAATCGGCATCACATTCTTCGATTGATTAAAGGTTCTCAAGTGCCTTGCTACACCGCATTCTCATCTCATCTGCTAGCCTCACTACGAGTCAGATAAGACGTATTCATCCTACGCTGAAAGCAAGTTTGGGTTTGTCTCCCTTGCATTATTGCGATGGGTTGTTTGTTGGTTATGAACGTATTCTTTTTTCTATGTAGGATCGACATAAAACAAAATTAATGTGAGAAGGGCGAAGTTCAGTCGCTATCGAGAGACCTTCAATCCCTCAAAGTTAAGCGGATGGCAAATGTCTCTTCGTCATTGGGGTGTACGCATTACCGTACGAATGAATCCCACTTCAATTGCTCAGCCGTTTTCAGGGAGAACATGGGTCTTCGCGCTGGCAGCATTCCAAACAATCATCCAGGCTTGCTGCATGCCACTGCTGTCATGACCTGATGTCCGTGATCGATAGGTAGAACTCCATATGTGGTCTCATGGACTTTTCAAAGGAACAATCTCGTATAAGAAGGGCATTCGCTACTGACACACTAAACATTTTCTTACCATCACTCATTCATTCACTTCACTGACCATACCCTTCACTCAACCCCCAGAAAACACTTATTACTTTCTACCAGTCTTTGACAACTCAATTTTCCAACATGCATCCTATGACCGTTATCGCTTTCCTGGCAGTCTCTGTCGCCGCTGCACCTGAGGTGAAGCGATACCCCTCAATCGACCAAATCACTGTTGCTCAAGCCAACAATGCTTGTGGCAACAACATGCAGGTCAACTGCTGCAACAAAGTCACCAATGAGCAAACTGGCAACGCCGTTGGGAACGGCCCCGAGCTGCTCAATGGCTTGAGCCTTTTCGACCAATGCTCCAAGTTAAACCTCAATGTTATCGGCGTTGCTAACAATCTCCTTAACAAGGAGTGCTCTGCCAACGCCGCTTGCTGCCAAAACAGCGGTTCCAGTGTACGTAGACCCTAGATGAGACTTTTGATAAATGGGATACTAACAACATTCAGGCTACCGGCGGTCTCGTCAACCTTGCTCTGCCTTGTGTGGCTCTGAGCTCGCTTCTTTAACTTGTCTGGAGTGATCTCCATGGATCCAGTTATTCGGCCTCTTGATTAACTGTACTCCTGCGTTTTCCGTTCTGAACAATGTCCGACACTCTTTGCTTTCCGGTTAGACATTCATGTTGGATGTCTAGCTTTGTTACTTAATAATCGTTTTCAGGGGTTGAGGAAGAGAAAATTTGTTGCCAGAGATGTATGTTCTGGAGGAAGAATTGAGGTAAAGTCTGCAAAACTTGGTCCTTAGTTGTACTTAAGTACTGTTACTCAATACCATCACTCTGCAACATACCACTGTCTTACGATACATGTCCACTACGATCCACTGTTGATCTTACCTAAAGCATATGCGACATTTAAAGTGTTCTGATGTCTACCATACAAAACCGTGATGAATTTGGTATGTTTCGATAACGTTTGGAATATGTGGTGACGTGAGACGAGATACATGATAGTGGGCGGTTTCTGAAAGTAACGAAAGATGTCGCTCAGCCACACAGATCATTGTTCAACGAACGAATTTATTCAGTAGTGACAGTAGACCTCATAAGTCTGTTGTGGCAATGATGGTGCATGGTCTTCACAATCCCAACATCTCAGATAGCCAAATTCCAACGGCCTGTAACACGAACATGAATCAAATCAAATTGAGGACTTCGTTATTTAAGCCTACAGCATTAATAATACAGTCTGTGTGAAATGCTAACTAATCATTGAATCGACATGGATATAAGTCATTGAGGGAGGGGATTGAGGACAGCGTGTTCCACTCCCGAAGCCGGACCCAAGAAAGCCTCCTCACCATCATGTGCGCGTTGGTATCGCTGTGTAACTGTGGCGCCCTGCTGATCCTGGTCATCATAACTGATCTCGACCATACTTTCTCTCACACATGCGAAATTGTCTTCAGCGCAACTGGGAGGAACAGTAAATGTGCTGTTGTCAAGCATCGTTGGTGCGAGTACGTTTGACGGGAAGCAGCTCGTGTTGCAGTCGATAGATGAGGACCATATTCCCGAACTCTCGAAGGGTAGGGGGCAAGGGATTGTGCTTGGTGATGGGTCACAACTTTGGGACTGGGGCTGAGAATCTATGGAGCGATAGCAGGAGTCTCGAGAACGGAGGTTACCGTCAACCGCGCTGTCATGTTCTCGTTTGCATTCTGATGGAGTGGTTGGTACGCCAATCTGCCTTAGGGAGGCAACGTCTTGCCGTGAAGGTATGGCCGACAAAATGTAGTAGGGTATCAAGGTAGCCAAAAAGTTGCTGTATTCCATCGAAGACACTAGTTCCTCTTCAAGTGTCCGGTTGCGGCTTTCGAGCTCTCGAATGGTATGGCTGTGGCTCTGGTTGCGCTTGAGTTCCTCGAGGTCGCGCTCTAGACGAACAATATGCTCTTTAGTTCGTGCTCGGAGGAGTCGTTGGGCTTCGCGGTCACACGCTCGCTTGCGGGCAAGCTGTACAGGTGTCAGAGAAGCAGCTCTTCGACTGGCTGTTGTCATAGATTGTTAGTTAAATTCGTATTATGTTGTTTCGTTGCATAAATCTGCCAAAACTTCAGAAACAACTGGTGCGGGACAGTTGGCACAAACTTTTTTTGGTACATGTAGTCGGCATTTCTCGATTTGAGTATCCCATGCTGTGGGCTTTACACAGGTAGTGCGCCGGCAAATAGGGAGATGTTAAAGGGAGGGGTGTGGCCTAAGTACAAGGCATGTACAAAGACAAAAGGTAAGTAGAACAGTCCTGACTCCGGGAAGCTCAAAGACGAGTAGTATTGACAGGACGAGGTTGTTAATATTAGCAATACACGGTATTAGTTACAATCATAGATATGAATTTGATGATCTTGCTATGAGCAATAGATGAAGACCAGCCACGATATTTCAGTGCTTCTTGTAGGCTTGGCCTCATGGGCAAAGATCTCGATGAAACGTGCAATCGAATTCAAGAAATCCATGTAAACTGCCCGTTTCGGATTCCTACATAAGGTTCACACATAGATCTGTGTGATCGGTAAAACATAAAGCTCATCTAACTGCCACTAAATGCGCCTCACACAGCAGCAATCCTTTTGAGCCGATGGGACACCGAGACAAGAATGCTACATGAGTGCATGCATCGAAGTAAGTTTGTGCAATCATGTTTATCTGGAATGGTAAGCGGCAGGTTCGATGCCCGTGATGTCATTGAATTCAAGGGTCAATAGCTGTCAACACCAACATTTAATGCAGTGGCAGCATACCGGCGGCCCAGGACGAGCTGGGGCTGTTGGTTGACTGGTTTGGTATTCCGCCATGCCAATTTGGACACATCTGATCGAATACTGGGAAGATATACAACCACAACCTTTCCAAGCCAAGATCGGCACAGAGCAGATGAAATCGGCTTTTTGCCTTTGTAACAGGAGGAAGTTAAGCACAAGATAACTTTCCCTTACAGCCGAAGGTTATCGGTTTGTGTTCTACGTTGCGTGCAGTGAATGTGACCCTAAACCCGCCATCTTTACTTCACCCCTGAAAACGTAGGAAAGATCTGCTACTAACGAGCTGGCTGACGGGAGCTAACTTCAGTGCGGTGATCGATTAGTAGTGAATGGGGAATAAACAGGCAAGGACGCTACGCATAGGGCAGGCATTGTTGCTAATTCCTAATTGATCGGCCCCAAAGGAGAAAATAGATCGGATCGCTAACCGTAAATCAACAGCCCGATGTGCGAAAACTGCCCATTCAGATCTGTGTGTACCTATGCAAGGGTATTCAGATTGGTGGTTACATAACCCCAGCCAAAGCCGTATTGACGGGACGGCACATTGCATCGAAGGCATGCCGTGAAACCCCCCAAAACAAATCCGTTCTATACCGCTGTTGGCTAGTGCATCTCTCTCTACCTATCTTATGGCGATGGGTGGCAATGTTAGGTCCTTATGTGCGGGGTCTGTCTGCGCGGTCGCAACAAAGTACGTTAGATGATTGGTGTTGGACTTGCCAGAAGGACAAATTGGTTGGTGATCAAGCTAGTTAATCTGTATCGCCCTTGAAAAGGGCGTTTGGGCCGCCTCAAAAAAGCCAAGACGGCTTCCTACCACCTACCTCCTAGCTATGACTTCAATTGTCTTACCGCTCTGCTTGAACTGATGCCATTCATTCGCCCAGCCATACACCCTTTAGTGATGCATTGCAGTCACTACCGGAAAATGATCTTCCTCGTTTACCAGAGGAAAAAATGAAGGAGGCAAAATTGTTTTGTCAATAAAAGTTCGCCAGCCCCAACCCTTACCTAGACAAAGGAGTCGCCCTGCTTTCAGATTCTCTTGTTGCGACAAATCTCTTGTTCCAACGGCGCTATGGATATCCCACCAAACATTACCGTGTATAATCTGCCTCCTAGTCCTGCTAACTGGGACCGAATCGGGATTTTCTACATCACGTTCTGTGTAGTTTGGACCTTTCTCGTTGTCCTCGGGATGCTATATTGCTGGATGAATCGTCGCAACCCGCTATTGAGAGTCCGTGGAATCGGCCTTTCTTTCTTGGCAATCATCATACTCCATCTATATTGGATTCTTGGTCAGATCGTTTACCCAATCGGGCGCACCATACCCACTGTTCTTGCATACGACATTCAATACTTTTTCATGGGAATCTGGCTTCCTTTAGGCATCGCTCTTTTCAATGCTTCCAACTGTCGCTTTCTCTATGTCGCAAAGCTACAAAAGCAGTACACGAGGACCCATCCCAAGCCGACATCCCGATGCAATAGCTCCTGCTCAGTGCTTCGCTGGCAGTGTTATTTCAGGCGAATTTCCTATGCGAAGAGAATCTTAATTCTTACCGCAGCTGGTATGACAGTGCAAGTAAGTCCGATTACCCTCTCGTCGCTAGGCCTACCCAGATTTTAATACTGTGATCTAGACACTTCTAACTATAGCTATGTGGTTGGCTTGTCGCAAGTACCACCCTACGTTTGGCTTCCCTGGCACTGAGCTTCGCAGTGTGACGCTTCCAGACCAGATCGTTGAACTAAGCCGGGGTTGGGAGTGGTGGTCCTCCGTCTTCTGGCAGGTAGTATGGACATGGGTTGTATGTTATCCTGGCCGATGCTCTTTGATCAGTTCTTTTGTGACTGACTGGTCTTTAGGTTGCGCCTATTCTGCTGTGGCGGGCATGGGGAATCCACGATACTATGGGATGGCGAACTCAAACTATTGGCTGTTGCCTATCAAAGTCAGTACTTATCATCCCACCATATCTCACCAGACAACTAACACAGTAGTGATCCAGTCTCCATGCAACTCCCATGTTCCTTATCTCAAGTTATGTACCGGCGTTTGCTACTGTGAACACATACTTTGCGCCTAGTCAGTGGTAGGCAACTTCAATCAGCAAGGATTAGTACTTTTGCTAACCAGGCCTAGGATTCATGTTTCAGTCTTGATGTTTGAGATATTTACTATCTTTGTACCAGCATTCCAAGTCATGAAGCAACAGGCTCTCGCCAAGCGCGTCCTAGGTCTCAACGCTAGATGGGACACCGGACTACAGACAGTCATGCTTGGGAGAGCCTGGTCTGCCAAACAACTTTTCTCCACTTCTTCAGCTTTCACCGAAAAATTGTTTTATCCAAAGGCTTCAGACAATAGTGAGCACGACATGCTGCTAAGCATGAAAGCACTTAATCATGTTCTTGAACGCAACCCCGGCCCTTTGCAGGACTTCTCGGCTCTTACCGACTTTTCTGGAGAGAATGTTGCTTTTTTGACAGAGCTTGTCAAGTGGAAAAAACGGTGGTACGGAAAGCCAGATATAAAGCAACGTTCTCCTGAACCATATAACGGTGCACTTGACATCTACATCCGTTATGTCAGTCCACGCGATGCCCAGTTTCCTCTCAATCTTCCGTCATCCGATCTCAAGTCTCTCGAAGCAATTTTCGAGAATGCTGCACGAGACGTCCTAGGCGAGGTGACGGTAAACCTTGCCTTACCGTTTGAGGGACCAACATCCACCGAATCTCTGTCAATCGATAGGGCATATTACACCGGCGTGATTCCAGATGAATTTGGTGCGACTGTACTCGACGCAGCAGAAAAACACATTAAATACCTCATTCTTACGAATACTTGGCCCAAGTTTGTGAAGGAGATAAGGACACGAAAACAATCATCTGAAACACTACGAAGCGACTTCACGGCGATGTCAGGAACAACAATTACCAGTCGAATATCCAACAAGATAAGGGGTATCACTGGCCATAAAGTTGAGCCGTCTTGTTCTATTGTATGATTAGAAAGTGGATAAACGTAGGAGGGATATTTGTTTCTGATTGTAAATAGTTTTCAGTAGTAGTAGTTTCCTTTAATACGAAAGAAGTTTCTTCACGACTTTTATTTAATGACTTTGTGAATGAATTCACACAATCGCTTACTGTTGTGAACGTGATATCGCCATCTGCTCATAAGGTTTCAGAAATACTCAATATCAAAGTTTTCCCACATTATGGTTAGTTTAATATTTTCTGACATTGAGTTCACATGCTTCCGGGTCAGAGAATTATTGAAGACCTGGGTTGCTTGATAGTTGATGAAGTGTTCCTCATCCGCTGAGGTGGGGTATTGTAGCATAGCACTTCGAGATTCTGCTTTCTAAGCTTATATTCTAGAGTTTATGAACATATGACTTCCTATCAACACTGTAACGCAAAGTTACGAAGATCCTCCTCAAGCACGAAAAGCACAGGCTCCGCCACCCTAAGTACATCGGCAGGGTATATCGCGATGTTCCAGCCGATATCCAGCAACATCTCCGTTTCCATAGAATTGAGAAGATCTAGAGAAAAGTGATGGATCTGCCTCTCTTTTAGGACCCTGAGCCAATCCGCGTTCCGCGGTGGATGGTCGTACAAATGCTTCGCAGCAATTATTACTGACGTGAGGACCAGACGGTGAGCGGCGCAGGGGTACAATCCAGGTGTTGCAGGATGTCGATGTCGCCACCTTCCAAGATAAACCGCAGAGGCGATAAGAATAACCCGAGGTAACTGAAAGGTCACTCTAAGAGTGTGTATGAACGATTTCAGGCCAGGTAGATCGGAGCTAAGGGGGGGTAAGGTCTTTTCAAAGTCGGTGAACAACAGAGGTTCCAAGTACGGCTGTTCATATTGTCCCGATGTAGCAGCCAGGGCTTCCATATAATTCATGAAGTAATCATCAATGAAAGTTTCGGTCAACTGTTGGCCTCGATTGAGGCTCAAGGAGTTCGTTCCATGCAGGCTCATGGCTGATATCCTTGCAGGTAACCTAGAAACAGTCAACTGTTAGCGACAGCTCACCGCTAAGTCTTTAATTAGTTCAGGGGGACGGAAGGCTTGGGGCAATAGTTAGTGCAGTGCACCCCAGGTTCAGACTGGAAAGGGAAAGCCTAGCGATTGCTCAATGAACTCAGAATCAGCAATGACTTCTCATACGTACTAGACAAGGTTTGCGACCATAAGGTGAAGTGATGTAGGGATAAAATCTAACATGCGAATTCTCCTTTATTGAAGACTAGATTGCTCGTAAGAGTATTCTGCGGAACAAACTGTACAGGCCTTGAGTAGTATAACAAGCCAGAAATAATACGAGACGAAGTAAACAAAGCGTCCAGTTGCTTCAGTGACTATTGCACGTAGCTAATCGCAACCTTTATAAGACTACCACACTTTTTCATCGTTGTTGAAGGAACGGCACCTTAGATGTTTGTCTTACAAAATGTCATAATGCCTGCTTATTAGAACACAGATCCCAAGTTACCCTGGTTAGGGCAAATTGCATGTTTGATGTTCAGTCGTGTACCTTGGACCTGATGCATCCCATAATTGAGCTCTGCCGAGCTGAGCTTATCCCTTCCATAGTATGTTCTTCTAAAGCCTATAAAGTTGTAGCGTAAATAACAGGGCCTGCTGAATGCCCGCTGAGTGTTTAACTCTAGAATACCAAACGCATTCTCGATATTGTGAGTGTCATTTTGCTAATGATTACTGTTAAAGCAACTGTGTTATCTTTTTATCAGCCTAACGTGCTGGTAAAGGAATAGCCTCTGAACAATTAAGGTTGGCTAACTTTCCGGCAGGGGGGGCATCTGCCGTGTTTCACAAAACATCCGTGCCGTTTACAACAAACCTGTCTTACTTTTGCGTGATGTAAGACATCAATACAAGGTTCGAACTTGATCAAAAGGGCCGACTGATCAATTCCCCTGCTTGGCTGGTTTTTGAGCTAGTGGAACGATGGATACATGGAATAATCACAAAACAATGCGTTGTGGAGATTGCCACACGTATCATCTGTCTAGCGCATATTCTCCTGGAAGATCAGGGAGACCAATCAATATCTTTGATGTTTAACCGCCCTCCTACCCCGTCCGGCCTTTAGACGGAATCGTCACCTATGAAGTAACTACCGGAAACCATGTTCCTATTTTTGCCGCCATTCCTACTTCGAGGGATGGAAAACGATTTGCATGCCAAACCAGCAAGGATTTATTGCCTTCTGGATCTTATACTGAGCCTATCTTGATAGTGTATTACTCGATGTGCAACTCATCGTGACACAGGCACCGAATCGGTGTCATAACTCATGACTGTACGACTATTCCTTCTTTCATGGTAAACAAATTGGCACGTCTTTTCTAGAAAGGGCAGGAATTTTTCTGCTCTTGATACTTGCCTCTCGATTTCCTCTTCTATACACAAGCTTATCGAATTCTACAAGGCTGGAATTGTACAGCCTTTATCTATTCTAGGGCTGTATTCGAACGCATTTGAGTGTCTTTCCGGTCTCTTATATTAGTCGTTCTATTTAATTACCTACTGTACCTGACCCAAGCACAAAATTGTGCGTCAGGTGATCAGACAATTTAACAAAACCTACTTGCCGTTAACCGTTCAAGGTTGTGTTCCCTTGGCAACACAGTATCGTCACCAAAGTAATCAATCCTAGAGCAAAAAGGCTTTAAACGACCCAAACTGTAAGTAATCGCTCCTCAATATTAGACCCAAGATGCCTAGTCGATCTAGTACCATATTTTGCATAGCGGCGTCTAACATCACCCTCGAGCCAAGTCCCCCTTGCCTAGAAGCTTTGCTGTGAGATTTCAGATATACTGCCTTCACTGGCGACTAGCAAATATGATGGAAGTCTCAAAATTCTAGTTCCTCTACCATCCCTAGCTTAACAGAGTTATCGTGTAGTGAGGTAATAGTTTGGGTTACCTTCATTGAAACGTAATTAGTTCGGCATTTTACAATGCATCCCAGCCTTGTTTCTTATGAGGGAATCTTCCTGCCATCCTGTCGTGCCGTTCCAGATCATTGTAATCTACCGACTCTTCCCTTACCCATCAAACGTCATTCCATTCCATATCTTCCCTTTGTTGATCTTCAGACGATGTAGTGATGCAATACTAGGGTGACTGTTATGCGTAAAGGTATGCAAGTATCATTAGAGTACTGAGCAACTTCTGGAGGAAGATAGCTGTAATCCTAATGAGGCTCTGCATGACCGTACTCCTATTGATTCAATGCGACCTCTAAGTATAAATAGTTCAATCGTACTCTACTAACCACTCGACTCCATACAACCCAGAAACATTAAACAATTCTTTAACAACCCAAGAATAATTCTCAAGCTATCATGATGGCATTGGCATTTACTTTTGTAGTCTTTCTGGGTACCGCCATCGCTGCTCCAGTGGAGACTACATATCCGTCATTGGCCGGTCGTGAGAATGATCCCAACGCTTTGGTTCTTCAGAGCTTTCCGGCTGAGACGGCATCCTCGGCGACGTCTTGTGAGTGGCTCAACTCGGAAGCACAAGTCACACCTACTTCCGGTATCAACCCCTGGAACGATGCAAACCTCGGATCCAAAGATGCAAAGCCAGAAAAGCGTCAGATTTCCAACGTTGATTTATTTGACGGTTTCATTGATGACCTAGCTGCTCTAATTGATGCTGCTGTCTCGGAGGCCGCTACTGCCGAGCCTATCGCCACCGAGACTACACTGTCTGCAGATGACACTACCACCAATACTGCATCGGTAGCATCTAGCACTGCAATCGATAACGGCCTCGACATATCCGAGTTCGTGAGCAATGGCAAACAGAAGCGACAGTCAGACCTCCTTCAACCTGTGACTGGCCTTCTTCTTGGTGGACTCAAGGAAAAGCGACAACTAGACGTTCTCACCGGCCTTCTTGGTGGGCTCACAGGTCTGACAGGAGGTTTGGGCGGCCCAGCAGCACCTCCCCCAGCGATTGGGCCTATTCCCGGAACTTCAACTCTAATTGATACTGCTGCCTCGACCATTACTGCTAGTAGTACTTCAAGTGTTCCTACTTCCGACTCGGACCTCAATCGGCGACGTGGAAGCGACGCGAATTCTTCTAAACAAACTCCGGATAAGATTGGAAATGTCGTTGCCAAACTTAGCCAGGCGTCTCAAGGTCTGAACGAAGAAGAGAAAGATCAACTCACATCTAAAGCAATGGAGGCATATTGCTCGAGGTACGTACATTTCTAGAACCTTTGTCTCGCTCAATACTCAAACTTGATATTAGGTATGGTCCCAAGTGCTGTTGGTTGAACAAGGGGGACAGGGATAGTTGTTCTTGGCAATTTTAGTCAAAGCTTGTTCGGGGTAACAACTTCCGCCAGCATCCTCTTAACATTATGCCAGTTGTCTCAATGAACCCGCTCCAGGGTTAGGATGGGTTCTTTTTCCGATCGGTGGGCCGAGGCCTTGATGGAAACGGACAACTCTTTTGTTCTGCCTAAGATTAATGTTCTACCTTATCTACTGGCCTGTATTACTATACTATTTCAATTTAACCTCACTTTTGATGTTAAGTTCTATAACCAATTTAAAAGGCTATCAGAATTTTTGCGAGTAGCCAACTCCAATTTGGAATCATTAAAGCTTCATACAGTGTTGGCATTGTACCACTACGTTTTCGAATATCTGTCTCAAGCATTGCGCGAGACTAATTCAGTAAATCTCGTGCCCTAGCAACCGAGGAAAGTACGGTAAAGTGTTTCCCATTTCGTAGCCCAAATCACAAGTAATTCACTTCTCCAATACTGTTGCTATGCTCATCTAAATATGTAAATGTTTGTGGAATTAGAAGGCTCTTGCCGGTGGCTCGGCCAAAAAGTGTGTGGAGGTTCCTTAGCCTACTATGATAGCTGGGACGACCTTGAGTTAAAAGATGACACGATGAGTGACAGAATCCTGCCACTCACCAGGCCAGTCCCAATCAGTCCTGTCAAGCTTAGCTCTCTAATAATTATCCAACAAGCTGACATAATTTATCTGATAGGTTGGCGAGCCAGATATAAAGAGGAAGTCGCTGAGAATCATGGTGTGCGCCTTGGTTATATGGAATAGATCGCCCTTGTATTTATCCTTCTTTTGTCACAGTATTGCCTCTATTGATTAGTTCAGTAATTAAAACTCTGTATCGTATTGGTAATATCTGTGTTAGAGATTTACAAATTTCTTAATTTTCTATTTCTATGGTAAGACCTCGGATGTTGTATCCGAGAATGCTCTGCTCTCCCATCCTTCGCGCAATGTGGGGTATTCCGAAGGCTGCATTTTAGGCTCTTTCACCAGGGCACTTTAATGTACAAGCCATTACCTCTTATCTAAAGATCGGGTCCTGATTTGGACACAGCTTCGTCGCGTTCTCTCCTTCTATCTGAGATCATCTTGTAGAGTTCTCCCGATTGAACCAACTCTCCATATTCTGGTCCTTCTATTAGTTTCCATTCTTTTTGGAACTATCATCATGTTACGCCTTGCAAGGTCTTCTCTCTCTACTGGGGGAAGGACTCGACTGACGAAGGGTCTATTACTTGGGAACAGCGCTATCAAGATCTCCAAACATCATGTAGAAGGGAGGTGCTATGCCACAGCGCAAGTGGAAGCAAGAGCTGTATCCGAGTCACAAGTGAGTATATCAAACTCCAGCATATAGGATTTTGTTGCTCATGCCTCAGATACACGCGGAATCGTTCCTTCAAGGAAATGCTGCCTCATATATCGACGAGATGTATAGATCTTGGAAAGTCTCGCCGGACTCAGTGCACCTTTCGTGGAGGACCTACTTCCGGAACATGGAAGAAAAACAACAGTCACCCACTGAAGCCATTCAGCTTCCACCTGGTTATTTGTCTTCACGGGACCCTGCTCTGCAATCTACTACACATTCATCAACCACCCAGACTACAGACACATTGAGACTCGCGAAACTTGTTTCGGCCTATCGATCCATGGGCCATCGCATTGCTAACCTCGATCCCCTCGGCTTGCAGCGAAATGGCCAACCACCGCATGCAGAGCGTCCTCCAGATCTGAGCCCTAGCTACCATGGCTTCACCGCCAAGGATATGGACCGAGAATTTGCACTCGGAACCGATATTCTGCCTCACTTCGCGTCACAAGGTCATAAATCTATGTCTTTAAGAGAGATTGTAGCTGCCTGCGAATCTGTCTACTGCGGAAGCTATGGGATTGAGTATCAGCATATTTCAAGTGCCGAGAAACGCGAGTGGCTTCGCGAACGCCTCGAAAAGCCTGAGCCATTTCGCTTCTCGCGCGATGAGAAAAAAAGAATCTTGGATAGCCTGATCTGGAGCACGAGCTTCGAAAAATTCATCGCGATCAAGTTCCCTACTGAGAAGCGATTTGGTCTTGATGGTGCCGAGGGCCTTGCTCCGGGTGTGGCATCCCTGATAGATCAGAGTATTGACGCCCACGGTATCAAGGACATAGTCATTGGTAGCTGCCATCGAGGCAGACTGACCATGTTAGGAACGGTCTATGGTAAACGCCGTGAAGCTATCTTGGCGGAATTCGCTGGAGGGGTGGCAGCTGATCTTCCCGGCATGGCTGGTGATGTAAAATACCATCTTGGACACGATGGCCATCGCGTCACTGGCAACGGGAATTCTTCTTCTGTCACTCTTCTCGCCAATCCATCTCATCTCGAAGCCGTGGATCCTGTTGCAACAGGCTTCACGTATGCTACAAAGAAGAGGCAAAATGATCTGGAAGGGAACCGTACTATGTGCATCGCTTTGCATGGAGATGCCGCTTTTGCCGGCCAAGGAGTGGTCTACGAAACCCTCGGCCTCTCTAAGCTCGATGGTTATCAAGTGAGCGGCACGGTTCGCGTCATCGTCAATAACCAGATTGGGTTTACGACTGACGCAGAGTGTTCAAGGTCCACCCCCTACCCGTCAGACTTGGCCAAGTATATCGACGCTCCTATTCTCCACGTCAATACCGATGATGTCGAGGCTGTCACCTTTCTTTTCCAACTCGCAGCTGATTGGAGAGCTCGATTTAAAGAGGATATCGTTATAGACCTTGTTTGTTACCGGAAGTTTGGCCACAACGAGTTTGACCAGCCCAACTTCACTCAACCAGTCATGTATCAGCAGGTGGGAAATCAAACGCCAACCATGGAGCTGTATATCAATAAACTAGTCGAACAAGGTACATTCACGGCCTCTGAGATCGAGGAACAGCAGAGGTGGGTATGGGACAAACTGAACAATGAGTTTGAGGCCAGTAAGGGGCTCATCTCCGAGAGGGAGAATTTCCCACCGGCCTGGGACTCACTCCCTTCACCCGCGTCCCTAGCTGCCAAAACTTACGACATTGACGCAACATCTGTTGATCACAGTACCCTCAAGTCCATCGCAGACAAGGTTAGCAGCGTACCGGAGGGCTTTGAGCTTCACCCGAACCTACAACGTATCCTCGCTGGAAGACTGAGCAATTTCGAGCAAGGATCTGTCGACTGGTCCACGGCAGAGGCTTTGGCCTTTGGGACTCTCTGCCTGGAGGGCCACCCTGTTCGTTTGACTGGGCAAGATGTCCAGCGTGGTACTTTTTCACAGCGTCATTCCGTTTTGCACAACCAGGTAACAGGCCAGACCTGGACACCGCTGAATAACCTCTCGCCCAGTCAAGCCGCCTACGAGGCCATTAACTCGCCCCTCAGCGAATTCGGTGCACTTGGCTTTGAATATGGCGCCACGCTGGCAGATCCGAATCCTCTTGTTATGTGGGAGGCACAATTCGGCGATTTTGCCAACAATGCCCAAGTTACAATCGATAACTTCATTGTTAGTGGGGAGTCTAAGTGGTTAGACCGCTCAGGTCTCATCCTCTCGCTGCCTCACGGTTACGACGGGCAAGGCGCTGAGCATTCGTCAGCTCGACTGGAACGTTTCTTGTCCATGTGCAACGAAGATGGACGGACTTGGCCAAGTGAGGAGGTCCTTGACAGAGCGCATCAGTATTGCAACATGGAGGTTGTTTACATGACCTCGCCAGCGAATTACTTCCATATTCTGCGCCGCCATCTAAAGAGGGAATATCGCAAGCGTAAGTTTGCACCAGACTATCATTGTTGACAACAGTCAGCTGACACTCATGCATAGCCTTGATTATCTTCTTCTCCAAGTCTCTTCTCCGTCATCCGATTGCGAGATCCGATATCTCACTATTTACTGATCCCACAGCGTCTTTCCAACCCGTTCTCACAGATCCTGCACATGGAACCAAGGACATCGATAGCCCAGAAAGGATTTCGCGAGTGATTATCTGCTCTGGCCAAGTCTATGCCTCTTTGGCCAAGCGTAGAGAAGATCGAGGTCTTCGCGACACCGCTATCACCCGGATAGAAGAGCTCCATCCTTTTCCATGGCGCGAGGTCGAGGCCAACCTGCAAAAGTACCCCAATGTAAAGAATATCGTGTGGACACAGGAAGAACCCTATAATGGTGGGGCTTGGCACTATGTTCGTGACCGAATAGATGCTGTCCTTCGGAACTCTACACAATTCTCATCAAGAAGGCTACTCTACTCGGGTAGGGGACCCAGTGCCAGCCCAGCTACTGGCTTGAAGAAGATTCATCAGGCTGAAGAGGAGAACTTGCTAGATCATGCATTCACAGTTCAGGAATGATGTGTATATATGCGTCCTTGGAAAGGACCGTCAGCAGATATTCGATGTCGAACCTGTATTCCATGTTAAGATTGTCCAAATCACTAATTGAAAGGAGCAGGCGCTATAAGGCCTGTTGTCATCGTCTCGAACTAATCCTTCAGGGAGACAAGGCAGTCAAAGAACTTGATAGAGTCGGTTAGGTCCTTGCCCGTGCCACATCATAGAATTACCAACAGTGGTTTCTAGCCTTACACGCTTCTTCATGTAGATTGTAAGATATGGGGGGTATTCATTCCGAAATCGCAATCAGAAGAGCCATGCTCTACAGGAATCCATCCAATTCTTAATACCAAATATACCTTGGCTGATGTTTCTCCGGCACTGACCTAATTACACATGATACTGACTGATACATAATCACTTATGGCTGACACAGTTATTTAGAACTTTGAAGCATCGGCGGTTCCTAGTTGCATAGTTAGGAAACCCGACCGACCTTCGGACAAGCCATACCAATTCAGGCCTGGGTTGTTGTGCAGATATTCTTGAGGTATTCGGATATTCATTCTTAACCGGAAGGATGTGCCGCACTTCTCGGTCCCCGCTAACCGACTTCATCACGATTAGACTGCCGATCCTTCTTCCAATGACGTTCTCGGTCTCGGTCTCGGCTACTGCGAAACAAAGATAGAAGTAGAAAAGAAAGATTCTAATTCTTGCCTTACTACGGGGGAAACACGCCGGACGACCAAAATCGTGCCGAGACTATAGAGAGCAAGATATAGACGGTGATTTGCCGGGGCAGTGTCGAAAATCATGTCTTCATCAAGCCAAACGTCCCAGACAACCAGAGATAAAGCTTCCACAGCCAGGAAGACCAGAAGCCGTGTCCGCGCAAAGTATGCATGTTGCCAATGTTATGCTAAGAAGATTAGATGCAATGTAGCAGAGTCCAATCCTTGTTACAATTGCGATGCAGCCGGGACCAAGTGCAAAGTGTCGCCATCTCGTCGTGGAAGGTGAGCTCCCTTTTACTCTTACTTTTCCTTTTCTACCCGCCATTTTTCTTTTGTCTATGAACGTACCGCTCTAATATTCATTTCTCAGATGGCTAAGAATTAATGGGCGCCAGTGCAGGCCAGCTGCCATAGATAACAATCAGCAAGAAGCGGATAGAACCCCATTGTTCTCGTCTCCCCAAGAGCTGTCAGCAGCTGCTGTTAATACTGTCATTAGCCCTCGGAATGACAAGGATCCCTCCGACAGGGAAACATTAATCAGGAGCCCGCCACTACCAACACGATCCAAAGCCTTGGCAACAGTGTTCTTCGGTGAATCTAACCTTCTCACGCTGGTCCCGGGCAAACCCCTTCAAGAGGAACCACCCGGTTCACAAAACGATGGGAGCCAGACAAAAGCCCGCCTCCTTTTTCCTTTAAATATTCCATCTCGCCCAATACCAGACGGCGGACCTTCAACTAGTGTCGAGCATGTCAGTATCGGGGTATCGCGTTATCTACGAGACGAAGGCGCATTAAAGCTACCTGACCTACAAGCCTGCATTCCGGCATTGCAAGCATACTTCACTTGGTTTCACCCGTGTTTCCCAATCTTGGATAGGGCAGACTTTACACAAAAACTACTCCTTTCTCAGGTTCCACACATTTTATTACAGTCCATGCTCTTTATTGGAACAACGTACTGTGACAAGACGATCATCACCTCGATGGGCTTTAGCAACAGGACAGAGGCCAAAGCTAAACTTTATACACGAGCTAGACTTCTGTTTCATGCCGACTGCGAAAAGGATCCAATAACCCTAATTCAGTCGCTGTTTCTTATGAGCTTTTGGCGAGGTGACCCCGGTGATATACGAGATGTCAGGTATTGGTTGGGAGTGGCAATTGGACTAGCAGAGTCACACGGGTTTCACAGATCGTGGGTGATGACTATTTCTAGAGATTGGAGAAAGGGCGTGCTAATGGCTTCTCTAGTGTCAGATTAGCCACCACGAATCCTCACGAAACACGCATTAGAAAGCGTATCTGGTGGTCTATCTATGTAAGTCCTCGTCGAGTTAATGAGGCTGCTTGACTAACCGCAGAAGGTTCGAGAATATCAAGCTGCTGCCTCTCTAGGCCTTCCTAGCAGGATCAAAGACGACTACTGCGACGTTGAGCCTTTAAATCTGTTGGATCTGACACCTGAGATGGAGACTCTGGACTCGTCTCTCTTTGATCCTTGTACGCCTGAGCACATCGCGTATGTCATTAGCATGATTGACTTGATACAAATACGTGAGTAGACGGGCAAAACGACCTAAGATAAGAATTCTCTGACAGCTAGCAGTTAAACGTGTCATCGGCTTACGATTTATCCCTGGTCGGAAAGTGTTCACCCCTGAGCAAATAAATGATATAGATGATGATCTCGAAAAGTGGACTACAACTCTTCCGCACGAGACCAACCTTGGTGTTGAGAACGGGACAGCGTCAGTGTGGGGTTATCTGCTCCATTTAGCATACAAGTATGCTGGCATCTGTCACTGAATGATGGCCGAAGCTAACAATCGAGACAGCCATTTGAAGATTCTTCTACATTGGCATAAATCTAATGAACAGACCCGATTTGAAAACACTAGACATGTCGCAGTGACAGCCGCCGCAAGGATTAGCAGAATCGCTGAGGATATGCTTACTCAAGGAACCCTCCGTTATGGGCAGATGCACTTGTATGTAGTATATGTAAGAGTCTTCCAAGTAGGATCTTCTTCTGACACCATTCTAGGATCACAAGCTTATTCGCCGCTCTTTGCATTAATACAGCTAGCATGAAAGAAAGCACAGATACATCACGGCATCTAGCTGAATATCGTGCTCAGATGTGCCTTCTGGGTTTACAAGAGATACAAAAGTCCTGGAAGATTAACAATAACATACTAGATTTATTTCTTGAGCATTTAGACGTGTCAGTTTCCCAGAGACTGGATGAATTGTCGCAAATACACAATACCGCTGATGCTGCGGGAAGCCCAGCTGCAGAGGATCAGCCAGGCGATGTGATTAAGGGCACTGCAGAAGAAGTCCCGACTCACTTCCACACACACGCACAAGGTATGGCTCTTGAAGACCAATATTTTGAGATGTTATATGGGCGATGGGGGGGTGATCACAAAATGACAAGCTTATGGGAATAAGAAAAGGTTTAGGTACCAAATAATGATTACAGTTTAGAAACGGCGCCATCTAGTGTAATAAATATTCAATTATATAATACGAATCCTAACACTCCATAGCCTTAAGTCATATACTGATGTATACTGGGTATTAAAGAAAGTCTAAGGGCCTGAATTTTGCTTATTATAAGGTCCTACATCCAGTCTGAGGATGGAGAATTTTCATAGGACGAAGCGAAGTGTAGAGCTTTAGATAAGATGCAAGAGCCCGGCTTCCACTTTGCAAAAGAATACCTTTTTATTATACTTTAATTATGATAGCCCTATGCTCACGCAGACACTGGAATTAAGATTTCCAAGCTGTAAAGCAAGAAATCTTGTTCCTCACTCTCATGCCTCTTCTTCTCTTGAGACGATCCAGCTCAACAACAACAACAAGCACACCCAGATTGAGATGGCCGCTCTGCCGAGTTGCTACCTTAAATCAGAAATAAAGGCTGACAGAAATATTCTTTGTGCAATCGATCTATGTCGGAAATGCAGTAATAATAGTTAAATCCATAGATAACGTCAAGAGTCTGACCGTACTCTCGTCAGCTTTTGCGCCTGCTAACTCCTCCAACACCTTGCAGGAATGAAAGATAGTAAGGTTATCGCCGGCATGAACAAACACCCTGTAACACTCATCTTCCAAGTCGCAAACGTAGGGTTAGTCGTGGACCCCCGGGAGAATACATCCATCACATCACCTCGGTGTAATATTTCCCACTTCTATGAAGCATAAAGTCTTGAAATGCATCAATCTCTTATGCCACCCCATCAAATTAAGCTCTTTGACCTTCCTTCTGAAGCCTCAAGCCTGGAATTTGCAATATCCGCGTCAACGTCCATGCCACACATCTGTGCTCTATCCAGAATAGCCATTGCTGTCTTGACCACTGGTGCATCAACCATACGACCGTTCAGCTTCCAAGCACCCATTCCCTTTTTCTGAGACTCAATATCCCCCACATAGACCTGTATTGCCCATTTTATCTCGTCGTTGGATGGCCCAAACGCGCGCTGTATGGTATTGACTTGGGAGGGATGGACAGCCTGCTTTCCAGTAAATCCAAGACATCGCCCTTCATTGCACTCCTCTGCCAGTGACGTGCCGTTGGTGTTTTGGCTCACATCAACAGATACCATGTCGATGATCGAAGGAAGGTTATATGCCCGGCACGCATTAACAATCGTAGATCGTGCTAGCAGGACTTCCCTCCGATCTGGCAGCTTGGAAAGTCCGACGCTCGCCATGAAATCTTCGGCGGCAAATCCTAGTCCCGCTAAGCCGAGAGATCGGCCAGCACGGCATATTTCCAATACATTGGCAATGCCCATGGCGGACTCAATCAAAGCGATAACATGTATGGGTTTTGAGACAATCGCATTTGAGATCTGTTGAGCAGAATTCGTTCCTGGGGTTTCGAAAAGTCTTCTCTGCGGAGCGACATGCCGAATGATATCTGCAACAAAACGCAAATCTTCTGGTGACTGAACCTTGGGCACGACAATCGTATCCAGGTTATGTCCTCCACCGAGAACCTATCACTCTGAGAGTTAGCATATATGCCTTCGTCAATGCTTAGTTTCGGCTTCATACAACCTGACTGATATCTTGTTGTGCAAGGCCAGTGTCCACTGCATTTATGCGCACCGCTACCTCTTTAGGTCCTCGTCCCAATCTGTTCGCCGCTAAGTGATCTGCGACAAGACGCCTCGCCAGGTCTTTTGAATCAGGTGTCACTGAATCTTCAAGGTCGTAAATTACTGAATCAACGACCAAGTTGCTAGACTTGGTCAGCATTTTCTGGGAAGATCCAGGCACTAGAACATAGTTAGAAAAACAGCACGGCGTTGACTTTAAAATGGTGTTTGTCGTACCGTAGAGAAGAGCTCGTCGAAGAAAGGTCGAGAGCGACATTTTTAACGCGAGAGAGTAATCGAAGCCAAGCTAACGATTGTCCTGGTTAAAAATAAATACCTTTTTATCTTGTTAAGAAAGCGTAATAAGATCTCGCACACGTGAAGCATGTAACTAGTTATAGGGTAGGGTCCATGACATATAATTGCCTAATTGGGTAAGTTTAGTTCGGATTCCACATCCGATTGATCCGAAAATTCGCCTTACTGTCCTCAGCGGGGATTTTCAAGCACCGCACCGAGTCCTCGGTGGGCAAGTTTGTCTTGATCTTTATACGCTGACGCTTCGGATGCGGTGACCCATGGATGATACGACGATCGAATGTCAGGCCGTGCAGACGGGTCCGGCTCTGGCTCCGGCTCCGGCTCCGGGATCGGGATCGGGATCGGGATCGGGACAATCCAAACGTGTCAGACGCGACGAAGGACCGCGCACGTCAACGGCGTGTCGTGTCTGCCGCGACAAGAAGGTCAAGTGCTCGGGTACAAGACCTTGTGTATACTGCGTTAAGCGTAGCCTTGATTGCGTCTTCACTCGGCCGAACAAACGCAGACTCTATTCGGTCACGTAAGCTACGTCGCAAGGTTCATGGAGCCTCTTGGCTAACTACGACATAACCAGTCATATACGGAATCTCGAGGAGAAGGTGGCACGATACGAGAATACTAACATCGACGGTACTGCATATCACATTCTATTTACCCCCAGACTTCCACCCACTGACATTGCCCATGACAAGACCAGCCCCCGGCAGGTTCTGAACCACCTGCTTCCGCAAACAGCCCATCATCGTCCGAAGCTTCAGAGGCATCTCCAATATCTGCAATCCAGGTGGAAGAAACTGTTGCACATCTTTCGCCAATCCCTCCACAGCCTCAACTTGTTGGTGCTGAAGCAACGACCTCAAGCCCCAAGACCAACCTAACACCGAGAAGTAAGATTTCCCTCAAATCCTGCCTGTATTACCACACTAAGTGATTGGTCCACCATTATATAGGTCTTGCGCCGGCGACGTCTCTCTCTTCCAGCGAGACCTTTAGCTCCGAGATTCGCACTCTGCTGGCTGAGCGGTCACGACCCAATCCACCTTTGGCTTCCAGTCAAGCACACAATGCTACGCCAGGGCTCACCAGTCACAGCCAACTGGGCTCTAATAAGATCAAGCACTGGCCTACAGAGGAAGATGCATACAGCATGTTGAGCATTGTTGTTCTGAATGTGGGTATATCGCAACACCTTTTCGATGCAAGAGCATTCTCAGACAATCTTTCCTTGCTCTTCGACCACGATACAGCAGATGATAAGGTTCCTGAGCTGTGGTATGCCGAGTGTCTCCTTGTGTTTGCGATTGGAAGACTTCTTCAGGCCAAGTGGGATAACAGATCCCAATTGCCAGGGGATGAGTTCTTCCAAGAAGCGATTAAACGCCTGCCAGATATGAGTGATTTGAGAAAACAAGGGGTCCTTGCAATCGAGCTCATGGGGTTGTGCGCCCTCTACTTACAGATTTCGGATCGCAAAGAAGACGCCTATCTCTACGTGGGTTATTATTCCAACTCGGAAACCATCTCATTGACGTTTACTTCGTAGGCAAGCACCGCCCTCCGTTTGTCACTGAGCCTCTCTCTTCACAAGTCTGCATCTCACCAAAAGAGTAAACGCTCCGAAGCAGTTCACCGAAACCGACTTTGGTGGTCCATCTACATGCAGGAACGGTTGGTAGCCCTCTGCTGTATCGTCGTCATGTGCTGATACAATCCCAGGAGACTTGCGGCTGCTGTTGGCTTTCCGGTGAGTATCTCAGACAGAGCAATCACCACAGCGCACCCATCGGATCAGATCGGCTACCCATCTGCTGCTGCTATTGAAGTCAATGTGAAGCTGGCGCAAATCACCGGTCGCATTACTACGAGTTGGTCACCCAGTTCATCCCTTGATACGTCACGCTGACTTCCTTGAGCTATCTATTCGCAAAACAATGAGTCCGAGGGGACTTTCATCAAGGAAGTACAGGACATACTACACTCACTACATAAAATCGAAAACGAGATGCCTGCCGAGATCTCCGGTGGATCTCATCCCACTGAGCTCTTGCTTAACGAAGCATCCTTGTCTAGTTCTCAGTTGTCAGCAGCGAGAACCATTTCATCTCTCCATTTGACGGTGAATCAGGTAAGAGGAACTTTCTAGATAATGGAATGCCCCATTGACCATGGCAGAATGTCATGTACGCCGTACGACCGATCCTATTATACATGGCTCACAGCAGCAGTGGAGGAAGTGACATATGCACATCCATGAGCCCTAAACTCCGTCGACTTGCCGGTACATGTATTGAAGCGGCCCGGAAGAGCTTGGTCATTCTCCATGGATTGCGTAAACGGGACATAATCGGTTCGTGATCTGACACTACACTCTGGCCTAGTCTGAGCTGACAATCTTGACTATTAAGCCAGACACGCGTTCCTTGATCTGGACTGTCTTTTCTCCACCGGTTTCATTTTTGCTCTCGCTGTCATAATCAACTCAGATAAGGTACATGCGGGTGAAGGCATAGAGACCGTTCGAGGCATCCTTATGCATCTCTCAAATTTAGGGAATCAGGCAGCAACAAAGCGTTTGACAGAGATTGATCAGATGTGTGCCAGCCTTGGTCTGGAAACCGAAACGCCAAACATCCACATTGGAGAGCCGCAAGCACTCATGCAGCCAATCTCTCTCAGCTCAGGAAGCCAGGCTGCATTGAGACAACCACAAGGCCAGACGGCTGTTACTCAGAACGCGATTAATGGGAATGAGTTCGGTGGGGGAGATACGGCAATGGCTGGCGTAGACGATCTCAGCGACATCATGCTCGAAGGGGAAGATGACCTGTATTGGATATATCATAATACATCACTCTCACTAACTGGTGTAGAGCAACTAGATTGGGAAAATCTGGACTTTCAAAGTATTTAGTATTTAGCATCTTCAAACTTGTCTACCCCAAGCATCTGCAGCTTATGGCCTCCGCTCGTTTGCTATTCCGAGATCTGAGCCTTCACGCATACCGTGCCATTCTTCACGACCGAGACGTCGACTTTGCCCGGCTGCTCGCTGGGAAGAGCCTTGATCTGGTAGGGTTCCCCCGAGTATATAGGTGCCAGTAGCCTATAACTGATCTCGCTCGGTTCTGCCCCAGATACGCCATGTACGTCGCGCCAGTAGTCGAGCAGATTGATTAGGTTGAGCGGCCCATGGACGACAATACCCGGATGATTCTCAACGCCTTGACTCCAAGCTGCATCGTAGTGTATTCGATGGGCGTTGAATGTTAGTGCTGAGAAGCGGAAGAGGGATATCGGAGACCATTTCATCTGACGCTCTGGATAGCCTACGTAGTGTGAGCGGATTTATCGTATTAAGGAGAAGGTTAACATACCTTTTGACGACGGCTCTATAGTTTGGACATTTGTCGGTTCTGTAATCAACATGGTGGGCACTGATGTGTTTTGGGAAGGCTCTGGAAGCTCGGTGCGGAATATCCAAGACCTAACAGCAATTGTCAACCTGTGTTGCTATGAAGGAATGAAGAATTTTGTATCACCTTTCATCGACTAGAGATAATCCCCGTGGGCCCCAAAACTCTTTTCGAACAGTAACTACTATCATTTCGGCTCCGTCTCGACTCCTCTTCGGCTCCGCAGTAAGCAAAGCTGTGCGTTCTTCAACCTCCTCTCCAACCTGCAGAGGACGGCCTTTGGTCCATTTCACACGCCCTCCTGCCCACATACGCCGGGTGAATGGTGCCGGGGCATTGAAGCTGCGATCGGTTCCGTCTGGTCCTAGATCGCTTTCTGTTCCGTTTGGGGTAAAATAAACCAGATGATAGCCTGGAGGAATGGGAGTGCCATTTGCCGGGGCCGTTTCTGAAACGTCGAGATCGCGATGAAGCTGTGGTCGGTTAAGAGTAAGGCTTAGCTTCTGAAGCTGATTGCCGTCCAGGATTTGTCGACGTGTTGTAGTACGACCCTTGTGTTGATCCAGAAGCTGAAGGACAGCGTCCGAGGCCGAATATCTTGCAGTTGTAGACGCCTGACGACTACACCGATAGCCCAGACGCAATGTGCTACAGAAACGGGGGGCGAGTAGAGGTCTCATGATAGATGATGAATAGAGCTGATTTGTGGATAGTAGCTTAGGAAGAAACACGACCCAATCTTATAGCCCGACGTGCAAAATGCTAACGCCCGGCTTTACTTTCCGGAGTCGGTTATCAAGGCCGCCAACCGAAGAAACCATTATTCCGTGGTGAAGAGATAGAACAATAAATGTTGGAGTCATATTGAGTCTCGCTCGTTTCGAGGAATGGACATATGGGCGGTTGGTATTTCACTTGGACGAGCCTGGAGACAAGGAACCTCAAAAAGGTTTAGCATTAACAGCAATTCAGGATGTATTCTACAAGGCCGAAGCTCACTAGTATAATTACTTCTTATGCTCTAATAGCTACGAGGAAGGCCGAGTACCTTCTCGCTAATGTAGTTGAGGATCATCTCGCGGCTCACAGGTGCAATTCGTGGCACAAGGGACTCCCTGAACCACCTTTCCACATCATACTCGGCCGCATATCCCATTCCACCGTGTGCCAGGACAGCCCGCTCGCAGGCAGTAAAGGCAGCCTCGGCTGCGAGATACTTGGCGCTGTTGCATGCAACTCCCACCGAGGCTGGGCTGACCTTGATATCAGAGTCTCCCTGGTCACTGCTGCTCTCGTCGTACAGCCTGGCTGCGTGATATGTGGCCAGCTTGGCGCTTTCGAGCTGCATATACGCATCTGCCAACGGGTGTGCTATAGCCTGGTTCTGACCGATCGGGCGCTGGAAGACCTTTCGATCCTTGGCATACTCAGCCGCCTTTTTCAACGCTGCATAGCCAAGCCCAAGAGCCTCCCCAGCAAGGAGGCATCGTTCGGCATTCATACCATGAAGAATTATCTTAAAGCCTTGGCCCTCTTCTCCAATTAGGGTATTGGCAGGGATATTATATTTATCGAAGAAGACCTCGTTTGCATCCACAGCCTTTCCTCCCATCTTCCTGATCTTTCGCAAATCCAGGCCAGGCTGGTCGCGATTTAGATCGATGCAGAATAACGATAGTCCACTGCTTGGCTTCTTCGGGTCCAACGGAGCTGTCCGCGCCAAAAGAATCATCTTTGATGCCACTTGAGCACAGGTGATCCAAATCTTCTGGCCACTAATATCATATGAACCATCGGATTGCTTGGTAGCCGTTGTGGACAGCCGTAGCGTGTCAAGACCACTATTCGGTTCTGTGACGCCAAAGCAAACACGCCATTTGCCCTTGATGATATTCGGTATAATACCCTCCAGCTGTTCTTTGGTGCCGAATTTCGCTAAGGGCTGTGTCGCATATACGTTTGCATGGATGGCTTGGGCGCCCGCCATGCCCGCACCGCTTTCCGTGATTGTGTGCATCATCATAGTGGCTTCAGAAATGCCCAAACCCGACCCCCCGAGGGCCTCAGGCAGAGCTATGCCCAGCCATCCATCCTGGGCTAGAGCCGCGTGAAAGTCGTGAGGGTCCGTCTCGGTTTGATCTCTCTCCTGCCAGTACGTATTTGGAAAGTTTGAGCACAGCTGACTGACAGCTTCACGGACTGTCAATTGCGTCTCTGAGAACGAAGTTGTTTCCATAAGGTGTCGCGAACAAGTGGCGGAGAATGAGCGGCTGGCGTGCTGTGGTAGACTTCGCCATAACGAGAGGCTGGAAGGACGCGTCAGGCGGGGCAGTGCCCTTGCAATTGACTGAGACATTCTTTCTGGGTTCAGGGTTCAGGGGGTATTGGTGGATGAGTCTCTGCATGGAAAGGCTCGCAGCAGCATATGTTTATAATGGCTGCAGTGAATTAGTGAGCGTCAGAGGAATAGCCGACACCGGCCTCTGCATCCGAGTGTGTGGCCGGTCTAACCTGATATGGCAATATCCGAGACCCTCGGATTGTGGTTCCAGTGCCCGGTTAATGGTTCCGGTGCTTAGCTATCCAAAGCGGCTCCTAGAGAAGCCTCTACCATAGTTATTAGTGATAGTGCTATATAGGTTGCCATAGGTATTCACCTTTTGAATATCTTATAAAAAGGCTTAAGAATTGATACATTCTGTATATATAGAGTAATTTGCTTGAACTTGCCTTCTCACTTATAAAGTTTCTCCTCAATTGGCTCCGCCATAACCTGTTCTTCCAAATCAAACGCCAGATGACCGATGCCGTCTGGGCGATTTCTATTTCTAAGTGGAACAACCAGGACATTCAAAGCATGACGGATCATCCCAGACAAGATCATACGTATGCCTATCTATAAATCCGTCTGGCGTGAGAGTCTTGCTTGAAAGCATACATCGCCCGCTCCTGTAACCAGAACCCAAACACCACTTGATCTTCTTGCAGATGGCAGCACATTTACCAGATGAACTCTGGTCAGGATAAGTACCACTATCGATTCCAAAGGATTCGGACAACATTCCCGAGTAATTACACATAACGCCATCCGCGCTCACACGTGTACAAGAGTCGCCAGGCTTGTAGTTGCAGGTTGGACTCTTGGGAAGAGGCGCGTTACTGAGAACGCAGTTTGGACACGTCCAGCAGGACCTATGGCTCCAAACACTGTTTTTAGGGTCCAGACCAGGATCATCGTAGTTTGGATCAGGGTCCGCAAAGTCGGATGTCTTAATCTTGGTGGTTGTGAAGAGACAGCGGTTCTCCATTCCGAAGAAGCCAGACGATTCGCAGTTCTCCAAGGTATCGCAGATTGCCGCACACTGCTCTGCACTCTCCTGTATAGGATACATTGACCGAGGCACGGTCCAGGATTGTCCGGTGAAGACACCTCCGCCAATGCAGACATAGTCGTTGTTCTCAACACTTGATGGGTTGATCTCACACTGCTGGCCTCGGTTGTTGTGGCAAACGCCTGTTGGCTGAGCAGCTTTAGTGGTCGTGATATGTGTCGTTGGTTCGCGGATCATAGTAGTGGTAGGATCCGAAGTTGTCAATTCGCCACCAGAACTACACTTGCATGAGAAACATTCCATACCGAACCAATGGACCATTTGGCTGTCTCTTCCATCACGTATATCGTCTCGAGTAACAAGAGTGTTGGAGTAGAAACACCGGCCCGAGAGTCTCTGGAAACCAGCTGACAAACATCCTGGTAGAGTCTTGCAGATCTCAGCACACTCATCGTTGCTGCTGTACCAGTTCGTTTGAGTGGTACCAACTTCTTCACCAGGAAGAGTATAGATGGCATCACTATTCACGAAAACGCCATTGAGATCGCAGCCGAAGTCTTCGACATGTAAATAGTAATCTTCGATCGTATTACATGTTGGCTCGCATGCAGTATTGATGGGCTGGGAAGGTTCTGTTGTAGTGACAGGCTGTGAAGTAGAGCCAATCTCTTGTGATACTGGGCCAGTCGATTCAGCCTTACTAGTCTCTCCAGCAGCTAAAGAGGTCGGAGATGTTTTGGCAGCGGCAGTACTAGTGTTGCCTTCTGAAGTGCGTTCAACTGAGGAAGCTGGTTTTATCTCGCTGGTCTCGGACGCAGCGGTGGTTCTTTCGGGGTCAGAGCCGGTGGATTTGGTGTGAGTAATAGTGGCAGAAGTGTCTTCTTGAGGGGTTGTTGAGATGGGTTTTGCGATGCTTGTGCTTTCTAAAACACCGTTACCAATTGATGTGAGAGTAGGGGATTCTTCAGCCCTGATCGCAGTGGTACTTTCAATAGCAGGGCTCCCACCCAAGTCAAGCTTGAAGTTGTCGATATTCTCCGGGGTTACTTGATCGGATATGAAGATTGAATCTACCAGGATAGAAGAAGTACCAGCACCAGAACATGTCAGGGAGATAGCAAACGTTGGCGAGTCAGAGACAGCCTCAACCTGCTGAAGCACCCTGGCCCACGAGGATCCTGGGATGGAGGCAGGTTGAGAATAGAACTGTGTGTTGCCAAACTTCGCACTCGCAACACATCCTTGGCTCCCAGCTGAGTTGATGTGATAATAGAACTGGATAGTGTACTTCCTTCGTGGGATTGACCGCACTGTCTGGAAGATACTAACAAAAGAGCCAAAGAGGCTTCGCTTGGTGTCGCCGTTGCCACTGGCACTCAAAGCAGCACAGCCGTCATCGACACTACCGTCAGCACGGTAACATCCCCCTTGGTGGAATTCGGCATTTCCAGAGGCGCCGAAGTTTGTGAGGCCACTCGGGCTATTTGGGTCGCGATTGGCGAAAGAACCTCCTGAAATAGCGTTGGTGATGATGATGACTTCCTCTGCAGTTGTTGTTGATGACTGGGGGACAGTTAAGCTAGGAACTTCAGTGGTCTCGACAGATGATGTGATGGTGTGACTTTCGAAGATTGTTTGGCTGCCCGTGGAACTCTCAGCAACATCGATTGTCGGGGCGGATGATGTAGCAGAATTGCTGCTCGCGGAGGCTCGGCTACTAGGCTTGCAGGGACCACCAGCACAAAGCTCTACCAGAGCCAGGCTTACGAGAGAAATTCTGAACCGCATTACGAAACAAGCCAGTAAAGAAAACCACAGAACGAGTCTCTACAAAGACTGAATAGATTCATATCTTGGGGAGAAATTAAACTGCCGGGTTTGCCATTTGTACCTGACCCCTAAAAACCGAGCAAGCCTCACTCAACTCAGCTGTGTAAACTATTTAGCACTATTTGACACTTGGCGGTTAATAGCCGTCTCTTCTCGTAACATTGGGGCTAGTTAGATATCACTATTGCTAACTATTGGCAGCCTCAACGAGTTGCACCCATGCAGGAACAGGTCTGGACCCTGAAACACTAGCCCTATTAGTTAGTAGTGAGCACTAACACCAATAAAACTAGGACAGCAGCTCCACTCGAAACTTGACAGGTATATTAGCAGCTAGAGATGAGTGTCAGTGCAATTGAAATACAAACAACTGTATTTCTCGGTGAGACTCTGATTAGGATTGGCGGGTCGGTTTGGGCACTCAGCTCTGCATGGCTTAGGAGAGCAGAACCTATACCCAAAACCATCAAGTCGGCCAATCGCTGAGCTTAAAGCACTCGTTGGTTCTAAAGTAAGGCTGAAAACACCCCACCACCCACTAAGCCCCTGGCGATCACTAAAAAGTCTCTTCTTTCCCAACTTAGGCATCTCTAGAATTTATTCTTAAATCTTCGCCTGTTTTTAATTGCTACCATGGGCTTGTCCAACTATGTAACTCCCTCGCCTGCATTCAAAGCTCTACCAAACGAGTTGATTGGTGCTATCTGCGCTCTGCTTTGCAATGGCGACATTAAGAGTTTACACCTGACTTGTCGGGCCTTGGGGGACAAGTCGCCTCTGGGATTCGACCGCGTCTTCATCTCTTCCAATCCATGCAATGTCGAGGTCTTGCTCTTGGTCGCTAGGTATAACCTTTTCCGTTATCGCGTGAAAGAGATTATATGGGATGACTCCGTTTTGATAAGACTCCCTAGTATAGATGGCGATGGCCCTTGCGACTACAGCGCGGATGAGAATAATCCTGATGATTATGCTGCGAATCAGTATAAAGAATGGATTCCGCGAGATTTTGTGCGTCTTTGTTAAGAAAGCATCTTTCTAACGAGGGGCAGATTGTGGGAAAAGAATAAATACCAGGGCGAAAACGAAGTGAAGAAGCAGGTCGACAACCCAATGCCCTCTCGAGACTTACTAGCGTATTATAAAGACCTTTTCTATTAGCAGAGGGAATTTTTGTTATCGGGCGCAGATGAAGAAGCTTTTCGGTATGCCCTATAACAATTCCCACATCTTACCAAGGTCACCATTACACCAGCGGCGCATGGTTATCTGTTCATGCCACTTTATAAAACCCTAATGATCCGAGGATTCCCATCTGGGTTTGTATATCCAATTCCTCGCACCTGGCCATCTGATGAGACTCTCGGGTGTGGTGGTCATGAAGATTGCTCAGAAGGATGGGAAAATGACGACGAAAGGAGACAGTGGCGCGGATTCTGTATAGTTTCCAAGGCTCTAGCCGATTATGCGGAGAAAGAAAATTTGCACATCTCTGAGCTTGATGTGGATAATCACAAGCTCACCACCGGGATCGACTACACTCTCTTCGACAAGCCAAATACAGAGTACGACAGTCTTTGCAAGATTGTTGCGCGGCCCGGCTTTAGACGCATTGTACTCTCGTTGACAACGGGATACCGCCCGAACTTTGATGCCGAAGATTGGAACATTTACCGAAATGGCAGGGTATCCAGCCTTCTGGCCAAAGCACCTGATCTGGAGGAAGTTGTCTTGCAGACCAACTATGATTTGACTTCTTGGTCTTGCTCTATGGAAGACTCTATATCACTCTTGGATGTCTTTCCCATCGAGAATTTGTCAAGCGGAAAACTAAAACACTTTGGACTTTCCGGAATGCAAATCAGGCAGAATGATGTTATTTCCTTTCTTGGCAAGTTCCCACCAACATTAAAATCAGTCAACCTCAGCTTTCTAGCCCTAGTCCAGGGTCAAGGAAACCATGCTACGATATTGGCTGATATTCGAGACAAGTTAGGCTGGAGGCATCGACCTATCAGTCAAAGAATCAAGGTCAGCGTTTCGACGATACTCAACCAATTCAACAAAGGCCGCTATATGCGCCTTGACAGAGAGGTTCAAGAATGTATTTACGGTGATGGTCCATGTCCATTAATTGCTCAGCAGGGGCGGATTCATGCTCATTTCTCGTTTGGTACCGGCATTGTTTATGATGAGTTCGACCCTAGCTTTGCGATACCATACGAAACGAACAGAGTGCGTCTGGGGAGACGTGCTGGTTTCTCCGGTAGCATTGTATGATTCAATAGATACAAATATGTTGCCATCTGGCAGCCATTACCCTGAGCCTCGGCTGTGGTCGGACTGAATCTAGTGCTACCTCGTACGTGAGGACGTTCTACTTTGGAAGTATGATGGCTCAACTCGACGCTCAAATAGTAAAATTATTTAGAATAATAGAAGGCATGTATAAGAACATTAAGGCCCCCCTCTCCCGTCTTGAAAGTGATTACCATCCGGCCGAGACGTGCGCATTAGCGGAAAACTTTCAACGCCACTCTCGCTGCTTGGTATGGGTGGTGTTTCAGGCTCAACTGGCTGCTCAACAATGACAGCTCCTGATGGATTCATGTCCGGTCGTACTCTAGACAAATACGCTTCAGTGGCAAGCTTATATAGCTGCCATACGGCTTGAAGAAGCACAAGGTCAGCCACGATGACAGCAACGATGAGGTTGCCGGCTGGCTTAAGTCGCGGCACCTGACAGACATAAGATGTCAAGATGACCGATGGTTTGATACCTAGTGAGCCTGTAGACTTCCCTAAGACGGCATAGCTATCATTTGCCGGTCCTGGAAATAGATTCACCGCCGACTTTAGACCTGTGAAACTGGATGTAAAGTCTGTTAACAGCTTGGTGTCTGTGAGGATATTAGACTCCGGTTTTGTCTGGCCCAGGTCTACCATTATAGTCGAGTAGGCAGCTTTTGCCAGAGTATCTGCCTCAATCCAGATCATTGGCCGTTCATTCGTCTTGTTCAAATTTTCTGCTGTCAGCGGCCCCGGTATGTTTGGACAACAGAACACCCCATCGATGGTAGTGCCAACGAAGCGATAGTCGAGTCTAAAAAAGTTCAGGTCCTGAATATCGGGGAAGTCCTTGTCGGCAGTGAACGAGATGCTTCCTTTGCTCAGCTCCGTGGTATTCTTGCCGTTGCTGAAGTCGCCCCCTGGGTTCTTCAACATTAACGTGGTAATGGACCAGTACGTCGACATTAGAGACTCGCCCCACCAAAGGCTTGCCTGTGTTGTTTGATTACGGCTTAGAAACCCACTGCCCAGAAACGTGTGGAGCTTATCAAATGATATGCCGGTAGGGACATAGTCATAGGTTTGTGTGAGGTCGAAAAACACCCCGCCAACTGGAGTGTCTATTTGGCAGGTGATATAGGATCGGAGCACAGCGCCCCATTCGCGAAAAGCAATTTGATTTCCAAATCTGTCTATGGACTCGAAGTTGATTTCCACCGAGTTAATAGAGCAGTTCTGGAGGACGTTGTTGCTGTACGTGAGGGTTGGCGAGATGATCTGCTCTCCGTTATCTCCATTCCGCCACACACTTGTCAAGGTATACGTAAGAGCAGTGTTGTTGGTGAAAAACGGGCTGTTGACCGGTAAACTGGCGGGTTGGCATTTAGGCCGGACCTTGGTGGTCAGGAAGGATGGGTAAGCATGCAGCCAGCCGCGCCCGGAAACGGTTGCATTCGGATCTAACGAGTCCTGGACGATGAGTTCGTAGCTGCTAGAGGCAAAGTTCATAAAGGTGAACAAGGCGAGAAACACGATGCCCCCGATTATGGCTGCTGGGGTGAACCATCGGAACGGGAAGGGCCGCGTTACTGCGTAGCTAAAGTACGACTTGTGCTCCATACTTGCGGTGGAAGATGCTAAGATACTAAAATGAAAGATACGGGAGGGTTACAGTTATATCCATGCTATCAGTTTCAAGGACCCTAATGCCTGTCAGCCTGTCAGCCTCTCAGCCCGGGCAAAAATGCCTCACAAAGACCCTTGTTTACGGCACAGTCAAGTTATTTTTGAAATGGGCCAGGCTACAGCATGCGGCTTACCACTGGATTAATATTGATCCAAATCGCGCCCTATCGTTCAACAGACCACCTTATGATTCGCCGAGTGGATAAACATTTAGAAGCCTTTTACCAAGCAACGAAAAGTCTATGATATTTAGTACTACCTGTAACAAACTATTTCCGTAATCCGTCAAAGTGAGGCCATGGTACTCGAGACAATTCGTAAGTGCATCATGTTTCACAGCTACGAGCGCCATAACCTCCAGACATTACGCGCAACTGTCGCTATCTGGTGACGACCATCCCAGATGGGGTAGAAGCCAACGGCAAGAAGTGTCCACCAAAGCCAAATAAGAGATACCACCGTCCACGCGGTAAAGAACTAAGACGGAGTCAATCGGTCAACTTATAAATTAGAAGGCATAAGACAGTCGACTGCGTACCTCTTTGCTGAATATGTACTTTGCCGCATACATAGGAAGCGGCCAAAGCACCCAATGGCCGAGAAATGTGGCAATAGACCACCAAAGAGCATATTTCGCTCACCGGCGCTGAGTGAGGTCGTTGGGAGTCTCGGCTGCAGTGCTTTCTGTTGTCGTACTGTCCGCCGTCGTCTTATCGATACTCTGAGAATTATCTGCCTGATTGGCGATCCCGTCCCATTCGATAGCCAGCCTTTGTTCTTTGAAGTCTTCCCAGTTATAGTCATCAGGTCGTATATATGTGACCACAACGCTGTAGAGCAATGGGCTGAATAGAGAGGCCACGGTGCCGTACATGCAGGGTAAAGTGCCCCCTGTAGATGCAACAGTTACTTCTCCAGAGAAAGAATACGCAGAGCCAAGCCAGACTCCAAGACCAGTTGCCATCCCGAGGAATGCGGAGCTGACGGCGGCGAGCTTACTCTGCTTGCGCCAGATAATTGTGAAGATGAGTGGTATAACACCAGGACATGTAAGAATACCTAATGACTCTAGTTAGCTGATGTTGTTAAAAGAAGGTCGACATATTTTACCTAGCATGTAGAGTGTCCAGCCCATATCTACTCCGATTTAATGTAACATGGCTGTGAAACCCGCCGCCACAACGCCGAAGAAGACGACTCCAATATGACCCCAACGAATCACTTCTTCGTTGGTGGACTCTTTGTTGAAGTATACGCGGTAGATATCAAAGGTCAAGATAGAGGAGACGGCAAGAATCTGTGCTGACAGAGTTGATGTGACGGCCATGAAGGTCATTAGAAGTACCGCAACGGCGCCTCCTTTACCAGCAACTGCGACTGCTACATAAGGCAAAGCAAGGCCGTTGGTAATCTCAGCACTAGTCATGGGCTACCAATAAGTTAGTAATTCGGTCTCTAGTCAGCAGTGGTGGGAATACTACTGACCCCTGGATATGTGGGGAAGATGGGAAGTGCTTCGAGTCCCAGTGAGGCCATTCCCACGATGGTGCCCAGTGACCAGGGTATGCTGAAGTAAGAGATCCCTCCGATAACGTAACCCGGAACCACAGCGCTCGGTGATGCAGCGAACGCTTTGAGAAAATAGCCCGTGTCCATCTACTGACGTTAGTTGCTAGCATGCAACAGCCGAAAGATCACGTACAATTACAGCTCCTAGGTCGGAGATGAGGAGAATGATAGCAAAGTATATACCCTGTTGAGAAGTCATAGTAAGGAGAGAACCCTCATAATTGCCTTCCACAACATGAGCTTCCTGAGCAGCCACGACTAGGTCATACAAACCTCCGATTGAGCCAACGGATTCTGACGTGATCACCTTGGCTGTCAGCCAACAGCTTAGGATGAGGATGGTGAAGGTATGGATGTAGTCCGTAAGGAACCTTGCGTTCAAGTCAGCAGATATCGTTGATCAAATGCTCTTTATAACGTACGTAGCTTTGATACCGCCGACAAGTGTGTAAAGGACAACACCAAGAGGTAGCAAGAAAGTAGAAGCCATGATATGCATCCCGGTCCTATGCAAACGATCAATTGTGTACTTACGTCATCAAGATAAAGAGCTTACAGAAATGTGATTGCTGCCGATGCTCCCAGGATCATGTTGATGGTGTTGAGGAGATTATTTACGATAGCCAAGATGTGAAGCTCAGATGTGCCACAGTACCTACCAAACAAAACTCAGTATGTCAACAGGCTTATTTGACACAACAGCAACTTACCGTCTCGAATGCGAATAACTTCCAAAATGGTATGCGCTTCAGGAACGCGCCCTTTGCATACAGTTCCCAAGTAACCAAAGAAGACGATAACCGTTGAGCAGCCAGCACCATACCAAAACGCGCCGCTTGTTCCGTAGCTGTTTGTCACCAAGACGCAACTCAATAGCGCGGTACTCCACAGCCACGACTGCATTCTGGTCAGCATATCGATTGGAGAAGATTGGAATAGCGTACCGAAACAACTGCTGATGCAACAAGGCCGGTCCGTACTCTTCTGTTGGCAACCATAAATCTGCAATTGACCCGTCAGTTACAGCTCCTGGGCGAGCATCCAAATTGCCTACGTTTCCACTTTGGAATTGTCCTCATGTAGTGTCTTTTTCAGGATCGCAGTCACCCATCATGCCTATATTAAACAGTTAGCACGTACCGTCTTTCATGTTATATTCGGTATGAGACTGACCAAAGGCGAATGCCAGTCCAGCGGCTACCACGACGCCATTTCCAACAGATTGCGGTAGTGGCGAGGGGACTACAGAAGTCTCGTCTGAGCGCTGATTGAGATTCATGATGACGTTGACGAGGAATCATATGTTGAATCGAGAGGTCTCATCAGCCTGGGCCTGATGAACATCTTATACAAATTCTTAGCGCATGTAACATGGGACTCGTCCATGGCCACCGAGTGCTCAAGGTTGATAGAAATGGCGAAATCGCGCCCATGTAAGGCTATACGAAATCAAAACCCGATGATGTTATCCGGATTATAAATGTCGTAAGAAGAGAAATCCATGCGACATAAGAGGGAAATTTTATTTACAGCCCATAAGAGCGAGTGAGCGACTCAAGTTACACCCTTATCTTAATCATCAAGGTCCAGAATTAGACCGAAATCTGGGGTTTCGACAGGGTTCGCGTCCCAACTTCCCAACACGGTTTAACGCCGATCGCATCATCCTTAGTTAATCTGCTCTCCCGGGATTACAGAGAGTAATTTGTCTGTCACCCCACCTGGTCCAGAGGTTCAAACCTTTACATCACAAGAAATCAAACAAAGACCCTCCCGATGCAACAAAATGAATCGCATGCACCCAATTCGTGCCGAACCTGCCGGCAGAGGCGAGTCAAGTGCGATAGGCTGCTCCCCACTTGTCAACGCTGCGCATCCCTGAAGCTACGGTGCTTAGGGTATGAGCGGAAGAAGGGACTTATATGGACCAATAGCATGGCAACCAGAGGAAAGATGATGGGTAAAGCGACGTTTGATACTTGCTCTGAATCAGAGCATAATGCGACTCCACGGGGCCATGGTACTCGAGTCACACCTATGACTGGCAGAAGAGCCACACAAGCTATCTCACCGCGCTGCGTACAGCAATATCAACCAAACGGAAATCTCTACAATGTCTCAAACACGAACTGCAAATTCATGCCGAGAAAAACAGTGATGCAGTAATTGCCGCGGTTCTGTTAGTCGTTAACCTGGATGTGGTATAATTCGGAGGGCGAGGCTGGAAACATCATCTACGAGGCGCACAAGAGCTGGTTAAAACCCGAAAAGCGCTGGTAATAGACAGAACTTCAGACTCAGCAAATTGGTTACGGTACTTTGATACGGCTTGTACGACGTGAGAGCAACCCTCCTAGGATATGTACTGCTTAGCTGACTGTGACGATAGGTTTGGGATAATGGGATCCACACTTGCCCCGTCGCACTCTTTTGGCTCTCAAATGTTCATGCCTTTTGATTCTTGTTTTCTGGATACTCTCCGACGATCTGAGCATCAACCTTGGCTTGGCTGTCCGGCAGATCTGCTCTCGTTCCTTCATGTTATCAACACCTTACGCACCACATCAAGCAATTCCAACCAGTCAGATGATATTGTTAAAACGCTTCTTGATGCCTTGAATGACTTTTCGCCGTCGGCATGGGCCAACGACTTTCCTGATCCTCAGCATTATCAGTCACGATATCACCTTGCCCATGCATACAAGGCAGCAATTGCTATCTACGCTTCTCATGTTATCAAGCCAACATCGGCTCATCCATCTCTACGCGGACCTTATATCTTGCACTTGACACAACTTGGGGTATCACACATGTTACAGATACCTGCTAATGATTTCCACATTAAAAGCCTACTATGGCCGGCTTTTATTTCAGGTGCGGAGACTCAAGATATCGATCTGAGGCAGAAAGTGCAGATGATCATTAAACAAATTTGGGTATCTTCGTGTTGTTATAATGTGAGAACAGCGGCTGGGATGCTTGAAGTGATCTGGGGGCGGAGCCAAGATGATTTTGCAGATAGATCTTGGCTGGATTATATCTGGGAGCAAGACGAGAGCTGGTTGTTTCTTTGAAATGGTCTAGAAGAAATCTCTTAGTGGAAAACTCTCATGCATGGCTCATTACTGAGTAAATGTAGACCATCTGTCAACTGTTGCTTATCTGGTAAAGTGATGGAACTCCGTTATTGTCTCCGCCATGATCAAAAGCTAGCCATCTAAGACAGTAAATGTAATATGGGGACGATCCGCTCACGACTATCATTTTCGATGGCGCAATCGTCATGCCCAAAAGGGGAAATTTTATGAGAAGTGAAATATTGCGTGACGCCTAGCTAATCCTGGTCCTTTTCAGGCTAGCCTGCTACTTGATAAGGAATATCTTTGGCTTACCTGGGCGTTTCCGGCCCTGAATTATAAAGGGTTTCATTCGTTGAAACGGCCCTCATTAAAGGCAGGCTGTAATATGTTTACCGCTTGTCGAATCTCGGCAAAATCTTACAGATAAGACCCCTTGAGCGTCCGTCGGGAACTGCTTTGACTGACGAAGTAGGAAGGATGTGTACTACTCCGGCATGCCTCTGAAGCAGCATCTCCGTGATTGCACTGGTGAGACTACAGTTACTATCGATCTGAAAACCGCGTCCGTTATCGGTCTTCCAGGCTGGCGGTCCGATACTTTGCGAACCAGGTAATGACCTGCTTCCAGTCGTCGTCATCAGAGCAGGGCTGCCAAAGAATCAAATATTAAATTGACTTTTAGGGATTTTATTCAACAATCTTCTGAATTCATGTAGAGTTAGTGAAATTAATGTTATTTATAAGATTTAACTCATAAGAATTACAGATCTTATTTCATCGATAAGTCTATTAGTTCGAGACAGACCGGATAAAAGATTAGATAAGGTATCTCGTATTTGTTCTTCAGATAGCCTGGACGGAAAAAAGCTACCCTGTATGTATTTAAAAGATTGTGTAAAACCCTATAACTAAACCCAATTAAATAACTTAGGGTATTAGTAACTTAATTCAAATGCCTAAATTGCTATTTCAATCTAAACTGATTCGATTCAAGTTGATTTCGCTGTTTTAACGTGGGCATTGTCAACTGGGATCGCAACGTCAGAACACATCTGAGTGCACGAGTTTGGCAACCAGATACGGCCGCAACCAACGGTTCCAGATCTGCTCTTTACACATCTGTCTACAATAGTCCAAATTTCAAGCAATAGAATGGCATTCAGCCAGCGCAGGCTGCAGATAGAAAATCGAAAGCGCCAAGTCTGAGGAGTTCAAGGCGGAGCTATGTTAATCCGCGTGGACTCTTGAACCTATTCCAGGGGGGCGAGCATGACCTCACTAAACTTGGAACAGCTAGCGTCTACAGGCTTGATAACAAGGTCGGAACCTTTATGCAGCAATAATTTGAATCCTGAACTCCATTACAGCTCATCAAGGATCCACGGCCTTGTATCGCGAATCTAATTCGCCATCTGGCCGACTCTTATCAATTGACTCGAACCATGGAGATAACCTCAATATGCGGCGGCCACCCATTCCCCAGGCAGGCAAAACGAAATAAAACTAATGTCGCGTAAGCATCCCTAGAATCAGCCCCGTATTTATCATGCATTTGCATCTTATGGATCGTCATGAAACTGTTTCTAACCTCTAATATACCCTTTACAGTTGCTTGCAGTGTCGTGAGCGAAAGGTCCGTTGCTCAGGTACATGTCCGTGTGCAAATTGTACGCGTCGCTCAACAGACTGTGTGTTTGAGCAGGATGATCGCAAGGTTGTTGTATCCGAGAAGTGAGTGTCGGTCAATGTAAGGCTATGATGGATGCTAATATTCATCACAGCTTGCTCAAAGAGTTGAAGCGAAAAGCAGAGGATTGGGATGAGGCACAAAGGCCAACTAAGAAGACGACAAACCCTGCTATAGCTTCAAGTGAGCATCCTCCCCCCCCCACTCACCCTAGCATACCTGCTTACAAGTTTAATAAAGATGTATCGGCCGCACCATCTGACCCTGGGCTCACCACCGACGATGGACTGCCTCAAATGATTAATCCTTTAGTGACGCCCCCATCTAAATTTGTTGTAGACTATCAAGGCAGAAAACGTAAGTTTACAACAACTATTTACGGAGCATTAGACTAAGTAGTGCAGGCTTTCTAGGTCCTTCATCGACATGGGCATACAGTCGCCATGTCATGGGCTTGATCAGACAGGTATTCTCACCCTCTCATTACGCCCCTCTTTGCAATGCTGAAACAAATCCTAGTACATGGACCAAGAAGCCTCACCTGAGGTTCCACTCAACCACGATGGAGCAGCTTTCAACATAGACCTTCCCAGCATGAAGCAATCCGATGTTGTCATCAGCATGGAGAGCCTCCCTTCACTAGACTACGCTCTTTACCTCACCAACACCGTCAAGTTCCACATTGTCCAAACATATCATCTATTCGACGAGCAGCGCTTTATGCAAAACCTTATGTCTCTATACAACGATGGCCCACCACCGTTAACTGCTGAGAATAGAATGTGGTATGTTCAGTACTTTCTTGTTATGGCATTAGGCAAGGGACTGCTCACCCGAGGCATGTCTAAAGCTGGCTTACCAGGGGGTGACTACTTCATGAGAGCCATGGAGCTATTCCCAAATGCCAACGGGCTCTATCAAGACCCGATCCTGTCGATAGAGGTATGCTGCGGTCTAGCTCTGTACCTTCAGGCTGTAGATCACCGTAACAGTGCCTATTTATATGTAAGTAATCTTGTTGCATGCAAAAGAACCGATACTAACCCGTATTGAACAGCTAGGAATGGCCTTGAGAATAGCTTTGAGCCAAGGACTCCACCGGGATATTGTTAGCGGAGTATTAGACGACCCTGAGGTAACGCGATATCGCAATGCCTGGTGGACGCTTTACATTCTCGACCGCAAACTTTCGTCTCTGATGGGCGCTCCATGTTCCATTCACGACAGCGATATATCTGTTCCAATCCCCGGAGATCAGACAGCGTCACGAAAGTCAAGCGCTCTTGATATGCACATCAAGTTGTCTCGACTAAAGGCCAAGATTCTCGACAGTTTGTCACACTCGAAGAACGCAATGCAATAGTGAGCTAATGCAAAGAATAGCTGTATACGGAATAGATGGAAGACTCGATGCCTCATTTCCAAAGAATACTTTGTCTATATTGACAGAGCTCGCTCCGTTGGCAGTTGAACTGAACTCGTCGGATTTCAAACTCGACAGCCAAAGTCCAGTATCACGGGTTTCAGCAACGCTGAACCTCTGCTACCATCAGGTACGTGTTCCACATTTGTTTTGTCACGTCTGATGACTGATCGAGTGCTGCAGTGTATCGTTCTTGCTACAAGGCCTCTTCTCATGTGCCTCCTTCGGGATAAGCTAGAAATGGGCAGAGCAAGCAACGACTCCCATTGTGAGATTGTCGAACCTATCAAAGCTTTGTTGAGAACCTGTTACGACTCGGCGCATAAGTCTCTTCGTATTCTGACCAAGCTGCAATCCCAGGATCTTCTAGGTATGATGCTACGACGTTCAACCAGAGGGGCTCACTTCTTCTTGCTGACGATATTAAGAACTTTTTCTACCATTTGACCTAGACCACGCATTCTCGGCAGGTTTTGTCCTCGATCTTATATCTGCCATCCAGCCATTTCCAGATGTAGTTGGAGACTCTTATTTCGAGATCATTACGCATCTCCTCGACGCTTTGATTGCAGGTGGGAATCTCCCTGCGTGCTTTCGACGCCAAGAACTCGAGCGGCTACATGACATGTTGCATCTGATTGACCAACATGGCGATGTGCCGCAATTAGAGGGCCAGGACAACAACAACATCCTAGTTTCGGAAGAACAGGGTATTTCGCCGAATCAGTTACTCAATGTTGCAAGCATGTTAGATGGCCATCAGCATCTGAACGTTGATCTTGGTGATGTTAGTAGCTGGTTGTGGGAAGCCACTGACTTTGAAGGATTGCCATCACTTTGAACAATGTGTGATAATATGGGCTATGCCGATTATAGAATTCCAATGAAAAGATTGATACTGCGGGAGAAATGTACTTTCTCCTCGATAGCTGTTAGGCACAAATATGTTGCATAAATAGTTACATCATAACAATCACAACCTATAAGTTCAAAAGCATGCTCATTGCGGTACTAAGCATAATCTAACGCTAAAGCAAAAAATGGACGATCCACTTCTTCTATCCTCTCCACCGAGAATAGAGTACTAACGTTAATTGCAGTAGACTTCTCAGTTGGTCGGCCAGCCCGGATAATGTCGCCTGGAAAACACCACTTATCTTGGTTGCTAGTACTGACACCGATAAACACAGATTGCAGGCATGGCCCCCCGAGTGACCCAGAAACGTGGGGTACTATTTAAACATTTAAGCATTTAGATAAAATTGATAAGCTAATGGGACCTGTATTATATCCCTCATAGTCAATTACATAAATGTCAGCTCTGGAATCGGGCCACTTTGGCTATTAGCCACAGCTTGGGGTGTAAATAACAGTTGTTGGAGTACAAATTAAACTCGTTGGGGTGCAATATACTCAACCCCTGAGATATCACTCGGTCTGGGGAACCGAGCTGGCCAGATAAGCCTCGGCCAAGGCCACCGAGTCTAAACGAGACTAGCGTTAAGCTGATCGACTTAATCTGATATAAGGCCAGTGTCAGTCACAGCAGTTTTTACAAGATATCTCAAGTTGTCCGACCAACTTATTGACTTTTATTCTCCAAAATGCCCAAGCCGATCGAGAAAGAGGTCGCCGATAGCATCGGGCGTGTCGAGTCCAACTCACCTGGAGAGATGGAACAGGTCAATGATCTCCGGCGTGACTTCAAACCACGCCAGGTCTTCATGTTCTCAATTGCATGTGCGATTGGAACGGGACTTGTCATTGGTACTGGAGGTGCACTGTCCAGAGGTGGCCCTGGAAGTCTCTTGATTGCCTATCTCCTCATTGGCTGCACGGTCTTTTTCGTCATGACGGCTATTGGCGAGATGGCGACATTTCTTCCAATGAACAAAGGGTTCGGAGGTTACGCAACTCGTATGGTTGACCCGGCTTTTGGGTAAGTAATGCTTCTTGTTGGTGTTGTTTTATATATGCTTACCTCACGTTCAGCTTCGCAACCGGATGGAATTACTTCCTCAAGTATATCATCGCTACACCAACAAACCTCACGGCTGCAGGTCTTGTGATACAGTACTGGAGACCAGACCTGAATGTCGCAATCTGGATTACAGTCTTTGGCGTTGCTATCGTGACTATCAACGTACGTCCATCCATTCCCTGTGACTATTGGCATTCGCTAACCATCCGGAAGTTATTACATGTCAACAGCTTTGGTGAAACCGAATTCTGGCTAGGCATTGCCAAAGTTCTTATCATGACTGTTCTAATCCTCAGCACCCTCGTGGTTGCGTTGGGTGGTGGGCCAAACCACGACCGATCGGGGTTCCGATACTGGAGAGATCCTGGAGCATTCGCCGAGTATCTACTTGAGGGCCCAACCGGAAGATTTCTTGGCTTCTGGGCTTGCTGCTGTCAAGCATGTTTTGGATTTACTGTATGTCTCTTTCTACAGAATGGAGATCAGCTTCTAATCGTGTCAACAGGGAACCGAGGTCGTGGGTATGACCTTTGGCGAGACTCCAAACCCTCGAAAGAACGTTCCAAGAGCTGTCAAACAGACCTTTTGGAGAATTGCTTGTTTCTATATCCTTGGTGTCTTGGTCCTTGGAATGGCTGTCCCGTACGACAACGAGCAGCTTATTGGAGCTACCAAGCAATCTACCAGTGGTGGTGAGTAACTCTGTACGCAGGTTTATAATTGTTTGACTCTAATAGAGAAGGATAGCTGCATCTCCATTTGTTGTTTCAGTCAGTCTGGCTGGAGTACATGTTTTTGCCGACATCATCAACGGCTGTCTTCTAGTCTTTACACTTAGTGCAGCAAGCTCAGGTATTTAACATTCACTACGTATTCTTGCTTCTCAGCTAATTGCACTAGATATTTATTGCGCTTCTCGGTCGCTTTACGGCCTTGCCAAAGATCACCAGGCGCCGCGACTATTCGCAAAGGCTCGTGAGAATGGTAATCCCATCTTCGCAGTCAGCTTCACTTGCTTGTTCATTCTTCTAGGTTATCTCAATGCAAGCAAGTCTTCATCAACAGTGTTTAGCTATTTTGTCAGCTTGGTAACAGTCTTTGCTGTTCTCAATTGGGTCGCAATCTTGATCACCCACATTCGCTTCCGTCAAGCGCTTAAGGCACAAGGAATTGCTGTGGCCGATCTTCCATACGTTGGGTTCCTCCAGCCCTACGGCTCATACTTTTCGCTGTTTATTTCCCTGTTGGTGATTGTTTTCAATGGTAAAGTCTTCTGAATTGAAAAACTGCAAATTAATAAATACTGATGCCCACTCTAGGCTACGATGCTTTCATTCCCCACTTCAAGCCGGAGACGTTCGTCTTGAAATATCTTGGTACTGCAATTTTCGTTTTCAACATTGTTTGGTGGAAGATTGCACATAAAACCAAGTTTTGGTCGCCTAAAGAGATAGACCTCACCACTGGCAGGCGACAGTGGGAGGAGACAGAGAGCAAGAATGATGCTGAATGGAACAGCGGCTGGTTCAAGCGGGCTTTGAAGAAGTTTACTAGCTAAACATGCATTGAACCTTCAATAACAATGCTGAAAAAGGACGAGGTATCAAGATCTAAAGGTTGAAGCTGTTCATGCTATAACTTAATACTTATCACTATAGCAAAACTTAGATATTTTGGGTAGACTTGATATACTTATTGTTACTATAATGAAGAGCACTACAATATTATATATTCTGTGCTATGATACAACTCCAAGCTAGCCTGAAATCCACATAACCATTAGCAGAGGTTCGTAGAGTAGATTATCCTTTATTATACTAGCCAGTAATTGAAACTCTACGGAAAGCTTTCTTTTATGTTTACGACCAACACATGCCTCCAAAGAATTTCACTCCATCTCTAACATGAGAAAGCTAATCAGATCTTTGACTAACGCTAGCCATCATAGCGCTTACTTTGCAAGTTCCTAGTAATTACTCTTGGTGGCATCATTGGCGATAAAAAGACAGTCTCCTTTCTCAACAGGGCTCTATGCGTATATCACGTTGATGTCAGTCTCTCAACTTATTGATGTATTGATGTTTATGAAGGACTTGTATTCTACTATCTCTTTGAACTTTCATGATACAAGCTATATCGAATGTATATCAGGAATATGTCTCAGCCCTTACCAGCTTTTACAGAGACGCTCTGGGTTGAGATTCCTTGCTGATGTCCTCACGAACAACCTGATCGAACGACTTCGCCACTCTAAGAATATTATCTTGGTTGAGACCAGAGATATTAATTCGACCGTTCGATGGAAGATAGACATGGAACTGATCGATGAGCGATTGACATTGTTGGGGCGTCAGATTAAGGTACCTGCAACGTGTGATTAAGAGTAGTTATTGGCAGAAGATAGGTGAACTTACGAGAAAAGACCAGTTTCTACCAAGATATGATCCCAATTACCTGGTGTCTGTGACAAGTCAATTGTCGGAACCGGTGCATTCAGAGTTTCTACTTACCTGCAAGACTTCTGTTAATGTGTAGTGCAGTTGTTTGCGAAGACTTTTTAATCGATACTGTATGTCATGTAACTCTGGTGCCCTGTGATTTACAGTAGTATCAGTCACTAGTTTGTTCTCATTCTCGAAGTATGTTAGGTACCCACCATTCATTAGCAAGTTGTTTTGATTCTAGTACAATAGTGACCAAGCGGCTTCCATATGCAGGAGAAGACGAGAACTCCCACCGTATCAAGCATCTAAGGCGGTCGCGAACATTTCCTGCGGTCTCGCGATCAGGGCATACAGCGTGGAGAACACCGCATCGCTCGCCGTACAAAGCAAAGTTCTTTGAAAATGATTGGCATACAAACATCTCAAGGCCGAGACTGGCGAACAGTCGGACGGCATAGGCGTCTTCATCAAGTCCATTGCCCAAGCCTTGATAGGCAATATCAAAGAACACAAAGTGACTGTGTTCTTTCATGACTGAACCAAGTTCCTGCCATTGTTCTTTCGTAGGATCGACGCCTGTAGGGTTGTGACAACAGGCTTGGAGGATGAAGACGCTGCGGGGAGGGGCCGATTCTGCTGCCGAGATGATGGAAGAGAAGTCGATAGTTCGCGTATTGGTGTCGAGATACGAATACTCTGTCACTTCCATGCCGACTAGTTCAAATATTGGCTTATAGTTACCCCAGGTCGGGGTACCAACGAACACCTTTGGACGAGGCGAGATGGACTGGCTCAAGGCTAAAGCAGCGATATGACATGCCCCTGTACCGGATACGGTCTGGACTGATGCGATCTAAAGTGTGTTAAAAGACTTTGGTCAGTACTGGGAGTCATGAAGACCTACGTGGCCAGAATCCAGGAGTTGACAATCTTGCCCAAACATGACGTTTGCAGCATTATTCAGGAATTTCTCATTGCCGATGGTGATCTCATACTACAACATGATAGTCAGTGATATGGAGAGAACTACACCTGGAGATAACCTACGTCATGGCCTGGATCATTCTCGGCCAAGACTTTCTTCGCCTGATGTCATGAAAAGGAGTCAGCATTTCTCGCCTTCATCTCCACCAAGACTGGTTCGAGGGTACCTTTGCAACAGTCTTAAGCTCGCTATAGAGGCCACTCTCGTTCCGGTAAATACCAACACCAAGATCAGCTTTTTGGGGGGATACGTCGTTGTCGGCAGCGGTTTTAAGAAGGTACATGGGGTCGACAGGACCCTTTTGAAATGATGAAAACATGGCGAGGAGTTTGTTTGTTTGGTGTGATCGGTAAAGCTGGGTACGCAATTTGATTCGAAAGCTTATCAACCCTTACTTTTAAGCCGATTAAAAAGATTACAAATGACATTTCTCATTGAAAGTGATTGAGACTTTGCGGGCGCCGAGACCGAGCTTCCCTACCACCACCATGACTAGTGTTGCCGAGGAGGTGAGCTCGGTGGGCCATACCGAGCTCGCCACTCACACTTCGCTCGGCTAGCGTCACCGAGCTTGAGGTCCGGGGTATACTTGATATAATGCAACGAATCGTGGCATTTTGATAAACAAATCTATTAAACAATTCCAAATTTGATTCACTTATCCACATACCTTAAAAAATGCTCGCTTGCCAAAATTCTCTCATAGCAAGATTTGCCGCCGGTCAGGTCTGCAAGGTACGTCCACGGTGTTCTCGCTTTTGCTTGTCTGTTCTATGTCATCACACTTTACCCCCATCGAGTCTATCAACATGTTCGATTGCTAACTTGATGGTGGTCACAAAAGGCTTTGGGCGTTCGACTTGTTGCAAATCCTCAAGTTGTTCAATTAGCCAAAAACGCAGGATGTGATAGCGTCTTCATCGACTTGGAACATTCAACGCTATCCCTCAACGATGCGAGTAATCTATGCATTGCAGGGCTCAACATCGGCATAACGCCTTTTGTCAGAGTGCCACACCAATGCGGTAATGGCTTCGTGCAAAAAGTCCTTGACGGAGGGTCAATGGGCATTATCTTTCCACATGTCACGAGTGCAGGTAAGCATCAACGCACATACGACAAATGTCAGTTGACTGATCCGTGTCAATCCGATAAGCGGAAGCAAAGGCCGCGGTAGCTATATCAAAATATCCACCACAGGGATGTCGGTCGATGACGGGCCAACTACCTGTGATATCCCTCAAGACATTTCCTCAATCCCAAGTGATCAACGAGATCAACGCATCAGCATCTACAGTCTTTGTCATGATAGAAAACAAGTCTGCGGTTGAGCAGATCGACGAAATTGCAGCAGTCGACGGAGTCGATGTGGTTCTGGTTGGATCCAATGATCTGGCAATTGAGCTCGGCGTCCCTGGGGAGTTTCGTAGCGAAATCCTTCGTGGTGCTTTGACTGAAGTCAGTAAAGCCTGTAAGAAGCATGGCAAGGTCATGGGTCTCGCGGGCATATATGATCAGGCAGACATCCACGACTGGGCGATTCATTCGTTGGGTGTTCGTTTCATGTTATGTCAGCAAGACTCAGGCCTGATCGCAGGAGGTGCAGTGAAATGTCTCGCTGCTGTACAAGATGTTGAGAATGGTCCTTCCGTAAGACATTAGAAGTAGCCAGCCCGAGGGAGGTAGATTAAAATTATCATTAGATGATAAAATACCATGGTTAATGCGTTTGAAGACAAGTGTATATTAAGTCATCGAGGTTGCTTTATAACCTAGGAGCCCGAGGTGCTAACGTGCCAAGCAGTGCCTCCATTTCCAAAGGTCGGGGCAAGGTCCCTACTCTAGGCAGACCTCGTGGTTCAGGATCACACCATAGATAGGGAATAGCTTTCTAGCGCTGTTCATCGATATACCAACGAAATTCGTCGTGTGGCAGGGGTCTTGGATAGAGTCCTAGAAGAACACGAGTACCTGATGAATGCCAAGTACAATCATGCCGATATTGTGTTTGCCTGCTGGTTTGGAATCATGCCATGGGTGGTAGGCAAAGAGTTTGGTTTGGAGAAGATCTTTCCCTATGTTCATGCGTGGCTGAGCAATCTGGAGACCCGCCCCGCTGTCATCACAAGCCTAAGTGCCAGGTCAGAAGCGCCCAAGATGCTATAAACATTTGATATTCTATGTACTTGCCAGTCAATGTGCTTATCTAGACATGAATGCAGATTTCCCAGTGGAATTTTATTTCTATTTAGGTGAAGTCTGGTAGCACCTCTAAAAAAGAGATCTTGCTGTCCCAATAAAACCCACAGAAATATCAACACTAGAGGTCCTTACACAGACCGAAAAGCAACAGTATCTCAAATTTAATAAGTTTACCCACCAAAAATTTATTTCTGTTCCTATCGTGTAAACTAGAATGGGGAGGAAAATCGGTAAGCAGATAGGGTTCCCCTAAAGACTTAGGCAAAGGGTACAGACAGATTGATAGAGAGGTATGGTAGGTATTAAAACCCAATTTCTAATTAAAATTGAAGAAAAAGAAACTTTTTCTTTTTCTTTTTGCCTGGCCGTCCAGGACAGAGGGCTTACTAACTGAATGCCATAGTGGCTCTTTACAATGCAATCGGTACAATAGAATTACCGGTATAATACCAGATTATGGGGTTTAGCGGGGCAAGACTCGGCAGTCGGTATTTCGCCTTTACCCGAGATTACGCTAGTCGTGGAAGAGGATTTCAATATATAAGTAAGTACAGACTTTAAAAATTGAAGTTGGCTGAAGTAATAGATATCTTCTCCATTCCGGAAACATTACACATTCCACATTCCTCTACTAGGGGCTATCTTTCTCTCGCGACCCCACACGACTACCAGTCTCTTTTGTCTCAAATTCATCTGTACAATGGCTATACCATTCGTTGCAGTTGCAGGCGCCTCTGGTAAGCTAGGCAAGCTTGTTACAAATGCGCTGATAAAGCGAGGCGTGACCGTGAAGGCCCTCGTGCGTCCCAACACTGACGCATCGCGTACGAACGACCTTCTCGATGCTGGTGCGACCATCGTTCCAGTCGACCTGTCCAACGTGCCGGCTCTCACCCGCGAACTTACCGGGGCAATTTGCGTGGTGTCCACAATTCAGGGATTAAAAGATGTCATCCATGTCGCCCAGGGCACGCTCCTTGACGCCTCAGTCGCCGCCAAGGTGCCGCGGTTTATCCCTTCTGACTTCTCCCTCGACTTCACGAAGACGAAACCGGGATCTAACCGTAACCTGGATCTGCGCCGTGAATTCCACGCGAAGCTAAACAAGTCGGGCATTAGCTGGACCAGTATCCTTAACGGCGGCTTTATGGATTTGATGGTTGGTGACTCGCCAATGATCAACCACAAGAGCCGGACGGTTCCATACGTCGGGAAGCCATCTCAACTGCTTGATTTCACCACTATGGTGGACACTGCGGCATACACTGCTGCTGTAGCTGTGGATCCAAACCCTGCTCCCAACTTTCTTCGCATTGCCAGTATTACTGTCTCTGTGCAAGATATTGCCGATGCACAGACAAACGTGGAGGGCGTAACGTATAAGCCCTCTTGGATGGGCACGGTGGGGACCATGGAATTCATGATCTGGACAATGCGACTCTTCGGAGGCGAAACCGACATTTTCCCTGCTTGGCAAGGCATGCAATACATGGTGAACATGATGTCTGGAGCTGGCAAACTTGAGCCACTGGATAATAGCCGATATCCCGACCTGACGTGGACCAATTTGGAGGATTTCTTCAGTGAGAACAGGAACAAGAAATGACCTAGCCATTAAGTGGTTAAGATAAGGCCTAGTTGAAGGAAATTAACAGGTGATTTGGCTTACGAAGTTGTGAAGTATAGTAGGGTAATATGTCTGTTCTAGCTTATTATAAATATCGGCTAGGGCATTAATATAATTATCTACTTCCTTAACAATAAGAAGAATTAATTGTTCAAAGTCACTAAGGTATTGTCTAGGTTTCCGAACAAAGTCTGGATAGAACTCGTCATATTGCAAACCAACCCCAAATGTGATCATAGCGTATGAGTTTCCACCTCCATTGACGCCAAACGGCGGTAGCCCATCACCGTATAGATAGTCATCAACCTCTTTGTCAAGACATATATAACGATCGGCGTCCTGATTGAGTCTGACGAGTATGCGGACTCTGATCTTTTGATCGATAGGGCGATGTCTCCATCCCAGCTTATCGCGAATATCGGCGAGGATACCAGCATAATTACCCGTTCCCCTAATAACGGAAAGAAAACTAAGCTCAATTGATTGGAAGGTATGTGGTAATTTCGCAAGGACAGATATTAGTTCTTCTTGGGTCACTTGCATTCCAGAGAGACCAAAGTGCTTGAGACCCTTCCTTTGAGAAATTCCAATCTTCAGCGTCCTGGCCCGATAGCCATCCCATAAGCAATGATAAGGTGATTTTCTTGAACCCCGGGCGCCCAACTATCCGACAAAGGTTATCATACTCTTTGTTTGGCTGGTCAAAGATGTGATAATTAATCCCGGTCAGAAGCTTGTGGTTATCAAGTGACAGCTCAGAGATATTATGAGTGATTTGAGGGTCTGCAAGTACCTGCAAAAGAATCTGGAACCCTCGCCATTTTCTCTGTTTGTCCTCTTCCCATGACTCGGGTCTCTGTGGCACATGAATGTTACCAGCACAAGTCCACCCTCGGGGAATTGAGTATACAAAGCCATAAGGAAATGCTCGGATCATTGGAGTCTCGTATAGTGGGAAGAAAAGGAATCCGTGTGCTGCGGGGGTAACAGTGACTTTTATAAGATGTGGGAATCGTGAATTCTGTAAAGCAAACTGGAATGCCTCCTTGCCGGCAACAAATTCGAAAATATGATCTTGCTCTTCAACAAGTTGAGTGTAATACTGTAGTGATTTTCGCGAGGTCATGAGATTGTTGAGCTGCGTTTGCTGCTTATCGCCATTTTCTTTATCCGCCAATCGCGACTCCACGTCTTCAATCGCTTCTCTGCAGCGTTGCTGGAACCGTGATGAACCCTGGTAATCGTTTTCGTCGGTTTCATCCTCATCAGAGCCATAGTCGAAATCCGAGTCATTCCCACTACTTCCCGAGGACGTGAGGGTAGCATCATCCCAAATGACTTCCTAAACTTGATGTCTAAAACTCTCGTGATTCACTACCGCGAGGAAGACCTTGATATTAAGTGGATTTGCAGAGATAAAAACGCGGTCGAATCGTAGAGGCACGTGACTGAGATGGCGACATGTTAGACGTAGATTCTTTATATAGCGATTAGGGAGAAGGTCGAAGATGTTCTTGATCAGTCCATTAGGAAGTTTCTGAAACAAATGGTCGTGGCTGTCTTGAATTTGTAACCAGGTAAGACAGCTGTAATGCTAAAGCTGGACGAACCCCACAGTTGGTTATTAATCGGCCAATAACTGTGGCGCCGTTTCGGCCCGTCTTTGCAAGACCGAGCTGTGCTTGTTCAAACTCAGCCTACCCTATTTAAAGTTCAAAAAAAGTCTGAGTTATCAGACAAACCATACGGTAGGTAAGTAAAAGTTCCGATATCTATCTCTATTCTACATTTCATATATGATTATGGGATTTTAAACACAAACGTTCAAGCTTATGTATTTTTGTACAATCACATCATGGTACTACGGAAAGTTTACTTGATTTTTCGACTAGTAATCTTTGCTATTATCCAAAGCCTCCACGTCCAACCACCATTTGAAGTTCAAATCTTAAATCTTATGTATAGTATATATTAAAGTAATATTCTCTTAATGTATCTACAAGAAACAGTCTAGCCCTATTTAGAACAACTATGATATAACCTGTTGGCCCGTACTTATTGAGATGGTGTCTTCGCTTTCAGGTCTGTGACGTAGCGAGCTTTATGACAGCAAGGTTATTACTCCTGCCTCGTAGAAGATAAGTATAATCTTATGCTTATGTGTGATTAGCTATTGTGCCCATGCTCACCTTCATCCAACAATGGCTAGGCTATCGAATGATCTACACATCGCAGCCTCAAATTAGAGAATTAGGATTCAAGCTTAAATACCAAGACGTAGTATATCAATCCTTCAATCCTCTGTCCGTTAACATCCTCGCTTAGCAGGTAACGTAGTCACAACATAAAGGAGGCGGTGCATACTATCTATGACGTCGTTAACATAAAGAGAGTCGTGCCGCAATCCTCATTCCTCTAGGATTCCATAACAGTCCATTACTTTAGAGCTTCCTAATAGAGAATGTTAACAATGGGCTTGGCAATAATCCTTTCGCCTAATGTTATCCTATCACATGTATTTACAAATAGTGACATCATCTTTTCGTTGTTGGTGGTCGCTGGTAAGTAGCTCCTGTTGGGAAGCCCTCAATTAAGTATATAAAGGCTGAGACATGTTCAGCTAAATTTTAATAAACCCTTCATCTCATCTCATTTGCCTTCAGACACTCTGAATCTAAGACAACAAGTCCTTAGACCCAAGCCGGCCCAACAACTCTGTTTCAATACAATGTTTTTCTCAACTCGAACTCTTACAGCCATTGCGGCCGGCATGATCACTCTCCCCTCAGTCGTTCATGCCCAATGCCTTGCTATCCGTACCTACCAACATTCAAGACCTCTTATGAACGATGTCTTGACCATGGAGTTCTGGAATGAAGGCCAAAAGGTCTGCCATCAGCGCGCCTCGGAATTCTTTGCCGATAATGAAGATTACTATCAATGGGATTGCACCGATCTCTTTGTTCCGGAGTACAAATGACGCATCCAATCTAGGGAGAATGGAAAGCAAGTCCACGTTCAAGGTGAATCTTACCTCTTTTTAATACGTTTCTCATAACGAATAGATAACTAACCTGTTGCCTACTAATAGAGATCAATGACGCTGGCGAGGTCACTATCGATTATGACATGACCATGCAGGAAACAAAGACGTGGACTGCGTGTGGAGTGATGGGTGACACTGCATGCAAGCTGGAAGACACCTATTTCGAATCTTGTTCTTGGACATCTGATCTTTGCGTTGAAGGTCTTCACACTTGCACACTTTGCGATGGTAAGGCCACCTGCGATGTCCCCCCCTAAGGGATAGAGCATTTGTGCTTGGATCTAAAGGGCTTACACACGATGGCAATTGAATAGTCCTGGTCATTTGAAACCTATGACCAGTCAAATCTTATTCTTCCTCTTTGTCTTCCTCAGAACTCGCAAATGATGTTCTCGCTGCCACATCAGCTAGCTCTTCCAAGCTCTGTCCACTTATAATCTTGGAAAATACAAAATCAGAGGTCTTTCTCAAGCAATGCATAGGATAAAGACTGAGTATAACAACATCGTCCTGTCGAGGCTTCAAAACAAGTTTTAAAGTTTGAGAACATACCTGCATGATTCTGAATGATTCCTAGATGTCCAAGTAGCAGTGCTCATGCCAAAGCTTGTGGTGGTGTAGCCAATCCCTTTTTAAGCAGATGCACGACATCCTGGAGGACACAGACGAAAAGTGGTAATCTTTTTAGACTATCCCATCAAGACGAGCGTTGGAAAATATATCAACCTTACATCTGTATATATCGTCCGTCCGGGGCAATGAATTTAAACTGGCATACAAAGTCTGTCCTGCGGTAGAGTTGAGGATAGCATCAACACCATCTCCTTTGGTTTAATCTCTTGATACCTTGCACAAGGGTTAGATCACGACTGGAAAGAACGTGATCCAATGGCACACGATAGTGCTCGTGCATAAAGTCCCGCTTATAGATTGAGCTTATAGTGAGGTACAACTCAGCTCTCACTACTTTTGCTAATTGGAAGACAGCCTGTCCGATACCACGTGGACCTCAGTGGATGAGAATGCTCTCGCCGGCTTGTAAGCGCGCCAGGTCATGGAGCTCATAGTACGCGGCGGTATTGATAACAAGAACTGCCGTAGCACCGACGAAATCGATCATAGCCAATGAAGTTATCTTTACCAAATACTGCCACAGATTCTGACAGGAGTTATTGACACTCACTTAATTCTCACGTGCAGGCTTTCATCACGTACTTGGCATACTCTGGACCGTTTAGAATTAATGACATGTCGGTTATATGAAGGAGTTTGACCGAGCCATCAATGAAGAAGGCACGGTTGTTATTAGTAATATTCGTCTTCTTAATTTTACAATGAGGGAAGCTAGAGATAAGTAAGTCCTGTACAAAAGAATTAAGAGAAATAACCAGTGAAAGGCGGCTAGAATAGTGGAAGAAATTAATAGGTAACGTTAAACACGCGACACTTATACCGCTTTTTAGAAAAGCGCAGTTGTGATTAAGTTCGCCCGAAATTTCCAAAAAAGGTAATTAAGAATCCGGAAAAAGTTGCTATAAGAGGTGACTGGATCTTGCCTCTCTGTATGCGAGCCAATGGCGATCTCTACCGAGAAATTCATTGCATTCGACTCATACGGTTTCCACTTTCATGTTTACCGCTGCTGCTAAAAATTGCAGTCATGGTCTGATTGGCGTTATTGTGGATACAGTTGATCAACCGAGAAGACTTTGACAGAGAGATCCATTGATAAGCTGAAGAAAAACTGGATAGAAAAATGGAATTCGAAAAAGAAGAATTTAGATAAAAGGCTGCTGTTGCACCTCATATCACTTTATGGCGTGTACAAAACGCATCAATCTTTACAGGGCTGAAACTGATCTTCAACTTGTATCTGGAATTGTTCATTATCATGCCCGACAAGGGAGACTCGAGAACCTCTCACGACAATGCCATCTACGAAGATGGAGAACCCCTCGGTCGCCGGACATCGGCTTTAGAGGAGGTTCCCACACTAGTTCCTCCTGCTGGTTATCCTGGTATGCCAGTGACCCGAAGGAGAAGCACAGCATCGCATGCCACGGCGGCTGATGATGCACAACCAGAGGATCTCGCATCCTTGGTCCGAACAGCTTCAGCAATTAGTCGCTATCAATCGCGGGATAGACGAGAATCTCAAGATCATGTTTTCGAACTACCGACCATTCAAAGACCACGCGCCGTCAAGCCCGGGCCTGAAAGCACTATTCGCGAGGTCCCGTCAACTCTCACCACGCCCGTAGCGACACGTCCATCTTCTCCAGTTTTTGGAAGTACACCATCAGACTCTGAACTACCTTCGGGGATGCAAACTCCCGCTGAGCACGAAATGGGCGTCGGGCAGATGTATCCGGATGTAGGGACTATTGCCTCAATGCGAGGAGCAATGATTCTGCTGTGCACCTGCGGAGCCCAACTCATGGACAACGTTTTCATGACGGGTGTGAACATAGCGCTTCCAGCCATTCAAAAGGAGTTTGATGTTCCCAACGGTGATTTGCAGTGGCTCATCTCGGCCTATACACTCACCTTTGGTGGTTTCCTGCTCCTTTCGGGTGTGCTGGCAGACAGGTACGGAAGAAGACTGGCATTTTGCGCCGGAATGCTTGTCCTGAGTGTGTGGACATTAGCAAATGCTCTTTCTACGTCTTTCATCCAGGTGGCCATCTTTCGTGCGCTCCAGGGTGTTGGGGCTGCTGTCACAGTACCATCAGCCGTTGGCATCATCAGCAATTACTTCGTCACACGTGATCGCACGACCGCCTTGACAATCTTTGCAGCATCTGGAGCTGTCGGTTTCTGTCTTGGTCTTATTTTTGGTGGCTTTCTCACTTCATCACTTGGTTGGCGATACATATTCTACATTCCCATGTGTGTTACAAGCTCGCTGGGCATTCTCGGATGGTTCGTTCTGCCCAAGGACAGAGTTGATCCGCTAGCACGACCGAAGCTCGATTTTGCAGGAGCGGGTCTGTCTACTGCTGGTCTAATCTTACTGAGCTTTGTGTTGTCAAGTGGAGGCGAGTATGGATGGAGCAAGCCTTTCATTATTGTCTTGTTGGTTCTTAGCGTTTCCATGATTGCACTCTTTGCCTACGTCGAGAAAAAGGTGCCTAATCCTGTTATGCCCCTATCGCTGTGGAAGCTCGAGAACTTTGCCGCTTTGTGGATTAGTGGTTTTGGTAAGTACTGTGAAGAGTGTTGCGGGATGTCACTAACAAGACCTCAGTTTCATACGGTGGTTATCAAACTGTCATCTACTATACGACACTTTTGGCGCAAGAAGTCAACCATCTCAGCGCAGGCCAAACTGCCATTCGATTCCTACCAATGGGTGCTACTGGTTTCGTCACAAGCCTTGCCATGTCCAAGATTGTATCACGCTTCAATACAAAAAGTCTCTTGGTCGTTGGAATGGCAATCTGCGCCATCGCTCCTATATCATCAGCCCTTATCAAGGACGAGGACAAGGATTTCTGGAAGCACGTCTTTCCAACTACTGTTATTGGTGTGTTTGGCGTAACTATAGTCTATTGCACCATTACAGTCGTTCTTTTGGAATCGGTGCCGAACGGTGTCAAGTCGTTGTGCGGAGGCATGATCAACACAGCGTTCCAGATCGGGAGCGGTGTAGGTCTTGCGCTTTCAAGTGCAGTTGTACAAGCTGTCGAGACAAGTAAGGGTCACGGTTTGCTTCATCAGTACAGCACGGGCTTATGGTGTTGTGTTGGTCTTGCTGGCGTAGGCATGGTGGCTAGTCTTGTGGGAGTCAAGAACATTGGTCGTCCACAGAACAACCTTGTCATTGGACACTAACTTATTGGCGGAATTTATACTTGAGAACTAAGAGATCGTTATTTATTTGCAGATTGGCTTTTAGTTAAATCTAATTAAGCATTCTGTATTTTTAATGAAGATAATGAACCTGTTCTTGATGGCAGAAGAGCCAGTATTTATGTCCTTACGAATTGATCAGATCTAGTTCACTGTTATTCGGCCCTTCTTCTCTCATCCTGCCGCGTCACGCAGATCATCAAATAAGGGCATTAGACCGGCGGGACTGAATCCTTGCGCTTATTTTCCACTGGGATCAACTGAATCCTTCTGCAACGCCTTCTATGGTGGTGTCCGAGTGCCAATGCGCCTAGATGAGATTATTGACTGAGAAGGCACGTCTATTCCATCCTTGGGCACTGTTGGGCGGTAACAGTGAGCGATCAGAAACCAGACCTTGATCCTACTGTAGGATCATGCGTATTTACCAATGTATCCATACCAAGGCGCATAATTATGTCGAGAACCGTAGTTGCATACCCTTGGCTAGTGACCCTCTGAGTGGACCCAAAGTTTGCTATCATATTGATGATTATGGTTGTCAATCATTCATCGATGAGCATATGGTGTGATCTATTGTACTAGGCTCGATTGCTACCGTTTGAGCAGAAGGTGTGAATACATCTCTTACAAAAAGAAGTGGAGGCGATTGCGTACCATCTAGAACATCGAACAGAAAGTGGTTCCTCACCTCGCTTAAGTTCGGGGAATAATGAAACCCGAACTGCCGGTTTGAAAACATGCGCTTAGTGTTCTGATCGGTTTCGATGAAGAAATGAGGGATCTCGTAGCCAACACGACTTGAAGGGCAAGAAAAAGTGACTGTTCATGATTATAAATCACTTGTGTGTTCGATTTAAATGTAGGGATACCCACTAGAGCTCCTGAAGATGAGTTCTCGGTTTAAAATTATCGCACTGATAACAATGATTATGTTCAGGGAGTGGATGCGGCGCTGAAGGTAATAAACTTCTGGAAGATAATGTGATGAATTTGTGTAAATGATGCGTGGTGCGTTATTCAACAATATCACGATGTTTGCTGGTTCAGTTCAAGAACCCTCAATATCGTTTAAGTTTTACATGTCTCAACTGTTCGTATCCACAACTAACTCGAAAGCTCCATACATAACACATCCGACTTTTGGCCTTTCAAGACCAATCGCCATCATCGATGATTCGCTCACCCCGATCGGCATACGCCAGAAGCTTTGCAACCGTCCATGGCTTCGCGTGATGCCCGGGAGGAGTATTGGTGTTTTCGAAGGGAGCTCCGGTAATGAGATTATGGATGCATTTTTCATAATAAATAGTCTGGATTTCTAATATAGACAGCAAAATAAAAGATAAGTTTTATATCTTAAAAGCAAGTCAATAACTATATCGATTATTGGATTTAGTAGAAATATTTACATTCAAGGACTCTCACATGAGTGCTTGATAGCCATATTCGATAAACCCGACACTAGGTTCTCATGTAATCTTAGTTTGTTTATATCCAGCTTGATATCATCGACCGACATGATTCTACATGCTTTGCTTGACCCCAGCGTAGACTCCAATACCGTATGGTCGAACCCATTCACTCCTGTCTTCATCCGCGATTGTAATCTGCAGCCGTTCCACTCCCGCCTCTCCAGCTGAGTAAAGCGCAACAGATCCATCGACTTTAACACTACCCAGCTTAGCGCCTGTGACTGTAAAGCTTGGCTTGTTAAAACCTGCAGCTAAAACGCCAAGGTCAATCTTAAGCGAGCCAGATGGCTCAACAAAGGAGTGAGGCTCAGCCATGAAGGCAAGGTAACCCTCGATAACGGTATAGCCTTCACCGCCGGTTGAGCCATCCCACCAATCTGCAATGCCATCGTCATCAGCATCCCAAGTACTTGCACGATGAACCTCTGGGAAGTCCTCAAGGCCTCCTGCATCCTTAGGATTGTCGATGAGTCCCTTTTTACCGCTTACCGACCCAGTGTAGTTGTATGATCCTGCAAGGGTCTCCTGGATTATACGCTTGTCGTGATCGTCAAGAGTGGGCTGGCTAGCACCAGAGTCAGAGAGCACACGCTTGTATGCTTCGGTGGACTTTTGGGTCTCAACGAATGAGGGGAAGAATCTGGGTGACTTGTTAGTCACAGCGTAAATATGGCGAGACAAGATGCTTACTCGTCTTTGTAGAATTTCTGGTATGCAGGTGCAGGGTCGATAGAGACATCAGCCCAGCAGGCAATATCCTTACTTGCAGATGTTCCATCGTTTGAGCTGTACTGCACCGAGTCTTGATCAAAATGACCGGGCATGGAATTCCCAAAACAATAATAGGTCTGGGTTCCAGGGAGCCCATCCTCATACTAGTAAGATAATTAATAACGTTCCATCCATATCGAATATTTTGCGTCTAACCTGTGCCCTCAAGGCATAAGTGAGCTTACTTGCTGGTCCAGGCTTGTAGTAATTGCCGACAAAGTTGACCTGATGAGCTCCACCGTCTGTGACACGAGAACCTATCGCCATAATGTCAGCTGTATATAGAACACAAAGTACGAAAGTTAGTAACGAACCAAAGTTGTAGACTACGTTGTTTCGAATATCCAATCTACCAGCAAAGTTACCCCGGTTATCGACGCCGCCACCCATAGACCACGAACGACCCTCTGCATGGGCAAGAAGGTTGTGATGGAAGGATCCAACATCTCCGCCGATGGTCGCTGAGTAGCCATGGGCGGTTCCCTTGGGGTAGTTCTTGTGGCCGGCCACGTTGAGGGGTTCTGAGATTATGCTTCGTTGAAATGTGATGTTATACGACGATCGGGAAGAGAAGGCCTCGTCTATAGTCCAGCCCTAAGCAAAGTCAACAAGCAGTCGTAAGCAGTTCAAGTCGTTCATCTCACCATTGAGCAGCGATCGAAAATTGCATGGTTAGACCCTTGCATGCCCATACCATCGATGGTGTTGCCTGAAACTGTTCCCGGTCTAACGCGGATGTGTCTGAAGATGACATCCGAAGCTCCAGTAAGGCCAAGAGGATTGCCTTGAATGACAATACCCTTCCCTGGAGCAGTCTGGCCAGCAAGCGTGATGTACTGGTCATTGACGGAAATGCGAGATTTTGTGGTGATAACTCCACCGACATCGAAGACGACGATGCGTGGTCCGGTTGCGATGGTCAGTGCGTGCCTGAGAGTTCCAGGCTCTTCGCTGTCCTCGAGAGTAGTGACCTTGACCACTTTACCACCACGGCCTCCGCGTGCAAAGCGACTCCACAGTGTTAACAACGATACGCGTCGAGGGGGTTATTTACTTACCCCCAACCCTCGGCGCCAGGGAATGCTAATTGCGCAACTTGGAAAGTCCACGTATGACCAACGTGGGTTTTATCAACGGTAACAACATCAACTCTCCAATAATAGGTTTTGGCGGCATCAAGCTCTTGATAACATGGTTAGTAGAAAGGAACCCTGTTCTAGAAAAGTTTCTCTTACCAGTAAAAGTAATAGAAGTCTTTGCCGAGCCCCTGCCGACATTGGTGAGCTTGTCAGCCGATGTGCCGAGGTAAACATCGTACTTGACATTGGAAGTGCCATTCGTAGCACGCCACGATGCTTGGAGAGAGCCGCTCTTGTCAGGCTCAAGATGCATGTTGTGGTTCTCAGGGAAGGGAAAAGCAATCTGAGCCTCGGGAGATGGACCATCAAGTTCGAAGCCATTGAGGTAGACATGTTCATCCCCGCCGGTTGGGCTGAATACTACCTTTACAGCAGCGTTGTTTGCGACGGAGAACTCCACAAACGACGTGGCTGCCTCCCACACATTGTTCACTTGACGCGATTGCTGTACGTTCTAGACAATTGTTAGTTGAAGATATGCGTTGGTTTTGCCAGATATACCGAGGCGAGTTTCTTGCCGTCTACTGTGACCGAAACAGTGGCTAGCTTTGCATCACCACCATCCCAAGCGTTATGCCATGCCAGAAGTGAATGGTTGCCAGAGGAAAGGCCATCGATAGTTAGAGTAATTGATCCACCAGTGTCCTCGTTTGACGAAATACCAGTGCCGACAAGTCTCTCACCCATCGTTGCTAGAAATTTGGCATACACAATTTTGTTCCAGTCGCCGTTGAGGGTAACATCCTTCGGCCCCGAAAGAGTGAAAGTGACATCGTTGATGGTGGTGTTGGCGGAATTCACTTCCTTGATGACCCAGATATGATCATTGTCTGGATTGCTTCCTTTTCTGATCTGTGTAGGATGAAGATTGAGGCGAGTTGGAGTTACCGAAGGGTTTTGGGGAGCAGCAGCTATAACTGTGCAAGCCGCTAGAGCTATGGTTGCGAAGAGAGACCTCATGGTGCCGAAGGGTATTACCAGCGAGACTCGATTCGAGGTACGTGTAATTGAGGAGGAGTGACATTTAACAAAAGAAGCCAAGCCTAGCTCTTTTCTACTCTTTCACCATACAAGGGGCCCTGTTATATAACTGGAGTATCTTGTTCTTAGAGGAATGATCTTCGCTCCAGTCCGTTTTGGGTGAAACGCACAGGAACCCCTTTGAATCTCTCGCGTTAATTTCCCCACCAACCATAAAGAAGCTTGTACTCACAGTGTCTAAACTGCTTTTAATTTTCTTATGTAGTTCTTTGGATCAATTGAGTAGAGTGTCAATTACCTATCCTGCTCTGGTACTACTTTCAGGCATAGAATAATAAAAACTATTTCTTTAATTCAGTAGCAGCAGTAATGTAGTTGCGGTAATACACCTATGAAAGTCAGTATGGTGGATACCTTGAGTTTTACCGGAGTAGATCGCCTGATAATGCTGTTCTGTGTCCGGATGCACTTACAGTATTTTGCCACGGCTTATCTCCGTTGAAAATGAGAATAGCACGAAGTTTGCAAAAGACTTGTCTCTCTAACAGCGTCGATGTCTTCACTCCGCCCAGTAGGTATTTAAGACAATGCGAACTTGAGTCTGCTTATAAATGTAAAGCTTTGCTACCTATGTCCGACTCTGGTTGAGATTGAATGCAGTAAAGACATTGTGTCGAAATAAGAGCTTCCCCTTGTTGTTCGCCTGTCTCTTGCTAAGAACTTATATCACGGTTCGGAGTAGTCCTTTTACATTCCTCATTGAACCCTTTGGTGGGTGTTGTCCACGCACTCACTTATTATCATCTTTATCTCTCGCAAGTGTGGCCCTCTTCAACACCTGAAAGGCGACCTGATTGTCCGTCGAGCCTTTTGGCCAGAGTTAAATACATAGAATCACTTGGTCAAGACTTGTCTTATTCCTCTGGTATGAATGAAACTTTCGCCTTACGTTGCAACCGCACATTAAAGTTCCTCTGCTTAACGAACCAGGCTATTATCCGTCAGTTTTCAATAGTCCAGATCGAAGTATATAATTGAATCAAGACTTACCATTATTCAAGCACCAGTTGTTATCCGAAGATGGGAATTCGAGCTTGATGCAGCTTGTAAGCTGATGGTTACTTGCGTGTCAACTGATTTCAGCTTACCTTATATCTCTGTAAAAGGGCAGGCACCAACTTATACATCTCAAGCAAACTGATGTTCTTTCCAATGCAAGTTCGAGAGCCTGCTCCGAATGAGAACAATGACTTTTCCATCAGCCTTTGCCCTTCAATGGAGGCTTCAGTCCATCGTGACGGCCGCCAGCGATCAGCATCTTGACCGAATATCTCTTTGTTCCGATGCAGGACCCAGGCGTTAACACCCACGATCGAACCAGCAGGAATGTGATATCCGTTTGTCTGAAGACCTCGGGCAGGGACTATACGCTCAAGCATGAGGCCGGCGGCCGGATGACAGCGCAAAGCTTCCTTGATGACGGCGTTGAGAAATGGAAGGTCTCGGACCTCATTCCAGAGTAACAAACCATCTTCGCGAGTAAACCTTCCTGCCTTTTCCTCCTCGGCAAGTTCATTGATGAGAGTACTCATATCGTCTGGGTGCTTCATGAGGTAGTAGAAGATAGCCCGCAAAGTGATGGCCGTTGTGTCAGATCCTGCAAACATGTTGGCGACCGTCAAGGCCAGGACGCGGTCGTTGCTAATAAACTCGGGGTCTTTTTGATGGGCCTCGAGAAAGCACGAAAGGAAGTCACGTCGACCTTCGTTGTCGTCAACCGTCATATCTTCTAGTTTCTCCGGATCAACCCGAGCCTGCATACGATTGCGAGCAAAAATGGCGACAGGCGACGCAGAGGTGGAAAGTCCCCATTTTGCCAACTGTAGCCTCAGAGGATTCTTGAGCAGGAGCCTGTCAAGAATTGGCAGTTGACCAACCTAGAGTGTGGCCATGTCAGCAAAGCCTGTGGCGGCGACGGAAGACGTACGGGTGCAGCATAGTTGAGCAGCCAGTCGAGACTACCAATGACGTTGTCTACATCCTTGCCTTGGTCCACAAAGCCCAGTCTCTTGGAGTATGTAAGCTCGCCTATAACATCGAACGCATAGTACTGCAGCCAGGTGCCGAAGTCCAGCACGGCATTTTCGTTGGCGTATCGCTGGTCCAGCTGTCGGAAGAACTCGGTGGTTGTGGAGTCAACAAAGGGCTCAAATTGCACCAGCGTGCTCATGGCATTTGCATTAGATACAGCCCTGCGTAAATTTGAGTGGAATCTCTCGTCTTGCGAAGTAAAAAGAGTCAAGATGTACGGCATGTATCGAGCTTCTGTGACGCTTCCCACTGGGTCTTTCTTTGCATCTGGATTCATACTGACGCGGACGGTATCGTAGGGGGAGTCCCGATGAGCGCCCTGTGAGTCAAGAGTCAATATAATTTCCCAATCATCTTGCGACGTCTTGCACGAACCATCATGACAATACGCTTGACGCCGCGCCGTAGACATTCATTGCCAATGTTTTCCCAGATACGTGCAGGCTCGGACTCGTCTCCCAGCATCATGGTAGATCCATGCACAAAAAGGAACACAGGAGTTGGTTCTGATACGACATTGTTAGCACTGTGGCCATGCTGTACCATCATCGGGGAATGGAATTACTCTTCTTTTCTGTCGGTAAGCTGCCCATGGTGAATGTGTTGATGCTGCTTCGATACCCAACTCGAATGAAGACAAACAGAGATTTGGTCCTTCTTGAAGATGATTATGTTTATGTCTTTATGTCTCGGCTTTTCAAAAAGCAAAAAGGTTCGCAGTTGAACTTGCTTGATGGTGCGACCGGTGACTTCTGTTTTAGAGCGGTATCGCATTGTCAACGCGGCGTGGACCGAGGGACGCTTGGAAAATGTCCTTCAACGTCAAAAAGAGCTTGTATTGTTGCATGCTAACATTAGAAAATCATCTTCGGACTTGATCAGAGCTATATCGCAAGGTGAGTACGATATACATGAGGGAGGACCAACACAATTCGCCCCCGAACTAACGCTATTGAATAGATGTGCAAACAACAGACGCGAGCGCAGCCGATGAGCTTCAATTGACGCTTGACTCGATCAAAACACTCTACGACAGCCTCGACTTCCCGGGGACCTTGGCCAAGGAGAAGCTCGTCGGAAATGGCGCCAGCTCACTCGACAATCTGGTTCCCTTGGGAGTTGTTTGATTGATCCGTCTCCCTACTCGCCTTTTGCAAGCATACTCGCACCTCTTGCTGCTACTGTTGCGGCCGGAGGAGCTGCGATCGTGCTGTCATCGTCTAAAACTCCCAACCTTAACACCGAGTTGCGCACGCTCATATCCAAAAGTCTCGACTTCGAAGCGTTCGCTGTAACCGAAGATGACTCGCCTAGCACTCGTCGGGAATTGGGCGCAAAGCACTTTGGTGCTGTTGTCCTGCAAAACCTGCCTGAACGAGATGCTCTCTTCACGGCGCTATATAAGGCGAACCCGTTGGTCAAAGTGCTCTCACCACCTTCCGGGACCCCTGCTGCATTTGTCGATCGCTCTGCTCAGGATCTTGAGGCTATCTCGAGCCATCTCGTCCACGCTGGCTCTAGGGCGCCGCGCCGTAACCTGCTCCGGATACCTCATCTGGTCTTTGTGGATGAAATATATATCGAGCAGTCAGATAAACTGATACATGCAGATGCTGGCGCGAATGCCCTACTATCATTTGGACATGACCAAGACAAGGTTCGGGCTTTTGACGAGCTGATTCATTTTAAATTCCCATCTTCAATCGGGAGATTGTCCACGAAATGTGGTGGTCTCCCTGCCGTCATCAAGATAGCGGACTCCAAGTATGTGTATGCCCCATTACTTTTAACTTGTTCTTTTATTGACAATTTAACTAGGGAAGTCACCGCTGAGAATGTAGAGAAGGTGGCAGAACTACTTGCACATAGTACCAATGGTCTACTGCTCGTCTCTACAAGGAGTTTGGACCATGGAATTGACATTTTGAACAAGATGTAAGATTGAAAAGTGTTCCACTCTAATTCAAGTCTTCCAATGTCACTAACTGAGAATAGAAACACAAACAAGCCTTCCCAAGCAGTATACATATTCGCGTCACCTAAAGCGTCCTCATACGTTGCCTTATTCACCAACACACTTCAAGTGTTCATCAATACTATCCCTCAATGGTCACTAGGTAATCCTTTGAATCCAGACACAGTCCAATCTTGTAGACTAATAGCTCTTCTTCGCCCAGCAGTCATCGCCCCTTCCACACCCTCCGTCGCGGATCGATTGCTATACCGCAGAGAAGACTTTTCTGTCAACAAGCCTATTCTTCAGGAGTCTCTCAAACCGGCACAAGCACTCGCAGCTGGTGCCAAGTCTGTGTGGCCGTTCTTGTCACAGACTCTACATATGGGAAAGATCAAGCAGCCGAAGGGTGGAAGATTGAGCTACTTTGAGCGCGGCTTGATTGTTGGCCTAGCACTTTCACTGTTTGCCATCACGGGTACTGGATTTGGCATTCGCCGGGTTTTGTTTGTTTAGTGCTTGAGCCTGTGTACTCTCTGTAATTATCATATATATCATGCATTCAGGACAGATTAAATCTATAAAACCAATAACTATCGTTTATTGTTTGCTGATCGTTAACAACTTTCCCGTGATTAAGAGTGCGATTTGTAAGCCCGTAATTTCGGGAATATATCGTTATAGTCCTTTGGCACATTTAAAGCCCAACAATCTTCCAGCTCAACGAAGAGTCTTGCATCTGACCATAGCACCATTGCAGAAGGAACCACGCTAAACGGCCCGCGCTAAGAATTCTGTGGAGCCGTGTGGGCGAGCCGTTAATGAATCCGGCTGTCATTACACATGCCATATTAACGACTACAGACTAGAGTCCAGGTGTCTATGAATTAATGTTCATGCAGTATAAATAATAATCAAGGCGAGAGCTTAAACACACTGTAAATTGTCCCTCCAAAGAGGCTACAGACATCGAATTTTAAACTCCAACAATCATGGGTCTTGATGCTGGAACTCCCCTGAGACGCGTGGCCACTCACCACAAAGGTGAGAATTCATCGATTTTATTCGACCAAGAAATCACCCCCTCGTCCGGCTTCGGCAGTAATGCTGTCACTATATGTATAAACGACAACTATCCTGTCGAACTCGTCGATAAAGATCCCGTCAGCAGCGACCCCATCATTTATACACAAAAATCTCTTATTCGGGTCGTAGACTTCCCAGCAAACTCTGCCGGGCATAATCATAGAACAGCCTCGCTTGACTATGGAATTGTGACTCAAGGGGAGTTGGAGATGGCCCTTGCAGACGGTTCAAAGACCATTGTCCGCGCGGGCGACGTTGTTATTCAACAAGCGGTAGGGAGTGCTGCTTTCTAGACTGCATCATGTCTTTATTGACGGCTACACCAGACACTGCACCAGTGGAACAACCTGACAGATAAACCGGCTCGTGTTATTTTTGTGCTGCTGCCATCTCAGAAGACGGTTGCCGGAGTTGACGTGACGGAGACTGGAGTTCCGGAGAAATATCTTCCCGAGGCTTGACTGTGTTACATAATATGCATTTCAGCTTGGAGACCATACACTGTTGTTTATAATGCTATCTGGACATCACCATAAGTGAACATACATCAGTATCAGGCCATGGAACTACCCAAATAGAAAACAGCGAATATTCGTAGGATTTAAATGTCGTGATTGTATTGTTCGATTGCGAATCACTCCACCAGTGTGTTATTGCATGTTTTTACTCAACAGCGTTCTATTTCATCCACTCATATGCATGCTGTGTCCAAGCCTTTCAATCCACAAGGGTCAAGTCTATCTACTACCCACTATAATCGGGCAAAACTATAGTTATTTAGAAGGTACTAAAGCCGTCTTTATTTACTTAAGCTGCTCCCATACCTCAGCTTTACATTATTGAATGTACAGGCACACCGCTCGGACTTTATCTAGTTAAAATGATGACATGTGGGGTAAAGGGCAGTATGAGGATGTTTGGCGGAACACCTTGAATAAAACGATTATATAATTTATCTTTTAATCTGAACTTGGGAGTCTTATTTTATAGCTTGAATTTGATCTTTTCTTGATTCTATTGTACTACCCGGCCGCTAACACCGGCAATGTGCGAGACAATATTCTAACGTCAGTAGGACTCAATTGACCTTGGTCCCATTTACCCCAACTGCCTAACTAGGGTTCTTCTCAATAACGCGTGTAACAAGGTCCCTGCGACTGTCAGTTCAATACTCAGAGGACAATTTGAATTAAGGACAACCCACGTATCCATGTATGCCCTGACTGTGGCAATCTTGCCGCTGTCGTTGAAACCAAGGACCCAGGTATATTCATTTGGAAAGGGGTCGCCGCTCTTGGTCTTGACATCAACAGCTGTGAGCTCCACAGCTGCTTGATTGCCCTCAATAATAACATTCTGGACCACAAGGTGCAGAGGACCAGCCCAAGTTGATGACAGAGCCCTGGTACCTTGTTGGAACTCTTCGATGGAGTGGTAGTGGCCTGCGATCTTGCAGTGGGCACCTGCAAGTTTAATTAGCTATGCCAGGCGTTTTAGAAACCTGGCAATAATTACCCTTCACAATCCAGTCAACGTTGGGTTCAACATGAGGCCAGAAGCTAGACATGTCGCCTTTGGCGGGGCCATCAAAAATTGCACGGACGTGCTCGTGAGTAACCATTATGAAATCGTTCAAGGCAGTAAGGAGAATATCTTTTGGCGGTGTCTTTCTGCGTTTGGGTCGTTAAACATGTACGGAAATCATGCTATTAAGTTAAATAACTAAGTCAAAACTACAATGTGGGGTTGAATGCCCGTGGAGTGAAGTTGCGGGGTAGCTTTCCTCTCCATGTGTTTACATCGGGCTAGCTTTAGATCGGTAGATCAACAGCTCCCCGTCGTAGCCGTGTGGAGAGAAGCCGAATTGGGTGGAGGAGGCAGCAGAGCAAAAAAGGACAACGTCTCAGCGTGGAGGAGGAGATGGGCATAGCCACAGCCGGTGGAGCCGAGCCAGTCTTGTCGTGTGATGGCCTTTCTGAGTGGCCACGATCTAGTGAGGCTGGCTAGACTAGACTTGTGGAGGTGCGAGTTGGAAATTGCAAGATGACAGAGGGGAGTCGAGAATGGTTGCTAGAGCTTTTACAGAGTAGACGAGCCATCGAAGCGTCATGAGGCTGATCGCTAATTCCTATTATAACGGTGGCTGCCCATCGCTTATAGATGATGGCTGAAGCCACGAAGACTAGCGGCAGTAGCAGAAGGAGGGCTGCCATGTTTACTTTGATGTAGGTGTAAACCGCCAGTTGACATTGATTTTGCATGTTATTTATACACAAGATTAATAAGTAACAAGCGTTCCGGAACGCCATGCTGGGGCATCGTGAGTAGTAAGATAATTCATTCGTCAATCATTTCCGAATCAGCCCAAGTAGTTAACACTAGTCAGTACTCCGTAGGTGTCCACTTACTTACGTGGAGCCGAGTTACCGGTCCACACGGATTTGAAGGTTCGGTCGTACCCTGCTTAGCTATGTTCCGCTTACATAACTGCACATTTTACCAATTTCGACCAAGCTTCACAGTTCTATTACAACTACAATATAAGTAAGAAGCTAGTAAAACTACAACACCCCTGGCAAAATCAAGGTCAGGACAGAAATACTTCAAAACATGCAGCTCAACTCCTAGACTATTATATTCATACTGGACGCCAAAATGATTAATCTTGGATTATTGTATTTAGGTATACTAAAACATCACTCCACTTAATAGAGGTTTTTACAGAGTGCACCAGTGGGTTCACCTGCACACATCCACCTCTCTATCAGACCCTAACCTCCAAGCTCCGATTATATAAGCGGTGAGACAGACCTGCTTTTACCCGCTAAACCGAGAATACGAAATTAACTATTATAAACCCGAGCTTAGACCGGTTTAGTAGAACCAATGAACAGGGGAAATTCGTAATGATTGATTTAAATGATGGCTTAGATCTTATCTTGAAGTGCCGTAAATCATGCGGTAGTTCGGCCTGCTAATATTACCCGCCCTCCCCAGCATGAGTCTCACCATAATCTTCGGACTGATCTGTAGTCCGTTGAAGATGCCCGGTGCTTGGTGTTCTGACTGATATAAATGTCATAGACATCTCTTTTTCACAGTTACTCATCAACAACCAACACAATCACATCCCTCAGAATGGCATCAAACAACTTCAAAGTCGTCATCGCAGGCGGCGGCGTTGCAGGCCTAGTGCTTGCAAACATGCTCGAGCAATTTGACCTCGACTACGTCCTCCTCGAAGCCCACTCAGACATCGCCCCTCCAGTCGGCGCCAGTATTGGCATGTTCCCCAACGGTCTGCGAATTCTGGACCAGATAGGTTGCTATCAGCCCATCAAGGACATCTTTGGTGATAAGGTGCCGTACAATGTCACAAACACACGCAACGAGAAGGGAGAGGTTATTGCTTACGTTGATGGAATCTTTGATCACCTAGAAAGACGGTAAGTGTTGTGTCCCGTTGTCCTTGGTGACTTCTAACAATGTTAGGCATGGGTATGGTTTATTCTTCTTCGATCGTCAAAAACTACTTCAGATCCTATACGAGCATATCCAACACAAGCACAGAGTCCATCTCCGAAAGAAAGTCACCGAAGTTAGCTTCGTCGAGAAGGGAGTTGAGGTCGCCTGCTCAGATGGCTCTGTTGTCTCTGGAACTTTCCTTGTCGGCGCAGACGGTATTCACAGCCAGGTCCGAAAATCGATGCATAGGCTTGGCCACACACTCGAGCCCGGTTACTTCGACCTTGACGAAGAAGACAAAGTTCCGTGCTACTATGCCTGTAGTTTCGGAATTGCCCAACACGTACCAAACTGGCCTGTTGGTCAGCAGAGCACGGTGACGGGCAAGGGACAGTCCCAGCTCGTGGTGTCTGGACCTGACAATCGCGTCTACTGGTTCTTGTTCGAGAAACTTCCCGAGACCAAATACGGCAAGGACATCCCCCGATATACAAAAGAAGATGAGGCAGAGTTTGTGAAGCGAAACCACAACGTTGCCATCACCCCAGAGGTCACATTCGGTCAAGTCTTTGCAAAGCGGTTGTCTTCCACTTTGACGCCTCTGCACGAGGTAGTCTACAAGAAGTGGTTCTTCAAGAGGGTCATCACACTGGGAGATTCTGTGCACAAGGTACGTACATCCAGCCCTTTTACTTAGACCATGTCACTGACGCAGCTAGCCTAACCCTATTGGAGGTCAAGGTGCAAACGGCGCCATTGAGTCATGTGCCGAGTTAGTCAACTCCATACTTCAACTCAAGGATACACGAGAAGGTGGCCTGTCTACTTTTTCAGATGGAGACGTCCACAAGATCTTTGGTGAAGTCCAGTCAGCGAGATATGAGAACGCCAACGCTATCGTCAACCGCTCTCATTTTATGCAGTCTCTTTTCGCGTACGAGAACCCAGTCGTGTCTACAGTCGTTTGGGACCTGCTTGGCTCATTGGGTGGAGATGAAGGCACACTCAATCAAATGGCCCCTTCTTACCTGGGTGGCACGACACTGAAACAACTTCCCGTTCCCTACCGACCCCGAGCTATTCCCTTCCATGACGAGCTTCCAGCCAAGCCTGTGAGCAAGACGATCTCCAACTATGTTCGATACGGATTTATTGGCGGCATGGGTCTTGCAGTGCTTGCCACTAACAAAGCATTCCGCTTGCCAATCGAAGAAGTCAGTGCTTTGAGCAAGTCTCTAGTCCAAATCAGATGGTTTGGAGATAGTCCCGCCTCCGAGATTCTGAACACTGTAGTGTCTCTTTTTGGTATACCTGTCTTTGACAAAGACCCTTCACCACAAGTGCAATTGTTCAATTTTCTGCCTCAGCTTATCTCCCCTCTCCTGATCTACGCCATTGAGGGAAATCGACTTGGCAACCAGGGGACTATTCTATCCATACCTTCCTTGTTCTCAGTCGCTATGAAAAGCGGCGCGACGATTGCTCGCGTAGCACCCGTCTACGCAATTCTGAGCTCTTTCTTCGGTTTCGAGAACCCTCCTAGCCGCGTTGTTCCTCTGCATGTGGCCAAGTCACTTATTCCTGCCATCACTATAGGCTTCCTCATCCCAACTATCATGGTCCTGACACCGACCCCTCGGGTACAAGCTTGGGAGAATTGGTGTGCTCTCTGGCAATTCTCACCCCTACTTTTTAATGTGCTTGTGGTTGGTATTTCGGCAGGCATTAAGAAATGGAAGGGTGAAGAGAAACAGGACGGCGAGCGAGATATGAGCCGCTATGAGGCCAAGGATGTCAGTACTCTCCAATCTGTGTACACCTTTGCATTTGCAGTACAGGCCATGGCGCACATAGCATCCCTGGCTTACGGATGGAGCCACCCGGATGTTTCTCTTTTCAAGACCTTCTTGGACTTCCCCAACATTTTCAACGCGGACTGGTCTTTGCCCTCTTTGTCAGCCAAGGTTGCAACCATGCTCAAGTTCGACCAGGCCTTTGCAACGGTCGGATATCTTGGAAGTCAACTCTACTCAATCTGGGACCTGAGACGTCTCGGCTATATCAAGACTGATGAGGCAATCAAAGCTGGCGTCACTACTCTGGCTGGACAGTGGCTTGTGGGATCAGGTGCTACGTGGGCCGGGCTGTGGTACTGGCGAGAACGAAAGATAGCCGATATTGGCGCGTAGAGGGGAGGCTTTGGGCTAGAAGGGAAGTTGAGTGATGTAGCACTATAGACTAGAATTTCTTTGCGGGCTTTTAGGGGTCTTTCTTCCTGGTAAGCAATGACAGAATCTATTCTTGTAGAATTGAATTGTTATTGGACACGCAGCTATACTATGGGGTGAGTATGTTAATTAAGATGTAAATGATGTTTGGCCTAATATAAATAGCTTATTAATATTTAAGTATTTGACAAAGGTCTAACGTAGACAATTCAGTAACCTATATATGAACTATCCAACTCTTACTTATTAACGGGATAGATATGCAAATATGTTCTTCCATCAACAAAGATAGAGATCGATAAGTTACCTTGGTCATCAGCTACCTGCGTCTTATCTCCATAGATATACTCGTTTCCTGGCTTCAGGCGAGACAGACCAAGCTTGAAGGTCCCTGGGTCTGCAGACGGATACAGGACAAGCTCCAAATCCCTGGACGAGTTTGAAACGGCTTTTGCAATAAGTACGCCAGGGTACGGTACTTCCGAGAGGATCGGACCGTTCAATGCAGTCTCGGCTGGGCCCTATTTAGAATAAAGGTTAGTAGCTTGAAAACTTCGGAAACCTTGTAATAATCCTACCTTTTGGATCATTTGGTGATAGGCACCCGGTCGAACCAAAGTAGCTGTCAAACAGACATAATTCATCAATGTAGAGGCTTTAGACAGGTCGAGGCTACGAGCTCCCGATGGCGCTGTTACGTAGCCCCAGCCTTGTTCGATCTTTTGTAATGCCGCCTCCTTCAACTCTTCATCGCCATGTTCTGCCGCAGCTAATGCCGTATATGGTAGCAAAGCTAGCTCGTTCTTCTGGTAATTACCCTGGTCAATCACATCCGCCCCAACTAGGCCTGTCAATGTGATTTCACGAGTCTCGTTGTTAAACCGAATGGTCTCTTCACGTGTAATCGCCCAGAGGCGACGGGAGAGATTTCGCAAGGGCCCAGAGGACATGATTGTGGCCGCTAAATCCCCAGAGGCACCACAGAGGCCAGGAATGGTGAATCCTGTCAGTTCAGACCGAATGGGCAGGACACTACCATCAAAGTCCGTGAAATTAGTGTTCAGTGACTCTTCAAAAATAGGAAGTATAATGTCTGTGGACTTTGTGCCAAAGACTCGATCATACACAACAGCCCCGGCCATTCCCTGTAAATTGCACATCACGTAGATCCAATTTGGTTCGCATGGTATCAGACAGTAAGGATTTGTCGACCATTGCCGTAGGAGAGTGGCTTGTAGGTCGTGCAGACCGTACTTGTAGGTCACGCCCTCCTCGATTCGAAATTCCAAGCTATCTGACTTGGTGTATCTCATATCGCCCGTGTTTGCCGTGTAGAGCATGACGCCCTGCAGAAGAAAACCGGTGACCATAATATTGTCTTTCTGAACAGGGTCGGAGTCGAATGAGAATTTCCCTGCAAGCCGTTCCCACTTCCAGAAATTAAGGACATCTGGTATTAAGGACCTCTCTATCACTCTGCGAAATGCTTCGTTGATGTAACCATGAGCATTGGGGGCGTAGGTTGACTGATATAGTCCGAGGCAATACATCATCTGATAGATTTGATATCGCAGCGAAGCCGTCTGGAATTGATCGATTCGTGTGAATCCAGACCAGTCGTCGAGACTCTGAAACGCCTGGTCGAAAAGGAATTGTAATTTCCTGAGAGCCTCCAAGTCAAGCTCATCGCTGTCCTTTTGAACGGCTGTTTCGGCAGTGACTTTATCGAGTCGTGCGAGTTGATGGGGTATGAAGCCATTTCTATCGGTCCGTTTCTTAGACGCTTTGATTCGTTCTTTCGCTGAGTATGTGTTTGCTAAGAGGAACCCTGTAAAGACGATAGCCGGGGCCAATATTCCTGCAGGCTCCCAGAAAGCGACCCCAGCGACAGAGTAAGCGCCTGTGATAGAAATAACCCAAACAGACAATGGAAAGACGATGGCACCTGCGCCAAACCACTACGGAATAAACGAATTAGTAAGCGATATTGGGAAATTCGCGCGAGTACTTACGGCAAAAAGTGAAGGCGGAATGGCTAGCCACGTAAGAACGAAGAGTAAGGCACTTGCTATGTTGGGGCTGGCTAGATATCCGGCCCCTGGAAAGACAAGCCCAAGAAAAGCGGCTCTCATGCTGTGACTGAGATTGTACCACGGTTGAAAGAATGTGGTGACGCCAATCAGAACAACTGAGCTCCAGATTAAAAGCACGGCTGCCTGTATGTTTTTTCGATGTGGTCCAGTGCCGACATTGGGGGGGATTAATTCACGAATGTATGGGCCTAAATGAGTATAAAGGTTTTAGAGAAAAACACACCACTAGCGCTCCGGAGATAGAGCCTAGATTTACTATACCTTTGACACCAACAGCTGAATTATGGTTTGGTAGGCACTTATCACGGCGCGACAAGTCGGCATCTTGTTCGCATTTTGTTGGAGAAGGCATGACTTGGTCGTTGTCGAAGCACGGAATCCTTAAGCCTATGATTCAGCAGCAACTGGAATACAAATATGGAAATAGAAAGCACGTCAGAATAGCTATATTATAATTATACATTAGACGACCTATGTACATGTCGCGTGTCAGATAAATCCTTCCGCCCTTGCCAAGCCACTATACTAATTGTAGTCAATGACAAGGAAATCCATGACATTGCGTTATTAATTCCAGCATCATGACGTAAGTTGTCTTGGCTTCGCTTGCCACGGACTATTTTATTTGACGTTGCTTATTCGATATAGATCCTCGTGGGACGACTCAGACACCATATTTCCGATGCTACTCGAAAGGCAAATCCCAGTTGTATCTTTAGTGGACTTTGTATCAGTCGCCGATGACAGTGGTGAGCACTATAGTATGAAACTAGTAAGATTATAGCAATAAAGCCTTTTTCTTCCACCTTCGCATCTACCTTCTATCTACAATCATTCTCTTTGATGCTTTGGTGTCCCCTGTTACGGTTCATTCTACATTAAAAATCACTAAGCGCAATACCTCACCGATCAAGCTGTAGCAATACTCCAGTAGACTAAGAGTTACAGCATAACATGGGAGTAATTCAAGACAAATATTAGTCTATGGTACCGATACCTGTATACATATTGTACTTGTGAAGTCCTCCTTCTTTCTTTATTCACTCAAGTCTAGTGAGGTAAAAGTAGTAAGTACCCTCGTCACGTAGATCCTTGTTTTCCATCGCGCCTATCACAACCCCTTCTGACACGTAACGAAACGAGTCAATGATGGGGAACTTGTCATAAATCATAGCGGCAGATATAACATCCCGAAACTTGACCTCCCGAAGCTAAAAGCAAATCAATAAGACCCTCCTAGTACAAAAAGTGTCAGATCCATCACTAACCTGTGCATGCCCAAAATCAGGAAACCAGTTACGATTACCCTGCTCATCCCAAAGCATAATGGGATCAACCTCATTGACAGAGTGGAAGTCTTTTCCGGCCCATTTGAATACAGTCAGTTGTTTATGAGTTGAGTGGCCGGTGTCGAAACTGCCGCCTATCCACTTCCCAATAAGGGCCTCAGGAGAAACTGCAGGAAGTGCATCGAAGACTTGAGCAACATCGGACTCATTGACAGATCCTTTGACTTTGATAAGATCGTTGAAACGTTCTACTACCCTGTCACAGATTATCAATACAATCCAGTAACACAAGTTGCTCACGTAGTCCAAGACTTACGATGCCGCCATCGTGTGCGATTTGACTGTTTAAAGAGCTTGGGATAGATACAAAACAAGAACAAATCTTTAATCGAACAGAGTTTGATTCGTATTATTGAAAATAAAAAAGAGATTGACAGCAACATTTATATAGTTACATAGGATGTTTTCTCAAAACACAAGCCAAGGTTTGAGCGCTAGTCCCTGCAGGGAGAAAACCACTAGTCAGAAAAACCTGACACAATCGTTCAAATCGAGAACGCGCTTGTCGTCCATTGACTCTACGCTTGTACACTCAAAGTCTTTTTTATAGTGGCTTTATCAATCATATTTGTCTGACAGAGTAATATCTGTCTCATTCTAGCGACATCGTACTTATATATCGATCGTCGAATCCGGTAGTTTTGCCTGTCTAGTAACGCTATAACAACTGGTATGTGATTCTTGAGAAATAATGAATTCTTCAATCCTTTTCGACAGTCTGACCGATAAAGCCCGCAAGCTCTTTGATTTTGCCAACGCAATTGGTCGTAGTAACCAATATGGACCAGTTGTCCGTGCTGGCCTCATGGTTTCGGCTGCTGCGTTGTCTGTTCGCGCTGTGAACAGATTCTGGAACGACAGAGCCCTAAATCATGGAACGAAGGCCTTTTTCGACTGGTCTCAAGAGATCGTCATCGTCACTGGCGGATCGGGGGGCATCGGAGGCGAAACAGTCAAGCGTCTCGCTGCCGCAGGAACGACAGTAGTCGTTCTAGATATCCTCCCTCTCTCTTTCCAAAAACGTGAGATAATCTGGCAGTATTAGGGAGCTGAAACTAATTTTTGCAGCAAGTAACGTTCACTACTACCAGTGTGACCTAACGAGTTTTGAAGAGCTTAAAGCTGTGGCTACAAAACTTCAAGTGTTAGATGATTTTCCCCACAGTTTGGTCAAAAGTGGTCAAGGGCTGATAACCATATTCTAGTGAAGTTGGTGAGCCAACTATAATCGTCGCCAATGCTGGTATATGCCGTGGGAAGCCAATTCTTAATGCTGAGGAAAGGGATATCGAACTGTTTGCTTTGCCCCCTCTCCCGGCCACGTAATTGTGTTATGCTGACCATTTTTCCTTCAGTACCTTTGGCGTGAATACGTTGGGTCTTCTTTGGACAGCCAAGACTTTCCTCCCGTCTCTCGCCTCGCACAACCATGGCCACTTCCTGATAGTAGCTTCGCAAACGAGCTACTTGGCCACAGCTGGCGCGACCGACTACTGTGCCAGTAAGGCAGCAGCATTGGCCATTTACGAGGGATTGCATTCTGAAGTCAAGCACGTTTATAAATCACCTGCTGTTCGGGTGTCGTGCGTTTGCCCAAGTCATGTTCAGACTGCCATGTTCACTGGAATCAAGAATGTACCGGGCATGGCAAGTATCACGCCTCAGACTTTGGCAGCGACGATTGAGAGCATCCTCAAGAGCGGCCGGGCTCACAACCTCACCGTACCCAGCTCTGTAGGAATCTCCACCTTGATCAGGGCACTTCCTGACTGGGTACGAGTGTTGGTCCAGGATCTTTCTGCAACCGCTTTTAGCAGCTTGAAACCGCGTGATGAAGTTGCGCAAAGGTCCAAGTCTAGCGGTATGTAGATTCTGCATGCAAAGATTTAATTCGATCGAGGTTGATGAAGCCATCGGATTTAGGCCCGGACGAGGTTAGGGCCACCAGTATGCAATAATGGAACTCCACTCAATTACTGTACCTACTGAGCTGGTTCTGTTCTACCCAGCCAGGTGAACCTATTCCCTTTTACTGTTACTTTAACTTCGCTCAGCGAGCACCTGCGAATAGTGATGTGATATAAAATGACTCATTCCTTTTAACTCTCAATATATGCTTATTTCATAGGTTCTATATTCTCGAGTCTCTAGCAGCGCCCGTGGTGTTCAATGCCGAGGCATCCGTCTTTTCCGAGATTGCGGGGTAACTTAAATAGTAAATAGGTTTAATAATAAGTCAAGCTCGAATTTAACAATTCTTCCTCCACTCCTGGTCTCCTACTTCCCGGGCATCGGCATTGCTTCACGCCATTCACATTCACCCACGCTCACCTGACCTGGAACATGTCCCCTCCTGATACCGAATCATCTCGTGCGCGACAAAAGAGAAAGTTGAGTCCTGATGCAGAGCCTTTAGTGCGCAAACGAGCTCAAAATCGTATCTCACAACAATGCCACCGCGAGAAAAATACTGCGTACATTCGTAGTCTTGAGAGTACCATTGAATTACTTGAAAAGGCCGCCAGCTACGACACTGACGGCGGCGAAAGAAGGGAAGATCGTTACGCTACGCTAGTCGAAGCGCATCTGAAGCTGGTCAAGGAGAACCGTCGTTTAGAAGAGGCCTTATTCCGCCTCCGGAAGAAGCTTTTGAGCCTAAGCAATTCCGCTACCACCGCTGCTGGTACCTAGTCCATTCTCCAATTCCCGTCCTCACTCCTGTCCTCATTTAGACTAACTCTTCTATTATAGATGATGTGATTTTTGACTCAATTTTGCGTCGGGGGGACGATGATCAGCACCAAAGCTCTCGCAAAAGCTCTCAGAATTGTCCGGAAGCACATGTCTCCCGATTGGAACCTCACAGCCGTCAACATCGCACCAACCAGGTGAGTTGCGATGAGCCAGCCTCTACCATCTCTTTCGCACGAGACCCGGATGATGGATGCGACGGCACCCATAGTGAGACCGTTGCACAGAACAGCGCTTTCGAGGACGATGCCACCGCAGCGTTTTTCGACTTTGACCCAAATACCTACGAACCAGACGGACAAAATGCCCTACCAAGCACCTCACTCTCCGAAATGGGGCTGTTAGATACGGACACGGTATCACACCTATTCCTTCCCATTTCCCCGAATCCTCCTATCTTGATGCGCCAGAAGATTAGCATCACGTCACCAACAGCATTTGGCACTAAACTACTCAGCGCATGCCGCCAGTACATCGAGCGAGCGAGTGGTCCCTCACTCTCGACTCCAGAGACTCTTGGTTTATTCCACAAAAAACTCATCCTCGCTGCTACTGATCTCGTGGCGCATTGCCTTGGACTGGAGTCTTACATATACGGGGTGGTGAGTATACCAATTTCGAACGTTCGCCGTGCAATATGCTAATATGTGATATCATTCAACAGAATGGAGCGCGGTATATCGAAAAAGTGTTGAGCTGGCGGCTCGGCCTCGAAAATAAAAACGGCGTACCATCGCCATTTAAGCCAACACCTCTGCAGTCCAGACGACCCAATCATTTCTGGGCTATTGATTTGTTCAATTGGCCAGATGTGCGTGACCAGTTGGTACTTGAGCAAGACTCGGTTGATCTGGATGCCATGATCAGGGACGTCATCCTTCACTCAGTCATTGAACAAACCAACCAAGGCGTTGCCGTCGGAGTGCATGACATCTTCCAGAACCAGATCCTACGCAAGGGTAAAGCACGCCAGGCTCAGACCGCCTGTGTGAAAACCTTCCTTAGTGATTCATCGTGGGTCTTATTTGAGGTCGCGCCGGAAGCTCAAAGCTTCGATATTCCCATGATCGATCCCGTCGAAGCTGCTCTAATCTCGGAGCTACAGCGACGGGTGGAAACAATATCATCTGCTAGATGTGGCTATAACACACCATCCTCGCCAATAGCTGGAATCAGCCACGGGAATGAAGTCGCCCTTTACTTTGGACTGGACAACATGGTAGAGTGGAAGTTGAGCAAGGAGTTTGCAGCGAAGTACTCTTTCCTAGACTGTTCTACAGGTAGGACGCTACCCCTTCAATCCGCCGGCTTTTGCACACAGTCAGACTAACTGGAGCCGCGTTAGCTGTATCTACTTGTGACCTGGCACCTTCTTCTACCGTCTTTCATTGGTAGACTGGTCTGGTCAGAAAAGCATGACATGCCTAACCATTACATGGACTAATTTTAATGGAGAAAGCCAAGAAACCACTGTCAGAAAAATCCTAGTCAGAAAATGTGGACTCATTGTAGCGTAACTACGCCGTTGACAGTTTAGCGCCGTTGACAGACCTCAACCAGGATAATGCTTTTCAGCGGGTGCCCATCACGTTTTAGAAATAGAGATCAAAATAGCCACCTCTAAGTTAATCGATTCCTATTTACCTCACACAAACTAGTTGCATTATGGCCTGCTGTGCTGTTGCCGCTTACATCGTCTATCGATATCTTGCACTCCATCAATGGGCTGTGGGTCCTTTTTTAATGAAACGGCAACCGGTTGTCACAGACAACGAGCACGAACCACGGGGTAGGGATGAACATCTTCAATCATCAACCCCCGAGAATCACACCCAAGAATGCGTGTTGACTTTGGGAGGTCTCACATGTGGTTCATGTGTATCCGAGCTCCAGGGCATCATCAAAGATATTCCTGGTGTTGTAAAAGCGCGCGTTTCCCTAAGTTTGCTGCGTGCACACATCTCCTTCACTACTGTCACGTCACTACAGGCTATTATCGACGCCATCCATGACGCTGGATATGAAGCCTCTCCATCGCCGAGCATAGACTCAAACGCCTGGGGTAGCGTGATGCCCGTCGTCCGGGAGTCTGGCATTGACCGCGATCGCGAGATTCATACTTGGCGTTCTGCTTTGTTTCTCTCAGCCTTGTGCTCTTCGACAGCTGCATCTGCTAGGTATCTGTCAAGATTCCAAGTACTGCATGAATCTGGAGCAATTGGCCTGATCATAAAAGTAGCCGTTGCCCTCAGCTTGGTGGCTGGATGTAGGATTCACCTTGAAACAGCTCGTTCCATATGGTTCCGCCGCAAGCCCAACATGTCTACCCTTGGCTCTCTAGGTATTTTTCTAGCTTTGGTGCAAGCCATTTTCATCAATGATGGAAGAAAGGAAGATTGGCTCTGTCGATCAGAGCTGGAAGTCATACCAATGCTATCCACGACTCTGCTTGGCGGCCGGCTATTGAAGGCCATAGTTTCTAAGGGTACTTTTGACTTCGGAACGCCACTGATTAATCTAGTTCCTAGTACCGCTTCTGTTTTCCCGGGCAGCGATGAGGCATGTACGGTTGAAGTCCCCACAGAACTGATTACTCCTGGGGACCGCCTACTCATTTGTCAAGGAGATCAAATTCCATGCGATGGCATACTTGTCAGCGATAATCAAGGTTTCGTGCTCGAGAACTGGATTAATGGCTCTACAGTCCCAAGAGTAGTCAAGCGTGGCGATAGTGTACTTGCTGGTAGTCGCGTTGAGAAGGGACCTTTGGTTTTGAAAGCCTTATCGTGCGGACGTTCCACCGAGCTCGGCAAGGTTTTGGAAGCTGTCATTGATGCAGAAATGAGTTCTGAGAACGTTGATGAAGATTTAACTCCGCAATTCGTCACGGTTGCCATCATATCCATCGCCATATCTTCCATACTGCTGCTATTGCTTGTCCCCGATATCAGCTTCGCGGGTGCAATGCAGCGTACTTCTTCAATGCTGCTGGCCGCATGCCCTTGCACGTTCAGCCTCAGTAACCCAGCTGCGAAGCTGTCGGCTACAGGTTAGTGCAACCCTGTCCCTCTCTCCATCGGTACTTGGCCTTTTGACTCACCATTATTCTTCAGTCAGTGCTTCAAAAGCAGGTATTCGGCTCACAACTAGCAGTAGACGAATCAAGAATGCCGCCACTGCTAAGACTATACTCTTTGATAAGACTGGTACCCTGACACGCGGTGTCCTGCGAGTTGCGCAGGTGATTCAAAGTGAGCATTGGAGCGCTATGCTGTGGAATTCGATCCGAGACTTGGAGATGTCTATGCACCACCCCGTGGCCTTGGCCATTGCCACTGAGGCTTCAGAACAAATGAAGGATTACGAATACACGGTCGACATTGGCTTTCCCAAACAAGTCATGGTAACTGACGTTATACACGAGCTTGGCCGTGGAGTTCGAGGACGTGCAACAGTAGCAATCTCCGGATGCGAGTCAAATTCATGGACCTTGGCTATCGGCAGCCCAGCCTACATCAAGTCACTAGGTATTGAGGTCAGCCTAGCTCAGATTCCGACAGAGCAAAGACTTGCTATGATAACTCCTGTCATTGTGGCTGTTGACGGAATCCAAGTCGGAATTTTCGTCCTCCAGGATACCATTCGTCCGGATGCTGTCACTGTGATTCGGGATCTGAAGAATATGGGCATAAAGGTTGGCATGGTCACGGGCGACGACTATAGTTGTGCTCTTACCACCTCTCGCGAAGTTGGCATTGATACTGACATGGTCTTTGCGGGCTGTTTGCCTAATTCCAAGGCTGGGATCGTCAAGGACTTCCGCCGCCATGGAGCTACTATTTTTGTCGGCGATAACCTGAACGATATCCCATCTTTTAAATCAGCATCTTTCAGTATATGCACCCCTAATCCAGATGCCTGGTCCTCAGAAAGCCTTCGTCTCGCCGATGCGACTTTAACACAGACACTATTGAATCAAAAGTCTGATAGGATCTTAACTCGCGGATTATTTCTCATACATCTATCGCAACAAACCGCGCGTATTACCACCCAGAATCTTTGGTGGGCGGCGGTTTACAATACGGTTTCTCTCCTGTTGGCATCTGGCACCTTTAACAAAATACACCTATCATCATCGTGAGTACAGCGTGTTATTAATTCGTTTTATATAATCTATGCTAATAAAGTTTCTAGGGTGCTTGCTAGTTTAGGAATGGGGATGAGTAGTATTATCATCCTTTTAAATAGCTCTAGGCTTAATAAATTTAATGATGGAAGTAAAAAGGAATGGAGATAGTACGAAAGGCTAGGATAGGGGTCTTAACTTCTAGGGGCCGCCAGGGAGGTGGAATAATATAGATCTGTCCTAATTATAGATTGTAAAATCTGCTACCCTGCGTCGGTTAGTATCTAGAAAATAATTTACGAGTCTTATACCCGCAGAATATACTTCTCCCTTGTGTATAGAAAGATTCTGCCGTTTATACAGTGAGACAAGTCTCGATATTATTAGAAGTCTGGTTAACTTTAAGCCACTCTATAGAGGACTTGGAAACTATTAAGAGACAATCATATTTGTTTGGTACATGCACTTTCGCGGATCGCATGCGGGATATAATGTCTGTATAATTACTGAAAGTATTATCCTTTGCAATTTAACTGCAATTAATTAAGTAGCTTAAGCTAAGATATTAATTCTAATATATGAGAAGGCATCCTAAAGTAAAATCCTAATTCAGTATTTAATTAGCAAATCACTGTTTAAAATAGATAGAATACAAAAGAAAAAGAAATCAGACACGCAATACATTATTATTAAATAGTACAAGGAGAGATAATAGACTGGGTAAGGCTGACATTGAACACTATTCAACTGTTTAGACCATTTTATAGTCTCTGGTTAACAATTCGACATACATTTAAACCTAAGACTTTTTCTTCTAGCTAGATAGGTGTGCATCACTACACTATTTGTACATCAAAGTATAGACGATTGCGCAGATATATACAAGTGTTTACATATGTACAACAGAAGATCAACGCTTAAAAGGTGTACGAAGGGATGTCAACGTCGCTAATAACCCAGGTCTTGCCACCGTCCTCAGTGGTCATCTCGCCAGTGACGCCCTCACCCTTTCCGAAAGTGTTGATGTAGTCGGGATCGGCAGTGTCAAGGGTGATCTTGGTGTCAACCCACTCTGGAATATTTATTAGTATGTGGTTATGTATTGGATGTTGTGCGTGACTTACGGTGAGCTCCAATGGTTCCGCAGTCCTCGGCACCGCACTCAACGGAACTGCCAAAGCCCATAGCCTCGTGGCCCTTGGAGGTGGAGAGTGTAGAGACTTGCTCGCCGTTGATGGAGACGTACTGGACATACTCCTGGGTGGACTCGTCGTACTTGTCTGTGGTATGTGGTCAGTTTCATTATATTCATCTAGATTAAGAACGCTTCTTACAATGCATGGTGATGCGGTCACCCTTCTTGGCGGGAGTAGGGTTCTCATCCTGAACAGGGAGCTGAGAGTTCTCTCCGGTCTTGGTGAGAGTGTAAGCAAAGATGCTCCACTCCTTGGAGTCCCAGTTGTCGGCAATGGACTGAATCAAGTCGCCCTTGTCGGTGCCCATTCCGACCCAAAGAGAGGCAACACCGGTAGATCCTTGGGGGATATCGGGAAGGATGAGAGTCGAGGTAGCCTCACGGATCCATGATCCAGAGCCAACAGGACCAGTGCTGAAAGAAGGGCCCATGGCGGCGTTGACAGAGGCGACGGCAATGGCCGCAAGGACGGAGAAGATCTGGCTGGAAGAAGGCATTTTGAGATGTTCTTGTTTTACTGGTTAAACAAAATTGTAACAGTGACTAGATGTCTGGGCAGTTCAGCCTCTTTGTAGGAACTCAAAACATCGACAGATACAAACAAACATCCATTGTGATTGGCGGACAAATACCACGCTCCATACCGCGTCTGTTCATCAATGCACTTCGGATGGTGGATTGTAGGTGGAGATATTCTCCGAAATAATCCTGACTTGCTGTCTCAGACTGGGCCACAGTAATGAGGCGAACTACGGAGTAGAATACGGATAGAAACAACTCGCTCCGTCGATGGAAACGGCAGTGAGTGGCACTCAACAGCACTAGCCCCAGTTGCCCCTTGTTTCAAATGGGTTACACCGACCAGGTCTGAGCTGAGGAGTGGGATTTATATCTTACAAACCCCGCAATCCCGACAAATATACGCGGATAACTTTTCTTATACGAATATCCTAGTCTACGAAAGGTCCTTTAATGTAAATGCTCCTTTTCGTGATTTTTTTATTCTACTTCTTCGCTGCAGTGGATATAGGGTCTAGCTTTTTGCTGATACCCGCTTTTATCTACACGATTATTGCTGGAAGGCTTTGCTGATGTTGGCCGCGGATGTAGCGGCTGGGTAGCCTTGAAAGCCCGGGCTGCTATTCCTAGACTGCTGGGGAGTATATGTTTGAACTTTTGGCATTGACCACGTATTCGGAGTCTTGCGATGGCGCGGCTGTGCTTGGTAATGGCATGTATCGAGGCATCGTCTGCTTCACTGTGGCCGAGGTTAGAAAATCCCGTGTGTCTTGCTAAAATACAAACTATCGGCATTAGTTAAGTCAAGAGCTTCGTCCAAGGGGGGTGGCAATCTCCAGTTGGCCTTGCTCCCGCAAGAGGAGGGATATGCAAGAAATAGACGCGTGTATTGGATATGTACATCTTGAGGCCCATTGACGGTAAGAGTATTGCTTCAGGAACTGGCCACTCTTTATACACATGCAATTTTTGTCTAAAAATGAAAGCATAAATCTTTATAGATTCACTTAAGTTCAAGAAAGGTGGACATTTTCTAATCCCCATTGCTGCGTTCTTAAGTCCGACCTTAGCAGGGATATAGATCCCACTAATCTTTAATCGCTAACTAGCAACTAGCAACTATTATGTGTGGGAATTGAGAAGGATTCCAATAGACAACTACGTCACTCTGCTTATTTCCAGAGCCAGGAAGAACAGCAGTCAGCATTCTTACTATCTGACGTCATTAAGTCGGCAATACAACTCGTAAGCCATAACCGGAACACTTTGCAATAACTTCATCAGCATCATTTCAACACCATAACTCAAGACTCGCAGCTCATTCTAAATATCTCGCCCCTATGAAGCTTGTAATAGGCGGTTCAACTGGTTATCTAGGTGCCGAGGTTGTACGCCAGGCACTGAGCCACCCACTCATTACGTCAGTTGTGGCTCTGGCGCGTCGCGAAACCCACATTCCAAAAGAAATAGACCCTCAGATTGCGCAGTCCAAATTCAAGTCTCTCACTTGTTCTGATTTCAAAGATTATCCTCAGGACGTGAGAGCTGAAATTTCTGACGCGGATGCTTGTATTTGGTACATACATATTGGCTTCGGTTATAGATATCGTCTAATGCTGCACAGGGTTATTGCGATCACGCCAGCTAGGTCGAAGACCTACTCTTGGCAAGAAGTCAATAAGATCTGTTTCGACTATGCTGTTTCAGCAGCTGACACCTTTGCAAAACTTCCACGTGACGGCAAGGATACACCTTTTCGTTTCTTGTACGTCAGCGGTTTCAATGCAACACAAGACCCTAGCAAAAAGCCCTGGTTTTTAGGTGATTATTGTGTTATGCGAGTGTGTACCCTTTGTGATTATTATTTTTAGTGTGAAAGCTAACGGCGCGTGAAGGGTCGCGTAGAGAAGAGCGTCCTTGAGTGTGCACACATGTCGAATGGAAGAATGCAGGCATGTGTGGCGAGACCTGGACTAATCGACCCTGCCAATAGTGGAATAATAAGGCAGGCTTTCCAAGGGATCGGAAACGCTCTCATCGGCTTTCCTCGTATCTCGATCGTTGACATGGCAGCCGCACTACTGGATTCAACTGTGCATGGTTTCAACAAGGAAATTCTCTCAAATGAGGATCTGACCATGGCTGGGCAGAAAGCATTAAAGGCGCTAAATGAGGCTGAGTAATGCAGGCTGTAATATGTCAGAAGAAATTGAGGTATATTACTTAACATGTGTAATAATATTTGTGTTAAGGTTTTATGTTCCCTTTCTCATAGTTTTGAATTATACGTAATTTAAGAGCACGCTGCTCATCTTCGCTATTGATAACGAGTTAGTCGATCAGGTCAGTATCATTCTCAACTCAAAAACGATCGACATCAACACGGGATGGTAGCGGCAACATAGCAGTCGGGGATGACTTCGGTGTGTCGACATTGTCTCTCAGTGTCGATCAGTATGTTGCCCATGGAAAGATTGCCGATGTCATTTGATACACTTATCTTTAGAAAGTCATAGGCTAATCTCATGTAGCCGACTTGAAAAAACACCTTGACGGATTCAGAAGTTGAGACCGATACATTAATCACGACTAGAGTCCAGGACGACGGCTTCTACTTTACTATAAGGCCTGTCATTATAGCCAGAAGATATATCCTCCTATGGACCTATTCACCAACTTCACGATCTTGATGCCAGTGAGCCAAGCGCCTAATAAAAGGCCAGCCCCAGGTAACCTGCCGAATTCGACCACCCCAAATGTACATGGGAATCCACATAAGAATGACGCATCCCGATATTCCAGCCATTGCACCAAATGCATTTGCATACCCAGACTGGGAGATCCACGGATTGGTATAAAAAGAAAGAAGAAAGCCGAATACAGCTAGAATAAAGGAGTTAGTACTCTATCACCATCCATTCGTCGAGATGGATATAACTAACACTTGAATGCGTGCTGTGTAACAGCCAGTTCCCCTGCTATTGGACGATAGCTGTCGATAGTATAGACCAAGCTGATGTTGGTGGATTGTACGATAGAGAAGCTCACTACCAAAATTTGTCAGCGTTTTTCCTTTTGGTCTAGATTTAACTCACAAAGTCCAAGGCCGATGGTAGGCACGATCCAATGCCATTCTTTGTCGATGCCAACTCCATAGAGAGTAAGGGCAAGAGGGGCGGTGACTAGAGAGATGGAGATAGCTGGTAGACGCATCTCTGGACATCGTATACCATCATTACGTCGAGTGAACCAATCAGCCACTATGTCGCTGAACCGACCACCAAAGAAGGCACCAATGCCGGCTCCTACAGGGCTAGCAATAAAGCAGAGACCGGATTGCCAGGGTTCAAACTCGTACACTGCATCAAAAGCGACAGCGAAGTTAGAGGTGATTGCAACAAGAAACCCAATAGTGACGGCCATCGTCAGAGTAGCACATAGAACTGGAGGAAGAGTAAGGAGAATAATAGGACGGGTAACAAGCTTCTTGAAAGATTCTTGGGTGTGGATGCCGCTGAAAAGCGCCAGATTTTGGCGATAGGTTCGCTTTGGGAAACCCGAGAAAAAACCTTGTCTTGTCGAGTCCGAATCTACCCCTTCTGCTTTGGAGTTTTGGCTGATAATCCTCTCATGCTCGGTAATCATTCGAGCGTCTCCTGGACCTTCGGCTCGATCGTATCTAGTCTCTGGAAAGGTGAATATGATCAGGATAGTGCAGGAGCCGATCAAGATGAGGCTGACCCAATAGATGTATCGCCAGTGTAGGTCCTTGGTGATTAGTCCAGCAATCACAATGCCACAGCCAACGCCAGCTGACAAAGCTGTAGTGTAGATCCTGTAGCTCAATTAGGTGAATATCTTTAACACCTGGATTAGGAACTTACGCCATTATAGTGCCTCTCTCATGCACAAAGAAGAGATCAGAGATCGTTAATGGTGCCAAGCACTCAGCTGCACCCGAAGCGACTCCCATCATGATTCGTGCACCCAACTCACTATTGAACGAAGTAGCACCACCTGCCCAAGCCACGACGGCCGTATAAAGCGTGAAAGAAGCGACATATACCGGGCGGCGACCAAATTTCACAATGAGTGGCAACCATAGTAGATTTGACACACCCTGGAGGAGCGCGGTAGTGGTGAAGAAGTATGCAGCTTTCGCAATATTACTGTCAAGGTCTGAAATTTCAGAGCCGAAATAATCGGTGGTAATGTTAAGAATGGCCACAGTAGGACCTGCGGCTAGAAAGTTACCAAAAAAGATGGCGAATGAGACAAGGACAGCAATGTAGACGCGATAGGGTTTGGGCCTAGGGACGCGACAAGAGTTAGCTGATATTCCTAGTGGGAATAAGAGTGAATTTAGGTTGCAGACCAATTGAGAGGGTCATTAGGGTCGTTTGTCGGGGTCGGAATGAGGATGATGCTGTCTGTTTCTGGATCACAAAGGCGTAGTTCTCCAAGAGCTTTTTCGTGTCGCGTCGCGTTCATAGTAACCTTGCCGGCTTCTGCAGTGATAGTAGACATAGTGTCAGGTATTATAAAGACGGGTGTACTCAAATTATGGCTGCCAGCAGCTCAATTAAAGAACACCTAATTCATGAGTTTGGAAGAACTATTGGTAGAGATTAGGGTCGCTAGAGATCATAACGAATAGATGTCTTTATGTGGTATTATCTGAAGACACTTACCAGTTCTAGACAATCTAATTCCAGAGTTAAGGCTACAAAAGGTATAGCAGAAGAGCTCAGTGAAGTACTGAGTGGCTTGGCCGCCGTTCGGTAGTTGCGGACAGGAAGGAGGAGGAAATAGGGGGCCTCGAGCCTCAATCTCGTGGGGTAATAAAGATAAGCCTAACTTCAAAGTTTTACTGACACAATCTTAAATTGTCTTGGTGCTAGTCCATTTAAAGAAGCCACGATTATGTAATGTGACAGCTGTGGAGTAAAAACAGTGCAATGAAACTCTTTTTGATACAGTAACATTCCATGACAGGACTAGCATGAGGCTAAGCGGGATTTGGAGTATGATAAGTTTTACCCTGCTTGGTTTAGAAGAATTCGATCTACAGTCCGTAAGGAGTAGAAATGTTAAATTCCTTAATTAAATATATATCTTTACTACCGCGGAAGTACCTAGGAGGCGTCATATTAGAAATTCCCGCTAATTCGTAAAGGGAAACTCGGACTTGATATTGCTGACTTCTGTAAACCAGCCGAGAGTAAAAACAAACATCTTGACCTTTCTAACCTTCACATCAAGTCCCTCAGTCCCTCTATCCTATAGAGTGACATGACTAGCAAGCTCTACCTAGGAACCTAAGCAACCGGACGCAGCCCCCTCTAAAAAGGGGATGTAATAATTCGTAACGGCATGACGAGTGTAACTAAGTTACCCTAAAGTAAATAATACGACTTATTAGAGACCAGACAGATTTATTAATATACAGTAAATATGGTATTATTTCGAACTGCTTTTATAGACCTAATATCTTATTTAGCCAATCTAACATAACTATAGTAATAAAAAGTTAAGGGTTTTAGTCGTTACGTGCTTCTCTGAGAGGGACTAGGTAGCATGTGGCAGCTCAAGCCCGCGTGTCTTTCAAAGGTGTGATTTTCGTAATGTCTCGTTTGATACACTAAACAAGCGCATCCTCGGCAGTATATAATAGCATATCAATGGTGCGGTAAATAGTTAATAATGCTTAATTCTTCCATGATGGAAATCAATACCGTTTACAGCCTCAGTCGATCCGGCTAACACCCTGGTTCATTTTCTTTGCGGGGCCCCGCGTGAGCATTTACAGGGAAGAAGTTCCGGCAACCCGGATGCGCCCCAATAGGAATTCAATACTGCTCCAATTCACCTTGAGCGACAAGCCGAAAACAATCATTCTCCGCGAGGGAGACATCACTAAGTTCGTTCGAGTCGAAGCGCACCATTAACGCTCCATACATAATCCTAGTCAGCTCAAGCATTAACAAGGATAGGACGGATTTACGAGATAAATCTACGTATCATGCTGTGTCGATTGAGTATATATTTCAGTGCTCGTCCAAACAATCTCATCAACCAAACTACAACAAGTTCACTATGAAATCACTCATCAACTTTGGAGTCCTCCTGGGCTCAATCTATGCGGTTGGCGTTGCAGCCTTCCAGAACCCTATCCGCAAACCTGGTCCTGATCCGTCTGTCGTTTTTGCCAATGGCTTCTATCACTTGTCAGTCAATTCCACACACTCACATGGGCAAATAGGACAGCGAGTCCAACTTGAGGACTACCACACCGCCTTGCTACAATCCCTAAACTAACAATATATCCAGAACATATACCTCCTATGATCATATTGAGATCACCCGGTCCAAAACGTTGGGAGGCCTGTTAACTGGAGAAACAAAAACGATATGGTCTGACACGAACACTACTCGCAATGCCAATATGTGGGCCCCAGAAATCCACAAGATTGACAACATTTGGCACATGTTTTATTCGAGCTGCAACTCAGCTTTGCCCTGCTGCGACAGCTGCCATACTCGTGTTCTTCGAGGATGCAACAAAGCAGCACCATTCGACTGTACTTACACGCACTTAGCAGATCTCGTTCCTCCAACTGGCTCACTAGGTGGCCCCAAGTCCGATTTTGCCTTTAGTATTGACGGAACGTATCTCGAAATCCCCGGAAAGGGAAGATACCATGTCTTGAGCATAATCAACAAGGATGAGCTGCAGTCCATCGCCATTACTAAACTTGACACTAAGAAATGGACCGTCGACGGTTGGCATGTCATTTCGGTTCCTGACCAGCCTTGGGAAAAGAACACAACCAACTCAAATCCCAACAGTATCACTGCTGTAAATGAGGCCCCTCATGTGAGTTGAATTATATCAATATTCCAGAATGACGTTGACGTCATAGCCTCTCTACCACAATGGCGAAATCTGGCTCGCGTATTCAGCTTCATACTGTGGGACTCCCAACTACTCGCTCGGACTCCTACATTACAACGGAGGCGATCCGTTGAAGGCTTCATCATGGGTCAAGAACGGTCCTGTTTTCTCACAAGCCAACGGCAACTACGGAACTGGCCACAACTGCTTCTTCACATCTCCAGATGGAAAAGAGACCTGGGTGGGTCCTCATCTTCAAGAGTATCACGATCCAAGCTGACACAAATTCAGAATGCTTTCCACGCCACCAACAATCCTAAGGGGTCTTGTGGCACAGACAGATTCACTCTTGCACAGAAGGTTACCTTTAAGTCAGGAAACGTGCCTAACTTTGGCATTCCACAGCCACTTTCAGCTGTTTTACAGCCTCCCAGTGGAGAGTAAAATATACCTCAGTCAATTACGAGTCAATGTCCAAATACTTGGGTTGGCCTAGTCACGTGAAACCAAATACAGGAATTGATTAATCGTACTGGTCTTACGAATTGGGTACTATAAAATGTAATGCTTCCTAAGCCTAAATTACCCGACGAAATTAACACTACCTGATACCATTTGCAGAACTTTAAAGTGAGATGATTTTACAGTAAGCAACTTAATTAGTAAGAATGTTTTAACGGTGAGAAGATTATTACACTTTGCCCCCTGCAGATGTCGCTTAGAGTTCTGGCATGTGGCAAAGTGCTAGATACTTACCCAGCCAGTTAACTTTAGTTATTATTTGAGTTCTGTCGAACTTTACCGCACTAATGAGATGCCATGTCCCCTGCCTGCTACTTTAGCGTGGCGAAGGTCTCACTTCCCTCCCTCCCTCTGGCTGACGTATATTACCAGGTACTTAATTGTTAATTTCTATCTCTAAAATTCGCCACTAATCTGATAACTTACATGTAAAGTCCAAACAGTTTTGATAACAAGTTCTATTAAATACATGTACAAACATGTGTCTATAGCCGTAACAAAAGCAAAGAGTACTGTCATGTTCTGTCGCGCTTGGATTGTTCCTGTGCTTCGCTTGCAGTAGTAGGGAAACTTAGCCTCCCATAGTGGGGATAATCGACGACAAAGTTCAGCCTCAACCCGAACCGCCCCTAGTGATCGACGCCGGCAGCCAATTGCGGGATATCATAGCAGCATGACAGCATGGGTATCGCGCCGACAAGCTATTATCTATACGGTAGCGTCAAAAGCCAAGAGGGATTGGCCCCTGAATCGTATGATGCAGACAACCCGAAATAGGATTCAAGAGCACTACCGGGTCTCGGAACCAACATTTGTTTTAGCTGCCAATCAGATTGGCAGCTAAAACATCCGTGCCCCTGGAGAAAACAGCTTATCGGGGCTTCTTCCCTGGAGCGTTTCTGAATCCTTTGATCGCCAAGCAAGGGCAATTTAACAATTCCATTATGACGTCTTCGGTGTTGTCGGCAATGTCCCTCATAGGCAATGAGCGGAATTTCGCCGTAGCTTTAGTGCTTTACATATCCTTTAGCTACTTTCTAAGCCAACCTGCCAAACTTTGTAAAGACCGCTGTTAGACTCGGTAACGTTACCAGAAACCGCGTTAGTACTGTCAACACCATTGCTCTAAAATTAGCAAGCGATAAGCTCCTTTTTGATTGCTTGTTAGTCTAACCCAAGGGATGAAGCAAAACGGGAGACGTGAAGGTTAGGTACTAAAAATAGTTGACCATTTCACGGGCTACACTGCGCAGCCACTGCTTGAGAGCTTTCATTAGGTGCTCATCGGGTCTCGCACTATTCTACCCCCCAAGGTATATCTACATCCCAAGACTAAAGAACTCTAGGAAGGTCGCTTAGACATTGTGGGCCTACATTGCATGACATTCCGTAGCTCCTCTCGGCAAACATCTCTAATCATCTCGGCAATGCATAGCCCACCTAACACTTGGAGCACTAGAGAAGTCGCAGATCTTGTCTGTGTTTCTCTTGGGTGGGTGGTCTACACGACCGGTACATGACGGAATGTGGGTAGTTATAGAATGTTCCATCCTGCAGTCACAGTGTCTGGCCAGCGCCACAGACTCCTTTTCTAACGGTCTAGTGGTGGTGTAATTAGATGCCTGACCATATTAATATCTAAGAAGTATTAGAAGTTGTTGACCTGCATTAGTACTTTTCACATACCCATCTGTCTGCCCTTTTAGTCCTGCACGTATTTCCAAGGTTAACTACCCCATCCACTATCACATCATGTCCTCAGATCAAGTTCTGTTTTCTGGCCAGCTGCCTCCCAATGGTGACTACCACACCCTGCTGCATACGCAGATCTACGACTATTTCCTCTCCATGGGCATGTTCAACTGTGCACAATCTCTTCTCGAATCCGACAGCAACTTACGACACAAGGTCATGCCTGGCCAGCGCCAGCACGCCGCCACAATGCCACCTCCTTGTAGTCCATCCTTACCAGACTCAGGGCTCGGCACTTCATACTCCTCGCCAGGTCTTGGGGCATGTTCTGAAGCCCCAGAAAATATGTTGAGACCTTACGACGAGCCTGCTCTTTTATACGAATGGTTCTGTACATTCTGGGGCATGTTTGAGACTTGCCAAGATGCCATTGCAGGCAGTTCGGAGGGTCAGATGCAAGACTGTCCAACTCTTCCACTAAACATTTCTAATGATTGTTTCCAACCTCAACCAACATCATGGCAGGACCCCATAATCTTTCAGCCGGTAAGCTCGAGTGCTCTGAACTTTCGATTGACTCTGATACTAATATTGAATGTAACCTAAAGTATCAAGACGTATACAACCCTTCGCCGAGTACCTCCTACTGCTACCCTTATGATGCTACGACATTAATGTCATGTTCGCCAACAAGGAGACCAGCTAGCCCCCAAAGCGACACAACGTCCATCTCTAGCAAAAGAAGCGATAGCAATATTCGATTACTATCCTTTCAACATTGCCTCGACGGTCTGATCAAGAATAATGACAAAATAGTGGATAGCCTAAAGTCACAGATAAACCAAAAGCGTATAAGAGGCCGCGGATGACGTGCTCTGAGGAGGATGATAAAAAGGCAAAACATTTAATACTCCCTCTCTGATACCCTACTGCAATGTAATCCCTTCTTTATAGTGCTACATGAATCAATTACTTGCACTTGCACATGATGGTAGTAGCGTCTTCGCCCATGATAACTGCACAGTCTGTAGTATTTTCGATTAGTAATGCCTTTGCAAACACGGTGGAAAGTTACAATGCCGGATGTTATTTATTGTCAGGAGTTTTAGTACTCACGTTCATTGAAAATTTTACCGTTTCCATCAATCCAATAAGCACAAGCACCTCCATGGATTTGTTGTGTGTTCATTACTGTGCATGCCTCATGCACGATGTCTACAATATATATTAGAATCTAAAAGGCTATTCTTCTTTCGAATGATTGCCAGGCGCTGACCTACCGCCGAGAATTGTGTGATAGGTGTTATTTGCAACCCATACCCGATTGGCTGCCTGGGCCTATCTAAATGACAAGTCGACTAAGCTTAGAAGACCTGTTACAACAAGAGTGAAATGCATATTGAAGCTATTATTATGCAGAAAAAGAATACAAATAAGATGGATACTTCCAATTAGAGTCATTACGAGACAGACGGCATATTTATACAGTTTCTATAGAGCCTTGACAAGTTCCCCACCAGTGATTCTAGTTACTATGTAAAAGCTAAGGATGTAAATTATAGCCCTGCATTTCTATTTAATGTGGGATTCTAAACTAGACATATGGGGAAGGTATCTCGAGGGTAAATCCAAAAAAAGGATAAAACCCCAGATTTTACCGTCTCTTACTGGGCAGATTTTCTCCGGATATCAGGATACGCGACTACGCCCAGAACCCGAAAGAATTGTACACAAGAGGCAGGCAGTGCAGCTTTAAGTCGTGATGATGTAGTAATAAACAGGCTTGGCATATAGAGACAGGCTACTAGTAGGAAGAATAGGATTCTTATTCTAGATTGGATAATAGTGACCTTCTGATTACAGTAAAGCTTACCAAGGGGCTGGAACCATTCAATAATACACGGCGATTCAGTACTCTTGCATAACTTAATAGGAGCGGCGAGGAATCCTTTATCTGTAGTCTACCTAGTTTTCTACGCATAACGGTCTGTGTAATATACTTGTTGATGGCTGAATTGTTATTGACCTTTCAAAGTGACGCCTTTGTTAGTTGAATATTGTACGCTCTGCTGTATAAGCTTGAATCTCTGGATAGGCATTCCGAGTTGATAAGCTATGATAATGGTTCTCGGTGATCATAGTGCCTATTAATCGACTACCGGAACGGTTACGTTTGCAACAGACGGGTGAAAGAAAATAAACTCAATATTAGGTCGCAAATTACGAATGTTATAAGCATGCTACTTCCCCAGAACTACAATTTCTGAACCTGGCCCTCCTTCAATAGATGTATGGTGTAAAACTTGATGATTTCCTGGCGCTGATGCTTGTACATGCTGGTCGATATCGGTATGTATGATAATCCTTGACTCCAAGACATGCAGTTGTTCTTTGCTCTCGGATGAGTGGATACTTTGGCCAGAGAAGCCATCCATCTCGAGGCCACGTGACTGGTGTATCTGATGGCTTTTCATCTGGGCTCTTGAATCCTCATGTATCGCGTAAGAACGGCTGTGGCTAGAGAAAGAGGGGAAGTGGCGGGAAACCAGGGGCCGCAGAGTTGGGAGACTTGCGCAAATAATACCGGAGCAGAGCTCAGTCACAGACCAAGCCGCAGCTTCCACGTTGTTCCAGGTGATATCCTCGGTTATACTGAGGAACTTGATCCGGATGATTGATATGATGCAAGTGCTATGTTGGGTCAGCGAGGAAGAGGCGGGTGTCCATGGAACTTACAAGAAGCCTAAGCAAAAGATAGAGATGAGAATCCACTTTTGACGTCGCCCAAGTCGCAGTTCTCGAAGGATAGGTAGTGGAAGCAGCATGATTAAAATGTCCGTTACGATGTTCCCGGCCGCGTTGATATACCATGATGGATTGTTAGGGATGCATGAACCGCCAGCCGAATGATCCCAGAAAGCTGATACCGGTGTGCATGCAAGGGTATTGAGCAGAATTTGTGAAACGCTCCATGCACTGACGATAACAAGAGCAATCAGGTAGGTTTTCTTGTACTGGCGGACACCTATGGCGCGGTAATACTGGATGAGGAATGTTGTCTTGATAGCGGCTAGGGCGATGTTGTATGTAACAATAGAGAAGTAGAATGTCTTGAGATTGGTGTCAGATTGGCGCAGTATCGTTGGGCAGTTCCGAGACAAACCTTCATAAAAGCTCTAAACTCATCATCGGAAACAGTGGACTGATGGGCACCGAAGCCGTTTCGGGTATCTTGAATATTTTAGCTCAAAGTCAAACAAACTTAATTTGGAAACCTTACTGTATCCAACGAGAGTGGCACACACCAACGTGAAGAGCTGAATCCGTTAATCAAGAACACAAGCCAATTCTCAGCGCCTTAAGCACTCACAAGTGCAATGATAACACATCCATCGTCGATACCAAAGTTTCTCAGTAAGATTGTGCGGGTGTAAACTCGCAGCAACACAGCTGAGAAGGCTAGCATTGGGATTGAAACAACAATGGCTAGGATTGTTGGTTTTCTCGATTCGAGGGCTGCGCCCGCTAAGGTCTCGTCCGATGACATGTCGCGGTGTCAGGCTGAGAAGCGATAAAACCGTTTGGGTGTGGATGGAAATCCTGGGGAATAACGAGCGGACTGTCTGCACTCTTAAAGCAAGCGAAAACCAGGCACAGGGACACACTTAGCACGCAGGGCTGAATTTCATACGCGTTAGTACAGCCGTTGGCGTGAGAGTAAAGCGGAACTCCTGAGTCTCGAGATCTGAGTAACTATCCGTACCTGCTGGAATGATGGGACGCTTGCGGTAATGCTACAGGGAACAAGACTCGTGGAGATAATGGGTCAGGGGATTAATTGGTTTGTGTGTGATAGCCACCGCGGTCTAGAAGGAAGGCACAACGCCTCTGTGTCGTACTCGCAACACTCGACCTCGTTTATCGCTAGATATTGCTATCTAGTGGATGTGGAATGCGTTAGGATTTCGGTTTGGAGACTTTAGAGTTTACTAGTCTCCAGGTGGCTTGCTACAGCGGCTTGAGGCCCGTGTTGCCGATCGACATGGTCAGGGGAACACATGACGATCTGGAAGGTAGCCTCGGAAGCATGCTTGCTAACCATGTCCACCTGTGCTTTGATCTTCTACGTTCTTGTGCTGAAGATTTGCGCTGTCTCACATAGACCGTGCCGAGATGCGCCAGATATTTAATTAACGGATCATTCTGGGGTCTAGGTGAAATTGCTCGGTGCTAACTGGGTATTTTGACCAGCCATAGATCGATACCAAGATTATTGTCGCACTAGATCACGGCCGGGTGTTCTATCACCGTATCCGATCCTTGGCCTATCCTAGCCTGACGCTAATCATGATGTGAGACAAGGCACAGCAGATAGGGCTTCAAAGTTTCATTACGATTCAGGTTATCATTTTTGACAGAAAGCCTCCAGGCGTCCAACATCATTCTAGACCCATGATTAGCGTGTTCTCTTTATTTCTTTCCCATTTACCTCCATGTGTAATTGGATAGCATAACCCACGAACCGCTTTTAGACTTGTCACTTCTGTACATAAGCGCTAGGTGTGATAGATTCAGCACTAAAATACATGGCGCAGCCATAATTAACTAGTGCACTTTCATCGAAAGTCATCTACAGGTTCTTAACGCCGGGTAAAGCCAGACTTACTTTCTTCCCTAATATGACCTTAGTTGCTGATAACCGGTAGATAAACATTTCTTCTGTACTAATAGAGCCGGTAGACCATATGTTTATAGATCTTGTTCTTGCCATCGCAGCGTGTAAAAAAGGTTCCATACGAGGCAGGTAGGCTACCCTCTACCGTGTGGAGGATATTATTGGCCAAAGGGGAAACAGTGCCACCATGCCCAGGTACATATTTTGAAGTATATGAGTTGTAGATATTTGCGTTAAAAATTGGACGCTCTACTACACAAGCTTGAATCTCTGGATAGGGACTCCCCTCCTTTTCAGCTGCGTTTCAGACATTCGTGGGTCATATAACGAAAATTTCCCTTGGCCTGGAACTCCCCAACACGGTATTTCATCCTCAGTGATCAGCTGTTCGACCAAGCCTTCGCTAAAGTCCAAAGGGACATTGTCCAACCGCGGATCAGTTCTGCGCATGGGTTCTCCCTCTTTGCTGAAAGCCATAAAAGGCTTGGTGCGATCGTATCGCCACGTCCACCCATGAAAGTCATTTCCGAGGAGTGCTTCGCGGTGGGCAAAATCGGGGTGATAGCAGGGCCCAATAACGCTGTAATAGCCAGCTCTCTCCTGGGGCCGAAGAATCATTGGGTTGGATGAGCCCAGTATAACGGCCACTATGTCGCCGTTGCGGCTCTCATTGGGAATACGAATGAAACTCCCCCGTGTAGTCTTTGAACAGCCCGTCGAAGTGCTTTCTCCCGGCACCGAAGCTATATGTGATTTATCGGATGCGGCGAAGTGATTTGTGAGAACTTCATCTTCTGAAGCGCCAATAACCCATCGGCGTAAAGTCCCACGCCAATCTTTCATAAAAGGAACACCCTGGGCCTCCTGAACAAATTGATCTTGAACACCGCCAAACGTTAACATCTGGATAAAGTTGTCGAGAGACTCGCTGTCATGAAAAAGGTCATTGTTGGCCATTGTGTTGAACACATGGACAACTCTTTGAATAAACTCGGCGTCTGGCTCGGTAAGACCGATCATGGGCAAAGGAATGGGGTCGTAGCACAACCCATCGCATGCAACTCCAGCCACTTCCAAAACCTTAGGCTCACTAAGAGTGGCTGTAAGGAGTGAGCCTCCACCGGCGTGATTATCAATAGACATAACGCTTATTTTCCTGTCCAAGTCTGCCACCCAGGTTGGGGAAGTACTCGCATTGCATAGAGTAAGGAATGATAGATTATTCTGCTGTTTGATATGACTGAGGCAAACTGATGTGAACAGTTCTTTGGTTGTCTTGGTGTAATCTGCTTCGATCTCTTTTGAGACCTCAGGGTTTACTAGCCCATAAACAGCAAAAACTCTGTCTCGATCATCTGTGCATTCAAATCCGTTCAGTATGTTTAACGGCATTATCCACTCGTCCCAAAATCGAAAACCGCACATTGTAATCTTAACTTGGAACATTTCAGCGTTAGAGATATAGGTTTGGGGGTCTAGTAGTGAGTCAGACGGTGTAGTTCCGTAGTAACAAAGGAACGTGACGAGTTCTTTGACTTTTTCCCATGGCATCTCTTCGCTTCCTATCCTGACGATGCTTGTCTTTTGATTCGCCAAAATAATCTCTTGACATGTCCATAAACGTTTGATCCAGTCCAATGACAAGAATTGCTCCACGGCTTGCCATTGATCAGTACTCAGCGGCATGTTATTGTAGTTACCACGGAAACACTGGTCTGGTATATCGGTGAATGTATACCGATGCTTTCGGACGATCATGTCAAAAGATCCCTTCTCCACATGAGTCCCAACCCATTTCAGTGTGTCCATGAGAAGAACACTCCACTGTGTCTCAGGGCCCATCCATATAATCACGCTTCTGGCGTCGTGATAGATCTCATGCATACGCTGAACTTGGATAGTACGCTCCTCGAGGTCGTGTTGGTTGATGCATATCGAGTCACACCAGACTATACGCGGCTCGTGGGGGTCTCGAAGGGATCTGAGAGCAGAAGCTAGGTTCTGCCCAATGTGTAAATCGCCCGTTTCAGAACCTTGGAGTGCCTTGTCGTCTTTCTCCATCAGGAGACTGATTGAAACTGGATTCAGTTGGTCGCCCCAGACGTACGATAGTGCTTCGAAGGATGGTATTACATCTTTGGCTGGTGAGAAGTGTCGGTGGAGAATGACACCAACAAGGGGATCATCCGGTAAGCCAGGCTGTAACTCGACCAATCGAATCTCCTCTTGTTTTAATTTAAGATAATGAAAAGTCGCCATTCGATTGAATTTGCATTTAGTTCAATAAAGAAAAATAGTAATTTTAAATAAAATAGATGAGAAATAACTCAATTTTATGTAAAAAGCGGAGGCAGCCTATTGAGGCTGTATACCTGCAAGGGTAAATCTTGCACAGCCACTATACCTTCCAGTCTACGTATTTCTCACACAATGTAAAGTACTTCTAAAATCACACTAATAGTTAGTGTGTGTGGCTTAGATGCTAAAAGCTCCCTGCTAGTGACAAAGGTTCACTTTGGAGGCAGAAATGTCTATAGGTCTAGACTTAAAAAATGTTAATATTGTTATGGGTTATCTTAGGGCAGCTGGATCTTTGTTTTGCAGGTAATACCAGACTTAACATCAATAACGTACTTATCAACTATTAACCTATGGTGATATAGCTAGTTTAATGAATTAGTTACTATACCACCAAAGTAATGTTTTGCAAATACTGGGCACTACTTCATTGAACAAGAGCTACGTAGTTATGTGCGAGTATTTCAGGCTAATACACAAGATAACCTATAAAATCTCTACTCTAGACCTTCCTCCTAAAGCCAAAGAATGTCTCAAACATGCGGCGTTTCTGCCCGACAGTAAAAGAATTAGTGCTACAGCCTTGGTCAGTTATGCAAGGGCAAGACATTAGAGTGGATACTCACCAATTGTCCTGCGTATAACCCATAAAGTTATGAATGGGATCCAGCCCAGGTTTATCGGGGCAGCTATCTGAGCCAATGGGACACCCAAAGATCTGGGTTAATTGAGAAGGCGTATCATCAACAAAGTCGCCAGGCTCTGAGCAGCCACCAGAAAACGTGTGATTGAGGCCAAACCAGTGCCCAGCCTCGTGCACTGCAAGGTGACCTAAGTTCCAATCCTCAAATGCGCCCTGTTCAGGCGTAATCCCCGGCATCGTCAACCCGCTGACTTGGCAGGAGTCCTGGGCAAATTTCAAGTCATCACCCTCTGCGATAACGGTTGGCCAGCTGCAGTACCCGGTCGCGCCAGGGGAATAGTCACTGAAGAAGTAGAGATTCAACGCATCGTAGCCGCCCCGGCGTGTGCTCTTGTAGAACTTGTTCTCTTCATCTGTGTATTTCACCCAGCCTTTGTCAGGGCCCTCGTAGACGAGGAATGACTTGCCGATCATGTCGTCGACGACTCGGTCCGTTGAATTCAGCACAAGGTTGATATCGTGTTTCGCAAAAGAGCGGTGAAGTACGTCCCATTGGGCGTTGACAATGGCATCAGTGATGAGATCCTCGTGTTCTTTGGTGCTAGAGATGTGAAAATGAACATCCACAGTGATGGCGCTTGGAAGGTCATGGGATTGCGTCAATACACGAGAAGCTGGTGGCCGCGCTGGACGTTCATCAGATACAAGGCAGGCCCGGCCTTGAGGAGCAACGTCCTTAGCACAAGCGAGAATAGGCACAAGTCCAATAAGAGTCAAAAGAAGCATCGTGAAGGAAATGTAATTCTTCCTGGTTATTATTCATACATTTAATCCGGTGGAGTAGTGCGGAATACCATTTATATAAATAATCAGAATTCCTAATTGCTAAGCAGGTTGTTATTAATTACCTCAAAGGTTCCGATAACAATACCCTTTATACGAGTATGAACATGAAAATACAACGTAGAGGTCTTGGCGTATTCTTTTACCCAATCGCTGAATTGACTTTATATACTAGCTCCGCTGATCTATTCCCTAACAATTTTAAAAAGCTCGTAAAGAGTGGCAGGGGTGTTTGTACCTTCCTTTACAAGCACCCTACATTGTGTAGTACTCCCCTTGTGATAAGATCGCATGTAAGAACGAAGATAAGATATTAATAGAAAAGTCACTGCTGTTATCATATGGCAGTTAATATTATCTTGCTACCATACATTATACTAAAAAAGAACCTGAACTATAATATCTTATTTTAGTATATGAATGGTAGTAAAAGAATAGATACGAAGAGTTGTAATAAATAGGTAGCTAATAATATTTATCTTATAACTATTGCAGGTTTTAAATCTACTGCTAATGTTTATAATGTATTTTAATAATACTAGACGCTCTATACCTACTGTATTGTATTAGATGTTACAATACTGTTCTGCATTACTTACCCTTAGCTATGAATAGCTTTCTTTACCCTTCTTTTTTCCTATCTTTTGAAGGTTAAGGCTGCCTCTGTTTAAAGCCCTTACGGGCTATATAATGTAATTAGATGTCCCCGTAGATATAACTAAAATCTCTTTCAAGGTGAATCGAGAGTGAATCCCCATTCTTAATGTTCTCCTCTAGACTTTTGCAGTTCTTTAGGAAGGGGTATGGCCTAACGCATTCACAACATGTACTTATCTTATAGCCACCGAACAATACGAAATTGAATCCTCAATGACTAGATCCAGTGGAATCATATAGTGCTTAAATGTTTTAATAAGTAATCTCCCAGACATGTCGTCTATAATATTTTACCTTTATTAATTGGAGGTCCAGACTTTCTATCATTAAAAGTATGACGTTATATAGCATTCTTACCGACAACATAAGATCGAAAAGCCGGAATGTAAGATAATAAATTTTTAGGAGTTTTTAAGTCATAAATAATAATTAGCTTCTAAATTATCATAGGGAAGGATTCATTTTCTTTCTTATTTACCTTCGTCTCTAAAGTTAAATTAATATTTCCATACTAGTTTTGCTCTTTTTCAGTTACAAGCACCACTTCAACATGGCAGCGGCAATTTAAGAGCTTTAGCAGAGCTCATCATTTGCTGAAAATGTTATGTCTCTGTCCTAAATATTAATGTATAGCCCTGGAATCTTAATAGCCTAGCACTGGGAGAGGCTTTTACTATCACTTCTAATATCAGTTAATTCCAAGTCTTAGTTTTACCGAAACTCTTTTGGCTTACCTTGTACCTTTATACGCCTGATTAAATACTGGTGTGATTGCTCCTATAACACAAGCGTACGGGTGTGATTCATTAGGTGTTAATACCCCCAACATCGCTTCTCCTGTGGACACCCTGGTGCGGTGTTGCAACGAGCGTACCCAATCAATCTCTCAACCACGTATCCAGGAACATTACAGTAGTTGGAAGACTCAGCCATAGTTAGGTAGTCTGTAGAGCATCTGTAGGATCTCAAGCGGGTATTTTCTCTGCTTCCAGAAGGTCGCGTCTAGGGATAAGCGAATAGTAAATAATTATTTCTCCATCACGACTCATGTGCTGTGTGACGCAAAGACAAAAAGGAATGATAGGCTTGCTACAACAGATCGAAGGAAACTATTAAGATCTGGGAAGGCATCTCAAATCGCGTCAAGAGGGGATACGAAACAACAGCCAATAGGATCAAGCCTCACCCAAGCACACTCCTGTTCTTTGCCCGAAACCTCTGCAAAGCTCACGAAAATTCAAATGCTGATTGAAAAGACGGAAAGATTCGTGATACTGACCAGCGCCATAATATTAAAGTCGGCGAAGATGCATATGTCACTAGGGCTCAAACCGAAACCAAACTGTGGGAGCATTAAATGGCGCCATCCAACCCATGCAAAGCGTCAACTATAACAAGTCCACTCCTACAGGCGCCAAGAAGTTTCAATACATCCTGATTTGAGGGAATACTACACGTCGGATTTGCTCCGACAAGAATTCTCCTGCTAATGCACAAAATCCATACCGCCTCAACGGTTCTCTTGTCGATCATATCCCGACTCAGTGTATTCGCCTTCCACGCGAACGGATGCGCTGAACATGGATGATATTGTAAATGTCTTATAAAACTCAAACAATGTGTCGCAATACAAGTCCTAAGTATGCTCCCCTGAGAAAATTTGTCTCGAGATGGCTGATCGTGACAATAAGCTCGCTTCGGAAATCGCCGTTGCACCGTCTGATAACAGCACGAGAGAGGTGTTAGTTGCAGACGGCGAAAGCGGCTCGCATGACAACGAGGAGCAGCGCGACCAAGATGGCGATCAGAGGCTTACTAAAGGAGGGGTTGTTATCCGTGACGGTAAGTTTCTCAAAGCTGCAAGCGACTCGAGACACTTCAAGCTGAATTCATGACAGGTAACGACGTTGCCAAGTATGTTGTTAGTCTCCAAGATGACGGTGACCCTACTCTCACTTTGAGGTCTTTCATTATCGGAACTGGTTAGTATCTGTGCTATGATCATAGAATATCACATTAGGCTTACATTGTGTCCTAGGATTGACGGCACTTGCGGCTTGTATCAACCAAATGTGAGTTGGTCCATCACAAACAAGTCAAATGGATGCTGACATTTCACCTTTAGTTACTTTTACAAGCCAGTTGACGTTTCTTTTGCCTCAGTGTAATTACTCCCCCTTCGACGTTACTTATGGGAATTCTCGATAAGAACAGCTACTGCTTCGCTCACAATCTTGTTCATCCATTGGCTCACAATTTCCAGTTTCCTCTGCCTCATGGCATATGTTATTGGTGTCACATGGTCTGTTGTCCTTCCTCGACGCCATCATGTTGAGAAGTATCTTCCTTCCCAGGCCAAGTGGCTTGGGCCGATTATACATTTCATCAACCCCGGCCACTTCGGTCTCAAGGAACACGCCATATCCTCCATTTTATCTACATCCAGTGGAAATGGTGCCGCGATTGTACAGGTGTTTGGCGCCAAGCGACTGTGAGCTCCCACCCCGACTCTCTAAACAAAGCGTCTAACCATTGATAAACAGTTTTTATGATCGTGAGACAGACGCCGCTACAGCTATCTTGACTGTCTGCTCAGCATCCATCTTTGGCTATGGACTCGTCGGAATCTTACGGTCTGTCATCATCCACCCTAGCGAAATGGTTTGGTGGCAGTGTTTGCCAATGATCTCAATCTACCAGATATTCCACCGTGAGCAAAAGGGTAGAAACCAGCCACGACTTAAAATGTTCGGCATCACGGCCATTACCATGTTCATCTGGGAGCCTATCGCTTCGTACATCTGGCCTTGGCTTAACGGTATCTCGATCCCTTGCCTTGCATCGATGAAGGCCTCTCCCCCAACCCGAGGGATTCTGATGACCATTTTTGGAGGCATCTCTTCGAATGAAGGCCAGGGACTCTTTAGCTTCTCGCTTGATTGGCAGTACATCACCTCACGCTACATGTCACTTCCTTTGCTACAACAGGCAAACTCATGGGTCGGCATTGTTTTGTCTTATATCATGTGCTTTGCACTCTACTACGGCGGTGCATGGGGTGCCAAGAAGTATCCGTTCATGTCAACGGCTATGTTTGACGCCAAGACGGGCGGTGTATACAACCAAACTGCTGTCTTTGGTCAGGCTGCTATTCTAAACACTGACGCGCTGAAAGAGCACGGCCTACCACGACTTACAGCTACAAATGTATGGGCTAACATGGCTGCCATGGCTGCGATCGGTGCTCTGATCACCCACATATCGTTGTTCCATGGTTCATTGTAAGCAAAGTCACGTCTGAAACAGTTAATGGCTACCGTCACTGACTACCTGAAAAGAATAAAAAGATCACTCAAGCAAGCCTGGAAGAACACGCAGCCAGACCCGCACTATCAAGCCATGGAAAAGAACTACAAACAAGTACCTCTATGGTGGTACATAGTCGTCTTGCTGGTTGGCTTTTTCTTAGGCCTCGGTGCAGTCGCTCAAGGTCAGACAACCCTGGACCTCTGGGCCTATGTGGTCGCCATTGTAAGCTTGTCCAGTAACTATAAAACCTTCAAGCGGCTACTAAAATCTTGCAGCTCCTAGGATGCATCGTGGCACCCTTTTCTCTCTGTCTATACGGTCTCCTTGGCACCAGCGTTTCAACGAACAACTTGTCTAAAATGTTGAGCGGCGTACTCCAGCCCGGAAAGCCTATTGCGAATTTGTACTTTTCCATGTTCAGTCACGAGGTCACGGTTCTATCAGTCTTTCTATCAACAGATTTGAAAATGGCTCAATACCTCAAGATTCCTTGGAGAACCATGTTTCTTTTACAAACATGGGGGAGCCTTTTCGGTACCGCACTTAACTACGTGAGTACATCCGACAAACTACATTTCTTTATGGAGAATGCTCATTACCTAACGCTGCGGACTACAGGTTATAATGGATACTATTACCCGAAACCGTCGTGACATCTTATTGGATCCGATTGGCAACCAGGTGGTAAGTGACGACAGTGATTGGAGAGTTGCTAGCCAGGCTAATCCTTTCGAAGTGGAGTGGCCAGAAGATCCAGTCTCTGAATACTACAGCTGTTACATGGTCTCTTGCCAAGTACATCTACGGCTTTGGTCCTGATGGGTATGGATGGTAAGTTTGTTTGCTTTGACTATAAGCTCCTATTGGCCGCAATGACTAACTATTTCACAGGATCCCGTTATCCTTGCTCATTGGCGCTGCAATTCCTGTCCTGATTTGGTTCGTCTCCCGTAGATACAAGACTGTTGGAGGTTGGGAAGTCCATAAGTTTATAGCGCCTGTCATCTTCCATAACGCTTCCACAACCACGGCTGGAACAACCTCAGTTCTCTGGTCACAGATCGCCACTGGCCTATGGTCGCAGTGGTACATGCGTCTGCGCAATCCTACATGGTTTGGGAAATACAACTATATTGTTGGTGGCGGACTTGATGCAGGGGCCAAGATTGCCATGTTCATACTCACTTTTGCCGTGGCCGGCGGCTCTGGGAACGAGGTCCCATTTCCTACAGTAAGTCCAATCCAACATGTTTCTCAGTTTATGAAGGGGCGCTTTCTAACACAAATGCCCTCGTTAAGTGGTGGGGAAACCCCAAGTCCAGCAGGGAGCAGTATGCCGACTACTGCGGTACCGGAATACCAGTTACAAAGTAGGTATTGGACTGTTGCATCGGGGGCTACATGGTTAAGCAGGGACTGGATGGGGAATGGACTCGATGGTTTCAAATCGGAAGTTGTTGCTTGACCCAAAGTCGCCTTGCTGGCACCCTCACTAGTGATGTTCGCAGTCTCAAGACGCAAGATGTGGAATCGCAAGGCACAGCTCTTTGCAGGCTGTCTTCTATAACTCAGATTATTTGAAAGCTTGTGCCAAGGGCGGTGAAGCGGGGCAGTCATGCGTTAATTTTCGCTCAGAAAAGAATAGAAGCATAATTCAGCATCACAATCATTACGTATATGCAACCTCTTCTACCTGAATCTGAGGAGAGGTACAAATCTGACTGGTACTTCTAGACTCATACATTATCTTGTCCAGTTTTTATAGTACTGGATCATAGTTCCCAGCAAAGATGCGCGAAATCGTAAGCCGTTTGTTCCGCATGACGCGAAGGGCAATGTATTAATGGAGAAACAGATTCATTTGCAAGTTGGTCACTGTGTACGTACCCCCTGTTCATCTCCGCCGGTTCGTTCTGATGTTATAGGGAAATCAAATTGGCTCTGCATTTTGGTACGCCTACCTTCGATTTATCGATCAGGCTAAAAGTCATTAATGATCATAATAGGGAGAATATTCACAATGAACATGGCCTAGACAGTGATGGCATGTAAGTTTGGTGTTTGACAAGAGTTTCCTGATCACTAAGCCTAGTAGCTTTCGGGGAACAGCCAGCCTTCAACAGGAGCGTCTGGAGGTTTATTTTAAAGAAGTATGTACGAGTAATGTCTCCATATTGGCATAAAGCTGACTCATAGTCCACCAGAGTCCCGGCAACAAGTTTATTCCTCGTGCAATCTTGACAGATCTAGACCCAAACACCAGAGATATCATTCGGTCTGGCCCTATCGGTCGACTCTTTTGTCCCGACAACTTCGTTTTTGGCCAGTTAACGGCTGGCAAGAACTGGGCGAAAGGTTACTATGAGGAAGGCGTGGAGCTAGCTAATGAAGTCCTCGACGTGGTGCGACGTGAAGCAGAGGCATGTGATTGTCTTTCTGGGTTTCAAGTCACCCATTCCTTGGGCGGCGGAACTGGCGGCGGCATGGGTACACTACTAACTTCAAAACTACGCGAAGAATTTCCTGATCGGATGATAGCTACCTTCTCCATCTCACCTTCAACACACCCAAGTATCTCGGAATCTCTTGTCGAACCATACGACGCTACGCTATCTATCCATCAGTTGATTGAACACGCAGATGAGACTTTCTGCATCGACAACCATGTCCTGTACGGTATTTGCAAGCGCGCTCAAGAACTTCCGTCTTACGAGAACCTCAATCACCACATTTCAAAGGTCATGTCTGGTCTTACTAGCTGCTTTCGCTTCCACGGGCAGTTGAATTCAAACCTGCGCAAGATGGCTTTGAACATGGTGCCATTCCCACGCTTGCATTTCTTCACAGTGGGCTTTGCCCCCTTAACGACTGCTTCTCGAGTAATCACTACCCCAGAGCTCACACAGCAACTGTTGGATCCCCAGAATTCTATGTCTGCTTCTGATTTACGGAACGGCCGATTTCTAAATTATTTAGCAATTTTGTAAGTGTCTCTAACCTTGTAGAGTATTGAGAACTACTAGTATGTTTCCATCTACTAATAGCTGAATAGTCGTGGCGAGGTAGACATGAAAGAGGTCAGACAACAAATCGGTAGTATACAAAGCAAACATTCAGACTGGATTCCCAATGATGCACAGACTGCGTTTTGTTCTGTTCCATCTTCTGGACTTAAGGTCTCGTCAACTTTTGTTGGTAACTCGACCGCAATCCAAGAGCCATTTAAACGTATCGGGGATGAATTCCATTTCTTGTTTAGGAGGAAGGCTTACCTGTTTATGTGGAGTTCAAAAATGGATGAGATGGAATTCACTGAAGCTATGGAGAGTGTGCATGATCTCGTTGATGAATATCGGCAATATTAGGAAGTCGGGACTCAAGTTGAAGGGTATAGTGAAGAAGGCCCAGATAGAGGTATAACTGAAAATTCGTGACTGTCTCAAAGTCATCGTCTGACGGTACTGGGTTATAATCAAGGTACTTCTCACTAGTAAGCATATTTTAGAGATGGTCAGGAGGACCATGATATCTATATTTACGCATTGCCCAAGGCAAGCCTGCCTAAGCCGCGATCTACAAAGTGACCATAATCTTATCGTTAATACTTTCCTCGAAAAGCCGTCTATGGCGCGTCAGACGTCACTGAGTCGAGACCAATTAGTACCTCATAATTATAGATGATCGGTCAACACTCACTCATCACTATTGGAAGCAGCACAATCTAAATGTTGAGTTGTAGTACGCAGGAGAGTATGAGTATCATTTGATGTATTTTCGTTTGCGTCGTAGAGCCTAGAAACAAAACGCGTTTTAGCGCCACTTGCACAGATATCTAGTCGTAAAGTTTTTACACACCAGTCAATACTGACCATTATCCTTGATGATAGACAATATTGGGCTTCTATCTTTAAAAACACTTACTCAGTCGCTTATCGAAGACTTTGACTATATTTTAAAATCGCTCGGGGGTATTATGTGTATGATTTGAAGTTGTTGAAATAGAGCACAGGTCTGGATAACCCTAGACACGGTTTGGGGCTCAGCCTAATTGTAATGAAGATCCCAGTCATTAATCAATTCCCCGCAGACCATTTGCCGATCTTAGTCCCGGTAAATCATCTCTCCTCCAATCAGTATAGAGCAATCTCATACCCTTGTCGAAGCCGTCTGGAGGATTATTTTCCACCAAGCCTTATCTTTAGATAAAGCTAGACGACCTCGATTAGGCAAGACAATTCGGACAATATCTCAAATCGGATCATATGAAATAATGCTAGGATGTATGAGTACAGTGCATGATGCGGTATGGACTAATAAGAAGTCTCCTCGCTCCAAGAGACTTGGGGAAAAGGTCAAAGGGTTTTAAGCTAAAATTAAGCTTGATCACCTTCTACACATCTCATACATATTTCGACGCCACTGTCACTTCCTTGCCAAATCTGTGCACCGACCATGAGAGCGTCACTACTCCTCGCTGCCACTATGTTGGCTGGCAGCACTGTCGCGGCTCCCTCAAAAACCAAAACTTCTTATTCGCAGCTCATGACAGACTCGATGATTAGACTCAATGCGAAACCCTCGTATAACTACGATCAAGCGACACTTTACACGTCTTTCGAGGACATGTACGACTACACCAAGAACAGAACGTATTATGACTTCTTCCGCAGTCAAATGGATGCAGTGGTCCTTAAGGATGGCGCAATCGCTGGTTTCAACTACACCTACTACTCGTTGGATCACTACCGCTTCGGCAACAACTTGCTTTGGTGGTACCAAAAGACCGGAGAGAAAAAGTTCAAGACTGCGGCCGATGACATCAAAAAGACCTTGGACAATCATCCGCGCACACCTACTGGTGGTCTCTGGCACCGAGATGTTGTTTATCCCAACCAGATGTGGCTTGATGGCATCTACATGGCCGACAACTTTTACGCCAAGTACGTGCGTCTCTTCCAGCCCAACAATGCCACAGCCTGGGATGATATCATGCTCCAGTACGACAAGATTGACAAGGTGACGCGTCGCTCCAACAATCTCCTGGTCCACGGCTTCGATGAAAGCAAACGCGCGGTTTGGGCCGACCCAAAGACTGGCGCTGCACCACTTGTCTGGGCTCGTGCTGTTGGTTGGTATTTCATGTCGCTCCTCGAGGCGATCGAGGCTTTCCCCAAGGACCACCCAGGCCGTGCGAGACTTATTGGTTACTTTACCAGTCTGGCAGAGGGCCTTAAGGGGGCACAAGACGAGACAAGTGGTGGCTGGTATAACATCATGGACGAGAAGTATGAGGGCGTCAAGGGCAATTACATCGAGGCGAGCGCTAGCGCAATGTTCACATTCGGCTGGCTTCGTGGCCTTAACCGAGGTATTCTATCAGCCGAAGACTACTCTGGTGTGGCGGTCAAGGCATACGAGGGCCTGGTCAACAAGTTCATCACCAAAAATGCTGACGGCACCATCAACTTCGAGGGAACAGTCGAGGTTGGAAGCCTCGGGAGTAATGCGACATTCCAGGTAAGACAGAGGCTACTACATCCCATGTTCTTTACAAACAGATGCTAACCTTTCTGTGTACAGTATTATGCTAGTATCAAGACCAGGAAGAATGATCTTCGGGGCGCCGGTGCTTTCATGTTGGCGGCTTTGGAATATGAGAAGGCATCATTCTCCTCCAAGGCTTGAGTGGGAAAGTGTTTTTGATAATGTGACAAGTTGTGGATAGGTGCCTCTACGGCGTGACAACAGCTTCTTATTATTTACCTCTAGAATACAAGTTCCTTCATTTAGAATACGCGGCCAGTACACCCTCAAGTTCCTTCTTGGTCACCGGCACAACGCTCCCATGACGGGGACTGGTTGGCAAGCTATAGTTCTCAGAAACCTTCCAGTCCGGGTTTGCAATGTCAGTTGTCTCAAGCGGTATATATCCACGTCCAGCAAATTCGTCAACAAACAGATAGAACTTCTCTCCGTGAACGTCGCCAGCATTCGACTTGAAGATACTGGGGCCCTCCACCACGTCGAGCCCAGCCTTTGTGCCGATGCAGCTCGTAACGCGGGTCCATCCATCTTGGCTATCTCGTAGGCGAGGCGAGCTCTCTTGAATGATGTCAATGCATTCCTTGCCTGACACTCCGCCAAAGTCTTTTGTGAAGCGGTGGTATGTATCGCGGTCCTTGATCACAGTTGTGTCAATCCGGTCGTTGGAACCTTGCCACACCACAGGTTCGCTGAAGGTCTTGAAGTCGCTAGTCGTAGAATACAGGATCTTGGCGTACGTCTCAATCTTATGGTCCGGGTCGTCTTCCGAATATATGCGAGAAGCCCAGTACACGACGTATTTGCCAATGGACTCATCGAAGTACGCCTCAGGTGCCCAGGTCATGCCAGCGGTGGGAAGGGAGACGAGAGTATGTCGCTGCTCAGACCAGTTGACCAGATCCGTACTCTCCCAGATTTCGAGATACAGACTGCCGACTCGTAGGGCCTTTTCCCAGCCAATATCGTTGATCTTGAGATCTGTGGCAATAAGGAAGAACTTATCTCCTTCGTGGGATCGCATCAAGAAAGGATCGCGGAGTCCTTTTGTGCCCTTGGTGGACTTGAGGATTGGTTTACCGTCGTTTAACTCCTTCCAAGAAAGGGCATTATTGCCGTTACTGGCAGCTAGAAAAATACTTTCTCCATCGTTGTCATCTCCGACAAAGTAAGCAAAGACATAACCAGCTGCTGCATCGGTAGAGTTGTTGTTCACCCCAAAGGAGGGAGTTGGCTTAGCTGAAGTGCCAGTGGCCAGAGTGAGAACAAATGTGGTGAAGACTGAAAGAAGCTTCATTGTTACTATTTGCAGAATAATGTAAGGGATCAGTCGGTGGTTCCTTAAAGCAGTCACTTGTCCAGTATATATATTATTGTATCTGCTCACATGAATATTTGCCCCCATACAATGACGGAGTTATCTTCCCCGATCTCATATTAGCACCCGAATGCCAAGCCCTATTTAGTGGAGAGTCCATCATGCGGCCCAATCGGACCACCCTTGGTAGACGATTTCCCAGTAGCTTTACCGTCCCCACGGGGAGACGCTCCCAATGAGGAAGTATATATGTCAATCCTCTCAGACCGCTGCTCAGTTTCGTCAGATCTAATTGATGCGCATCAAACAACCCAAACGTTAACCGTGGTTGATGTGGGTTGTTTAAAACCTTGATTGAGTATGCATGGGATGACAGCTGATCTGTGCGCATAGTTACGCTACTGCCACAGAGTCCAACCTACAATGAGTCTAGTTACCAGATTTACGAGACAACAGCAATGTTGAGTCTGGTAGCACTTTGAGAAAGAGATCTAGCTATCCCGACAGAACCCACAGAAAAGTCAACAATGGGGGTCCCTACACAGACCGAAAAGAAATATTAGTAAAATAACCTAATTAATTTAATTGAGCCTGACTAGTACATATTCTGAGAAGAGCTAATACTGTTTGGGAGAAAGAAGTCATAACTAAACATGTCACCTAAAATATCAGGACTTTGGTTCCACCATATAGGCTCAACTCTCAAATCTAGACTACTCCCCACAGGAATTTCATCCGCAGAACTCATTGATGGCTGATCCGTAGTTGTAGAAGCTATTGGGCCCGAGAACCCTGATGAGGGAATAGAAGCGTTCTGAGCGTCTGAGACTGGTGGTGTCACTATTACACCGTCCGCGGTGGATTGCCCTTCCTGTGCACCTGAGCTTGGTATGTTATCATTACTTGCGGCATAGATACGGATATGCGTTGCAAGTTCTGCAGGCCTATCAATACCGCCACCATCAGTAAAAGAAGTTTCATCTGACGCACGTCCTGTATCACACTGTGGCAGAGTTACTGATCGAGAGTGCATAAGGCTCCGAGCATGGAAGAACTGCCGTTCCATATCATCATGCTAGGTTTACTTTTGTTAATGAACATTCTTGACAATTAAGAAGCACGGTTAACTCACGAGTGGCTTTAGAGTCATCCAGTATTTCCCGAGGTCGCCCGTGATTTGGAGATTCGTTTTATTGCGCTTATACCACGCTTCGTCAAGTGAGCCAATAGCTAGGCATCGACGCAATTGGACGGCAGCGCACACATAGGCACTGTACCCGACAATTGGCCATAGTTTCGAAGTAGATGCCTTGGACAATAAATATTGCTCGACCATGCTGGTTATCGTCAGAGAATGCTCATAAGCTTGTTCGGCCGCTTGCTGTAGCATTGGCTGCGAGAAGCGAGGTGTCTCTCTGCGGCAAGACAAAGCAGGAACAACAGAAGAGTATAGATAGACAAGGCATAGCTCATAGATACTCCTCAGGGAAAGAACACGGGCCAAGTCGTGGGTTGGCGCCATCATTGGGTCACTAGTCAAAACATTCTGGTTGTAGCTGGCTAGGTGGCTGGGGAGATCCTGCAGTCTTTGGTCCAGGAAGCAGTATTTTGAGGCCCATTCTGACTGACTGCCCTGATGCCCGTGAATCAGGCCTACAAATTGCTGAACTTCCCACCTAAGACTGGATGAGATGGATCCTAGATCAGGTATTAGGATCGACTCACCATAGCCCTTGGACCACGATCAACACGGAGTTGAAACTTATTTCGGCGCCGTCTTCACTTGCAATGAGAGCTCCAGTTTTATCCAGATAATAAGGAGGTCCCTGTATTGTGTCGCTGTTGTCGGCGGGGAGTTGTCGGCCCTCGACACTCGCCCAGCAATCGACGTAGAACCGTGAATTCTCCGAACTAGCACACTTAGTGAGCCAACAAGCCCAGAAGCACTTCGAACCCAGCTTCTCCTCAGCTGTTAGGTTGAGCATGGTGGCTCTAGGGTGGATGCGATCGAAATGCAGTAGTCGGGAGGCCCGGTAAGCAATGGCAGCAGAGGGTGTTAGCCTTGGCGTTTACAACGCAGAGTGAAACACGGAGTGATACCTGTAATGTAGGCGTTATGTGGAAGTGGCTGAGATACAAAGACACCTAACTCAGCCTCGTAGTCCATCCGCCTGCTGGGTTGGAAAGAAATTGACGAATCTTGTGGATTCTTGATAATTCCCTGCGGTCGATAGATAGGCTCACCGTCGGTGATGACAGAGGAGGCTCTGCCGTTGTAACCCAAAGGCATTGCGTAATGGCTGGGAGGTATTGAGGCTCCAGCTAATCTACTGCACTAAGTCAACGTTAGGTCGCCTGAACAATAATAGCAGATTTTTGAAGGCCGTCGCTTGGTACTTACGTTCTCAACGTGGACATCCGAGCACATAAAGTCTGTAAACGCTGGGATGTTGAATGGCAGATGCATGGCAGCATCCGCCATGGGAATAAAGATACCAGCAGTCCCCGAGGCGTTATTAAACAAGGGAGACATCTCGTCGCTCAGCCAGTCAATCAAGGTATTACGAAAGGCCCTCCTGGTTACGACAGGTAGGCTCGCAAACTTGCTGAGGTCTCCATCCTGGAACACAGGAGCTCCGCTGACATGCCTCAACCTGTCAAAACACTTTTCATCCAAGAGGATTCGCTCAAGGCTAGAAAGGTCAACGATGAAGTCGCCAATAGCTGCCCCAACGCGTCTCTGAACCTACAAAGCGATAGTGTTAACTTCGGATAGCGTCGCACATACCCCGCATTACTTACCTCTTGTGGTGTTGTGAATATTCCAAAGGGGATATTGTTTAGAGGAAAGGGACTATCGGGCGAGACTTCAATCGGCCAGGACACCATCTTTTGTGATTATCAAATGGGTCGCCGTGGTAATTCCGTTTATGTTACCGAAGTAGTAACACTAGTCTTGGTCTATCGATTTGACCTGACAGGTTTGATCTCAGAATGTACAAGGGTATTCGAACAATGTTGGCGGTAATATAGTCTCTTGGAGTGTGTTGAGCTGGTTAATAAAACACCAAGTACCGAGGTCATACAAGCGACAAACTTGGGTTCGATTCGAACAACTCAGAAACCCAAAGATCACAGAGTACAAGCCCATAATACAAATAGCTAGAGGCAGGGCCCGAATGTACCTTCTGCCCATTAGTAATCCCGGCATTAATGAAATGGTCTGAGCGGAGACCGGTCATGTTCCTGTTCGGGCCGAACGTACGTACCCATATTCAATTGCCGTGCGATCTGCTCGTGCTCTATGTTTCTGGAGCGTCAGCTATAACAACTAAAATAGTCTCAGGTCGTCATTTCGATCCGTTCTATCCTTGTTCACTGTACATCGATATCTCAAAACCACGAAATACCATGACCGCTACGGACCACTTCCAGAGAACTACATTGCACCAGCCACAACGATTTATCACAACGCATGATGAAGCTGGCAGAGCCATCTACCTTAAAGAAACCACTGAAAATGTGTCATTCTGGCCTGTCGGTCCTAAGATTAACCCTGCGGGTTTCGGCTTAGGATACGCTACAAGCTCAATGCCTGTTCGGCTAGCGGACAACGAAGATCTCACCGATTTCGCCCACCTTTACGACGATCGCAAGAAGAGCGGCCTTGTCAAACAAAACGGTTCCGTGCTCCGCTATGTCGACTATCCACCGCTGGCATCGTCGCCGATGCATCGGACTGTCAGCTGCGACTTTGCTGTTGTTCTTGTCGGGGAAATGGAGTGCTTGCTGGATTCTGGTGAGAGCAGGATTCTCAAGGCAGGTGATATGTTGGTACAGAGAGGCACCATGCATCAGTGGATCAATCATGGGAAGACCTGGGCGCGGATGCTATATGTTCTGCTAGATGCGACTCCGGTAGTTGTGGGTGGTCAATTGCTTGGCGAGGAACTTGGTGGCATGGAAGGTGTTCCCAGCTCTCACTAAGAGTTGTTGATCAGGGTTCAAATGTGTCCAGATAAGCTCTCCCTCTTTGCTTGGACAAACCTGCTACTACAGAAGCAAGAAAGGGGAAACATTTAGTATCTACGAGACGTGTGCATGCCCAGGATGTAGTTTAAGAGGTTTGTACTCAGTCCAATATAGTCTCTTACTTCTAGACTTTCTTAAACCATAGGCTATCTAGCTGACTAGTAATAACACTCTCCCCGCACAGTCCTGTCCACCAACAAGCTATCTCGTTGGCAGCTAAACACACACTGCAAAGAGCCATACAAGATAACTGATTACCCCAGAATCGCAGCTTCCCTGCTTATTGACAAATCTGCATGCGCCGACGTTATAGCAGTTTATGTAGTAACCAAGATCTAAGCGGCGTCGCTTGTGGCAGCATCTGTCTGGCTTGCACCTGGTGGCGGAGGTCCGCCAGGGCCACCGGGACCACCACCCATTCCAAAGTCAGGGTTGGTATGCCCACCATCCTCATATCTGAAAACAGCAGGGGTGACCTTGTTGGTTGCAGTGATATTGACGCCATAAGCCAGCCAGCCAAAGACACCCTCAGCAACAGTGTCACCAAGGAGGGTCCACTCGACAACTGGGTCATAGTCCTGGTTGGCAGCGCCAGCCAGGATACCGTCGCGAGCGTTGGTGGTCAGCTGCTGTGTGTTGGTGTTGTAAGGAGCAAGAGTCTCAACGTCATGGATCAAGTCCTGGTCGAAGTAGGTCTGTCCAACGTGGCTGCTGTAGATATCGTTACCAAGAGTTTTGTTCGCGAACAGAGTAGCGTTCGCATGAGCCAGGAGATGAATGTGGGTTGTGCGACCTGTGTAGTGGCCCGGGAAGAGGGTCTCAAACTGCACAACACCATCATCATCGGTTGGTTGGATACCACGGCCAAAGGTGCTGTTGATGTTGGCCTTGTCGTTGATGTTTCCATTACCCTGGTTGTTCACACCGCCGTAAACACCAGTTGAGTTACAGTGCCAAATCTCGAGATACAGATCTGGCACGGGCTCGCAGGTCTCTACGTTGATGACTTGGTAGTCGAGAATAAGATCAACACCCTCCTGGTCCTCCTTGAGATCGCGGCGAACAGATTCGCCACTAACATCTTGGAATAGTTAGTGTATATCCTCATCATAGTCAGGGATAACTCACAGTATGGACCGATAGTGACCTCGGGGGTCAGCACGCACGAATTCTGTCCTGCAAAGAGAATTTCGCCAGGGGTGTTGGGTGTATATCCGAGGTCGGTCTTGTTGTGGTCGGTGTTGAGAACGTCCTCAAGATCGCGCTTCTTGATGCCACCTAGAACCAGGTTAGAGCGGCACAAGGTAAGTGGTGTGCATTACTTACGCTTCTGTCGGTGTTCCTTAATCAAGGCAGAACGACGCTTCATGTTACGATCGGTTACACCTCGAGCCTTCAATTGCTCGGCGCAGTGACGAAGGGACAGTCGCTCAGCATTGGCTTCGAATGATCGACGCTGCTGAAGCTCATCGTGGTGGTCTTCACCGGGGTGAGCGGCGGCCAAGCTAGCCAAAGCTACGATGATCGAGGCAGTAAGACGCATGATGACAGCACAGAACAAAAGAAGAAGGGCGAGAGAAGTAGAGAGGTTGATGGATTAATCCTCAGATCTGAGAAATTCGGTTCCTTTTATGTGTTTTCAGACCGACTATCACAATGCATTCTTGACTTCCCAAGGTTTCATCTAGATTTTACGCCGTCTTGGCAATGTCACATCGATAAAGTTCCGTTATGCGTTGACTGCCCTACTTGGCAGGAGGATCAATTTCACATGTTGATCTTGTTGAAGGTGTGATTATCTCGTCATGATCTTAGTAAATAACCCTTCCTAATTCGCTGCGGTATACGTTGCCCCTTGTTCGGATTTTCGGGATGTGGGAGGACGGGACTTAAAAAGGTCCACAGGCGGCACGGAACGCAACCTTAGAAAGAAGGTAGCAGGGGTAAAAGGATAACTATGCATAGACCCATATACCCGCTGTTTAGATAGACTGGGTCTGTGTGAACCATTGCCCTCTTCTGTCGTCACTCTGAAACCTCTTTAAGAAGGTAGATATATGTGAGCAGATAAGGTTGATTTCTTGTTCTTACTTGTGGATACGGCGAGGGTTACCAGCGTAAACATCTACCATGGATACTTCGATACACTTGAGAGACTTGCTAGTAATGTTGTTTGCCACGATATAAGACAGAGATTCGGCATAACAATAAAGAAAGCTACTATCGGAGTCATTCAAAGCTTCAGGGTACTTCAGACAATCCTGAGGAAACTTTTAGATCAAGGCCAGTATCTAAAGCTAGAACCTTGACTCCAACTGTTACATGGGTTCCCTGTTTCTTTCAGCGTAGTTGAATATGGGAAAGATCAACATTCTTCCCCATTACTTCTACCTGGGTACCCTTAGTCGACCAGGTCATAAGCTTAACCTTGGTTGTCTCGTGGGGAAGTAATGTGAAGTAATTATCCGACCAGGTCAACGGAGTCACATCGTCACCCTTCTCATCTTTGAGGTTGAGCTGGACGAAGACGGCAGGAACTGAAGCATTGTTGATGACCTGGAGTTCCCACTCGCCAGAAGATTTGCCTTTGGATGCTTTAACAGTAACGGTCGCTTTATCCATCTCGCTCAACGCGGTAAAATTGGCTGATTGTTTGACATCGGACCAGTACCATGTAGTGTTGGCCCAGTTCACTACGTCGTTTTGCTTGGACAACCAGTAGGCGTTGCGGCTAATTACCTTGTTGTCACTATCATCAACCAGAAGAAGACGAAGAATCCCGACGTCCTTAATCTTCTTAATTGAGCTGCCGATATTGCCGATTTTGCGAGATTTGTTGATTTCTGAGGTGAAGTGAATATTCTGATGAGAGATGCGTTTTCCATCCAACCCAACTAATTCGATTTGAACAGACCGTGGACCAGATTTTTCGAGAGAATGATTAACCAGCCAGATGAAGTTGTTGAAGTAATCAAAGGCGACATGCTCTACTCGACTGGCGATCTTGGTACCGAAATATGATCCGGCTGGATGAAGATAGTAGTCGAACTGGTTCCAATGAAGACTCGGCCAGGCATTGTTCAACATCCAGTAAATCAAACCTGTAGCCGGGCGTGAAGCACTCCATTGACTCCTATACCCCTCAAATTGGGACCTAGTTGCTTCATAGTCCATCATTTGTGCGCTCATCAGATAGTCGTCTAGCGATGTCGGCTTGCCGTACCGCATAAATAACGCTTTGTTGTAGATGGAGCGATCGTGGAACTGAGACGTGTTTTGCGACATGTGATATAGGCCCTTGTTTGGCTTCTTCCACAAGTCCTGCATGTCTTGATCTGTCAAGAACTTGACCAGACTTCCCTTGGTAGGCGTTCCAACACCCGCACCCAACTCGGATGCAAAGCCAAAAGATGATCCAAACCTTTTGGTTGTAGGCTCTCGGTCAAACCAATAGACGGGCGGGACCCAATCATAGGGTCCCTCCATTTTCATTCCAGAGGGTCCAAGAAGCTTGGGATAACCGCGCTTCGCAGCTGAAGCGATGATAGGGACCTGCCATCCAGCATCGTGTAAGCCGTCAAGGTATATCTTTGTGGCTCTGTCGTCAGGCCAATAGTCGCTCCCCACCAGAAAGGCAATCACGCTTGCGTGTGTTTGCATCATAGCCGCCTCGTGCCTTATCGAGGCGTTTACGGTCTCGTAATCAGCTTTGTACCATCGAGGGGGAGGGTCTTCGGCCAAGTCGTGATTGTAGGGCCAACTCTCCCATCGATCGCAGCACTCCCAGCCAGCCATGAGCATGACCCCGAGTCTGTCGGCGATATCGTACAATTCAGGCTGCTCCATTTTCCCTTCGAGTCGGATAGTGTTCATGCCCATATCCAGAACGTAGCGCGCTATATTCTCGAAGCGTTCCGGATCCCAGCGTAGAAACATATCGGAGGTATAACCACCACCTGTGATCTGGATCGGATAGCCGTTGACCTTGAACAAAGTGTCGTTGTGTGCATTGAGCTCTGAGGTGACAGTTCGGATGCCAAATTTAGACACAGGGCTTATGTCTGAAACATCGTTCCCGATGGAGTAGGTTAATTGGGTGGAATATAGAGGCTGCTGACCCCAAGCTGCTGGCCACCATACCTCGGGACTCTGAATCCTTACAGGAAGCTCAATTGTGACTGACTCCTCTGGTCCGATGCGGACAGTCTTGTCCAGCGTCGTGAGATGTTTACCCTTTGGAGTTTTGACCTTTGCAGTAGCGACAAACTTGATTGGCTGTTTACTCAAATTCCGAGCCTTGGCTCTGATAGTGATAGCTGCTTGGTGGTTTTTAACATCGTCAATCGGAGTGTCCATATTTACAATCACGGACACAGGGCCCATGAAGACATCGCCTGTCTGTTTGACAGTAATGTCTCTCCATGGTCCAGTGCCATTATCGGGTGGGTAGGGGTTCCAATCGACGAATCCCACCGCGAAATCATGCTGATAATCCGTAGGGTAGACTTTGACCACGAGTGCATTTTCCTTTTTAGCAAGATCCGTGATATCGAACGTGTGGCCGCCATAGGAACCAGACTGCGTGATATTATCGGCAATTTGCTTGCCATTGAAGAACAAGTCTGCCGCGGGTGTGATTCCGTTGGTTTGCAGAAAGTAGTGGCGGCCTTTTGTAGGTTCCAATTTGAATTGATTACGGTACACCCAAGGGACTGAAAATAAGCTCTGGTCAAAATTTTCGAGGTTGTTGGAGTACCAAAGTCCATCGCGACCTTCCAAGCCGAAGGTACCGTCGGCCAGGAGGCAAGCCATCAGCGTACATCTAGATACAGATGCATGGTGCCAGGAAGAAACGTCAATGTTCGGCAAAGAGAGTGATTCGGTGTTTCTGGAGACTTTTGGAACTTGCTGAAAGTCCCAGTTGGGTATGCTATCTTGTTGCCCAGGAGCAGTGGCTAGTGGTTTGTCGCGAGTAGTGGCGCCAGCCGTGGCGAAGAGGAGTAGAAAGACAGTGAATATCATTTGGACTACCAATTGACCGTATTCAACGACTGGTATGCTTAAGGAGACAATTGAAGTAAGCAATTCATTAATCTCTACGGAGCAAAAGACGGAGAATTGCCCCCCGAGTCCATTATCCCAAATCCATATATCTGTTGTGCTACGTTGCTTCGGAATGCATATGCTACGTTACCCCAACCTCTTCGTAAATTGTAAATTCCGTCGGGACGATTGTTCTGCCTTTCCGTAAAATTGTACTTCTGGTCCGAACACCAACGGAGAGTCCCCGCATTGACGTGACAGTTCATGGATTAGCGGGCTGCCTAAAGTAGTAAGCGCTCTACTCCATAAATGATCGACAGTCTATCTCTCCTAATCGAAAATCATGCAAGGGGCCAACTTTTAAGGAACCCGGTCTGTGGAATAATTTCTATCACATCTCAATGAACCTGTGTATTGGATATAATTGCTCAACCTCAACTTTCGAAATGCTGTCTCTAAGAAACTTGGGCAAATTCCCGGGGAGAACATGAAACTTATTACTTTTTCTTTTAAAAGGACGCGCTCTAGGGTATTTCTCACCTATACCATCAGTTTCAGAGACAAGGCAAGTCCAAAGTCAAAAGAAAAAGTAATTCTTTAAACCTTTGATTTAATAGCTACATGGGTTGCATTACCCAATCTAGAATGTCTTTTTCAAATTTCGCCACTTGCCACGATCAAGGGCTGGAGAGCAGGGCTTTGATAACAACATTTGTTATACGCTTCCACTTCCACTGATTGGAGTGGAAGAATGTAAGCCTTACTTACTCTAAAGGAATGATGATAGAAACATACCTTAGGTATTCAGGGTTAAACCTAGAAAATTAGGGGTATTTCAGCAGGCAGTAAATATCCTACAAGTGTTGTTAATTTATCAATTGGGACTTTGGGCTGGGTATTTGAAATCTTGCGAAGCAGGTAACTATTCAGTTCATGAGGATTTACTACCGTTATTTCTTAAAGACTGATTAAGTCTTGCAGTATTTCAAATGATTGCTAGACGATGGGAGGCAAAACCCTGGTCAAAGGTATTGTGGTTCAAACCTAAATGCCGTTTTCGACAAGAGACCCGAAGACCCTAGTCTAGGCCCAGTTTCCACATTTCTAAGGCTTCGCCACATCCTCTCTAAAGATTTAGCCGTTAACGGAACGAAAGCACGTTAAATGATGCGCACCATGGATATTGAGATATTACAGCGGAAGTCCCCTGATGTGATTCGAACTCTTGGAAATTTGCAACACATTATCAGTCATTTCACTAATTCACTCCTTTCACCTTGTTTGTAGCTCCTGTCACTATGAAGCTCGGTATATCCCTTTTCCTCCTTGCCGAACTTGTTGGTTTGTCCCTCGGCCAGGCAAAAGTTCAAAATGCCGATATCGAGCCCCAGCTCGTTGTCCCAAATAGCTACATCATAAAATACAAATCCGGCGTTTCCTCCAGCAGAAAGGCAAAGCATGAAGAGGTCGTCCACGAGAAGGCGAGAAGTAAGGGAAAGGAGGGCGTCGTGGATAGCATCGACCTCGACGGTTTCAAGGGCTACGTCGCCGAGATTCCCTCATCAGAGCTCAAGGCCGTCATTGACTCTGATCTGGTTAGTGTTCCAACCTCAAGCTTAGGCGAGTAAAATACTAACTCGAGTGATTAGGTTGACTACGTCGAGAAGGATACTATTGTGAACATCTCTGCTGTTGCTGCCCCAAGCTTGGGACTGCATACGAAGCGTGGTTTTGTCACGCAGAGAAATGCCCCCTGGGGTCTCTCCCTTATCTCGCAGGATGTTGACAGCACTCGTTATACGTACGACACTTCAGCCGGGAATGGGACAGCTGTTTATGTCCTCGATTCAGGTATTCGAACAACACACAGGGAGTTTGGAGGCCGCGCCGTCTGGGGTGCCAATTTCATCAGCGGCTCTCCTGATACAGATGAGTTTGGCCACGGCACACATGTTGCTGGTATAATTGGTGGCAAGACCTACGGCGTAGCTAAAGCCTGCCGGATCTATGCCGTCAAGGTGATTGATAAGGATGGCGTCGGCTCCATGTCCGGCATCCTCCAAGGCCTACAATGGGCTGTCAATCATGCCAAGTCTCGTGGTACTGCTAGAAAGAGCATTATTAACGCATCACTTGGTGGCCCTTACACCAAGATTGGTAATGATGCTGTCAAGGCTGCCACTGATGCTGGTATCACTTGTGTTGCTTCAGCTGGTAACCAAGCAGATGATGCTGCCAACTACTCACCTGCTTCTGCTCCGTCGGCTATTACTGTTGGCTCGATCGATGGTGCAGGCTACCGCAGTATATGGTCAAATTACGGCCCTGTGATTGACATCTTTGCGCCTGGTAGTGATATACTCAGCGCAGGACATCTTAGCGACTCCAGCAGTACATATAAGTCAGGCACAAGCATGGCTGCACCGCATGTTGCTGGGCTTGCTGCATACTTCATTGCAAAAGAGGGACTTCGAGGTTCTGCGGCTGTAACTAAACGCATCATCGCGGCGGCTGACACCAGTGGAGTTGGATCTGCTTTTGACAGTCCTGAACGTATTGCTTGTAATGGTGGCAGCAAGTAGGAGTGAGAAGCTAGAAGATTATCAGATTCTGATAAATGAAAATACCCTTAGAATATTCTATCAAAAATGTGATCGAGTACAGCTTGGCCGGTCTTGATGTGTAACCTGATCTGCTTTCCCCTCACCATTGATAATGCTTTCAACATCTTTTCCTTCCACAAGCTGCCTTACATTATCATAACGGAGCAGCCTGGTCCTTCTGGCCTGTATCCCTCCCGTCTCCTGTACTTCCATTCTACCTAGAACGTCCGCCTAGGTCTCCTTGGGCTTATGCTGCCAATAATAGCATGATCTGCCACATCTTACTTTCAACCTTTCTTGGTAGATGAGGTTCAATATTAGCCATAGTAGATCTAACTATCTTTGACTGGATCCAGACCACGATCCTTTATAAAGGCAGTAGCGAGCAAACACGCCCCAATCAGAGGTAGTTGCAGTATAAACACACTATGACTCGCAGACATGTAGGCATCTAGAACACCAGGTACCTCACGCATCGAGTCTGGTAGAACGTAGGTTGAGCTGGCAAGATCTTTACACTCGGCTGGCAGTTTTGCACTTAGACGAGCCTGGAGTACTGCAGCTGAGAAAGTAAGGCCACACGCACCACCCATACAACGATAGAAGTTTCGGTTAGAGATGATGACAGCTCGACGGCTCTTTGGTGAGTGTGCTTGAAGAGCAATTAGGGTGGGTTGGAAGACACATCCAGCTCCTGATCCCACGACAGCTAAAATGACTGCGATGACAGCTGGGCTAGTATGGCGATTAAAGATTAGCGCAAGGCCTGCTCCTCTGTTGCGACGAATTGATCAGAATTTGTACTGGAAAGGTGAGAAGGTTTGAATGCTCACAGAGTCCATAACGCAAAGCCAGTTTTGAGAACTTCGCCGTATCTCAGAAAACGACTGATGTACTGTCCTGAGACGATAGAAGCGAGCATCTGAGCACACACCAGAGGGGTGTAGAGTGCCGCAGATATAGTCGCGCTGTAACGGTGTGGGTTCTGGAGGTAGAGAGGAACGTAGTAGAGATAAGACTGGTATACAGCACCAAACAGGAAGTTTTGAGCCAACATAATGGAGAGGGTTGTGTTTTTATAGATGTTCACTGCACAAGACACGCTGTATTAGTAAGGCGCAGACTCAATGGTCAGACAAAAACTCACCTGGCATCATGGGAAGCTTTGCCCATTTCCACTCCCATACGATAAAGGCGATAAATAATACACCGCCAGCACTGACCATACTGATCGAGAGAGGGGAGTCCCAGGAAAAGTACGACCCTCCTAACAAGAGAATTAAGATACAGAACGATACGGAAGGACAAGGAACGACTCACCTCCAGAAATAGGAATTAAAAGAAAAACGATCCCAGCACCTGACGCCACTGCGCCCATCCAATCAATCTTGCCAACCCCCTCCCAAAGCCCAATAGTAGCAGGCTTAGATGGAAGAAAGAAATAAGAGAGTGCGGCAGTGCAGAGCGACAACGGTGATAGGAGCCAGAAGAACCCTCTCCACGATGTTTGGCTTATCATGCCTGCCGCAATAAACGGACCAACGACATTGCCAAGCCCAATCGTAGCCCCGATAACACCTTGAATCTTGCCTCTCTGCTCGAGAGTGACAACATCTGAGATGATGATGTTACTAAGATTCAACACACCGCCACCCCCAATACCTGCAACGGCCCTGAAGACGTAAAACATGATTGCATTACGGCTGAGCGAGCATAGCAAATCTGCGAGGCCGAGGAGTAGAGCCGCAGAGATAAACACGACCTTGCGACCAAACACATCCGATAACCTGCCATAGAGCATCTGGAAACATGTGTTGGCGACGAGACTAGCTGTTCCGGCCCATGAGATGGTGCTCTCAGCGTTGAGGTCATGGGCGATAGTGGGAAGAGCAACTGATATACCATTCTGATCAATTATGGCGAGAAGGAGTGAGGCACAAAGGGTACCGAGGGCGATATACAACTGACGGCGTGGAAGAATGTTGATTTGGTCGTGCAGAGCCCTTTCATCAATGGTGAGCTGTTGATCCACCATCCTGTCGTTCATGAAGACCGTAGATTTTAGATATGTGAGCTATGGGGTTTTGGGTCATGCCAGTATTGCAATTGATTTATTGTAGAGCAATCAGAAGCGATAGTTTAATGGGGCCAGATCTAGTTAGAAACTCAATTGAAGAGTTGTACAATGCAGAATTGACATGACGGAACGAGAATAAATGTTAATTTTTAACCCAAGGGTTACTCCCCCGAGATCGGCCGTGTCTAATTCTACCAGTGAAATGCATCCTAGCTCCTCCAAAGAGGGTTAGACATGTGGGCGAAAATGGAACACTGTGAGTCATGTACGTTTATGGGATAGGCTTAGTGGATTGGAGTTTACTGTAGTCGCCCTAAATAACATCTATTATCCCGATAAAAAGGATTGCGTTAACATTCAAGTGATTAGAAGATATAGACGGAATGAATTTAGATTTTAAGATCACAAGGAAAAGGAAAATACAGTATGAATTAATATACAGTATGAAGGTAAAAGCTTTATAACACTACTTTTCATAATAATAAAATCCACAATATTCAAAGGTGAGTGATAATGGAATTACATTTTTAATACATGTTAATATGTAATCTATTTAGTAAATAAGATAGGAATAAGGTAATAAAATATATAATGTTTTACTCCGCAGGATAGTAAATAGGGCATCTATAGTGGCATCGTTATATATACTTGGTATTTTCCTAAAAGTGAGCAGCCGGGTTTTTTCCATTTCTAACTTTATAAATGTCTGTTTCGGGAAAGGAGTATGTCCAAGGATTTGAATGGAAGTAAGGGCTAGAATAAAAGGGCGAGCAGGAAGTCCGTTGGGGGCGAGACCAGTAGGCTTCTTAAGTTGTAGACAGCACACGTCGTCTGGAAGACATTATTAGATTATTGTTGTTCAGGCAGAAATCTCACTGCCCAATCACGAACATAAATATCACTTCTCGCAATGGAGTCAACCTGTTATGTTGCCAAAAGCTCTCAGTCTTGCGTTTTTGGATAGACCTCGGAACGAACCTTGTTTTCCTTTTTATGCTATCCTTTGCAGTCCTTGGTAGCACACCATTTGGCAACACGATAATAAGTCCTGCGTCAAGGATGCGCTTGTGCTTATATCTGCGCTCATGGAATGGAGCAATCTGGCGTAGAATCTCAGTCAATAACTCATCATGACCCTCGGACTGCTTAGATTCGACAAGAAGCGCTGGTGAAGGTCTGGCAGCACCAACCACCACAGCGGCGCTGATAAGGTCACCACACGTCTCAGGTGCGTTGTTCTTAATGGACCGCGTGTCACATCGCAGCGAGATCTCCATCTCAATCCAATCATCGTTACGGCCCTGGCCGATATAACGATCAGGTCCGACCTGTAGAAAGATATCACCTGTGAAAAAGTCGCCTGTCTTTTCGTCATAGAGTGAGGAATCTGGGTATTCAGGTGCGTGTCTAGGGATCACAAGTTCCACTAGCTTCCTTCTCGATGAAACATTAACGGTATTACTTGGCACACCGTTTGTAGTGTCATCAGGAGTGACGGAGATGTGCCTCGTCCTAAATTTTGATCCAGGCCACAGCTGCAACTCTCGCCCTCTGTCGCCCATCAACATACAACCTACCTCAGTGCTAGCGAAAAAGTCGAGTATGTTAATACCCTGCTCACGGGCTTAAGCTCCCATTCGTCACTTATGGACATCAGACCAGTATATCGAGAGCTCACTGGTTGACCTTCGGAAATCGTCCCAGATGAGGTATTGCCACTCGCTTGGATCATTAGTCTCTTGTAGCTCTAGCGGCCGGTACCGCTCACGTTCAATGCATATTACCGGTAGGTCAGGTGATCGTCATCTCGAAAACACGTACGGAAGGCTAACGGCATAAACTCTGAAGAGATAGGTTAAATCATATGTGGAACAACCAGGCGGATGTTTTCTCTAGAAGTCTCTATAATAACACGTAAATTCTTCTATTATATGCCGCTGGAAAGTATACGAATTTCTCAATCAATCAATCATCAAGGGTGAGTCAAGCCCAATTTAGAAGTACCCCCGACATGTAGGCAGATCAGACTGGGTTAGATAATAACCTAATCGCTAAAATCCCTGACCTGTGGGTCTTTTGCTTATTCGATATCAGCAACTTGCATTAGTCTTTCACTACCAATAACTGTAAATAAATGGGCTGATTGCTACCATTGGTTCAGGGATTTTAGCTGGTAATAGACCTGACACCTATAGCCCAAACTCACAATTGCTCAAGGCTACTGCTACTTGTGATTTATAATTAGTGAACTGAAAATTCTCATTCTAAAAAGATTCAACTCTACGACTTCAAGGAATGCCAATGGTATCTATTAGTGTTGTTACCTTTGCCCAAATCTTGAGGCCAGGCAGCCGCAGTGAAAGGACTTATGGTTTCCTGCGGTTTTTACAGAAGAGCAACCAGTCCTAGAAGACCTGTGGCCGGGCTGTGTGCCTGCCACCCCTAGTTGAGCTGGTGTTGTGACCACCCGATAGTCAGCTTCGGGCTTCGCGGACACCTTAGCAACTTAGCCCAATTAATAAATAACCTTGTTATTGACAGTGCGACCATCCGCAATTCAGACCTCCACCTCGCCTAGCCCCGCGTCTTCTTTCCCCAGCTTGAGCCAAACGCTAACGGCGAACTAACATCCAACAATCCACCAAAGGTGTGGGTGGAAATGCAATGCTGGCCGTATGTGGGGTTGTAGATGCTGGTCAGAGCCTGAGAACAACGGGGTAAATAGAAACCTTGGCTTGATCTGGGGTAAAAAACGTTTAAAGTATGCTAAAGTAGCGACTGATATCCTTGTTATCTCTTATAAATCTCGCCGAAAAGCCTCCAGAGAAGGACCGAAGTGGAGGCATCACACTTGTATTGACGAGGTGTAGGTCAAGACCAGCCAGTCAACGTTATTGCTGGCGATATCGGAGCGTAAGGAATATCTAGGCGAGTGTGGATTACAGATACGGTGTTCGTGGATCAAATGGTCGGAAGATATGGCTGATCGCCGCGGAGTGGTTAGCTATCGTGAAGTATAAGAAGGTAACCGTCGCTGCGATAATATTGCCTCCTCATCAATAAAGTTCTTTGCATATCTCCTCACAGGCCTCGATTTATTGTCTATATATCTGGTCTGGCAGTCATGAAACGCCTTCTTCTCCTTGCTTTTCTTCAATTGGGAAGCTTCACTGAAGCTGAGTCCGTTGAGGTGCTCTTAAATCTTTATCTGCTGCCTCAGGGAAGAAGCTAACCCGTGCCAAGTCCCGACAAGAAAATTTCCGTCCGGGTGCCCACTCCGAGCCTGTTTATCCGTCACCATGGATGTCTCCGAATGTTGTTGGCTGGGAAGAAGCCTATGCCAAAGCGAGAGATTTCGTCTCCAAGCTGACTTTGCTGGAGAAAGTCAACCTAACTACAGGCGTGGGGTAAGTAACGCAGAGCCTTTCCATGATCAATTTTAACTAACCATTTCCATAGATGGGCAAACGAGAGATGTGTGGGCAACGTCGGTGACATCCCGCGCCTGGGCCACCGTGGATTATGCATGCAAGACGGCCCAGTCGGCGTCAGATTGACAGACTACAACTCTGTCTTTCCCTCGGGACAAACTGTTGCAGCTACGTGGGACCGAGACTTGATCTATCGTCGCGCACAGGCTCTTGGGTATGAGTTTCGAGAAAAGGGTGTTGACGTTGCGCTCGCCCCAGTCGCGGGTCCCCTTGGCCGAAATCCCTCAGGGGGGCGTAACTGGGAAGGATTTTCTCCAGACCCTTGGTTGACAGGCATCGGCATGAGCGAGTCTGTGAGGGGCTTGCAAGCTATGGGCGTGGTTGCTACTGCGAAACACTTTATTGGAAACGAGCAAGGTTTGTACTGTACCAGAGACCTGTCCCGTGTTCTCAAGACTCAGCGTCCCGCTAACGGATACCCAGAACATTTCAGAATCGCAGGCGAAGCCGCTGCCGTTGGCGCCGGTAACGTTAGCGAGTCACTTTCATCCAACATAGATGACAAGACGATGCATGAGCTTTACATGTGGCCCTTTGCAGATGCTATCAAAGCCGGTGTTGGGTCAGTTATGTGCTCTTATCAGCAGCTTAACAACTCATATGGGTGTCAGAATTCCAAGCTCCTTAATGGCCTACTAAAGTCCGAGCTCGGCTTTCAAGGCTTGGTCATGAGTGACTGGGGTGCCCAACATGCTGGCGCAGCTACAGCGGTAGCCGGGCTTGACATGGCCATGTCCGGCGATGTCGTTGTCGGTGGCGACCGGAGTTTCTGGGGTGCCAATCTTACCATTTCAGTGCTGAATGGCACCGTCCCTGCCTATCGTGTGGATGATATGGCAATGCGTATCATGGCGGCCTACTTTAAGGTCGGGAGAACAGTTGAGGGCCAGCCTGAGATTAACTTCTCCTCATGGACGGATGAAACCGAGGGCCCTATTCAGTGGACCGCCCAGGAGAACCGAGCCGTTATCAACCAGCACGTTGATGTGCGGTCGGATCATGGCGCGCTGATTCGTAGTATCGGCGCCGCAGCAACTGTCCTTCTCAAGAATGATGGCTCTTTACCCCTACAGAAGCCTAAATTCATCGCTGTTTATGGAGAAGATGCTGGCAGCAACCTCAACGGACCAAACAGCTGTGTCGACAGGGCTTGTGCCGACGGTGTTTATGCTGCAGGATGGGGTTCGGGCACAGCCAACTATCCTTACCTCATCACGCCGGACCAGGCACTCCAGCAGCGTGCTATCAAGGACGGCTCGAGGTACGAGAGCGTCTTCACAAACTACGTCGATGATCATGCTACAACTCAAGCTTCAGCGGAAAACGCCACATCGATTGTCTTTGTACATGCCGCATCCGGCGAGACATACTTGACTGTGGATGACAACCTCAGTGATCGCAAAAACTTCACCCTTTGGCGAAACGGCACCGAACTCATACACAATGTGTCCTCGGTGTACCAGAATACTATAGTGGTTATTCACTCGCCAGACGCCGTTGATGTCTCTTCTTTTTATGAGAACCCCAACATCACTGCGATTCTGTGGGCCGGTCTTCCTGGGCAGGAGGCCGGCAATGCTATCACTGATATTCTCTATGGTGATGTTAACCCTTCTGCTAAGCTACCATTCACTTGGGGACCTAGTCTTGAAAGTTATGGAGTGGACGTTCTGTTCAAGCCCAACAACGGCAAAGAGGCTCCTCAGGTGGACTTTGACGAGGGAGTTTTTATCGACTATCGCCGCTTTGACCGCGTTGCCCCGGGGGATGGTGAGGGCGCTCCAATCTGGGAATTTGGCTTCGGTTTATCGTACACCACCTTCAATTACTCTGGCATTTACGTAAAGTCATGGCCAGTATCGCCCTACGCCGCTACTTCTGGCTCATCTGAGCCTGCAAGGATGCTTGGCAATCACTCTCGCAACCCCACGGATTACGTCTTCGCAGATGGCTTCACCTATTCGTACAAACACATTTACCCCTATCTCAACACATCTGACCTTCGTGCGGCTGCAGATGATGACAACTACGGCCAAACAGCACAGCAATTCCTACCCCCCAACGTCCTAAGCACATCACCGCAGCCGATTCATCCCGCCGGTGGAGCTTCAGGTGGTAACCCTCAGCTTTGGGACGTTCTCTACACGGTCACCGCTACGGTGACAAACACAGGTGACGTTCGTGGCGCCGCAGTCCCTCAGCTCTACGTTTCCCTTGGCGGACCAGGGGAGCCTATCCGTGTTCTTCGTGGCTTTGAGCGCATCACGCTTGATCCAGGTGCTAGTGGCACGTTTTCCGCTACCCTGAACAGGCGTGATCTCAGCAACTGGGATGTCACGCGCCAGAACTGGGTGATTAGTGAGCATGAAAAGACTGTTTATGTTGGCAGTTCCTCGCGGGATCTGCCCCTGTCTGTTGTCTTGCCTAGATCTTCATGATCGGACATTAGGTTTAAAATGTACTTGGAGCCTTTCGTAAGACTGAGCCAGGACAAGATGTTGTCTTGCTGAACACTCAATACTAGTGGAACTACCGGCAGCCTATCGGGCCTAAAAGAGGTTATCATGGGTTTGAGAAATATGTTAGGATGGTTTGACAAGTAGCGCATTTTTGCAAAGTAAAAGAACATTCATTTTGACCCTATAATTGGTAATCCAGACGAGATCAGTTAATGTGTATTGATAGCCACATTGTGATAAAGCCTGCCAGTCCGCACCCGGTAAGAAGACATCTTCACTTTTAGGCGTAGACTAGTGGAAGCTATATAATAGCTGTAAATATATTGGCTGTCATGGGGTGAGCAGCAACAAACATAATGTTTTGAGTGATTAGTCTGACAGCATATTTTCAGCCTTATGCGAGACAAGAATCGAAAATTTATTATAACTCTATAAGTCTGGACATCTAGAATGACAGTCTGTGTAAATTGACAAGATAGGAATGGTAATTATGCTACTAAAGCCGGATAGTAACCTTGGTCTCCTCATGTCGGTTGAAACTGGTGTAATACTCGGGGGCGTGCTCCAAAGCAACGATACTGCTGGTTATCAAACTAGGCCTAGCCTTTCCAGATACAATTAGAGGGACCGGTTCCTGATCAACTCCCTGCAAAGGCAGAACAACACCGCCCTGGAAGCGCAAGCGTTTCTCGAACACGGATCCGACACTGAAATTGGCTAAAGACGCGTTATAAGCACCAATGACGCCAATCCCGCCTCTCTGCGCCGTGACGTTGACTGCTTGGTACAGTACAGTGCCTGAATTAACAGTGCCGTTGGCGTGGACGCCTTCAAACCCGACAGCATCGACGCTTTGTCTGACTCGTTGAGGTTAAGTAGAGAATATTGACTACCTACCTAGATACCCATAGCACTCCATCTGACACATAGCAAAGTGACTTCTAACCTACTGCTCCGTTTGGTGCATCGGGGTCCCAGTTCTCTGGCCCTTCTTCGTCCTCTCTGTAAAGCCGCCAGTTCCGCGACACATCTCCGCCATACCGTACAAAGCCTTCCGGTGTTTGTTCCACTAAACTTGTTGTGTTCTGGTAGCCCTCTCTCTCCTCGGCACTAACAAGACATTGTCCAGCCAGCCTCTCATTACGTATTAGCATAGGATGCCTTCTGGGGTACAATCTGGTCCACTCCGCGTATTCAAATATGCCATAGTTTGGCATCAATGCTTTGCCACCACTCCAAGCTGCAGGTAATCTTGTGCCTGTATCTAGCGTTTTCCATGGCTGTCCCCCCGCTACGCTGATAAAGTCTCTTGTATCGAGAACTACATATGCCTCCCTATCTCTCATCCGGATATAGTAGGCCTGCCTGTGATTCAGGCCTAATAGCCCTGTGATTGGAAATGCCCATGTCTTGGTGTCACAGGCCTCGGTTCTTATGTTACAGCACAAGAAAGTCCGATATGTGGAATAGTCACACTCGCCACCCGATGGTGAGACTCCCAAAACTGTCATCTTAGCAGATGATGGTGTCTCTGGTGACATCGCTACCTGCTGCAGCCCATGGACCAACGAGTTCCAGGTAGTTAAAGGCTGAGGCTGGTGCAAATCTACCCGCTTCTCCTTCTCGACGTAGTCCAAGTGGAAGCATCGTAGGTGCGGTAGGCTGATAGGGTAGAAAGCCTTGTCTTTGTCCCACGTGCCCAGTACTGCATCACAAGCAGGTTCCAAATTGATGCGAACGTACTGCATGCGCGGTAGTAAGGCCCGTAGATCATCGCATACATGCGTGTGGTCTGGGTTGGGGCTGTCACCATTTGTATCCCCCACCGCTAGCTCCAGACTGATACAACTTTCAGGGAGGCTATTAAGCAAGGATGAAATTGTTGATTTCGTAGTCTTGTAGAGTTGCGAATCTGACCAGGGTTCGAGTGGGTTTCTCATAGTACGATGATAACGTATGAGGGAGAATGACTTGAGATTGATCATAGACGGGATGATATTTGCCAATTGCGGGATCAGCAGTTCCGCTTTGTCCCATTTGGTCTTTTCTAGTCGATCTGACTGACCGTCGTGATTGAGGTACAAGGTAAAAGACTGTGTGAGGGTGAGGGCTTGCTGATTGTGGCATGCTATGAAGCGATCTAGCGATTGGCCACAGGACAATACCAAGTTTCTATAGATCATGTGTAGGGCGGCATCTCGCCATAGTTTATTGACTAATAGGCAAGAGATAACATCTCGCCTTGAATCCTTGTCGACATACTGAAGTACCTCGTCGAAGATTTCGGTAGGGAAGGCGTTGACTGTGAGAGTCATGAGAAAGGAATGTATGCACAGGTTTGAATGGAAGCGAGACATGGGAAAAAAGAGGATGAGCGGTGATTCTTTCGCGGCCGGGACCAGTAAGCTTCTTAAATAGACAGCATACGCCGCCTGGGCACTCCAGGCAACAGGGGTGGATTTTGTTCCCTCAACCAACAAACTTTGTGTTCACAACAGCAAGGTCACATGTCCACTCAACATATGCTGCAGCGCTTATGATAGACTGAACTTGTACACATGAAGCCCTAGCCATCGAAGTAGTTGAATATTTGTGCGATAGATATGAAGGTCAGGTGCTAGATGCGACTGAGCCCGAGTTTCAGCAACCTGCTTGAGTACCGGAACCATAGTAAGAAGTCCAGAGTCCATGCTTGGAGGCGACACCCCACTTGAAATAGCAGCTGTGAACTCTTGGCAATTACTATTTCTATCTTAACCACTGGCTACTCACCCTCTTCCAGCCATAATATGCACCTCAGTGCTAGTCGTCCCAGTTTTGCACTTCCTAATTCCCACTAAATCCAATCTACCATTGCGTGTCCACTCAGCGACCATAAACTCAAACATCCCAAGGGTGTTATATAGTGGTATCTCTGAATGTAGAATGAAATGCTGGTAGTTTGACGCCCCGGAAAGGACGTGCACCGAAGAGCAGGCATTCTCGTCACCGGACATTTTAACAGCGACAAGATCCGGACATCCATCAGCATTCCAGTCCGCGACGGCAAAGTCCCAGGTATCATCAGTCTCATGCAAGCCAGTGCCTGTCTGAAGAATGAATTTCTGGAAGAGCGATGCGCCCGATAGTACGTGTACTTCAGTGCTGGTGGTGCCGGTGTTGGATTTCTTGATGGCGAATAAGTCCGGTCTTTTGCCCGCGCTCCATCTCCCCATAGCGAAGTCCCAGGTCTCGTCAGTTTCGTGCAGTACGGTCCCAGTTTTGAGGATGACAGTCTGGAATTTGGACGCTCCGGAGAGGATACAAACTTCTGTGCTCTTGGTATCCGTGCAGCTTTTCTTAATTACAACAAGATCCAATGTCCTATTGCCGTTCCAGTCCGTGAGGGCAAAGTCATACTGTGCATTCGGTGTTGCAAGCACGCCAGTTTCGGTTCCGATTGGGGTGATAAATGTCTTAAATCTTGAGGCCCCAGAAAGGATGCAAACTTCGATGTTGTTGCTGCTAGTGCCACTAGACTTGACAGCGATTAAGTCAGGCCAGCCGTCCCTGTTTATATCGCCCATCAGACACGTGAAGGTATCGTCAATCTCGTGTAATGGTGTGCCTTCCTGAAACACAAATTCAAAGACTTCATTTCCATAGCTCCTTGAAGACTCATGAACCTCTCTCTGAAGCCGAATAAATGCATTCCTGCGACCTTCACCGTATACGAGCGGCATGTGCACGCCAAAAATGCCCAGCAGTGAGTACGCAGCGTCTTCTTCGCGTTTTGTTTCACGCCCTCTGGCCCAAGACATACGCTCCTGGAAACCAAATCGAGACAGAGGGCTTCCCCGCAGAGCATCCATGCTGATATTCGTAATTTCCTGGATCACTTGCACCATCATTTCTCTGTCGCCAAGTCGCTCACCTTCAAGGGAGAAGAACTCGACACATGTGGGGGCAACGAGCTCTTGGAGCGTCCAGCCTCGAGTAAACCATCGACTTTGTCTGAACGTTGTTTGCCATGTTTGCTGAGAAGACGAAATGTCTCTGAGTGACACGTCTGGGAGATATACGTAGCATTTGGCAGCATTGTGGTACCATCGGAACATGGAGTTAATTGCCTCAGAAAGCTCCGCACTGCTTGATTTGTCGATACAGCATGTATCCACCCAGAAAAACTCGATGTTGTCCTTTGCGCTTTGATTTTCGCAGAAACGAAGCTTCTCATAGCCAAGTTTGCTCTTCCCTCTTCCATCTATCATGTCATGAAAGGTAACCTCTTCACTATCCTTCCCCCAAGTGTGCGAAAGGATCGTGTAGGGGGGTATGTTGTCGCCAACAAACTCAGTCAGGCAGAGTTCGCCATCGTTTGAACTGAGAAGACGCATTACAACCGCCACAGTCCCTTGGGGATAGTAATTAGGTCAAAGAGAAGTTGGATTGATATGAAAGAGGGTTTAGGCACGTACAGAAAATACATCAGCTAAAGATCCTGGTTCTGACAAGCTGACATCGCAGCGTTGTAAGTGCATAATGTTACATAAGTGCATAATTGACCTAATACACAGCGCTAATGATAGATGGAGGTAATTATTTATAGTCTTTGAAAATTAGGAGTATAAAAATAAAGACATAATGCGGAATACGAGGTTAAGTTGTAACTCTCTGCATTCGTCTTGCATAAAGTTTTATCATACTAGAAAGAGTCTTTGAGTTATTAGCCTATGATTAAGCTCATAGCCTTTGCGGATGATTAAATTTATAACTGGTCCTAAAGATTGAAGGGTAATTATCATTGCATTTAGAAGAAAGCAGTGGGGTTTATAAATCTTTGTCTGACAGCTCCAATACTCGCAAGTAGGCGAAAGATATATACTGGTATAAAGGCAAGCCGCCAATCTGTGGATATGAATTTATCGACAACGCTCGTGAAGTTGTTAGCTTGGCACCAATAGATGTAAATGATCAGATAATTTGGCTGCACAAGCCTGGAATTATCCTCCGTTGCTGTTTCATACAAACATGTTACATTCGCCAGCTGGAAGAAGAGTCCGGGTCGGAGAGGAAGCGATTACTAATGCTCTAGATAATAACACATGGGGCTTCTCTACTAAATGGTCTTGTTGTCCATTTGGCTGTGAGACTCTGGAGAACTGACTCTTTGACCGATCTCAATCGCGCCATACAAGTCACTCAGGAAGCCAAAATGGGGAGCCAGAAGAGCCTCCATCATGACATTGGATATCTTAAAGACCTATATAAGAATAACCTTAATTACGATTTGACTTCTGATTCACAAAAGTAAAACTGCTATACTAAGGAAATAGTAGCCCATTCTGCAGTAGTAAAATGCGGTAGTAACGAACAATCGACCTCTTCATCGCGTATGAAGGGGCCTTTTTCTTCTTCTGTTTCATTGGGCTTCTGTTCAGTATCCCCAGATCCTGGAGTTCCGGCCTCATCGCCAACTTCTTTAATGTCTGGCCTATACTCCAATGCCCTCTTAGCGAATTTCTTGGGAAATTGCACTTTCGAAGCAACATGACCCGCTGCATACTCACCAAGTTTTGAGTCAAAAATACGCTCATTTTCTGTGAGGTTTCCATCACTCAGGGTCGAATTATCTCCAACACATAGTTTGACGATTGTGTTTGTAATTATAGGGTTAAGCTGAGATGAATGACGGAAATCCTCTTTCCATGTTCCGACCCTGATATATTCTTGATCACCACCGCTTAGACGTTTCCGCAAAACAAGTCCATAAACACCCTGCTGTACATGTTCGCCTACCAGATCTTGGCGACGATATAGTGGGACAAGGAAATATTGTAAAGAAAAGTCAATAGGCTTGCTGAACCGGAATCTAAATGTGATGTAAATGCTATCAAAAGGTTCGCAAGCTTGAAGCCGGAGACAATCCAGCCCAACTGAACATAATTCGATATCACGCTCGTGACGGAAGAACCATGCTTGTCCACCACTGTAGGGATAACCAGCGAATGTTACTGGCAAAGGCAGGCATCTAATCTTTAAAAACGTTTGTTCGAAGGAAGAGAAAGGGTCGCTTGTGGCTGGAACGACTCCAGCTTGGCTCAATAGGGCCAATGGCTGGTACACAGCTGACTCGAATAAGTTAGGGGTCATGATTGAGATCCTGGGTCCCTCTCCAGATACCGCAATCCCCGATACCACCGACCCGGAATATCCCAACCAAGACCATGAAGGTGGCACCATAGTGAGTCCTTCTGGTTTCAATTTCAGTGACAGTTTTGAGCTTCGAGCTCTTTCCTTTGCTGGCTCCCATAAAAGATCTTGCATCCAAGAGTCCAGCCAAATGCCAGCAAGATATGTACTGCCAGTCTTGCTTGCGACTAACTTGGCGAGACCAGCTATGGCAATGAGCCTATCTTTTTCGAACGTAAGATCGCTTCCAGTATATTTTGTAAGAGTCCGACTCCAGGCCGCACCTTTTTCACACCCAGTAAGGTCCAGAATTGACTGGCGTCCCCCGTGTAGGTAAAAGCCGCCAGGAGAGATTTCACTCCCGGTGCATTCGTTACATTCCCAGTACAATTGGTCGTTTTCAAGGTGGAGGAGCCGTCTCGAAAGACATCGCTCCTGTAAGACCCACGCCCGTTGGTTGATGGGTGCTTCATTCACAGAAACTTCCCATTCTCCATGTATCTTCTCCTGGGCGAATACCCACCCATCTGACTCCGATGCACAGCCACCTTTTCGGTGATGAGCAGAGGGCCGAGGCCGAGGGATACTGCGAGGCTGACACGTGCGAAACAAAGAAAGACCTGGGAAGTCCCAGCAAATCGATAGCGTAAGGAATGCATATTGATAAATATCCATCATCAATGGAGCCTCCCTACGGAATTCAGCGCCGTTGTCATCCTGTATGATGCAGAGAGAATCGACCCAAAGATATCGGATAGGTATAGCGCGGCAGATGGCTATAATGTCTTGATAGTTCTGTGGGAGGGCGCTATCCGGCTGAGAATTACAATAATTCTTGTAATTGCTGGTGTGTAGTTCAGGTGTGTCGGAAGACCATCGATGAGAAAGCGCAGCATATGAAACATGTTCTGGATCCTGATAGATTTGCCAAACCTTTGAATTGACACCACCCAAATCCAAAAGCCTAGTTGGCATTTTTGCATGATCTGGTGGAGCATCTTGCTTTGAACACCGGGAATGCTTTGCTTCGCAAGTCTTGATCCAACGGTTCGCAACATTAGCAGCCGACTTAGGTGTATGTTGTACTTCAAGCCGAGTCTGTCTTTCGGTCTCTGATTGAGTATTTGTTAGTATAAACGATAAATGGTTTAAAGGTGTACTTAGTTGCTTACCGACGAAGTACTTTTCCGTTGTCTTCCATATAGAGAACTCGAACTTGTTTATCTCTAGCTGGTGACTCATCAGACGCACGTCCATCTGATGCTGATGTCTGTCGAAGTAGTAGCCAACCCTACTGATTTTGGCTCTAAACCCTGCTATTCTTTCAGTACTTGGGGATGCAATCGGGGAAGATCGGATGTTCCGCCACAGGGTCCAACAAATAGGGCAGTCATGGTTTAGTGATGTGACCAGCGATTCCCACGATGTGTGCAGAAGAAAGGGTTCAAACATATACCAACTCTCTCCAGAGTCTGTAAATTGCGATCTGTGCCAATCTCCATGTTTTGGCAGTATGTCGTATGTAGCTGCAAATGAGTCTTTATTGCCGCCCGACACCGGAATGGATGGCAAGGCTTTTCGACAAGCTTCGCAAAGACTCATCGTCACACCAAGTTTAGCTCAAGTCTCGATATGCTAATAGCGGAGGAATAGTTCTAGGGTTGATAATGAAGGATATATGCTGGACTAGAGCCCTGGAGTAAGTGACTGTTCGTAGCAAAAGAGGGCTGGAGGGGTAATCGGGGACATAAGCAAGAAAAGAAATTGGATGAGTGGCAGCTGTTAAGCGCCATGTGTTTATCTCTTATTGGCCTTCATCCAGGAGATCATGTAGTTTTTATGTAGTAAATAGGCCTATTTTCTAGGCTTGTTAGTGTTTGAAAATGCATTTCTTATTACTTTATTCTACCTAATACATACTTTCAATTGGGATGTTTGTTATGAATTGTTATATAAAAGTGTAAGTAAAACAATTCCTTTATAATAAACAATTTTAATACATATTACATATTTCATAAAGAAAACTAAATGCTCTTTATAGAAAATAAAACTCCTACTTATTATCAACTGAAAAGGGTACTATTACTACAACAGTATAATACATTACTGTATGTCTAAGTAAGCTGTTATACAACCTAATAATGCATACTAAACTACAATAGGTTTATGCTTTACATGTTCGCCAATAATAGTGTATGTTGGTTCGAGGTCGCGTAAGCTGTACAGGTTCTTCTCGGACAGGAGATCCCGCGGCCAAATGGTTCAGTCAGCAAACTTGCCGGGCGCAATGTCTCCGCGGACATCGCTCTTACGGAGTAGCTCTGCGGCCATGATTGTATGCAGGGCTACGGCCTCGTCTGGTGTAATAGCATGCTCGAGGCCCATGACGCCGGCGACCGTCTCGCGTGTGGTCATACCCCAGACGGAGCGCATGGCGCCAAACCTTCCCACCGGGTAGCCTGAGCCGCCACCGATAAGGGCCTCGGCGTCTAGCCAAGAGCGAGCCGGGAAGATGCGCGCGGTGCGATCCTTACCAAAGTAGAGCCACTGAATGGCGGCAACTTCGTGGAGCAGAGGCTGCTGGATAGTCAGGGGATGCCCATTCCAACGGTTCGGGCTTGAACCCCCGGGTCGGCGAAACCGCCGTGCTCCATGACGAGGGTTCCAGCTGCAAGGTGAGGGTGCCTCTGTTGTATAATTAGTTGCCGCCATAGCCTGTTTATACGTAGATAGTCATTTGTAGTAATTCCCAGCATAATGACGCACGTATGTTTCTCGCTGTAGTCGGATGTCACCTAGTGCCCGGCTCAACCCCGCCAAACCCAGGGTCGCTTGGCCCAAAACTCTTATATAGTTTGTGCCTTTCTTGGACTTAGTGAATATATCAGCATCTGATGTGGTGGCTGGTGAGACAAGCAGGATACTCGATGAAGGTTAGAGCTGCCCTGAGCTCAAGTGCTTACTCATTTCATGAAGTTATACTACTTCAGCTCTGTCCTAGTGTACTTGCTTTGCTTACCTCCTCAATACAAGTACGCCGAGACAGACTATATAACCCTACATCAAGGCCTGTTGACTCTGCCCACCATTTCACATGCCAGTCTTTCACGCCATCCCTACCGGCTTCCCTAATAATGTCTTGTGTCTGGGGCGAAACAACATGAGACACTGATTGCCACGCCTGTCCCAGCGACGAGGAGGTTGTTCGAAGTGCAAAGAGAGCTACCGCGAGTATGAGAGTGGTGAAATGAAGACCTATGAGAACCAAGATTGCAATAAGACCGGTCCATCGGTCTGGGAGCTGCATATCAACGACGTTGACTGTGGTGGCCTGTTTCACGATGTCGCAACTTGGCTGTCGGTAGTAGAAATACATCTGATAGATCCGATAAGTCAACTCTTGAAGAGCTTTGGCCGGGTTTTCCGTCCGTTTCAGGATTGTTTGAAACAAATCAGTGTGCTCTGGGTGCAAAAACCAGTTTGTCGGTAATCGTGGAGTTCTTTCACCGACACCATCGATTTTGAGACTCCATCCGCCCAATTCAATGCTATTGAGAATAACTGCAAAACCGTAGGGGTCATAGCCAATATCGAGATAGTTTCCATATATATCATGGATGATGAGCTTCAGTATACCGCGTTCTTCTATACTACCAGGTGGTGAGCCAACGCCGAATTGGGTTATGAGACTGGCGTTGTTCTTATTACTTTGTCCTTTGACGTCAGGCTCAGATGGAATAGCTCGTCCTATGATAGTGACATTGTGGATAAACTCCGGTATCTGGCGACTGAAGCAAACAGTGGCCTGGAAAACCTCTGAGTTGTTGGAGTTGAAGGCCTTAGTCCAAGGACCTTCCTGTTTTGTTGTCAGGTTCTGAAACCTTGTACGATATTGATCAAGATACTCAGAATAATCGTCGCTGTGATAATCCCAGTCGGTAACGATGCCAACTTTGTTGAGTGGCTCACTTGAATTTACCAAAAGCCTCGGGTGGAAGTCGTAGAATATTTGCTCAGACCCTTCAGTCAACACCCTGCACATCGTCAACGGCCAAGTCGAAGTTGTCCCTTCCCAATCGTTCTGCAATTTGCACTCGACGGTCATTGAAGAATATTTGTACCGGTCGATACTTAATATTTCGTTGATATGAGCTTCAAACTTAGCCCTAAGTAGTAGTCCAGGCGGAGTCGAATTGCTTGGGGGGGAATAGTCAATCTTCACAGACTCAAAGGTCGGACCCACACAAGCCGTGCGGGAGTTAGTTACCATAGCTGGACCAAAGTAATACTCCAAAGAAGCTCTGTCAGTTTCCTCCGAGAAAGGTATTGTAGCTCGATAAACATCACCAGTATCTATAACACCTTCTACTGACACCAGTTTTCCAGGCTCTGCTTCCGCAAATCGCCAGTGTGCCAGAGGCGAATGCCAGAATGATATACCTTTAAGGCCACGGATATGCCCCGCAGTACTGGAGGCGATGGTTATGTTTCGTGTCGTATTCGATGCAGCGATTTTATATACTGAAAAGTCAGATAGAAGGACTGTCGATGTAAATGTGGACCCCAGGGTGGTCATAAACGCGATAGACAGGACTAGACAACAAAGATATCCCGACCGCTTGTTGGTGAAGCACTGCCTGAGGGTTGCTGGCAGAATCGTCAGAGGCCCAGAATACGAACTCCTATGGATAGAGAACATAGCGATGTCAGAGAACCTAACACCAGAGGTTTCAAGTACCACGGATGCCACAGCTGCAGCGATGATACCAGTTTGAAAGCCCAGGGAAACGCGGAGTACGGCTGAGAAGATAGTGACTGTGGATATGGACCACCCCGAGAAGATGATAAAGTTCCATAGCTGAGGGCGATGCTCATGTCTTCTGGCCTGGCCGACTCCTGCCCAAAGAGAGATAAGGATTGAGCATGAAATGAGAATAAAAATAGTTCCAGCAACAAGAATAAGCAGGCCAGTGTTACCAAATCTACTCCACCACTTTTGACTTGAACGAGGAAGTTTGAGCTGGGGTTCCGAAGCAATCGAATCAGATGTGACACGAACGCTAGGCATCTTTAGTTCTGACGAATCCGGTTGGGTACCAGTCTCATCAACATGTTCGTCCTGAGTACCGTTGGTAGTGATTGATACTGATCGACTAAGCGCAGGTGAGGGAGTCCCCGGAGGAGAAACCTCATCGAGGTCATGAATGGTGTCATAGTTCGCCATCGCGAGCAAATGTGGTTTTGTGAAGATGAGTAGAAGTTTGGAACTCAAAGATGAATGACACAGAGTAGATTTTGAGGGGAATGGCTGATCGATGTAGGCAATATAGCTTGCTGTCAGACGGCATAATGGTTGCCCAGCTGAAAAGCTGAGCCACCAACCATCGAACCCTTAGCCTTGGCAATCAGGCTCCGGATAATTTCTTTTTGCAGTAGATGGGCTGACACCGTGGCTGAAAGAAAAGACAAGACCTATTTATATTTTCAATCAAGCAAAACACCCACTCAAAGATTGATGGCTATATCTCTAGACCTGTATAGTTACATAGGAAGTTTATCAAAGTTATTAGTTTTCTTTCTAATTCTATGGGACCCATTGGAAACCGAGTCTACTTACTCACTTCACCCTCATAACTCAACTACATCCAGAACCGTTGTACAAGACTTCTTCGTGTGGATAATGCCTGGAAACTGAGTGTATTAATACTGAACGGCTGGTGTGAGCATTGGGAACATCGTACTAGGTACCACCGCTGAATCTAGTCAACAGGCTGGTCTTGCTGATGGGATGACGGGTTCAACCTCAGCTGATATACACTGTGAAGTATATAAGCATTGCTTACGGAAAGGGTTACACAAGACTGGAATTGTGGGGCCGAAGGCTGCGTAGGCAGTTAATGGGACGGCGATCTTAGAATACCCGGGCGAAGTGAACTTTGGCGGTCTAGAGCATATACATGTGTCTTATAATGTTAATCCGAGCCAAGTACGGTCACATTCCCCATCTTATGCACTGCGCTCACACTTATTCTTAGCAAGACTGCCGATTACATGCGCATACTCCTTACCTTATCGCCCACTGTCAAGGCCGGGACTGTCGGCCAAATCAACAATGAAGCACCTCATTGCTACACCAAGGCAAGGCGTTTGCATGAGGCTCATTCTGTAGAGTGCATAAATTCATCCAGTTTTGTACCATGCCATATACTTTTGGAAGCTACCACTTTACTAGTTTGTGGTCCATCGGAATCTTACTTTCCACGATTTGGCCACTTCCAGTAAATACTAGAACCCTCCACGTCAGCCAATGGGTTGCCCTCGCCCTGCCTGGCGCTTCCATGTTGCTCGTCAAACCCACATTTGGCGTAGAATCCATCTTTACCCAAGGCACTCACAACTGAAGCACAAACGCCTTCAGCCTGAGCCTTGTCCAGCCCCCATTGTACTAATTCCTTTCCCACGCCTCTTCCCTGAAACTCTGGGTGTACTGCTAGGCACTCGAGATACCAGGACTCAGCTCGTTCTCCGCTCCATATATGGTCGAAACAAGGATATGCCCGTTCTATAACATCTTCCACTCCTGGATCAGTTGCACGATTTGGCCAGGCCCAACTATGGACTTTCATAGCGACCGAAGACAAAGGCTTGAGTAAGTTCCCTATACAGCTTGTCAGCAGAGCTAAAAGCGGTAAAACAATAAGTACTCACGAGGATCCAAATACGAACATTCAAGCTTTCGGCCGCCCTCTCCCAAGCGTGCCCACTGCGCAATTCCGGCGATGGTTTCTCTACCACTCTCATCTTTGCTCACAGCAACGAACCACTTCCACCGATAATCCCAAAAGTTAACGCGTGCTCGTCTCAGCCAGTATAAGTCTGCATCGTCGGGATACGTGTTGCGATGAGGGTGTATGAGATCGCCGAACAAGTTGTCCTCCCAAAATGCCTGTGCCATAACATGTGCAATTTCAGGAAGTTCGTTATATCGCGCATCGCGTAGAACAATCTCAGGCGTGATATTAGTCTTAGACATATTAATAATCCTTGGCTGATCGTTGTGGGCTGTGCGTCGGTAGTAAATAGTCGCGATTGAAAGGCAGAATTGAAAATCTTGTTATCGACACCTTATCCCGCGTTTACTGGTTTTGAGTGGTTGAAATGGTAGAAAGGAATACGAATGCAAAGATGCTAGGACAATTGTCCTTTCTGGTAGCGGGGTAGTATATTCCGCATTTCACTGGAGCGTCCGGAGTACGAACGGCTTGCCAACGCAGTTCTTCGCTTGTGGCACCATGATCAAAGGCATCTCACCCCGGGTACTGAATTAGGATAGAGGTTTGATTGGTGGACCTGTTGCAGTAACTTGCGTGACCTAACTTTGTCAAGGGTTGAACGGCCGGGAAGTCTTCCGTGACCTGGATGTGGCAAGGATGTTGACCTTCCTGCATAATATACATGACCTGCAAACTGAGTGAATTTCTAACCAACACAGTGGGGCATCTGTCGGCTGATTTGAATTTAATTTTATCTTAAGCTCTCAACAACATTTAATCAGTTGCTGAATCGAGCGAACACTCAATCTTCCATTAGACAAAGCTGCTAACCATGGCGAAACAACTTGACCAGCCCGAGTAAGAAGTGAGTGATAAAGCAACAAGAGAACCAAGCTTGGTAGCGACTTTCTTGCCCCAGTAGAGACGGTAGCTTGTGGTGAGTGTCGCAGTTTTAGCTATTTGCGATCTTCGTACGTGATATCCCATGCCACCTCTTTCTTTATGATCATATCTTGACTCCCAGCCCGGGAGCTTTGCCCTTCTCGTGATATATAACCCCGATCATACACCGTCGTATTTTGGTTCGATACCCTGTCTGTATTCCAGCTACTTGATTGACCACGCGAAGCTCTGCGAGCGGTGTATTTCACAGCAATCTCTGCCGCCGAAGTGGTAACGGAACGACTTCTTCCCAATGACTGAAGTGCATACGCGTCGGTATAACCAGACATAGTCAGGTCGAAGGCCACGGGAAACCCCATTCCTATTGAGAAGGACTTGAGGAAGTTCTTGAGATTTGGCACAGTGGCAGAAATGAGAGACCAAGCAATCATGAGTTGCTGCCATATCAGAGCATTTGTAACGGCGAACTGTGGTTCGGAAGCGGTTGGGTACTTTTCGCAATAGGCAAGATGGAAGGCCGAGAGGGCGATGAGCGGAAGGCGGAATGAAAAGGCCATGACGATTTGACACTTGCGGGCAAACGGGGCTTGAATGGACCAGGACAGTTGCACTACCAGTAGCCAGGTAAATATATCGGTTAATATGTCAATCGCTGTGATGAAACTCCAACGAGTGGTCTAGCATCAGAACTTAGGTTAGTTATCTTTTCACAAGATCCAATAGCTACCAAAGATCTTCATACCTGGCCAGAACACTGGTCGATGTTATCCACAGCCAACAGAACGTCTGCGCGACAGTTGATGAGCCATGCCAAACTGGCGCCAGCACACCAAACTGCTGTGACTATCATTAGTCCGAAACATAGCCGTCTGCTCATTCCAGATTTGGATCCGATGATGCGCAGGATGAGGCGAGGACCGAGAGCTTTGCTAGACTAAGGGATACAGCATAAAGGATGTTGGCAGCAATAGTGGACTTTTGATCAGTGTGTCAGTAGACAATCATCCAGTGACGTGAGAATCTCACTTTCGAAGATGTTGCCCATTGTGCCGATCTGGTGATTGAGTTGAACTTCGCTAGACCATTACTCAGGCCAATAAAAATGGCAACCGATTGAGCTAAATGGCAGACCTAGGTTGAAATCATATTCTCAGCATATTCTCGGAGTATTATACATATTGGTCGGGGTTCTTACCGTCGCCAAAGCAAATAGAATGTCGTCGAAGCCATACATCTGGTACTTGATATAAGCCCGTGCCAGAGCCACAAGTCCAGTATAGATCAGTGACAGAATCGCCACTATCCATAACTGCCCCGCATGGTCGCTAGATGTAACTACAGAAAAGCGTCTGGAGTCGTCGATTAATACACTTGGTTCCATAGCTAAGCGCCTGCTGGTCGGATGTGGGAGAGGTGAGGAGTGAGGTATGGCATCGTCGAGGAGATGGAAAGCAGAAATTTCTACAGGGTGATAAATCGAACGACTCACAGGGTTGATTCTAGGTTTTCGGAAGTCTTGGGTCGTAGCTCCAAAAAGTTTGTTGGTTCAAAGGTGTTGGTCGACGAGCATGTACGGAACTGGTAATGCTGTAAGGTGATGGCACAGCTAACGTTACCTGGCCCCTAATTTCCGGCGAACGGCTGCTGCAAGTTCGCTGCATCGTTCCAGGCATATCACAGTCCAAATCACGTAAAGGAATAGACCAATAGTGGTAACATACACATACATAGAACAGATGGGAATGCATCGTCAAATAACCCTGGCTTTATTTTTATCGTGCTCTGCAAAAGATCCGCAACAACTCTGAGCATGTGAAGCGACACATCACGGCCCATGTCTCTTGGCATCCGGATATTGACACAACAGTCCCTGTACCGTGCAGGGCCACGGGCATAAACCCCTGCAGAAAACGGTGCCTGCAAAAGACCAACAGCACATTTGCAGAAGTCGCACCAGGATGATGATGCCGTGCAACACCAACAAGAGCTGTTGGTTCAGATAATTTGACAAATTGTGTCGCATTGTTCCACTCGGCTTCATAGTTGCGCCGCACTCTTGCAGCTGTGTTGCTCAAGGATGCAGATGTGTCCTCGTGATTGACCCTCTTGTATTCCGTACTTTTTTGTTTTTCTTCTTTTTTTTGTTCTCATCTTGCTTTTTCACTGTCTCGCGCTACGTGGAAGCACTTTTACGAACGTTGCCAACAAAGCCAAGATGTCATCCAATGGCAAAGAATCGCACGATGTCCAAACCGATGCGGTAGGCATTGACAATAATCGCCATGTCGATGAGAAGAAAGGAACTGCCGCCGATCGGGCGGACATGTACCGTATGGGCAAAACTCAAGAAATGAAGGTTCGCATCAATTCCGCATCTCTCGATCCTTGGGGAGATATGCTGATAAGGAATGATAGAGGAATTTCCGATTTTTGTCCATCTTTGGGTTTTCCATGATTTTGATGGCATCATGGGAATTTTCGCTGAGGTAAGCTATTCCCAAAAGGATGATAATCGGTTGGCTAATGAAGCTCGGTACTTGCAGCGTCTCAACCATAGGGCTCCTTAATGGCGGTACTGCCGGTTTGATATGGATGTTCTTTATATGTTGGATGGGGTTCATACTGGTCAACACTTCCATGGCCGAGATGGCTTCAATGTAGGTCGCACCACCTCGCCACGATTAAATGGCCACACTGCTAACGTGAACATTTGGCAGGGCACCCACGAGCGGCGGACAATATCATTGGGTTTCTGAATTCGCACCACCCCAGTACCAGAAGTTCATAAGCTATCTCATGGGATGGATGTGTGTGCTCGGCTGGCAGACGTCATGCGCTTCTTCGGCCTTCATTGCGGGAACCCAGATACAGGGCCTTATTGTGCTGAACAATCCGAACTACGTCCCCGAACCATGGCACGGCACACTTCTCACTATCGCAGTGGCTGCCTTCTCGGTCCTATTCAACACTCTGCTGGCCAGGAAGCTGCCACTGATTGAAGCCATCGTCCTGATCATTCACATTTTTGCATTCTTTGGCATTCTAGTCACTCTGTGGGTTCTTTCACCCAGAGCTGATGCCCATGCTGTCTTCACGACATTCAGCGATGGCGGTGGTTGGAACAGTCTTGGTGGCTCAACACTAGTTGGTATTCTTGCAGGTGTTTTGCCACTTCTCGGTGCAGATGCCGCCGTCCACATGTCAGAAGAGCTGCGCGACGCCAGCCGTACCCTGCCTCGCTCCATGATCATGACAACAGTCTTCAACGGAGCTTTTGGGTGGATAATGGTTATCACTTACTGCTTCTGCATCGGTAATCTCGAAGAGGTCATCATGTCCCCAACAGGCCAACCCTTTATGCAGGTGTTCTACAACTCGACCCAGTCGGTAAGCAGTGCAACTGCCATGGCATCTTTTATTGTCGCCATGACTGCCTTCTCCAATCTCACTATGGTGGCCACATCTTCGCGTCAGCTCTTTGCATTCGCCCGCGACCATGCTGTTCCCTTCAGCCCTTGGTTCTCTAGTGTCCCAGCAGGATGGGTCGTCCCTATCAATGCCATTCTAACAACCTTCCTATTCTCAAGTCTTCTTTCCCTCATCAATATTGGATCGGCTGTCGCACTAAACTCCATCACATCCCTGGCAACATCAGCGCTTCTTTCTAGCTACATGGTCTCTATTGGTTGCATGATCTGGCGTCGCTGCACCAACAGCCCACTCCTTCAGTCCAAGTTCAGCTTGGGTAAATGGGGTCTGGCTATAAATATTGCCTCCGAGGCTTTCCTTGTCGTTATCTTCGTTCTCGCTTTCATGCCTGGCAACCCGAACCCCACGGCCGCTGAGATGAACTGGAGTATTCTGATCTATGGCGCTGTTGCAATCCTCTCCTTGGTTTATTATGTTTTCCGTGGAACTCACCGTTACAAAGGCCCGGTGACCTATGTCCGGAAGCTAAACCAGTGAAAGGCATGATTTTAGGAGCGGTATGCACGCAAAAGAGATTCAAACGAAAAGCGTAGTTAGGGAAGGGCAGGTCTATAAAAATTAGCCATTTTCTTAATGGCACTGGCGCTTTTGCTTCACTGAACAGTTCTCCATGCCTTAGAAACCTCCCAAATAGTTCTTGAATAGCTCGTACTAAGTACGTCCATGGTAGGAATGAAAACTTTCATGTTCCGGTTTCGGACCACGCACTACTGCTACTAGTCTTGCAAATGATGGTCTAGGGTGGCTTTTACATTTTGTTAGCTAGTACCTGTGAAAACAGCGTTGATTTATGAAGCGGCCACATGACCTGCAGGACAATCTAAACTTACCTGAAAAGAAAATGAAAAGAGAACTAGTTAATTAAAGGAAATAAGTTATCAATACAAAATTTCTTTATATTAGTTATCTAAGATTTAATATTGGCCATACTTCATAACCTTTTTCCCAATTCCTATTGCGTCGTTTTCCATAAGTTACCGCCCTACTTCTAACTGAAATATTTTAGTAAACTACGGAGCTCTACAATCCAGGTCAGACTTGCCAGATAATCTCCTCCAGGTATCACTAACTACCTGCCCTGTCGTTTCCACGCAACAGACAACACATGGGCGGAACCCGGTCCTTGGATATCCAGGTACTGATCAAGTGCACAGACTATCGACCTGACTAGCTTCGGATAAGGTCAGAAAGTCACTCTCTCATTGGACGTTAATACGATGGTGGGGTCTGCCTCTTCCTCAAAGCGATTAGATATGGACAATCATCCCCCTTTTCTACTACGTAGTATTCGGACATCTGTCAACTACCAGTTAAAGCCGGATTGGGGATTGTCTAAGAAACGGGCTAGTGAACGGCAAGGTGCTCTGAGACCCTGCCTCCACCAATTGCGTTCCTCATGACGGAACAGGCACGGCACGGATAGCACTCAATGTGTATTTCCGTACTCTCGGACCTCAACTTAATACGTAGGCTGTGTGTGTAGGATCCAGTTATCCCCCAGGGTGGTAACTTATGTAATGTTGAACGTCTATCGACGATCGAACACATTGCCAGGTGTTCATGTATCTCGAAAAGGGCCATGTCAAAACCACCATTGGAAAATACCTATGAAAGCCTCAATATTAGATGTTTCTGCAATCCAGATCACGACGCTGGAATGGAAGGAATGGAACGCTTACCCCATAATACACCAATACACGAGTCATGAGCCGCCATGCACTACTCTCGGTATTGGGTAGAAAATGAGACTAGCTTGCCTTTGCCATGCGCCGATCTCCAGCTAGTTTCGTTTTATGTTTCGTTTTACGCTCTTAACGGACTTGACCCATAAATGATTCGGCAGTCAAGTCCAGACTCTACTCTAGCTTCGGTATGTTCCGACCTTCTTTTAGTGGAAACACTCGATACTCCGCAAAAACACTGTAATTTCACTAGTCCACCTGATGTTGTCTGTGGATCATGACCACCACTGCCACCCACTATGCTACGGCATTCAAATGCTCCAATAAATGCGAAGGAGCAAGAGGTCAAAGCGGTCTTGGTTGTGGAGTAGTTCGCCGGGCAAGACACACCGTCCCAGTAAGGCTGCACGGATATTAAAGGATTCGGCTAGCATGAGTCAGGTAACGGTGGGAAAGGAACAACTGACCTTACATGCCGAAGGATCGCCATGGTTCATTTCTCGGGACTTGTGTCATGACTAGTGCATCGCCACGCGTGAACTGGTGTTTGAACTTGTCGGTGCACGGTAGATCAACTGATGCTAATACTATCTTGGGACAATCTTGCGAGTGGTGGATACTTGGAAGTGGTGGGCAGCTTCTCACTAATTGCAAACAGGTCCACAGTAATATTGTATATATATTATCGTGAGACGAAGCGTTTCGGTTGGAACAGGTACACTCACCACCACATCTCATCCTTAAAAACAACTACAACTCTACTCCATACTCTCACATTCTCATTAGCCATGCGCTTTCAAGTCATCCCAGTCCTTGCCCTCGCAGGCTATGCGGCAGCCGCTCCCCAAGCTTCTGCAGCTGGCTGCAGCTCATACACCATCATCAACACCAGAGGCACAGGAGAGGCTCAGGGTCCCTCGGCTGGGTTCAGGACAATGAACTCCAGGATCCAGTCCAAGGCATCCGGTGGAAATGTGTACAACACCGTTTACGCTGCTGATTTCAGTCAGAACTCTGCTGCTGGAACCCGAGACATTGTCAGGAAGGTCAACAGCATCGTGGCGTCTAATCCCAACGAGTGTGTCATTCTTGAGGGCTACTCTCAGGGCGCCGCAGCCACTGTCAATGCTCTTTCACAGTTGACTGGTAGCTCCTCCAGCGCCGTCAAGGGCGTGTTCCTCATTGGCGATCCCCTCCACAAGAGTGGACTGGCGTGCAATGTGGACAACAGAGGCGGTACCACCACTAAGAACGTCAATGGCATCTCCGCCTTTGGAAGTGCTGGTATTCCCCAGGACTGGATCTCACGAACACTCGATGTCTGTATCTACGTAAGCATATTCTACCTCTATCAACCTTGAGATCAACCTGACTAACACAATTAGGGCGATGGTGTTTGCGATACTACGCATGGTTCCGGTATCAATGGACCGCATCTGCAATATCCCAATGACGCGTCCACCCAAGACCTTGGAACAAACTTTGTCCTCAAGCAGCTAGGCAGAGCGTAATTCTATATCTAACAGACCTCGAAGAATATGATGATACAGAGATTAATGGAATTGTGTTTAAGTAATCAATTGTTATAGCTATGTTTACAAAGCTACTGCTTATTTTAAGTTGTCAATTGCAACTCAGTAAATACCAATATAACTTGTTAGAAATATAAATGTCAACTGAATCCCTTGAACAATCACCATTCTTTCATTTCTCTTGTAAAACGGAAGCGCCTTCCCTATTTGCATTGGTCAAGGAGGCCACTAACATTCATGATAATGATCTGGGCCGGATCTGGGACAGTCAGTGTTTTGGAATTAGTCTGCCTAGATTTGGTAAAGTCATCTATTCGATCTTAGCTGGCATTAATACTCTTACAAAACATCCTTCGTATCCAGAAAGACCCTAGAGACCCCGGCATAGTTCCCCGATGTTTCCCGTTACTATATCCTGACAATCTCATCACGCTTGGAAACTTAATCTGGCCGATGCAGCGCAGTGAAAAGGCGATAATACTGATTGGCTGATCATGATAGAGTTTATGGGGAGTTTTTGCTTTTTCTCCCCCGCATTCTCTCAAATCGCCGGGGTTTGCCAGGTAATACCCGGGGAACCGTCGGTTTTAATCAATATCTCGACTTCGCCTACGCCATGACACTGCTGTTTTCCAGGCAATTTCATAGCGGGGTGAATACAGCTGGGCAACCCATAGAAAGGAAGAAACTATTTGAACTACTGCCCTGCTCACTTCGTAAGTGACCCATGGGATACAGGTGGGCCTCTGAAGTTACTTGTCTTCCGCATTGTAGTCAGGTCCCTTGCGTAGTATCCCATGCTTGTACTGGCACCTCTTTATCGCCTTCTTCAGGTTTTGTAGTTTTGTGTCACCATGCAGTACCTTGGCAAGTCTCTTCTAGTGTTCTCCCTCTGCTAGAATGCTGTTTTAGTGTCCCTCCCCGCGTCATACGATGTCGTATGAAACAAGCCAGGTGCCAATGGCTCGGCCGATTCCATGCCTCTTGGCGGTGGTGATGTCGGCTTGAAAACATGGTACGAAAATGGTAGGAGAGCCCCTTGATAGAGCCCGATTTATACAGACAATTCCCGATGAGATGTATCTATTTACTTCTACCTGTTATTACCTTGGGCACAATTCTCATGTATATCGCCAAGAGTGGCACCTTTGACAAGCTTGGACGCGTCAGAATGTCCTTCGACCCAAATCCGTTTGATAGCAAGTCCTTCGAACAAAGATTACTACTAAACGATGGCTACGTCAGATACACTGGCGAAGACAATGCCACTGCCAAGATCTGGGTTGACGTTTTTGTCCACATCGACACCGAGAGCCCTGAGAAGATTAGCGTTCAGGTAGCTTACGAGAGTTGGCGTTACAAAGATCGCCCCATTATCAATGAGGGGCGCAATCAGGGTTCGTGGGGCATCTACACCTCGAAAATTGCAAACGGTACCACCTACGCTGATAAGATTGCATTGCATGAGAATGGCGTACTTATGAGCCCTCGCAATGAGAAATTTGACCTCTGGAACTTTTAGATGAAACAGAAAGGCCTCGAAGAACATTCTGAAAAGATGTACAACGCCATGCGCAACAATGAATTTGGCATATTTGTTCACTCAGACCAACTCAAGCCTGGTGCAATCACTGATGGACACTATATCAACACAACATACAAGGCGTGGAACCTTGAGTCCAAGACCAGTCGCAAGTCTTTCAAGATAGTCCTTGCCATGTACCAGGCACAAACCAAGAGCCACAACGAGTGGTACAGGGGGCTCAAGTCTGTCATTAAATATGCAGTCAAAAATGAACACGATGCTACTCTAAGCTGGTGGCATAAATATTGAGCCCGGTCTTACATCATCGTCAACGAGGACAAGGGACAGAAGGATGCAGGCTTCCAGGTCGGTAAGAACTACCAGATCTGGCGTTACCTCATGGGATGCAATGCAAAAGGAGAGTGGCCGACCAAGTTCAACGGCGGACTCTGGACATTTGATCCCATCTACGTTGATATCTGGCGTCCCTACACACCCGATTATCGTCGTTGGGGCGGCGGTACCTTCACAGCTCAAAACCAGCGTCTCCTTTACTGGCCTCTACTGCGCTCTGGCGACTTTGACATTATGACACAGCAGTATGACTTTTACAAGCGCATCACGCCCAATGCGGTGCTTCGCGGAAAGGTCTACCAAGACATTGATGCTGCATATTTTCTGGAGCAAATCGACAATACTGGCCTGTCTAATGTGTTTGAGTATAACGCTCAGTGGTATGACGACGATGCCAATACGCTGCGACCCGACTTCTTCCCGGATGGTGAGCTGTGGAATGTCTGACTTAATCATATGCAAGACACTACGAAGTAAGTACCGTCTATTTCTATCGATTCTAGCCATGAGGTCGTGAGACTAGTGGTGAAGAGTACTGTACTACACAATGCTGACAGGGTTGATTGTAGCGAGTTTGCCGATATGATCCTACAAGCCAACATTTACTCCGGCTATGATGTGAAGCCGTATCTTGAGTTTATCGAGTATCAGCTCGCCTGGTTCGACAAGTTCTACACTAGGGAGATGCTGAAGCGTAATCTCTGGCCCTTGACTGGTATAGCAGGGAATGAATCCCTAGTGATCTATCCTGGTCTGGCGCAGAGACTTACAAGGAGTCGTACAACGCAGTCTCTACTCTCGCTGGTCTTCGTCAGGTGATCAAGGATCTCCTCATCGTTGACGAGTTCGCGCTCCAGAACAAGACGTATTACACCAAGTACCTTGCCAAAATCCCCGCAAACACACTTCGTCAACAACAAGGTCACACCTGCATTGCTCCCGCCGAAGCATACACGCGTGTTCAGAACAGCGAGGTTCCCCAGCTGTACACCGTGTTCCCCTGGCCAGAGTACGGTCTTGGTCTTCCCAACCTAACCCATGCCATTAACACCTATCTCTACGACGCCGAGACCTTTGAGTACCACGGCAACACTGGCTGAAAACAAGATGTCATGGCTTGCACGTATGGGCCTAACTGCCAACGCCACTGGGATACACGCTTCAAGGTCTGGGCTCCGCATAATACGACAGTCGAGGGGACTATCAAGGCTGACGAGACGGAAAATCTCACTGTTCTGCCCAAGTTCCGGAAGAATGATGCTGTTATTGAGTGATCTTGTCGGTGACAGTATACTACTGGGGCCAAATTGAGTAAAAATGGAAACTTAATCCATCTTGTTCACTGAGGTATTGATAGAAACGCAATAGAACTGGCGACTTTTGCCTCAGCCGAGTAAACTACTTGCGTTCTAACCCTTCATCCTGACCAAGCAGTCACTACGTAAGCTGTGAAATGAATATGTGTGAGGCCAAGCTCTGTACTGGAACTTCGGAAGATAAGATAAAGTTGCCTGCGGGACATACTGAGAGCCGTGACGGCAACAATAGTAAAGATGCGTTCAGCGCCGACTGGCTGAAAGCTGTACGAATGGCACGAATGAGCGTGACTCTTGCCGAGGGCCCGAGAGCTACAATTACTGACTCACGAAAGCCCTCAAAAGTAAAACTCTGATTGGAAGGCAGCTTGAGTGCTTTTCTATTGCTGCAGGGTTATATGGAGCGGTGACTTCTAGTTTGTCCTTTTATAAACCTTGCGCTTAATCTTAAACTGTATTGGGGTTTATTTCACTCTGCGTTACTGGGGAGTAATCTGCGTATAATTTAGCCTGGGAGCGAATCTGAATACTTACCTGAAGATCAGATGAAGAGAATAAACGGAAATCCGAGCCCCTTGCTCACTTGTGATCATAATGGCATCTCCGTGGAACTGCGTGCTCAAATGTTTGTCCCTCAAGTCTGAACTGAGCAAGACACTAGCGAGTTCTTTATCTTGGACAGATATTTAAGGTTAATCCGAAAGGCTATATGGGGTGACCACAGGCTGCGGACACCGTAGTTGTAGACGCCGAATGCTGTGTCCTCGAAGTTTCACAAATCTAGTTCGGACCTTTCAACAATAACTCTTTTAAAGCCCTCAACTTCTCAAATCTTTGTGACATGGCAGATTCTTTTCTGAACTCAGTCTCCAGGTCCAACATATAAAATGCAGAAACCCTCGGGCTGTCCTTTGGTTTTCATCTTTTCCTTTTCCTATCACACAACACACTATCTCTCACTCCACCTTTGGAACATTTTCTCTTCCACTCATCCACTCATCCACTCATCCACTCACCTCTCACCTATCAATACATCTATCAAGATGGGTTGTGGTTCCAGCAAGCCCAAGCCTGCGCCAAAGAAGCGCATGACCAGGGAAGATGTCGACCGCATGTACCCAGTCAGGGAGTGGCAAAGAAAGGCTGCGGCTGAGTCAGGTCAAGACGTTGAAAGAGAGAAGAAGAAGGCTGCAGCCCAGAAGCACAGGGATGAAATAACCGAATATTACAGGTCCCGGCGAGGCGATCCGTACAACAGACTGGGCGAGTGGAAGCCATAGTAAGTCACATGACCTATTCTTTACAACGAGATACTAACATTCCTAGTCCAGAGAAAATTCGCTAAACCACGACCAGCGTTGGAATTAGGGCCTTGGGTTAGGGATCAACATGAAAGGTCTGACCCTCGATGTGGAGTACAGTCCCTTGTCTAAGGAGTCTGGATGAGACAAGATATTGGCTGGACCTTCTTCAGTGTCTACGTAGTCAATTCATTTGGTAAATCACTCGTGCTGTTCCCTCTCGTTGCTACCAGTAAACATAGATGCCTCTCACAACCCGAAAGGGGTATAATTGTTCGATAATCGACCTCCATTCGATTGATGTGCGCGAGAATACCATGTTTAAACTTTGAAATTTAAGGTTTTTAGCCCCTCTAAAACTGCTCTGTTCCTACTTGTCCTTAGCTGACTCAGGCTTAGTCGAGCCAGTGAGATTCCAAGCCCTCAATGAATTCCAAGTCCACGTTGATAAAGCTCTTCCACAGGTCCACCTCACGCAACCAAGGCTTTGTCTGTATAGCAAACGTAACAGCCGTACAGTACTTGAGAAGATCCTCTGCATCCTCACCCATCACAAGGATCAGATCGCCACGGTTCATCACACGATCTTTGAATTTATGCTTAAGGAGATCCAATCTCTTCTCCGTTGTGTGATGCGCGCTGTACTCGCTACCCGGCATGTCTTTTGGCACAAACTTCCACTCCCACGATCGGCAAAGACTGTCGAGGAAGGTGGTATTCGGGCGGTTGAAGAGGCCGACCATGAGAGGGTAGTAATGCGCTGCTGACCAGAGTCGGAGAAGTGCAAAGCGGGCATTCTCGTGCTTCTTGGCGAAGTCTTGTGCGTGGGGAAGCACTTGTGGCCACTTGGACGGGTGGACAAAAGTCGGCGGGAATTTCATGGGGAAGTTGCCGTATTGATCCTCGTAGTTGATGAAAAGGTCCAGCTTGTCTGGGCGATGGGGTTCCTTGTTTGCGGTGGCCATGCCCAGAACGACTTCGGAGTGGTTTTGGACATATGCCGGCGCGATAACACCCGCTTGGTACACTGTAACAGGTCAGCTATCTCATTGAAAAAAAGGTCCAACGGGGTAAACGGACAGTAAGCAATGATAGGTCGGACAGTAAGGCTCCATTCCATGGGATACTCATCAGCGTAAAAGGTGTCTGAGTCCTTCTTGTAGAACGCCTCCCATTCCTTCCAGAACTCCTTGTCACGGAACTTGAAGCTGGTTCGTGATCGTCGATCTGGACGAGTCTTGCTTCGTTCTTTGGCATCGAACAAGCCAGACTTCCTAAACTCGTCGCACTGCCTGGACTTTATAAACATGGTTACAAGCGATGTCTCGTCCGACTCTGGGAAGAACATAGCCATCATGGCAAAAGCCTGCACTAGATCCTGCGCAATGAAAGAATGTGGCCATGCTGCATGAGGGTCCTCGAAATAATCGTGGTCGTCGCCGGCTCGAATTCCAAGCCAGTGGAGAATCCTGCACATGTAATAAATCCAGTCCAAATAGCCAGTGTGCGGCGTTCCAAGCATAGCCCGGAGTCGTTCTTGAAGTTGTTCGCATTGTAACCTGGCTCGAGGTCCCCGGCGTGGAAGGCCTCCTTAAAACCTGATAGTCGTTAGTCTTGATGGCCAGTCCAGACGACGTGTGCTTACTAAACGCTCGGTCTCTTTCCATCAACTCGGTAGGATCCGAGAAATCAAGTCTCTGGTCAAAAGACAGACATTTATGACCATTCCATAGCCCAACCTCCTTAAAGAGAGACCGCTGGAAGTCGCCAGGCGGGTCGTCACGAAGCTGCCGGATAGCAGTCACCCAAACCTTTGGCAGACCCCAGATATGGTCTTCATCTTGATTCTTTGCCAAGCGCATAGCCTTCATGGGATCCTTTCCCTTGCCTATAGCGGCTAACCCCTTGCTAAAGTGCCTAGCTTCGCTGGGCAAAACACCCACCTCGATGTCGGAAACACCGTTCCTAATCTCTCGGAAAGCCACACTCGTCTTCTTGGAAATAAGCTCGTCTGAGAAAAGGATGGCATCTTCAGCAATATTCGCTTCGTTGTAGAACATGTACCGAGACCCAGCTATTTCATCATCGGTACGACACTTCACCTTACGACCGCTAATATCGAAAAGACGGAACTCCGATCTTTCGCCCATGACAGTGTCCCAGATACTCGTGACATTCTCGCCGGGCTTGATCTGGCGAGTGTGCATCGTGTCTGCGTCTCTGTGGAGGCTTCGGAGAAGGGGTTCCATGTGTTTGTACATATCGCGGGGTTGCTTGATGCGCCACGCGTTGCGAAGTTCCTAAGAGATTGGTCAGTTAATCCTCGAAACGGCTTCAGATAAGTTTAAGACATACCAGGATGATGATATTGTACATATCGTTGAAAGACTGGCCAGGCACAAAGTCCCAGATGTAGACATCGTAGTAGTCGGAGAATCCAAATCGCCACTCTCGCAGAATATCCGTCAACCTCATGAACTCAGGACCCATTGACAATCCGGTGTCCCATTCATTCTTAGACGCTCTTCCCAGCCCTTGCTTCTTGCGGTATGTCCAAAGCTGGTCATCGTCGGGTGCAGTGATAACACGGCCAGTTTTACCATCTCGTACCATGACCAAGAGCTCTCCCGTGCGCATCAGCAGATACTGGATAAAGCGACGAGTGACGGGGTCATTCCTCTTCATGTTTCCAACAAGAACATTTCTCGACTCCACAATATCATGTTGTCGTCGCGCCTGGCTTCGACCGCCAACCTGTCGATGATGACTGGTTTGATCGGCACCCAGATCAGTGAAGTACGGGAAGAAACCCAACTGCTGGAGCTGCTGCATGAACCTGTCGTAGGCCCAGGACGTCCAGTTTGACGCTGGAAAATACTGCCATAGGGCAAGAAGGTTAAGGTCGGAGAATTCGGACCAGTTTCTGCACAGTTGGATGGCATGCTTGAGATCACACCCCTTGGCCATGACGGAGAACTGAAGCCAGCCATCGCGAGACATGGCATTTTCACTCGAGTGGTTCCAGATACCCTTTCCACAGATGGTGACCTTAGTCCTCGCTTTTGAGCGTCGGGATTTCTTGATCTTCTTTTTCTTCCCAGAGCTCTCAGAATGCTTCATGACTCTTTCCCTGAACCAGTCGCTGGTGTGAAGATGCTGGTATTTGGAATCACCCTTGAGTAGGTCTTCCAAAGACTCGTCTCCATCATCGTCATCTTCCACTGGAGGCTCTTCGTCTTCTTTGTCCCCACGGGCAAAATCTGCGCATGCGTCTCGGATGTCCTGAAGCGTAGGCTCCGCGACCTTCAAGCATAGATCTCGCAGGTCAGACTCGGCAACTGAGGTGTCATTGAGAAACTCATCGACGGTGGTAGCTCGTAGAGCAGCTGGGAGGAGAGAAGCTTGGGCAAGGACAAGCCGGCAGAACAGGAGGAGCTTGATCTCTCGAATATCCCGTATCAGAGAATCAATCTCATCATCACCCATCGGTGCTGTCTTATCCCAAGTCTCGTGGGGGTGCTTAAGGATATTTCAGCTGGTGCTGGCTTCTCCTTGGCATCTTCCGTGGCTTCCATCCAAAGGAAGTGTTTGATCAAATCGATGTATCGGTTTCGCTTGTCATCTTCCAGGTCCTCAATGGGATCCCAAGCCTCATCGTCAGAGTCATCCTTCATTGTCATTCGCTCTCTGTAAGCATCCTCAAGGAAGGCGTCTTGAAGTTTCTGCTGCTCCTTCTCCTGCATGACAGCAAGTCTAGCCTCCAGCTGCTTCATATGACGTTTGAATAGGGCAGCTTCTTGCTTGATCTTCTTTTGCTCCTTCTCACGATTCACCTCTTCTTCATCCTGTGCGTGTCGAACCCAAGAGTACCACTGTTCCTTTTCATACAGCAGGGTGATATACCGCTGTCTCGCCCTACCCAGAGCCAAGTAAGTAATATGTCTGTGGCTAATGAGTTTATCGATATAGGCCTGGTGCCCATAGTCGTAGTTCATGGAATAGAAGTGCTCGTGGTGCCACTTCCGTGCCTCAATTACACGATCGAGGGTATTCCATTTGTCGAACAAATAACTGATGACCTCATCGATGATTTTCGGATCAGTGATGGAGCCAAAGTCATCGTTGGCGAGAGGCGTCTTGGTATCTGCGATGTATGCTGGAGGATTGTCATCGAGATTATCAAGCTTTACATTACGCTTCTTATAACCAATGTACATGCCGTGGGCTTGTTTGGCATGATAGTGGCAGAAGAGCTCGTTCGCGTGCGTGGCCTCTTGTGTACATTGCTGTTTATCCGCCAACCACAGCGCCTTATATGACGGTTGGTCAGTATATATAATTAAGCAATTGCATTGGTTCTTTTTCTTACCTGGCATTGCGGTACGATTGGCGCCATGTTCGCCCCGTTTTGTGCTTGCTTAATTGTTTGTCCAGATTAGGGTCACGTTGTGCATTCTCGTTGTGACGGGACGTTTCAGCTGATACTACGAAAGTATGCTGACTAACTTTCGGCACATCATTTTACCGGGCAAGTGCCGGCAAATAACAATGCCCCTCTTTTAAACACGTTTTATACCGCGACAACCAATCCCCTTGGCCAATTACTTTGATACCATAAAAAATAGAAATTAAAGAAGCTAGGGGCCAGCACGTAAAGTCCCAGTTTACATGTATGTGACTGAATTCATGTTATGGAAATTCATAAGAATTCAATTGTTGGATAAGAATTCGAGTCGGTGTGGGTACATCACGTCATGACGTAGGTAGATTTCTAGAGATGGTGATGAGAGCTTAGCAGCTTGCACACCTTCCTAAACCCAACATGACTTGCGGATAGCCTGATCCGGCAATTGATTTTGCTATATTGCAGCATATTGAGTCAAAGGTCACAACCTCAGACGAGACGTACAGGTTTCCATGGTTCCAGTAAGAAGGTGATATAGGGTAACCACGTGCGACGAGTTCAGAACCTCGCGTTTCTCTGGAAATTTAAACCCGTTGTTTTCTCCTAGACCAATCAAGATTGACAATAAAATGGCTCGAAACATTGCATGGAGTAAGGCGTGTGTCACTGAAAGTAATGAGTACCGATAGAAGGCACATACTATTGTTTAATTGTGTTTCCCTACTTTATTGTAGATTCTTAACAGGTCTCCCACCAAACCAGCAAATACGTCGAGCTTCGCAAACTCACAGCATCGAAACAAAATTACAAAACTCATAGCTCTGTCTTGATATGAGGCCGAAGACACCTCTGAATCTTGGGGCCGATTGCAGATGTACCAAACATAAGTCTCAAATCTCCAAGAATAGCATCTGGCTGTTCCCATGCAGCGAAGTGCCCTCCGCTCTCGTGCTCAGCTTCATAAACAATTGGACCAAGAGTACGGTTCCTCGACTTGGGAAGCAGAACCAGGTCGTTCCAAAATCTGGAGATACCCAGTGGTACATCCATGTAAGCCCCAGCTGCAGCAAAGGCTGGAGGGTCACAGTGCTCAAACGTGTAATAGACCTTGCTAGAGGCATCGGGGCCGGGTGTGGAGAAATAGTATATACTAACCCAGGTCAAGATTTCCTCGTCGGTCCAGGGGTAGTCATCGCTCCAGTCATGAAGTTTCTCGTAAATCCAGGCCAGGAGGCCGACGGGACTGTCTCGTAGAGAATAGCCTACTGTCGTTGGTTTCGTGGATTGTATCTTGTAGTAACCGCTACCTTCTTTGTCGAAGGCTGCTGCTCGGACAAGACCTTTCTGCTCAATCTCAGTGAGTGGCGTTGAAAGGCTTTGTGGGTGTAGCTCTGGGTAAGTTTCTTCGGTGGGTTGGCTTGGTAATGGCGTGTTGGTGTGATGCGCCAGGCAGCGTGACGGACCAAACAGCTTGGCCATGTACCGCGAGATAAGGCCTCCGACGTCTCCGCCTTGGATGACTGCATTCGTTAGTAGTGTTACACAGTGAGCCTTACCTAGGCGAAAGACATACCGTAATGGTGATAGCCAAGGTCTTGCATGAGTTTGTCATATACCTCCGCATGGTGTTCAAGACCAAATCCCGCCTATACAGTATTAGCACTGATTTTGAGATTGGACTAAGACATGTTTACCTTGCTGGGGGACGAGAAGCCAAAGTCAACCAGACTTGGCGCCACAACATGGAAGCTTGGTCCGGTATTGTCATCGCCTTGAACCAGTGGATCAATGATCCTAGAAACCTCATAGAAGCTTCCTGGCCAACCATGGAGAAATAGAAGGGGGATTGCATCTTCTTTCGTACTCTTCTTGTGGACAAAGTGAATGTCGAGTGCTTCAAAGCCAGTGATGTCTATAGTCGTCATGAATTGAGGAAGCTGGTTAAGCTGAGTTTCGACATCGCGCCAGTTGTAGACAGTTTTCCATACTTCTACCAACCTTTTGATCTCACCAACAGGTGGACCTTTGACCCAAGAGTGATCCTCTAGTTCATCCTCCTGGTTAGGGAAATCGGTAAGAGCCAACTTTTGCATGAGGCGCTCTAGCCTAGAGCTAGAGATGTTTATCTTGTACGACTTGATGGAGACCATGATGGTTGGGAAATTACTGAATAAGACTTAAGATGGGTTTTGAGGGGCAGAATTTCTTTTCCACGGAGTATGATTGTCAATGAAGAAGATGTGGAATGAATGTCATTGCTTGCTGTGTTGATGAGCGACCTCTCTCTTATACGCAAATCTTTGGATGACATCCTTACAACTCCAAAAGGAGCCAAGACAGAGATGTCTCACCCGGACCAATAGCCTACTCACGATTGGATAGTGGCTTACCATGTTGTCTGAAATTACGCCCTCGCCAATCACATTCGCAGGTCAGATCCACCAAGCTTACTCTTGCATCACAACTGTCAGCAAATGACAACTTCCACCTTGAGATACCAAGAGCGAATGATATGGGAACTTTGGGGTCGCACTAGGTATCGCCCGCGTCCACCAAGGCGATGGATAAACCAGGAGGGAAAGCTAGCAAGATGCGTCAAGGTGCCCGTGGGGTTCCGAAAGTCAAAAGCGGTTGCAAAACATGCAGGTGAGCTGCTCTAGATGCGGATTCGGCCCTGAGGAAGTTTGGATGACTGACAAAGAGCACAGAACTCGGCGTAAGAAATGCGACGAGAAGAAGCCCGCTTGTTCCCGTTGTATACAAGCCGGTTGGAAATGTGACTTTCTCTTCGTACCCTCGCAGGAGTATACCACGAGATATACCACCATGGTAGACACAGTAGAGGCATCCAATCCTCTCAGCCTACAGCATCGTGTCGCGCCACCATGGGAAGAGTTAGCCCATGCCGACTTTGCTAGGGTCATGTCTACACTACCATCCCATTTGAGAAATCTCAATTGGCTCCAGGCCAGCTTATTTGACTACTTCCAAGCTGTGTGCGCACCCGAATTCTCACTGTACTTCCAGTCCAGCATTTGGGAGGGCCTCATCCTTCAAATAGTATACAGCGAACCCTGGGCCTTCAAAGCCGCCCTATCCATCAGTACTCTCAGCCGGAATCACTACAGGCCGGGACAAATGAACTTATCAGCTGCTTCAATGTTCGACTATGCAACGGTCTGTTACAGTCAAGCCATTATTATGTTAAATAGAATACTAGGAACATCAGCAAATGGCCCTTATCTTGCAGTAATTGGAGCCAATCTTTTCGTCACGATAGAGTTTCTGCAACGAGCACCTGTATCAGCACATCACCCACAAGGAAGAATAGTCCGAAATCACGTACGTACACACATCCAAGGTGGCTCGGCGATCTTGAGATATAGCCAGCCTAGACAGGATCTAGAATATCTGGGGGAAGCGTTAGGCTTTCTTCAATATCAAGAGCAGCAATTCAATTCATTCCAGATAGCAAGTCAATAATGAAACCTACACATCATTATTTATCCCGGATTTGTTCTCAACAGTCTCATACGCGCCGGATTCCAGTACTCCAGTTCATAGAATCAAGCGTTACAGACCATACAACAGGAAGATACTTGCTAATTCATCTTGCAATCAATATTCCGTTGTCGTTCATCTATGTACATCCTAGAGTCAGATTATATAGCCTTTGCTGCTACTTCCTTGGTACCAGCTTTGGTCTCAGAAAACGCGTCCCTTAGTCTGCTTGACGTTTCTGATATCAATGTTCCTCCACATAACAGTTCCAACAACACCTAGAACCCAGGCTGCGGTACCTGCGATGAACAACATCTTGTGAATGTCCCCATAGGCATGCTGGATTGCTGTCCGTGTAGGAGATCCAACAGGGTATGATAGTTGGGTTAAAATGTCCATTGCAATAATAGGCAAGTTAGGCAACTCTTCAGCTGGAAGGTATTCGGCAAGCTTTTTGGGGAGGACATCTTGCCAGATGGCAGAAGAGACAGTGAGGCCAACGGCTTGTCCAATACTTGAGCACATGGAAACTAGCGCGATGGCAACTGCAAAATGTTGCTGCTCATTAACAGCAGCCAGGATGGCAATCTCGGCAGTGATCATGATTGCACCACCCCCGAAAGCAAGGAATAATTGTGACATGACAGTATAGCCAATACTCTGTTCAGGCTGACGGAAATGGACCATAAGACCAGTCCCGAGGATGGATAGCGGGATTGCAAAGTAGAGTGTGACAGCCTTGAAGTTCCCAGTGAAAGACATGAACCAGCCGATGAATATGGCGAACAGAAAGCCACCGACAGAGTATACAGACATGACATAACTGGCGTTCTGGACACTCAAGCCATTGACAACCTGAAGAATGGAAATAAAGTACATATTCCAACACATTCCGCTAAAGAAGAGGGTGAAGGAGAGTATACAAGCGCCGGCAGCAGTGCGGTCCCGGAGGAATCTCCAAGGAATAAAAGACACCTTGGCAAAATACCTCTCCCAAACACCAAAGAAGATAAGCAGCAGGATTCCAAAGACAAAAAAGCCAATGATCATGGGAGAGCCAAACTTCTTCGCTTGAAGGGCAAACAGGTTGAAGGGTAGGAGGAAGAGCGCGACGCCCAGTGATAGACTGAGAAGACCAACGACGTCGAATTCGCGAGCGTAATACCTGGCTGCATCGAAGAATGTGGCCTTGGAATCTCGGTTAGGGATAAGGCCTTGTCTCTTGGCCCTGAAATAGTGGTACATGAACAGACCGAACAATGGAATCGTGACAGTAGGCACAAGAATTGATTCCATACCAAAGGCCCACCTCCAACCGGGCCCGTTCAAGAAGGCAGCTGAGATAGGCCCTGCAAGCCAAGCAGTGATTATGGTGGGCGAGCCACAGATAGACTGGATAAGACCCCGGTATTGAAGAGAGGTGGTATCGGCGATAAAGACGCTGAGACTATATCCAATACCATTGATCCCGACTGTGTAGAAGACCTGTGAAGCCGCGTAGGCCTCGACATTGTTACACGCAGCAGACATGATGAGTCCGATAGTGGCAAGGGTAACGCAGAATAGAAACCCTTGGGGCCGACCAAAGACATCCAAAGTCTTTGCAATACTCAGGTTGGTGACGCCTCCGATGATAGAGCTCATGACACTAGTGGTGGCCATGAGAGAATGCATGGTAAAGTCAGAAGTGACATATGGGATCAACGCACCGCTTATCCCTGCCACCAGGCCCTGAACGAAGTAGACGAGCCATATCAGAACGAAAGCAATGATGAGTGAGGTCTTGGACCACGAGAGAGTAACAGCCTCGATGTTCTGCACACCGTGCTGGTAGTTACTGTCTACTGCAGTATCATTTCCAAGGTCTTCAATGCCTTTGTCGGTCTCATCATGACAGCGTTCGTGCACTTGATGTAGTGTTTTTGTGTTGGCATCGATCGGGATCGGAGACGGCATGATTGGAGCGAGAGAGTAGACAGCTGGGTTCAGGTTTCTGATCGATAACTGACGGTTTGAATCGAGAGCAGGACAACGAGAAACAGATCATTAAGAGAAGTGATAGAAAAGGAGGGGGGAAAATTTGAAAGTGTGCGTTGAGGTAAAAAAGCAAACGGATTAAAGAGAGAATGTGCCTGGCGTATTACCTGATTGATAAGGACTTTCACGGCTAAGGAAAGACATTGGTAATCAAGGGTTGAGAAGTCTCCTAATTTAAACGAATGAACGTAGTATTAGAGGTTGACTGGTAGGGTTCTCAGAATCTAGCCAATACCTAGGTACTAACAATTATTCTTGCTCAAACTCTCTCAAGTCACAAATGGGCTCACAGCCTTGAGGCCAGCCACCTACTAACTAAGTTAGTCTCTTGCGTATCCCTGTAAAGGATCTGTGGGTAACTCCGGGCTTATCGTCCTATTATGACCGGAATGTTAGTCGTCCAGGGATAGATGTTGAGTTAGAACCTAGGGTTTGCAGGTTTGAATAGGGACTAGACTCAGCCTTCGCATTCTGCTCGCTTCCTAGCAGGTTCTCGCTTTCGAGTATGTTGGTGGAGGGTTTACATGGGCTCGGGTGGGGCTGGCTAACTTACGTCTTTTCGTTTGGTCTCTATCTTATCTTATCTTATCTCATCTTATCCCATCATTAGCAATTTCGCCGATGATAGCAGGCTTAGGGTATGTTCTCTGATGTTGTACATTATCTGACTTGCTTGACTTTAAATGTTCAAATCCACACCTCTATTCCACGAATAAACTCAACTACATAGCACTATGGGTTGTACAAATACAATCTAGACGGGTTATCAAATAACGGGTTTGATTATCCAGCGAAAAATGGGGACCATTATTACCAAGTTTCATTACATATATTCCGTTTCAGTAAACTTTCGCAGCTATTGTCGTTGAAGCTCTGGGTTTAAATCAATCGCGAGTCACCACTTCGTCTTCATTAAGATATCCATAGAACCAGGCCTAAGATCTAAGAGCCGGGACAACATTCATCATAGTAAATGAATAAAGTGAACCAAGAGTATAGTTACTCTCCGGTACTAGAGCCCACTTGTGCTAGAATACCAACGACCATGATTAGAAATGAAAAATATTCGAGACAGTTTTTAAAGAAAGATGTTGGCAGTCCACTGTGGAAATTCTCCTAAAATTACAGAACATAGTTGACAATCATACCTTGGCTTGAGCGGTTTGTCCTCGGGCTGAATACGAATACCCTGATTACAACTTGGTGCATTGGAATCCTATGATATAGACAAGACGAACCATGACAGAGTTTTGTTAATAAAATGAAAGGGGTTTGGAAGTGACTCTTTAGACATGTTTGATTTAATACTGCTGACCTCTCAATCTAATTGTAACAAATAGTATCTTTGCCCATAGCCCTGTTAAGAGGGTATGTCGCAAGCCGGAGGCAATTTCATCCATTCCCTACGAAGCCATATATATTGGCTGTGCGCAGGGCCATAATTACTCGCGCTTCTTGAGTACAGAATGAATTAGGTTTCAAAGAATGAGCCGGATCTCAGTAGTAAAACAATGTAATTTGTTGAGTGGAAGTGGAACCTCAGGGTAATACGCTAGCGCAAATGAATACTTCAAGTTGATGATGGCACGGAGTACAGAGTATTCCACATCTTCTTATAATCTAGTGACTGACTGGCTACCCAAGTCTTAAATGCAAGGACCACCAGGATGTTTAACTTTTCCCCGCGTAAGGCTGCAGGGTAAAGCATGTGGCACAGAGTGATCCTGACCCATCTTAGTTTAATGAAAATTCATCTGGAATCGTGACCACTACCTGACAAGTACAGGAGAACTAATACCACAAACTACCTCTATTGCTAAGAGTAAACGCTTATACAGAGCGCTGGGGTATTGGCCGTAACCTTCACTAGCAGTGTTGGTTTGAATGCCAAGATCCATGTAAAATAAAAGGTAGATAGCATACTGCTGAGGGAAATTAGTAAATAAATGTAGAACCTCAAGTCATTTCATTATTTGATCCTACTGATTTGTATAGATTGCATTAGCCCGAGCGGTGCGTAAATCGCTTTGATGTCTGTTTCAAACCAGGGTAGTCAGTGACTAGTCCCGCATGTTAGCCAAAGCGCCGCGCCGATCACCTTGACTAGTGTTATGTGCACTGACCAAAATGCTCAGTAGATCGCTTTGATCTCCGTTTCACATGAATGCCCGAGTCTCGCACGTGAGGAACGGCAAACGATATCTCCGTCGTAGCTCAGTGGTTTCTCTCTAGAGTTTGGAGTATAAGAGCCTAGTCCACTGCATCACTTCAACTATTCTCATCACTGCAAGCCATTCATTCACTTCACTCTTTCAACCACTTCTTACATTCTCAAATTCATTCTTTCTCTTTATTCTCTCTTTCACTACATTCTCTCACTGCATCACACGACTTAATTGTCTCTTCTTTCTCAAACTTTACAAAACGCCTACGTCAAGATGAAGTTCTTCACTATTTTCTCTGCTCTGCTAGTCTCAGGCTCTGCTCTTGCTGCATCCGTTCCCCGTGGACACACAGGTAAGACTTCTAACTACTTATCAAGGTCTCTTCTGACATTACATAGCTGTTGGTATATCCCAAGGCTCCACTGAGCTTGTCAGCCGAGATGCCGGTCTGCAAGCCAGAGCCGAAGAGAAGTCCGACACCAACGACTCTCAGGTGAATCATCAGTCTGAAAATGTCTACGAACGCTGCTGATTATGATAAGAACGGCCTAAACAATCCTCTCGATGCCTTTTTCGATGAACTGAAGCATGCTGCCACTGACGGCAATGATGCCGTAGAAACTTTGGAAAGGCGCAATGTTCTCAACAGCTTTTTGGGAAGCGTGGTTGATGTGATCGGCCCTGTAAGTCTCCATACCTTCTCTTGCCACCGATAAATTAACTTACACAACCAAGGACACTCCGGATTTCAACCAGATGGTCGGCCGTGGCTTCAATGTCACTGCCAAGTATGTTGCTTCAGTCGACTTCAATGCTCTTACAAAAGAGGGTATTGAATGGGCGTCCAGCAAGATTTCTTCTAATTCTGTGAGTAACAGTTCTTATGAATCAACCTGCTTAGTTATGTACTGACATACGTCCAGAACATCCCTGGTGCCTCCATCATGGTGTCTTTTCTTAGTGTTGTGAAGACCATGGTTGCCAAGGTCAACCTGAACACGCAGGCTCAGAGTTTTGTGGCAATTGTTGGCCGTTTCGTTACATCCATCGATTTCAACTCACTCATTGCCAAAGCCATCGAGCTTTTCAAGAGCATCTACAGCAGCATGCAATCTGCTTAGGATATCTTAGTACCTAGGGTGTTTTGCCTTATCAGGTGGTTGGTCTCTGGTAGGATAGGATAGGATTAACCCATAGTACGGTCTTACTATGATCTTGCAGGATCGGGATATTGGTAGACTGTTTTTCTTCTTCGATTCAACCTTCAACTTTATTAAGCACAGGCTTTCCAGATCTCTCAATGATATCAACAATAAAAATAACCCCTTCCTTGGTAGACTGTATAGTTAGGATAAACTATTTAGTAAAACCATTATTTGAGATTCATTTTTCAACCACTGATCCTGCCCGTATGAGAGACACCGCAACGATATGTCGGCCGCTTCTTTCACAGTTGCTAAAAGTCATACACCAAAGTGAACGTAAGGTACCCAATAAAGTGGCCCCATATCCTCGGTCTCATCATCATCGCCATCATCGTCGCAAAAAACAACATCCCTCTCAACATCCTTCCTGCTGTCCTGTCCATTGAACTTCCTACTCGTAAACAAACCATCTGATGTGCTTGACGCAGCTCCTTTGTCACTTTTTCTGTTACTTAATAACCGTTGATACCACATATCTCGCAGGTATAGTGACGCAGCATGCAAACCACGACTCACAGATTCATCCTTCAATCCCTCATCTCTCATCATCTCATATGTAATCCTAGCTACATCAACACATGATTCATCGTTAACCTCCCATAAGGTACCGACGACATGGCGGAAGCCGGCTAGCTGACATGCACTAATCAGGTGAATGCTCTCGTCAGAATATCTCTCTTCATCGATACGACCGGTACCACAAGCAGAGAGATACGCCAGGAAGGGTGAGCTATCGTGCAGCTTGGTATCTAGAAGTGAAGTGACGGTAAACGGGTCACACTTCCAGTCGTTTAGTAACAATTGGCTGTTGAGAGGGTCTTTGGTTTTACTCTCACCGTGACCTGCAAAATGAAAGATGGTGCACTTGGCTAGATTCGATACAATGGCTTGCTTCCGCCGTTGGGGCTCAATCGGAGTCACTCCCATTGAACTGCAAACAGTCTTTACTAATTCCACTTCCTGGCGGGCAAAGGGCAAAGGTGAGTGAAGTCCTTGGGTAGTTTCCATACCGACAAGTAGGGCATGTGGTGTTCCGGAGACCGAAGGTAGGTGAAGCCTCCCTTTGAGAAGAGACTTGATGGATGAGTTGTACGAAGACACACATCTATCCAAGACAGTCTCGGCGGTGCCAGGATAATAGTTCCCCGCAGCATGGATTGGAAATTTACTGAGACTTCCAGTTGGTATCCACCAGACATGGGGCCAATTATCATTTATGGGTTTATGAGTCAATCCAAGACCATCCATGACTGGCTTAGCAACAGCTTCCCATAGCCATTTCAGGACCTTGGGCGAGCCGAGAGCAGCCTGTGGCTCTTTGCTCAAATCTCCCCATCCTCGTCTGTTGGACGTATCATCCCATTCATGACTAGCCACAACAGCCTCCCAGATGTTGAAGCTATCGTCAACAGGCCCTTTTGTACCAACAGGCATTGGGCCGCTGGCAGTTAATGAGTAAAGATCTTCAACGTCTGCCAGACTGAGCTTGGGCAATGGTAGAAGACGGAGCTGATGTGGTTCGACAATAATAGCGTCGCACCGAAATTGGCTCACATTGATAACAACAACAGGTCCTTTCTCGGCGGCTTCTTTTATATCTGCTTCAGACGGAGGGGTCAAGTAATCTTCAAAGCCAGGCTGCTTCCGGATCTCGCCGAGTAGATTTGCGAGTTGTTCATCTGCCTGCTTTTGCCGTATCGAGTGTTCTAGCCAAGATGATTCCGGATCTTCCGCTATCTTATCATATTGTAGCGGATCGTCAAGGGCACTCCGGATCTGGGACAGACTCTTTGCCAGTTCTGGGTGCTGAACCTGTAAACTCGCACGGTCGGTCCGTATCTCTTCCATGGACTGCGTCAACACTCCGCGACCCATTTCTAGAAGACGAAGAGCAACAGATAAGTCCTTGCCTGCATTTAACGCAACGGCTGCTGCGTCAGACGCCAAGCCAGATAGTTGAGACAGCACATATAACTTGTCTGAGTGCTGCGATGATCTGAATATCATTTTTGGAAAAAGAGAAATTGCTTCCTCGACCGTCACAAATGCCCTATACCAGTCTGCATTATCTGCAAAGTGGGGAAGAACATCTCGTGCGGCCTGGATTCGTCGAAGTGGGGGAGAGTACTCTGAACGAAGAGCTGAAATATGACATTGGATGGACTCCTCCAATCCGTCTACTGTCTGTCCAGAATGATACCTATGGCCAAGGTGGGTTCCAAGGTTCTTCCATCGACCTGCTGACTCTGGGTGGCCTTTCGGGGTGAGCCGTACCGCTTCGCGACTCACGGCGATGGCTTCTTCAAGAGATGATTTCAGCTCTGGGTTTGACCCAATCCCACCTCTCCAATGCTTATACCCAAGATGGATCCCAAGGGTATCAAGATATCTGGCTCGTGCTGGGTCATCGTCAGCTATCGCTGCTACTGCTTGTCGACTGCAATCGATCGCTTCATCAAGATCCCACTTGATGCCTTTAGCAGAGTATCTATCCTTGAGCGTGATCCCTAGGGTAGAAAACATGGCCGCAAGCAGTGGATCATCGTCGGAGACACTATCAATCGCATCCCTTGCTATCAGAACAGCATTTTCAAGGTCGGGAAAGTCTTTTGTTCTCAAGTATCTCTCGTGAAGCTGGAATGCAAGAATATGTAGAATGCGAGGCCTGTTGGGATGATCCAATGGTGCCGTATCAATGGCTTGCTGCAGCAGCTTGATACTTTGATCGAGATAGGCTGTTGCTTTGGATGCTGCGTACTTTCTGTGCAGTTGCTGTGCAAGACGACTCAGATAAATCGGCCGATCGTGATCTTCAGGTGGAGCTGCGAGCAGAGCCTGCTGGACTTGTTTCTGGACTGTGTCCTCAAGCATAGCCATCATGATGGACGTGTTCAGCCAATGGTCGATATACTAAAGCGCCCATTTATCGTCAAGTGTTGTCAACAGGGTAGAATAAAACGGATTTACATTGCTGCCTTGCTTATTATGACTGTTGCATCTGAGTGGTCAGCGCAAGAGTGCCAAGAACAGCAGCCTAATCAAAGACCTTGTACCAATACCATGCCCCTCATTCGACGCATGCTGACAATGAGTATTTCCCTCATATGAGGCATTCTCTATCGCCCTTGAATCAGGGTTTATTCTCTCGTGTCAATTTCATTGCGTAAATCTGCTTCAACATTGTTACGTAACGATCTGCACTTCTTTATACTTCTTCCTCGTCCTAGTTCTCAACTAAGTGTGCAAATTGTTACTGCCGTGGTACGGTGAGTCTTTGGAACCAATCACTAAAGACTATCCGCTAATATTGAAGCAAAAAGATCAGAGATTCTATTCAGGCCGATAGGATGTCTTGTGATTTAGAAACCATAGGCCACCGCAAGAAATACACAGAATGTATACGGTTGATGAAAAGCCATTTACGTCCCAACATGTGTGGTTTGAGATCGCCAGGAACACCTCGGTCAAACGTTGAGATTCAGAAGATCAATAGCTGCATTTCCGAAGAGTTGAAATACTCCTGCCGCTTCTGGGCTTCGTACATTGAGCAAGCAGGCTTGGTGGGCACTTATGAGGAAACCATTCTTCAGTTTCTGAATGCACACTTTCTTCACTGGGTTGAGGTACTAGCCCTTATCGGAAGGGCTTCAGATAGTATATCCATAGTTGAGAGCTTGCGAAGATTGTCAATGGTGAGCCACTCTGCATCAAAATGGGTACGATCAGTTGCGCTAACCGGGCATAGGAGTCAACATCGGGGAGCAAGGCTCTGTCAGAATTCCTTCAAGATGCCCAGCAATTTCTACGCAACTATATGTCAATAATCGATGGCTATCCTTTGCAACTTTACTCCTCAGTTCTAATATTCGCCCCGCAACAGAGTGTGGTAGCAAACTCCTTCAACCGCGAGATTGTGGAGTGGATTTCTCTTCGACCAGAACGAGAGACAGCATGGAGTGACTGTCGACAGGTCATGGAAGGTCACCAAGAAGCAGTGACTTCAGCAGTATTCTCGTCAGACTCGTCACTCATAGCCTCAGCTTCAGACGATTCTACGGTTCGGATATGGCGAGTCAGTGACGGAAAATGCATCCACAAGCTTGTAGGACACAAAGACACTGTATGCTCTGTCGCCTTCTTCCCCAGTGGAAATATGGCTGTTTCTGGCTCACCTGACAAAACAGTCAAGCTCTGGTCAGTTGAGGATGGCAAATGTCTGCATACATTGAAGGGGCACAACAGCGCTATACGTGAAGTGGCGGTCTCGCCAGACTCGTCTCTGATTGCATTCGCTTCATACATCGATGATTATGATGGCTCTGGAAAAGTCTGGATATGGTCTGTGGATAAACGTCATTATTTACACGAGCTGCAAGGTCACTGGGGTGCAGTTTACTCGGTCGCATTCTCGCCCGATTCAACCCTCCTGGCGGCGGGAACTGAGGATGGTGTGATTCGGATATGGCAGATCAAAGACTGCAAGTGCATTTACACTCTTAAGGGACACGAAGAACCAGTTTATTCGGTGGACTTCGCACCCGACGCCGTGCATATTGCATCAAGCTCCTCAGATGGTACCACACGTGTCTGGCAATTCGCTGAGGAGGCCTGTATACAGGAGTACGACAGCTGGACCTTTATGACTTCGATATCTGTTTCGAATGATTCAGCCCTTGTTGCGACAGCTTCCTCAACGAGGGATATTCAAATATGGAATGTCAACACTGGATCTTGCGACTATCAACTGCACGGTCACGTTGACAGCATTTCCTCTATTTCTTTTTCACCTGATTCAAAGCTCCTGGTATCAGCCTCTGGCGACTCCTCAGTTCAGACCTGGTCATTGTCTGATCCTCCGGCACGTCTCCGCCCTGAGGAGGCTCAAAGCTCAGTTGATGCTATTGAGATGTCGCCTGACTTCAGTATCCTGGCATCAGCCGCCATTGATGGGTCAATCAAATTGTGGAACACCGCTGATGGCACCCTTATCTGTCACCTCAAGGTCGAAGATCAGAACTACCTTTACATCACTGAGCTCAAGTTTTCGCCTGGCGGGAGGCTTCTTCTGTCCGTTGCGTTCAGCGGAGAAGCTTGGCTGTGGGACGTTAAAGAGAGGTCATGCGTTCATAACTTCACTGTTTACGATTGGGGGTTTTGCACTGCCACCTTTTTGAGAGACTCGAAGGACATGGTCATCGGGTGTGAGGATGGGGTCCTTCGACGTTTTGAAGTTTCCACAAATATTATCAAGGACCTTCCAGGCCACGAGGGCACTATAGAAGTGGTCACGATATCGCCTGACACGATGCTTGTGGCATCTGGTGACAGCGTGGGTGTTGTGCGATTATGTGAACTGAATCACAATCTATGTGTAAATGAGCTTACTGGACACAGTAAAGGGATTACCTCGATTATATTTTCACCTGGCTCGCTGCAACTCGCCACAGCTTCACTAGACAAAACAGTTCGTCTATGGAGTATCGGTAATGGAACATGCATGAGATTGTTAACCATACCAGAGACAGTAAAGTCGCTAACATTCTCACCCGATACATTGATCCTCGCGGCAGCCGCCGTGAATGACATTATACAACTATGGAACACTGAGGATGGTGAGCTTTTGAGAGGTTATAAATTTCCGAGAGTTGGAACTTGTGATATCAAGTTTGACTCGGAAGGGAAGACAATATTCTGCGAAGCTGGGGCTATCTGGATAGAACAGAGCTTGTCGATAGATGAACGTTCGTGCTCGTCCCTAGACACTGTTGCTGCTGGGTTTGCTATCAGTCGAGATACTCAATGGATTACGTGGCGTGGAGACAAGGTTCTCTGGCTGCCAGTCTCGGTACGTCCACGTTGTTGGATCATTCATGATTCTTTGATTTCTATCGGTTGTCTTTCAGGGAGAGTAGTGATTATACGGCTCAGTGATATTGGAATTTCCTAGAGTCTTGCATGTTGTCGATCACAGATAGTCTTGTTTTACTGTTTCACTCCAATTTGATACGTCTCCTACCCATTATAAAACGATATATTTAATTATAGTATTAAGTAAACGGTTATCCAAAGAAGTTCTAAAGACTATCCCACCATCTTAGGAGGATTCTCTCCCTATACCACATTAGTATATCCAGTCCTTTTTGGTTCCCCTATCTATTGGCAAATTAACGATCCCTAGTGCCCCTTTCTTGTTCCTACCTCAGAGCAGCTCCGGTAGTCATTATAGCGACGGAGATGAGCCCATATATCAGGTAACAGTTTCAGAACGGGTTCTTGATCATACCAGACAGCAATTCGACTGCTATTCCTTCCTGGCACTTATCAAAGCAGACCTTCCAAATATCTACGCCTTAATCAAGCAATACCTCCACGGCAGCCTATACCAATGGCGTAAAACCATGAGATTCTGTCTCATAATATATGAATAATCTTGCGGTAAGAGACTGGAGATTTCTACATTCCCAAAGCCTGCAGCCAAATGAAGTAGTATATTGCCGTCTGAGTACTGGTTTTCGACATGAGCACTATAAGCACGTAATAGCTTTATCGACTCTTGATGACCTTGGACTACGGCTGGCGCGTGTCAATGGAAGTTTCTCGTTCTGGATCTAAAGCCTCTTTATAGCAGACAATGGACTCTTTTGCTTTTAAAACGAATACTGATGTGATATAGTTAAATTGACTCTCGTACTAGTTGATTGTGATATGAGTATATCTACATCTTCGCTGTCTAAAATCTTGTTGAAAGAACCCATTTGGGAGCCACGACGAGATCACGATCGATTCGCCTGTTGCGATAAGTGTAAAGGATAACCAAAATTCCAGTAAGAATAGCACCTAGCAGAAGCAAACCACCGTTGTTCCAATGACCCGTTGGGTATCCGCGAGTCTTCTCTGACCCTTTGTATACCCAGAAAGTAAGTATTCACCCTGGAGCACCAAACGAGATGTTTAACGCCAGGGCTAGGCCTTGGGATGAACTGGATGAAAGATTGGCCGAGAGCCAGCCCAGAAGAATATGGATTGTTGCGAATGTTCCACATGCGGCAATCACCAGACATGCATATCGACCGTGGTAGTTTTTTGGAAGGCAAGCAGAGACAATAAACCCAACGACCCCGAGAAGCATTAAGAGAATGGTAGTAAAGGCGCACTTCTCGTATTTGTCGCAGTAGAACAAAAGAACGATTGTGCACGACGAAAGCCGCAGCATCTATGAAGGGATGCGTCCAGGTTGAAAGAAAGTCTAATGAATATGACAGCTTACAGGGAGGCACGCTCATGAGCTGTGATTGCAAGCAATCATAACGAAGACCTTTGGTCAAAGAGGGAGTAAATAGAGAGAGGCTGGAGAAAGGGCACGACTTGCAGAAGTAAACGATACAGTGGAGGTAAAGTCTCCACTGCAGCGGAGTCCCCGATATTGGAGCTGACGATGCCCTCCATTGAAGGACTATCAGATCCTGGAGAATTGGGGCCTAGCGCGATATTCTAATGCCCCGAGGACAAGCAATGGTTGAGGCCCCCCGGGCGAAGTCTTCGGAGCTTCTGCGAGACGAGGACATACAGATCCCTTTTCGACACAGGAACCAGAATTCACTCTCTACCACGCGTTTCCCAGACCTCCAACATGCAAGATATGCTTTCGACGACAGCTTCGCAAAATCGGCGCTTTCATATACCTCTAGAAAAAGCGAACAAGGCTTTAGAGACATATTTGGAAGTTGCCGATTCTCGTTTTCCACGACTTCCCGTGGCTAAATTTAAGTCTGGAATCGTCGCCATCGCCACCACCGATGACGCAGCCTATCAGGATTAGCTCTCAAACAGCCCGGGACATATATTCGCGGCGTATGTTGTCTTAGCGATAGTGCCACTCTTTAGTGACAACTACCCCATTTCCCAAGGCTCTTTTGTCTCCATTCACGTCTTGGCCAAATGCCTCACGGGACTGGATCGCGTCTTCAGCCAAGAGGATGGCGTCAATATCATCCAGTGCTTACATCTTCTTGTTATTTTCTCAATACATCGGTAGATAGAGCCTGCGACGGTTCCAGCTTCTCGAATGGTTTTTCAGGGCGGGGTAAATTGCCCTATTTTAAAGCAGTAACGTTAGTCCCCTCCCTTCGATCTTCACACTAAACCTGGTAATTTCTTCCCTGAAGACTGACTGTAGCGGGGAAATTCTCCCCATTGGAAACACAGAGGTAGAAACAACCATTTGACTTTTGTTACTCTAGCCAAGAGGTTTCGACGCAGAACGATTTGAAAATCGATACGTATTTCGTGGCGGCGCGAAGAAGTATGAAAGCAAGCGGACCCCACGTTGTTAGGAACTGCTGCTCTAGTCGGCTCAACAGCAATCTTTTACCTTTCTGTGTTGGACGATGTCTCCTTCTACTGTTATCGACCAGAGTCAGGCGCATACCAACGGTGCCGATGTCGCTGCCTTGAACGACAAAGCCGCTTCCAAATGGGCAGAGATTAATGGCACTGTTGAGTGTCCTCCCGTCAGTGACGATTACATGTACGACTTCAAGTTTAATCACCATCTTCCGACCACCGACGTTCTTGGAGTCCAGATTCCAGAGGACTGCGATGCACAGGCTGAAACAGAGGGCATAGTCGAGCGTCTATCCGAGGCCTTAGGCGCAGGAGATGCCGAGGCTTTTGCCAATACCTTCCTCGAGTATGGTACGGTCAATACACAAAGCCCATCATTCTAGTCCCTCACCCTCTAACCAGTGATATAGGCGTATGGCGTGACAAGCTTTCCTTCACATGGGACCAAAGAACTTTCAACTTCCGCCCTGCAATCGTGAAAGCTGCTCAAGATCTTCTTCCAACAACCAAAGCCTCCAACTTTGCTTTCCTCAAGCCGGCCCCTGTGGTTGACAGACCTTACGATGACTTCGCCCAGTTACAATTTGTTCTGTCGTTCGAGACAGAGCTCGTTATTGCTTCGGCAGTCATTAAAGCCGTCATGACCAAGGAGGGGTGGAGAATCTACACTCTGCACACCGTTGCCGAACAACTCAAGCAATTCCCAGAGCGTCATCCTTCTGATGGTCACATGACGGGAACAGTTAGCTGGGAGTCACAGCGCGCGATGGAAGTTGATGCTGCTGACCCTGAGGTTTTGATTATTGGTGGTGGACAAAAGTAAGTTCCTCCAAGGCAGGCAAAGTCTCAAGCGTGATCTGACAGTAAACAGCGGTCTAGCTCTTGGAGCCTGGTGTAAAGCCCTGGAACTCGACAGCCTTATCATCGAGCGCGGTGGGGAGATTGGAGACGTGTGGAAGAAGAGATATGAATACTTGTCTCTACACTTCCCCCACTGGGCGGACGATCTGCCCTTCTTCCGTTATCCCAAACAGTGGCCTACATATACACCAGCACAGAAACAAGGCCTCTACATGGGTTGGTATGCTTCTGCCATGGAATTGAACATCTGGACTCGATCAACTGTTATCGAGGCCGAGCAAGATAGTCAAGGCGGTTGGACTGTCACCATCGACAAGGGGGGGGAAGAGACCAGAACACTTCACCCAAAACAGGTCATCATGGCTACCTCGCTCTGCGGTGTGCCGTACACGCCCAGCATTCCTGGAATGGACGAGTTCAGGGGCGGCAAAATCCGTCATTCATCTGCCCACGACAGCTCTCGCGACTTTGCTGGCAAGCGGGTTTGTGTAGTTGGCACATCCTCATCGGGATTTGACACTGCCTTTGATTGTTCTCGTCGCGACATTGACGTCACCCTTTTGCAACGATCACCGACATATGTCATGTCACTTACACATTCTGTCCCCCGAATTCTTGGGGGCTATGCGCCCGACGAGAAGGGTCACCGTCGTGACCCCGAGGAGCACGATCGTCTCTTCTTTTCCACCCCTGTTGGACCCGGCGAAGAGCTTTCACGGCGCGCCGCCAAGGTTCTGGAGGACCTTGATAAACCCCTACTCGATGGACTTAATGCTCGTGGTCTGAGGACATGGCGTGGGCAAAGGAACACGGGTAACAGCACTCTCGGCCAGACGAGGAATGGAGGCTTCTACTTTGATGCTGGCGCCTGTGAACATATTATCAACGGCAAGATCAAGGTTGAGCCAGGATATATTGAGCGCTTTACTGAGGATAAGGTCATCCTGAACGGTGGACGGGAACGTGAGTTCGATCTTGTCGTCTTTGCAACCGGATTCTCTAACTTGATCGACTCAATTCGCGACACACTTGGTCCCAAAATTGCAAATCAGGTTGGACCTGTTTGGGGCATTGATGAAGAGGGCGAGTATAGGAATGCCTTTAGGGAGACTGGAGTGCCTAACCTTTGGATTATGGTTGGATTTCTGCCTATGACTCGGTTCCAATCAAGGCTGCTTGCGCTTCGATTAAAGGCACTAAGCGAAGGGATCTCGCCTCCTCCCTATAAAGCATAGATATAAAGTCTTGCATTGCATTCAGACTAGGAATTACAATAAGTGTTTATGTATTGCTTACCTGCCCCGGCGGTCTGTATTACTCTGAAGGCTAGATATTAAATCTTGAGGTAATATTAAAATTCCTAAACTCTATTAACTAAGAATGTATTGGTGGTTCGTAACTATATATTTAATATATATAAGCTACACTGGTAAGCCAGGGTAGCTATAATAACTTTTTAATATTGGCTATTTAATAATCAAGTAGATTATAAACTTTTTACAATTAGATACTTTCTTACGTAATAATAAGAGAGAATACTTTAACCCTTTAATAAAAAGACATGTAAAATAGGTAGGTACTTTATATATTTATACGTAGGTTAATAACTTTACAGTAAACTACTATTGATAAAATAAGTTTAATAATATTTAATACCAAGTATGTACTGTTAAAGAATACAATTTTTAATTTACTAATAATAAGATAAGACTTAAAGCCTACTTGTAGGAATGTTACTAAGACTAAAAAGCCTAGTTAGGTAACTATAACACTTCTAGGTAAATTATAAGAAACTGAAATATTGTACAAAAATGTTTCTTTGTTCTGATTCTATCTTGAACCTCATTTTACGACCCTATTTGTTTGAGACAGGACCGTACCAGTCGTCAAAGCCGAGATCGAATCCCCATGCAGGCGTATTAATACGCTTCGCTCTTCCGTTGGCAGCAAGACCGTCCAACAGCTTTAATTCATCGTCCGAAAGCACAACTACTTGCCTGTTGTTTGTAATCCGCTTCTCGCTGACCGACTTGGGGAGCGCAACAACGCCCTTGCAGGCATGGTAGCTGATAAGAACAGTAGCAGCTGAGACATTATGCTTCTCCGCGATTTGCTGGATCTCGGAATCAGACATGATGGGCGCACCTAGAAGAGTTAGCTCGTTGGTCCATGGGTTAGCTCTGCTGACTGATATTTACCGGTCGAACCGAGAGGCGAGTACGCCTCCAACAAGATGCCGTGCTTATCGCAGTACTCCCTCAGTTCATGCTGGGGTAGGTAGGGGTGCAATTCAACTTGATTAACTGCGGGTACGACTTTCCATGTCTTGCGGAGCTCTTCCAGGTAGGCAATCGACCAGTTAGCAACGCCGATCGCCTTAACCTTGCCGGAAGAGTAAATCTCTTCCATCTGTCGCCAGGTCTCGCTCTGTTGCCAGGATCTATCCACAGACCGGGTTCCGTCAGGGTTGACAGGAAGAAGTTTGCTAGACTCATTCTATGATGATGTTAGCCACGGCTTGAGGAGGAAGTAATAAACAGTCACTTACAGGTACAAGACGGACAGGCCAGTGGATGAGCTAATGTCGTATTAGTCAGTGTTTTCAAACCCTTATCTGAAGTCTAATATCTTACGTAGAGATCAAGATAATCAGTGCCGAGAGCATCGAGTGTCTTCTGGAGCCCCTCCTTGGCATTGGGATGATCTGTGTTCCACAATTTGCTAGTAATGAAGATGTCTTCACGCGGCACGCCACTATCTTTAATACCCTGTCCGACCTCGTTCTCGTTACCGTAGATTCTATAATCCATTAGCAAGATGCACCCGACTAATTGTCACAACACGCTTACAGAGCCGCATCGATGTGGCGGTAGCCATCCTTCAAGGCGTACGCAACTGCCTGGCGCACCTCACCAGGCTCTGATTTCCATGTTCCTGTTGCTCAGATTAACGATGTCTCATCAACATTTCTAACAAGTCACTAACCAAGACCAACGGCGGGAATCTCCGCCCCAGTGTTAAGCTTGAATGAAGTTGGTGGCGACATAATAGATGTGTGTATGCAAGATTGACGGTAATAGTGTTTGATAGGATAAAGGAAAATGATGTTGCAAAGAAATAAATAGGCGATGGGGGAGACACATCGGAATTATATCACTAATTACACCGTCAGTAATGGGTCTCAGGCAGGGAGACAATAAGCCGCGTGTTCGAGAGCCGCTCTGGCGGGGTACACTACGTCAATTTCAATTCTGGGTGAGCGGTATGAGTTTGCAATATCCAATCGAGCATTAAGAAGAGACGAGAGTACATCGTCGAGTGGGCCTTTACACTTGGTGGGGGTACTTTGTGGGGAAGAAGTTCACGGGGACGATTACTGCGGCGAAAATCACCACGTGAAAAGTCTCTATGGGGAGAATTGCCCCGCGCGAAAGCTATATCCACTAAGACGACTCCCAGACACAGCAATCCACTCCGCATCAGCCACCATTAGGCTCTACGTTAGACAACTCCATGACATTATATATCATTGAATTGGCCGACATGTTTCCAAATATGCTTTTCAAAGGATAGCTTCCTTTTATCTTTCATCTTTTATCATCATTTTTATCTCCTCCTAGTCGCAACTCCAACCATGGTCGCCCAACCTCGCCTCAAGCTCTGCCTTATCGGTCTCGGCCGTCTTGGAGCTCTCCGTGCCAAGATCCTGGCCTTTCAGCAACCGCGCATCGAGCTTGTAGCAGTATGCGACACTAAGTCAGGTGCAGATGAATGGGCTGCCGCCAACCTGCCATCCTCAATCCAATTCTTCCCTACTCCCGAGGAATGCATGAAGAACAGCGGTGCCTCAGCAGTTCTAATCTCCACAGCGACGGCCACCCACGCCCCTCTGATCTGTCTCGCTCTCGACTTGGGACTGGTATGTTCATGAACTGAATTCGATGCAGCCGAGATGCTGATAATCATTGGAGCATGTTATGTGTGAGAAGCCCATCTCGGTGGATATCCTCACTACCCAAGAGGTTGTCGCTAGGGCTGCTTCCAAGCCTCACCTCAAGTTCTTACTCCCATTCTCGCGCCGGTGTGAGTTCAAATTGTAGACTGAACATCTTTTACAATAGAGCTAAGCCATTACAGATGACAGATCGTATCGTGTCACAAAACAAATGATCCAGGATGGTCAGCTGGGAGACATCCACGCAGTAGAAGCTTCGTGCCTAGATCCCCAGGATAAGAATGGTAATTATCCTGCCAAGGGCACTGTACTATGAGGGTCTATGTCTGATGACTTCACAGCCTTTTATGTCACATTCTCTGAACAATCAGGGGGTATCTTTGTAGATGCCGGTATTCACCTGGTTTGTACTTGAGGAAGACTCATTGGTCAATTCTCGCTAACTCAGGCGCAGATCGATGCTGGTCGGTATTTCCTAGACGTTGACCTGAACATCCCAAACCCCAAAAAGCAAGTCAACCGCGTAGTGGCGTTTGGCCAACAAGCTGTCTACGGCGCGCTCGCCCAGTATGGCGATGCCGACAACGCGTGGGGCTTGGTTGAATTTGCCAACGGCAAGGTCCTTCAAACGCGTCTGAGTCGCACCATCACCAACGGCTTTGAGGCCTCTACGCGTGTTTGCGGCACCAAGGGACATTCGGTCATTAACGGCAACTCGACTCTCAACCGTGTCGAAATCCGTGATGAATATGGTGTACGCACCACCTCGACTCCAGATGCTTTCGCTCTCTATGACGAGACATTCATCAGCGACATTGCAGAGTTTGCCACATCTGTCCTAGAGGACTTGCCTCTGTCTTGCTCACCTGACGATGCCTTGGAGGCAGGAAAGATCGCCTGCGCTTTGCAGCACTCATTCAGGCTTGGTGAGCCCGTTTACTTCGACGAAGAGGGCCAAGCAATTCTTAAGCCTCTGCAGACAAATGTATTGAAGAAGGGTGTCTAGAAAGATGTAGAAAACGTTGAAATAAATCGATTTATATCTTATTTAGTGCCTAGTCAAACCCTTTGCATATGGACCTATATTGTTAAAGGTTCTTTAGTCTTTGAAAACTGTCCTATTTGAGGTAAATGAACATCGTTTCATCAGTGAAAACTAAAACCCAATAGTAGATGTATTCTACTAAGCGTGCTGACAAGTTCTGTCTTACACCGGTTAGAAAGAATTAAGGACTTTGTTATTAATCTAGGGTCAGCATGTTACCCCATTATATATACCTGCGCCCAAGTTCGGCGAGATAGTGTATGTTATGTAACAGAGAATCATCTTTTTGAGTTAATTTAACAGCGGGTAGAGGCTTAATTAGCCAATTTAAAACCGGTATCCGTACACCATGGGCAATAAACGGAAGAACTCTAATCCATCCATTTTAGCTCGACTAACGTTAGTCTCTAGACCCCGCATGCCTGAGTAGCACTGGATTGGCACAGGCATCAACCACCGAAATACCATGAATATTCTGTTCCTAGGGATAAGCTTACACTGGTACAATAGGAGGACGTCGTTCGCTGCGTGGCCCTTTCCTCACTCTCAAGTCCCCTGACGGCAGTCCCCTCGCAAGTATGCAAAACAACGAAAACTCGCCAGCTAAGAAACCAAGCCAACCTTGCCAGGCCTGCAGATCCCGCCATCGGAAGTGCGACTGGGACCAAGACGAATGTCGACAGTGCAGAAACGCCAGCATCAGATGCGTGCGCCAGGCATCGCTTAAGTTTCGCTTCCATCCAAAGCAGAAGGTCTTATCCCGCGCCTCTTCAAAACTGTGGCGTCCGTGTCCTCTACCACGTGGGCCAACTGAGTTTTACGATGAGACGCCTGAGCTACGCGACATGTACAGAGATGAGACCCCCGTTCTGTCTGAAAATGAAAGAACGCATCGACTTTCGCCGCTTCGACGATCCTTAAGTCGAAGCATATCAGCAGAAATTGCAGCGCGAGACAGCGTGACCGACAGCGATGTAGCTTCTCAGCCCAACGAAGATACGATATTCTGGGAGCATCTACCCGACGAAGCCTCAACTTTAACAAACCTGGCAGAAAAAGGCCCATCCGTGATCGATAACTTGGATCATGACATCATGCCACTAAGTCCGGTCGAGGCACTCCTTATCCGCAACTTCACTGACCACATGGCTCAATGGACCGATATTGCGGATCCCTTCCGGACTTTTGAGACCCGCGTGTCGCTGCTGGCCTTTACAGATCTTACAATTCGATATGCCATATGTGCCTTTTCGGCCCGCCATTTTCATCGATGTCGGGGTGATGAGGACGGTGACAGTCAAGCCTTGGACTACCAGAATCGATGTTTGAGCCTACTTATACCATCCATGACTGGCGACTATCAAATTACTGAGAATATTTTGACAGCTGTTGCTCTACTAAGACAAAATGAGGAAATGGACGGTTAGTATCGAATTTGCCATGAGCCAGTCATTGCCAGACGGGCACTAATTGTTGCTAGAGGACGATAATCGTTTCCATTTAGAAGGTATTTCTCGTATTCTGAATATGATTCCGGAATATTCGACTATGGGAGGAGTTGCCGAAGCCGCGTGCTGGCTATGTCTCCGGGAAGATATTTATGTCTCGTTAACGACGCAAACACCGATCAAGACCGTGCTCGATTGCTTTCCCAAATCTGCATCCATCCTCCGCAACGACGATTATTCCTGGGCTAGTCAATCAATTCTCAATCTCGCCTTACTGCTCCAGAGTGCTTTCTGTAAGCCGAAGAATGCTTCAGACATGGCCCATGCTGAAGCCCAGATCTCAAAGTGGGAGGTATCCAGACCAACATCCTACAAACCCATCTACTTCAAAGCCCAATCTCGAGAGAAAGACTTATGCTTTCCCGAGGTCTGGATGCTGCTTCCCTACCATGTTGTTGGATTACAGTATTATCACATAGCGCAGATCGTTCTGAGCGCAATAGGACCCCAAGAGGTAATACACACCCATAAATCTCTCGCCGCCAGCAGAGCGACTGCACGGAAAATTCGACATCATCTGTTCCTGGTATTGGGTCTGGCTATGTCAAATGAGAGGGCGGAAAACACCTGGTTTACTGCAAGACACTGCTTGGCAGTCTGGGGGGCTTACATATACCACCCAACCGACCAAGCTGCTGTGCTTGACTTTCTGGAAAAGTGGCGTCAGCGCTCTGGTTGGAAAACCTCGGCGCTGGTAGAATCTCTACAACGACAGTGGAGCGAAAACAACAATAATGATTAAATATTATTGTCTAACACTTTTAGGTATATTCTCTATAAGACTAAACTATATCTGTTTTCTTTTTTACTCTAACTATTCCCTTTAATATACCTAGGCTTTGTAAATTATTTAACCATATTTATATTAAGTTTAGTGATACATTTAAGGGAGAAGTCTAACTATTTTAATTAAATTTACAGGGTAGTACTAACAGCAGCTTTCTATGTACTAAGTATAACCTTCTTACTATTACTGATCTATCAAACCAGAACAAATTATTTCTAAAGTTCTTAACAAGGCTTATAGCAGTGTAACCTAAATCGAATTTACTAAGAATAATTAGCGGTAGGTCTAGGGTAAGTTAACCAAGGGGAAGACCGACCTCCCTTATAATATCTAAGCACCACATGGAATCTATATAGATACCCGGATATTAGTCAATTATCTATTATATTTTCTTAGGAGGTTGCCCTCTTGGGGAGGTACTTAGCCCGATCCACCTCGGTCTCGCCGAGGATGAGCTTATCGTCTTTAGCATCCTTTCACTGGGCTTTATCTCCGTGCTGTCCCCTACTGAGTATCTTTCCAGTATGCTGCTGAGATGGTTGCATATTGTCTCTATCCTGTCTACAGGATATCGAGGCAGCAAGACAATTGATGAAGTAGCATAGAAATAAATGAGACTTAGATCAGGATAGAGAATTAAATTTGGCATCACTTCAATAATAAGGCTGCCGTAGCCGAGTTCATTAAAAAGGAAATGCCCGTAGGTTATTCTCATTGTGGTTCATCTATAATATACGCTTCACCTCCTGAGCTTCCTTAATGGAGAAACGAGAGTGCCATAATGTCAGACTGGCTACAGAGTAGTAATGCATAGAACTATCGATTTGTACCGTGCATGGGATCACCGACATTTGCAAATACGGCGTGGCTTGTTAGTCTAGAACTTCGTAGTCAATTTCTGATCCACAATATATCATGGGACCCTAGTCTCAGCTACATCGGGTGCTGGCCTCAGGGTACGGCTTAGTCCTCTTTAGTACATAACTGTGAGTAGTCTCTAGTCTTAAGCGAGAAGTCTTTATTTTCATTGGTTAATCCGACTTCCTAACCTAGTTCACAGCTTTAACTATTGTTTGACTAACAGGTATCCTTGCCAGTCTATTGATTTTATTAAATCACTCCTCTTTTGGGTCATACGCTAAATTCAGCTCAAATTTGTTGTTAAAATAAATAGCTCTTGTCTCTTTCATTTTCCTACGCAGATCGTGCGTCTCGATATTTTTGTTATCGTCTTGCAGTCTATCACAATGGTTGCTGTGAAATCTCTTCTTGTTTTCCTCGCCCTCGGCACTGAGGCTCTTGCGACCACTACTTCTGGTGTGGCCTGCTTGACTAAGCTCGGGACTTCTAGCATTGCCTCCAACAAGATTCCCAGGGCCACCACGACTGTATCAGAGAAGATTACGATTGTTAAGCGATATGTCCGAAAGGTCAATGTTATTGTCATTCCTCGACCTCGCACTACAACACAAACAGATACCACCAAGACAACCACTACTACAGAAGCCGACCCCAGTGTTAAGATTGCCACTGAGGTAGTAACAGGTAACAAAATATTATCCATTATTGTTAAACTATAGTCCTAACATACCTAGACGAACAAACCGACATCGTGACTCGATTTATCACCATAACTTCAGTCACAACTTCTATCACTACCTCTACTAGCACTAGCACCAGCACTATTAGTGCACCTGCTGGTTTTACTGCCCTGCTTAACGCTCCCGATTACCGTGCCAAGATCAAGGCCAGAGCTGATTCTGGTTCTGTTGTCAATGTTCTTGCTGCACCTGCCAAACAGTATCCTCAGCGCGTTGACTGCACCAAGAAGGTTCCCACCACCATTATTAAAACTGTGTCTACAACGATTCAAGGACCCCGCAAGACCCTTAAGCCCCAGACCAAGACCGTGACTACTTTATCTACTGAGACGGTTGTCGAGACCATTTACCCCGAAGACGTTACTGTCACTACCAAAGTGACAGTATCGCCTACTGTCACTGAATTTGACGACATCACTGTCCAGACTGTTTCCACTGAAACAGGTAAGTCTATTCCCAAATCAAGGGAGACCATCACGCTAATAATCATTCTTAAGTTACCGTCCAGACGGTTGTACCCGCGACCTACTACGAAGCGTGCGGTAGTAACAACCAATTGCGAACTGCCAATGGAGGCCATGCCGTTCAAAATCTGGTTACAAAGGGTATTCCGTACTTGACATCCAGCGCTGGTATTAAGAGCTCGTCGTATGACTGCTGTCTCTCCTGCATTCAGCAATCTTCGTGCCTTTTCGCTTACAGAGATATGCGCTCTGGTAGCTGTTATAACTACCTGTCGTCTTCTGCCTCTACTACCTGCTCTAACGGCCAAGTTAACTGGTCAGATTATTACACCAACTCTGTCTTTGCACAAAGTTATGAATTCTCTAATGGTCCTTGCGGCTATTTAACGAATATTGGAGATAGAGGCTAAACTGGCTTTTGTGTATTGAGTTCCAAGTCGATGAATGAGATATATAGATGGGTACTTACCATGTACATTATTAAGTTAATCTTAATTATTGACTTGAAAGCTTGGTTTCATGAAAGGCCGAGTTGATAGTAAGATCTTATTTTAGAATATATTACGTTTTACCTTGAAACTAGGAAGCAGTTGAACAAGTTAATAAAGTCACCTTGCACATCGGGCATCTATTGAATGTAGCGGAGAGTTTAAGATTATCAATAGAGAAGATAGAAAGAACTTCTTACGCTGGTTCAACCTGTATTTGGCATTATCATGTGTAGAAGAGAAGTCTTATTTACTACCGAGATGCAATTGAATCCTTCACAACCTTCGCATCTAGCCAGCGTCTGAGAATAGGTCCAGCGGCCACAGAAACCGTAGAAACACACGAATCAATAAAACCAATTCCCCTCTTAGGCGATGGACCTGTCATGCCTGCAAAAAGGAGCTTCGCCTCGTACTCGCTACAGATGACAAAGTCACCCTTGTCAACCTTTTTGAGGATGTAACTGGCGACCTGCTTGGACGAATGAAGCTTCTGCATCAGTTCACTCATCGGCGCAGTAGTCCCGTCAAGTTGCTTTGTCAACTCGGGCTTGTTCTTGATCTCATCCATGAACGACGGCGATATAAAGTTGGATGGGAAACTTATATGCACGGAGTATCTTGTCGTAGGGCCCGAGTATCTCTTCAGCTCGCAGCGGAGAGTATCTGCAAGAGCGCGGACAGCGCATTTGGCGGCTAGAGAACGGGTCAACATGCTTCGTCCAATTTGCAATGGTTACAACTCACGCGTGTAGGCTACATAGCCAGGGAAGGCGACAAGAGCTGCTGCGCTGCTGACAAAGACCAGCTGTCTGCGTCTACAACTACTCTTGTGACTAGTGACTGGCTTTGATGTCTTGTCATCTTCTATCCAGAGTTTCAACATTGCTTGTGCTGGGTATGCGCTCGTAAGGTAATTATTCGTCATGCATCTCTGGACATCCGCAGGCTCAAGGTCAACCAAGAATCCAAGTTCGTTGGTAGTACCTCCAGCCACGCAGTATAATATGTCTGGTAGTCTGGGCTGTGCCGTAAAGGCAGATTGTATCTATTAGCTATTAGCAAAGGCCGTACTACTTATGAGATCAAGACCTTTGATGGATCAGTCAAGTCAAGCGACTGTGTCGTTATTTCCTGACTCTCGGACTTTCTTGCGGAGAGAACTTCATCTCTCGTCTCATCAAGCTGCTGCTGTCGCCGGGCGAATATCGTCACATGAGAGCCTGATTGCTAGTTAGAACTTGGCAGAATGTTCCCGTGGTATGTGTTTACAAACCTCGTCTGGCTAAGGCCAACGCTAGTTCCTTCCCTAGTCCCGTCGATCCGCCCGCGATAAAAACCGTCTGCCAAGCTTAGTGTTAGTTATTGACACAAGCCAGTTGTTACTATTGTACCACCTTTCCAGTAAGGTCGCTCATGACCCTGTAGTCGTAAGGCTATTTGAAGTGATTAACATATTTATCCGCAAAACAGTATTGAAAAGACATTTTGAGGAGATGATATAGAAGCAGTAAATTACATTGTCTGTGGTGATAAGCCGGCAGTTGAGGCTGAGACATAGAACGTGTCGATCAGTCATGTAACGGATTGCATGACGGCTGCAAAGTGGCTTTCCCTTGGAGGATGCCGTTATACCCGGGCCGTCGAATGATTTCCGCTGACTGCAGTATTGTTGGTTGACCCTGCATTAAAGAATCGCGTGATTGGCCAGACGGCTTTGTTTGCGGCTTGTCTGACCACCTCAAACGGCTCCATGGGTCCGAATGCCCGCCTGTCTCGGGGCTCGGAACCCTCAAGGAGGTCAGGAAATGAGAAAAAAACAAAGATTCCACTGCTGATGCATGAATGTCGCGGTTAAGGGATGAACATGATCTTGAACATGGCCGATGAAGCATAACAAAGATTTGATCCAGGCTACGGACTGAGAAATGGATCATTCGCAAGGAACCCGTAAGTCCAGGGCATTAATTGTCCCGGTGCTTTGTTACAATCCGAGGAGATATTGTAGCACTAGTAAATTATTGGTAGTGTTTCAATCTGCCTGTTTTAGACCGACATTGCGTTGGAACCAACACAGATTACCCGTCATACTCTGCTCTTACTCATGAAGCAAAGGTGACGGATTGCCAACGTCCAAATTTCACTCACTCTACGCACCTTCCCGACTTTGTACATTTTCCATCCTTTGCTGAAGTTACCAAATTTCGATCCGATCACCATGTCCGGCTCTGTCAACCCCTCGTTATTCGCAAACTGCACCGTTTCGACGTGCCCACTGTCGACGTCCTACTATAATTACCGAATCGATGTTGCGGCAAATTCGGCCTTCGTTGGCCTTTTCTCTCTGGCTCTGATCTGGTTCCTCGCCGTTTGGATATACACGCGACGTGGCTTCTGGTTCATGTTTGCTATGGAACTGGGCATCCTCACAGAGATTATCGGCTATGCTGCGCGTGTGATCTCCTGGAAGAACCAGTGGGATCAGGACGCGTTTCTCGCACAGATCGTCTGTATCACCATCGGTCCAGCATTCTTGTCCGCGGGCATGTATCTATGTCTGGGGCGGATTGTCACTATCTATGGGGAAGAGAACTCGCGACTACCAGCGAAGTGGTACACAAGGCTGGTGAGTACAACTTGATCATTCATTTAAATCAAGGCATACTAATCCAGCTGAGCAGTTTATCCCTTGTGATATTCTGTCGTTAGTCCTGCAAGCTGCCGGCGGGATTATCGCTTCTATTGCCCTCCAAGACAACGAGTCGCTCACGACAGGCGACAACATCATGATCGCTGGTTTGGCATTTCAAGTGTTCACTCTGATTATATTCATCAGCCTGTGCGCTGATTTTATGCTGTGCTTGCGCCGTAGGAAGCGTCAGCTTGGTGCAGCTGCTGTACTACCACAGGACCCAGCTCTGACACGCATCCGCGACTCGTGGCAATTCAGAGGCTTCACTGTCGCTCTGGCTCTTGCTATCTTCCTGGTTCTATGGCGCTGCGCGTACAGAGTGGCTGAGCTCAACCAGGGCTGGACTGGGCCCATCACATTCAAGCAGTATCTGTTCATGGGCATGGAGCCGGTGTTGATAGCGGCCGCGGTGTACTCTCTTGCTTTTTTTCATCCGGCCATTTGTATGGGAGAAGCCATGAGCCAGAAGAACAACTTGATCCTGTCACGCTTCATGAAAAGTAGGCTGTAGTATCGTCATTACGGCAACCAGATAGAGAAGAATGTTCAGTTGCATCTAAGCAAGGGATATTTCTGAACACATTTCATATGACTCTCTCGCTATTCTTTCTATCTAGTTTGTTGCGTAACGCTTAAACCAGCCGACGTTATTTACAATGTGCCCTTCCCACTACCTTGTAATTCTGAAGCCCATTTCTGCAAGTCCAAATCTGCGAAGCTGCTGTCCGAGCTGTCACTCATTGTAAACATTCTTGCTTCCAAATAAGGAAGCAAACTCGGAGAATTCTCAAATCCGAAACTGTGTGTCGGGGCGGGCATCCCGGCAATCGTGCTTATCATAGGTGCCGACGTCAGTGTCATGGATAATGGGTCCATATCATTGAGAGATTGGTCCATTCGGAGCAGTGAGCCGTGACTCGGAACAATATGATCGCCGTGCAACAACTCAGACCACTCCTCTGCTCTTGTGACAGATTGGCTGGAGCAAAGACCTAGGACAATCTCTCCCGTCTCGGTCAGCTTCTTGATCGGTATGTTTGTGTCGGCTATACGAGAGATGGATTGTAACATGGCGAGGAATGAAGCCAAGACCTTGATCGCGGGGTCCGCGGAGCTCGCAGTACGGTTGAGTAAGACAAAAGAGCAGAGCTGGAAGAAGCTCAAAGAGGCATAGCCCACTAAAAGCCTGTGTAACACGCTGTCAGAGACACATATTTGCAAAGCAGCGGGCGGAGCAGTGTAACGTGTAACGTACCGGATGACGGTGATATGATTGCCGAACTCAGCATCCTGTTCCCAGAGTGTAATAAATAAAGATATGCATCGTGTTGAAGTTGTCATCAACGCATCTTCCGCACCGACTTTCCAATACAAAAAGCCTCCAAGTGCGCATGCCACAATCTTCAGCTCCGCCTCCAGAAAAGACAGCTTCTGTTCTACTGAATCGTTGAATGCATGGTCAGTTTCAAACTTCCGCAGTTCTTGAGAGAGACCAGCAACAAGTTGCTCCGTTTGTTTGGTCGTCTGATCTCCAGAAGTATCTGAGTAGAGCTTCACGAAGAGCTTTTCCTCAATCTGACTTAGCCTGGCCCGAGCTGCTAGGACAGGGTCGATAGCTTGTAGGGATAAGCAAGCATCCGGGCGCCACAATGGCACGTGTGGTGGATGCCCGTCGACCCAGCATCGCGACTTATCCAGAGTATATAAGCATAGGAAAACCCTCTGCCGTTCTGAAGCTTCCTGGAGGGTATAGCCCTGCGAAGAGTCCCATTGGTATAGTCCCAACTGCTTGGCCCCTGCGGATGCTAAGTTGAGAAACAGACTAGCACGTTCCGGGCCCCAATGGATTTGTGCAACCAAATGCTATGTCGAATCAGTTAACACTCAGGTTGGGGATATTTTAATTGTAACGTACCAGGTAGAGCAAGGCTTGGACGTTACTCAGGTGCAGTGTCATGAGCTCGTAAATGTTGTCGACAGCTCGCATTGCGTTTTTCAAAAAGTATTTGACAAGATCTAGGTTAGTGGATCCCCAACCGGGCATTGATGTTTCAAATTCTCTTGAGACTGACGCCAATTTCGTGGTAAGAATCAAGATGACAAGGCTGTTGAAGCATGTCATGTGGGCTGAGCCTGTACGTGCTAGACCTGTGGTTTCGAGTTGCGAACTCGTAATGAACTCTCGAAACCGATCTTTTGACCAGATGGGTAGAAGTTGGTTGATGGTATCAAAGTAGGGATCAATCATTGGCTCAAGGATTCCCAAGGGTGGAATTGTGGTTGCAGACAAGTCCCTGACAGACTGATTCGATTCTGTCAAGCCAACAACTGCAAAAAGCCTATCCCTCGCAAAAATGAGCTGATCTTGAGATAGAGTATGCTGAAGGTGGGATTGGCATAGCGGCGTCAATACGGACCAAGCAAACTCATTAATCAATGAGTCCAATGAAGTTGGCCCAACGTATTGCTGCGAGCCATCAGCGCGGTGGATAAGACGGAATCGGCCAGGTCGCATGGCCGCGCGGCGAGAGTGCGATGAAGGTGTCGAAGATGATGAGACAGAGGTATGCGTTGACAGGTCCGGTGCAGTTGACTCTGAAAGCCAAGTTGCTGGGGTGAAGAATGAGGTGTCACCAACTTTAGAATCCAATTTTGTTAGAATTTCTTTGATATCGGACATGTTCTTTTCCAGCTGGTCGATGCGACCTTCAAGCCCAACAACGACATTATTGCTTTATTGAAGCGTAGGTCAGTATCACAGGACAATCATGCAAAAGAATAGAAGGCTTTGCATACAGCATCACGGTCTGGCTTGGCCTTTTTCCATAACCTGACCATTCGCATTCAATGCCGAGGCGGGTGCAGTTGGAGCAGTTGGGTCGCTCCCTGCCGCAACGGACTTTCTTGATGCGACATTGATCGCATACTACAAATCGGCACCATTAGGACCGTTATCGATCAAGTTTTGCCAGGCACGGAAATACGTTACCTGGATATTCCTTGGCACTATTGATGTTCCCCTCTGTCGGGTCACTCGAGTCGTGAAACCTTGGACTCGACATGTTGATTAGAAGTGGGTTTATCCAGCGTGAGAAACTCGTCACCTGATGTAGAAAGGAGCACTTGGACACTGTACTGAGCTCTTCAACGCCGGCACGTGCATGCTGTCATGGAGCGAGCACCGAGCATATTCACGTACATATATCTACGGATCTTGATAGAATAGGAAACTCGTATCTATGACTCAGCTCGGAGTACTTGAGATCACCTCCCACACTCTACGGATACGGATACTCAGCGGGCTTTGCAATCAATCAATCAATCAATCATCCGCCTTTATAATTCGACCGCACCTTGAGGCTCTATCTGTCCTAGGTATTACATCACGTCTTACACGAAAGCGAGAGACAAGACTGCAATGGATTGTGAGGATATATCGACTCATAGCTGCATAGCCTAAATCTAAATCAGAAACCAGCGTCTACGGGGATTATGTTAGATAAGACTCGGCACGGCACGGCACGGGTACAAAATCCGCACCAACAGTTTCAATATTACCACCGTCGAGTAAGCACTACGTGGACTAGCTGCCGCTCTCCCGAGCAGGATGATCCCACTAACCCACCTACCGTTAGCCAGGGGTAAGCACACACAGTGTAAGCAGCGCTATCCGTAGTGGTTGGCTGATCCCATGTATCCCAATCCTCTGCCGTAGGACTATTCTCACTCAAATGTGTTGACTGCCATTCTGTGGGGGTCCAACTCCTTAACATCTGCCGCCTGAGCAAGCTGGTACACCTCCTTCATGGCACTCGGGACCACATTACGGGCCGTCTCAGTCTCACCACCCTGGATCTCAAGCATCTCCCGAGCCCATTGGATCACAGATGCCGCAAGGCCCTGCACCTGTTCCTCCGTGTTTCCCGCATGGACAATCAGCCTCACTCGCCCTGTTCCTCTTGGCACGACGGGCGGATCTATCGGAGTCGCATTGAAGCCATCTCGGTGCAGGTGCATGGTAAGAAAGTAGTTCTGGCCCTGTCGCGTCCACACAGGAAGGAATTGCGTGACAAAAGGCCGAGACTCGACGCCTTCGCTTACTGGTATACTGCATATGCCGGCATCAACAGCATCCTGCCACACGTCATCTTCCATGATTATGTCGCAAAACTTCCTCACAAGGTACTGAACACGTTCTTGGAGCTGAGTTCCAGATAAGTCAGCGTCATCCGCTACTGAACAGGGTAGCAGTCGGGCTGATCCACTCGGGATACAACCGGGCTGAAAATCTGTGGCTGTGGGGTTGCAATTGGCATCTTGATCTCACTCACTTTTATAGTTTTGCCGCTCACCATGAGCTCATAACCCGCTCGGATCGCTGCTACCATGGGGAAAGAGGGCGCTGTTGTAAAGATGACAGGCCTGGCGAAGTTGAGGAGCGTATCGAGTACGCTCGGACTAGCAAGGATGGCCGCTGGAAGTAACGGAATTAGCAGGGGACAAGCAAGCTCAAGTACTTGAGGCCCGGACAAAAGAACCTACCCCCAGTGGCTCCCAATCCTTTGCCATAAGTGTGCAGACGTATAGCAACTTCTTTCTCCAATCCCAACTCGCAAACAAGCCCACGCCCCTTCTTCCCAAGCAATCCCGTGCTGTGCGCTTCGTCAATGATGACCTGAGCATTGTCAGCTGGGAAAACATCCTTGACGACTTCAACAATCTCGACAAGTGGCGTGACATCGCCGTCCATACTGTAGACTGACTCGACGGCCACAAGAACGCAGCGTGAGCCGTCCCGAATCAACGACTGTGACTTTTTGAGATGGACGAGGACTTCTCGCAAGCCTTCAGCGCTGTTATGCTTGAACGGTAGCTGTGTTGATGCCAAGCTGGACTTGAGGCCATCATGGACACTCGCGTGGATCAACTCATCATAGACAACAGCATCTCCAGGACGAGGCACAGCTGAGAATATAGCGCAGTTGGCGTCATATCCAGAGCCCACAAGAAGAGCGGCTGGGGCACCGTGAAACTCGGCAATCTGTTGCTCCGTAGATTCCAAGTAATCGTTATTGCCATCAGAAATTCGCGATGCTGTGCTCCCAACAGCAAAGTCAGGATTGCGCGCCAATTCCTCCAAAAAGGCCTCTCGAAGTAGGCCCGATGTGGCAAGTGAAAGGAAGTCGTTGGAAGAGAAATCCACCTCGTGCTCAAATTTGTGTAGTGTCAAGAGACTGTGGTCTGCGCGACGCTGATCTAGGGCAACCTCTAGATTGCGAAGGAAAGGAGAGGCATCCTTCATAGTGTGGGTTTTGGGTTTCTGGCCTTGGAGCCATTTTTGGATCTGGCTCAGGTCTTTCCTTCTTCCATTGCTAGTCATTTTGACTCGGTAGAGATTTTGGGGTGGAATTAAATGTGATGTTTTCTTTAGACGATCGACTCAAGGTACGATAACAAGGCTGACGTGATGGTTTTGTGCTTGCGACTCCAGCTCTCTAACTTGTAGAGTATCTACCTAGCAGAATACCATAACCCCATGAGAGATCTTGTTGGTCACCATCGACTTGGTCTGGACTCTGCAGCTTGAATCATTCTCGCATCTATGAGCCGGGATAAGCCCTAAACTTGAGGCTTTCAATCCTTGCGACATATGGCGAACGGGTTCCGGCTTACATTGGAAGCGGCCAGGCGCCATATCATACCACAGAATGGCGCGAGGCTGATTACTGATACAGTAATCATGATAAACCAGATGCCTTTTTTAGATTCGCCTCGGCAAGGCTGGACCGGTCGTCTCCCCGAAGAGTAATATTGGATCCTTTTCACTCGATCCTTTTGATAGAATGGTCAGAAAACGGAATCCGTCTCACAGTTACCCTACGAAGCGGGTTAAGATGCTCTGATTTATCCAATGGGCGCAGATGTCCGGGATCCGTCAACCGAAAGTGGCCTCAAATGGAGTTGTAACCATGGTGAGAGTGGCAAACGATGGTGACAAGGCTTACTTTTCAAGATGTTATATCAAGAAATATCAGTCGTATAACGTCCAGAACAACAAGAGATACCAAAACAAGCAGATCAAATTTCCTTCTCACTTGTTGTTCCCGCCGTATATACCACTTGTTCAACTTTCAGACTCCAACAGCTATGTTGAACGATATCAACGGTGCCTCTAATGGCGTTAACGGCCATGCTCCCACCAATGGCCATACTACTACTAACGGCTATGCTTCCACCAACGGCTCCGATACCAACAACAATGGAGCAAGTGGAAACGGGCACATCAATGGTCATACCAATGGTCACACCAATGGCCACACAAATGGTTACACACCCAGCGTGAGCTCTTCCGACTCTTCCACCGCCGAGCCAATCGCCATTTGTGGCATGTCGGTTCGTCTCCCAGGCGGTTTGCACTCACCGCAAGATCTCTGGGACTTTCTAGTCAACAAAGGCGACGCTCGTGGCCCTGTACCCGAGTCGAGATACAAGGCTTCCACCTTCTGGTCTGAAACTACCAAGCCCGGCACAGTCAAGACCCAGCAGGGTTACTTTCTCGACGAGAGTATAGACATTGCAAGCGTGGATACCTCTTTCTTTACCATGCGTAAGGCCGAGGTTGAGCGCGCTGATCCGCAGCAGCGCCAGATGCTTGAGGTGGCGAGGGAGTGCCTGGAGGATGCAGGCGAGTTTGACTGGAAAGGTCGGGCCATTGGCTGCTATATGGGTAGTTTTGGTGAGGATTGGACTGAGATGTTTGCCAAGGAGGCTCAGCAGTACGGTCTATACCGTGTCACAGGATACGGAGACTTTATGCTTCCCAACCGTGTCTCATATGAGCTGGACCTCATGGGTCCCAGGTATGTGTAGCCCCAACAAACCTTTCACCTACTGACAAGAGCTCGATAGCATGGTGGTTCGTACTGGATGCTCTGCAGCCCTTGTTGCACTCCACGAAGCCTGTCTTGCAGTCTCTCGTGGTGACTGTGAAGGTGCCATCGTTGGCGGCGCCAACTTGATAATGGCCCCTGGCATGACCATGGCCATGACAGAACAAGGTGTTCTCGCGCCTGATGGTTCATGCAAGACCTTTTCCGCCGACGCCAACGGTTACGCCCGAGGTGAGGCAGTCTCAGCCATTTTCATCAAGCCCCTCCGCGATGCCATCCGTGACGGCAACCCCGTTCGAGCAGTCATCCGTTCCACAGCGTCTAACAGCGACGGTAAGGGTACTGCAGGAGGTATTCAAGTACCCAATGATGTCGCTCAGGAAGCCATGATCAGACAAGCATATGCAATCGCTGGCATCAACGACTACTCCCAAACGGCTTTTGTTGAGTGTCATGGAACTGGAACATCAATTGGAGATCCTATCGAAACCAGAGCCGTTGGGAGAGTGTTCGGTCCTTCTGGAGGTGTGCTTATAGGCTCTGTCAAACCCAATCTTGGCCATTCAGAGGGAGCCTCGGGTCTCACATCACTGATCAAGGCGGTGTTGGCCTTGGAGAACCGCACCATTCCTCCCAACATCAAGTTCAACCAGCCCAACCCTGACATCCCGTGGGATTGTGGATTATCTGTCCCAACAGAGCCCACATCGTGGCCGGATTCCAAGCATGAGCGTGTCAGCGTCAACTCTTTTGGCATTGGCGGCACCAATGCTCATGTGATTCTCGACTCTGCTCACAGCTTCGACCTCTCTCCGCCTGCAAAACGAGCCACCACATCACCCCAGTTGTTGGTATTTTCCGCAAATGGAGCAGACTCTCTTCGAAATATGATAGAAAACTACCAAGATTATATCGAGAAGAACCCCGATAGGGTCAACGACCTTGCCTATACACTGGGTCGCAAACGCGAGCACCTACCACATCGAGCTTTTGCTGTGGCGAGCCCTCTTGGTTCCCTCACAACCTCTTTGATCTCCAAAGCCAGTGGAAACCCAAACATTGTCATGGTATTCACCGGTCAGGGCGCTCAATGGCCTCGGATGGGTAGAGCCTTGATTCAGAATTCTCAATTTCCTGTCTTCAAGCAGACCATTCAGGCATTGGATGTCCATTTACAGTCTCTGGACGACGCACCAGAATGGAGTATTGAGAAGGAGCTTCAAAAGTCCATCAAAACAAGCAGACTCAGCTCAGCTGAGCTGTCACAGCCTCTGTGTACTGCTATACAAGTCGCCCTTGTCGACACGCTTGACTCTATCGGTATCCAGCCTGCAGCTGTGGTAGGCCATTCCAGCGGCGAAGTTTGCGGTGCATATGCGGCCGGTGCCATTACTGCCGAGGAGGCCATCACCATTGCATTCTACCGTGGCCTAGTCACCAAGCTACAGACAAAGCCAGGCTCTATGGCTGCGATTGGAATGGGCGCTGAGGAGATCCAGGAGTACTTACAACCTGGAGTTGTTGTTGCATGTGAAAACTCGCCGCGCAGTGTTACCATTGCCGGCGACACTGAGGCAGTCGAGAAGATGGTGGTCCAGATCATTAAGCAGTCCCGGCCTGATGTTGCGGCGCGGCTGCTCCAGGTCGATATGGCGTATCACTCCCATCACATGGAAGAGATTGGCGGCGAATACTACACTCTCATGAAGGACAAGATCTCGCCTAAGACGCCTACGAAACTTTTCTTCAGTAGTGTGAAAGGAGAGTTGCTTACTGAAGCCACTGACTTTGGTCCTCGTTATTGGCAGACCAACATGGAGTCTCAAGTTCTCTTTAATACTGCTGTTTCGGCTATTATCAACCACGAGATTGCCAAAGACGCAGTCTTCTTAGAAGTTGGTCCTCATTCAGCCCTTGCTGGACCTTTACGTCAGATCCAAGCCCATCATTCCACTTCTTCGCCCTATATATCTGCCCTCACCCGTCACCAGAACGACGTGGAATCTTTCTTGACATGTGTAGGCAACCTACATAACCTCAACGCTGGTGTCGACCTGACCAAGGTCATTCCTGAGGGCTTTGCTCTGCCTGACCTGCCACGATACCCTTGGAATCACTCTGAGAGGTACTGGTATGAGTCAAGACTCAGTAAAGAATGGCGGCTGCGAGAATACAAATATCATGACCTTTTGGGCGTTCGCGTCCCAGAAAGTCTCGACTTCGATATACTCTTCCGCAATTTGTTCCATCTTGACAACGCACCCTGGATCCGAGACCATAAAGTCGGTGACGATATCGTCTTCCCCTTCGCTGGATACGCAGGTATGATCGGCGAGGCAGTGCGACAGGTAACCCACGTGGATGAAGCCTTCAAGCTGCGAAATGTTGTTGTCAGCACGGCTCTTGTGCTGAACGAAGGCAAACCTGTCGAGATTATGACGACCCTTCGCCGTAAGCGCTTGACCAACTCCCTCGATAGTGAATGGTGGGAGTTCACCATCGCTTCATACAACGGGACTCTATGGACAAAACACTGTTCTGGTGAAGCCAGGTCGTTCAGCGAAGGGCTTGGCGATGCACATGTTCAGGCTCCTTTCCTGCGCAAGGTCGACTCGCGTCGCTGTTACGAATCCATGTCTAGGTCAGGGTTGAACTTTGGGCCCGAATTCCAACGGCTCGATCACATTCGCGCTGACACACTTGATCAGAAGGCTGCGTCACGAGTGACTGGTAAGCCCGGAGATGATGTCGATTACCACCTCCACCCTACCATCATCGATGCATCTCTTCAACTGCTTAGTGTTGCTGCATCTAAGGGTTTTGCCAATCCATCGGACAAGACCATGGTGCCGACTCAAATCGAAGAAATGTGCATTTACCGCTCTGCAACAGTTGGTGATGTTGATGTGGGAGCGACTGCATCCTATACTGCTAGTGGTTCCATTGCCGGCAGCGGCCAAGGTGTTGACGCCCAAGGTCAGCTTGTTCTTCGAAGCAAGGGCATCAAACTCTCCATCGTTGAAGGGCAGAGTGGAGATAAGACGGTTGAGCCGACTGCCCACGCTGAATGGGCTCCTCATGTCGACTTCTTGGATGCAAACACTCTCATCAAGTCTTCTATAGATCGAAGCCATCACATGCCTGCTCTAACGACACTCTCGCACCTATGCATGGTGCATAGTAAGCGGGTGATTGCAAAGCTGGAAACCACGATCCCGCATATGCACAAGTACCGATCATGGATAGATGAACGGATTGAGATAGACGGCCTCAGGTCTCTTGACGCGCTGGACGACGCTGAGCTAGAGCAGAGGATTGATGAGTTGGCTGAGAAGCTGAAGCAAACCTCCGCTGTAGACGCTGCAGTTGCCATTCAGAAGATATTCGCCAACGTCGGCAGTATCTTCACAGGCGAAACAGAGGCCCTTGAAGTGTTGTTGTCCGACGACACTCTCAACAAACTCTACATCTTCATGGATCAGTGCGACGAATCGCAATTTTTGACTCATCTGGCCCATAGCAAGCCGAATCTGCGTGTCCTCGAGATCGGTGCCGGAACTGGTGGCTCAACGGCTCAACTTCTGCGGCATCTGATCCCAGCTGGAAAGGTGCTGTACTCCAACTATACCTTTACCGACATCTCGTCTGGATTCTTTGTCGGTGCCAAGGAACGCTTCAAGAAGTCTCCCAACATGGAGTTTGCAACGCTGGATATCAGCCAAGACCTGTCCGAACAGGGCTTTGAGGGACGGCAATACGACCTCATTTTGGCTACAAACGTCATCCACGCAACCAAGTCACTGAACGAAAGTCTGACCAACGTGCGAAAGTTGCTGAGCCGTGATGGCAGATTCTTGCTCCACGAGCTGACCCCGACTTCAAAATGGGTTAACTATGTCTGGGGCATACTTGCAGGTTGGTGGTATGGCGAGAGTGATGGCCGACCCGATGAGCCCTACATCAGCATTGATCGTTGGGCTAGAGAGTTACAGGCTGCAGGATTCCGTGCCCCAGATGCAGCTGTCCTTGACTCAGCCGAGCCAAATCAGCTCAATGCAATGATTGTCGCTAGGCCAGCTATCACCGAAAGTGTTAAGAAGCATGTGACGCTTCTGACTCTTTCGGATGCTGAGACTAAAGGTCAAGCAAAACTGCGTCAGAGTCTGGAATCAAGAGGATATTCTATCCATCGTGCAGGGATGGCCGACTTGCCTATTCCCAATGGACAAGACGTATTGGCTCTACTAGATGAGGATGAACCTTTCTTTGAGAACATCGACCAAGAAAGGTTTGAATCTTTCAAGGCCTTCACAACTAATCTCAAAGACGCTGGCATTCTTTGGATTACGCATCTATCCCAGATTGGCTGCTCAGACCCTCGGTTCGGTCAAGTTCTGGGAATATCCAGGACCCTTCGGTCTGAATTACTCCTGGACTTTGGAATCTGCGAAGTCGAAGATGTGGCCTCGTCGTCAGAAAGGATCGTTGACGTTTTTGAACGATTTCAAGTGCGCCAAGAGGATGATTTTCTGAAGCCCGACTACGAGTATGCTATTGTCGACAACACCATCCAGGTCGGGCGAATCCATCCATTCTCCGCCCAGAGTAATCTTGTTTTGCCTATTCAGAACGACCCTGTTGCGCTTCGGACAAGCAAGCCTGGAAAGCTGGATGCTTTGCACTGGGCCAGCTACGAGGCCCCTGCACTCAAGAACGATGATGTCGAGATCAATGTCCAAGCTGCTGGCTTAAACTTCAAGGTATGTGACTTCTTTCTGTATAGATTCATATCACTAACCGCTTTACAGGACGTTTTGTGCGCTATGGGCATCGTCGAGGGCGCAAATGGCTTTGGGCTTGAGGGCGCTGGTATCGTAAGCCGCATCGGGCCTAATGTCGAGGGACTCAAGGCCGGAGACAGAGTCATGTTCATATCCCACTCTGCATTTTCGACGCATGTTGTCGTCTCGGAGAACCTCTGTGAGAGAATTCCTGACGACCTGAGTTTTGAAGATGCAGCGACTATGCCGTGCGTATTCGCCACATCGTACTACTCCATCTTCAATATTGGCAATCTCAAGAAAGGACAGGTGAGTTCTCTGCCAGTTCTTGCATAAACTATACTAACCATTTCTAGTCGATACTCGTTCATAGTGCCTGCGGTGGCGTCGGAATCTCTACTATTCAGCTTGCCCAGATGGCTGGCGCGACTATCTACGCAACCGTCAGCAGCGAGGAGAAGATCAAGTATCTCGAAGATACCTTTGGTCTAGATCGCAGCTGTATTTTCAACTCTCGCAATGACTCATTTGTCGAGGGTGTCATGTCTAAGACCAATGGCCAGGGAGTCGACTTGGCGCTCAACTCATTATCGGGAGAGCTTCTTCATGCTACTTGGAAGTGCATTGCCCCATTTGGCAAGATGGTTGAGATCGGTAAACGAGATTTGATTGGGTCGGGGAAGCTTGACATGAGTATTTTTGAGGACAATCGAACCTACTCCTGCGTCGACTTGGATCAGCTTTGTTTCCAACGAGGGGCCGTCGCAAAAGAGTAAGTGAGATACCGTGTCTACCGTTTGACAAAAGCTGACAATATCATCAGACTACTCAAAGATATTGTCCGTCTGTACGAGGGTCGTCAAATCCAACCCATCCGACCCATCAAGGTCTTTGGTCCACAGGACATCCTTGATAGCTTCAGATACATGCAGCAAGGCGTACACCTTGGCAAGATTGTTGTATCGATGGGTGCAACTTCCATCTCCGAGTTGGAAGTCAAGCCCCGAAGTGAGGCTGTTAGCTTCGATAGCTCGGGCGCCTACCTTCTTGCTGGTGGACTTGGAGGCCTCGGACGTTCTATCTCCACGTGGATGGTCCAGCGTGGAGCGCGGCATCTCATCTATCTCTCCCGCAGCGCAGGGACGCAAGAGAAGCATCTCGATCTGGCTCGAGAACTCGGCAGTTTAGGCTGCCACGTGGACTTTGTTCAGGGCAGCATTACCAGCCTTCAAGATGTGACTGACGCAGTTGCTCGAGCTGATGGTCGCCTCAAGGGAATATTACAAATGTCCATGGTTCTGTGCGACCAAGGCTTTCCGAACATGACAATAGATGAGTGGAACACTGCGGTTGACCCCAAAATCAAAGGCACCTGGAATCTACACAATGCATCTCTTGCAGCCAGTGCGGATCTAGACTTTTTCGTTCTCTTCAGCTCTCTTTCCGGTATCATTGGACAACGTGGACAGGCAAACTATGCTGGCGCAAATACCTTCCTCGACGCCTTTGCGCAGTACCGAACAGGCCTAGGCCTACCGACGTGTTCTGTCCAGATTGGAGCAGTTGAAGAGGTGGGATACATGGCTGAGCACCAGTCAATCATGCAGAAACTCAAGGCTTCTGGTGGTTCAGATGGCACAGCATCCGAGCAGGAGCTGCTTGAGGCTCTGGGCGCTGCCATGACCAAGAAATCCAGCAACTTCTGCCTTGGGCTGCGCTCAAACGTGTCCCTCGGTGACCCTTCAAATCGATCCCTCTGGAAGAAAGACATGCGCATGGCCGTGTTCCACAACAACGGAGACGCCACAAGCGCCTCTGGGGGCACTGCCAACGACGAGCTCAAGGCATTCATTACAAAGGCTAAGCAGGATCCCTCTTTACTCAAGCAACCAGAGTCGTCTCGCCTGCTCGCTGTGGAGATTGGCAAAAAGGTGTTTGGATTTCTTCTCAAGCCTGTAGAAGACCTACAGACAACGTCATCGCTGTCTGACCTGGGGATGGATTCATTGGTAGCGATTGAGGTTCGTCAATGGTGGAAAACTGTTTTCCAATTCGACATTAGTGTGCTTGAGATGATGGGGATGGGCAGTCTCGATGTGCTTGGGGAGCACGCTGCTAAAGGTATGCTGCAGGTATTCCACGGTGAGGGGGATAGCTAGGCGATGGCCAATACATATGGGCTTTCTGGGGATGTAAACCGAGGTAATAATAGTTCAATTTCTAGTTTGGTTGTAAGAATTATTTCGACTTTATTCCACAAAATGGAGAGCTAGTCTCGACAGGAAGTCCGGTGCAATAGCGGGTTGAGTGGAAGTTGATGTGAAGTCTGCCTACTCTTAATATATGAGCTAGTCAGTATTATTTCTTTAAATGAAGTTTGAGAATTATCTTGAGTTTAATATTTACTTGTTGTATTAATTACTATAATTCTATTTTCTAAAAATGTGAAGAGCCCTTATCTACTGGGGCCACACACTCCACACTTCATTCAAACCACCCAAGACGAGGTCGCGATCATCAAGCAACCTACCAAGACCTCCTACTCAATTTGCAATGATACTAGAATATTACTAAGGTGAGAATCCATAATTTCTAGCCCTAGCAACACTAGTAATATAGATACCATACATAAGTCATGTAAGACAACTATTTAAATAATAATAACCATTAACCTTCCACGTCATTTAGCACTTCTCTCTCGGAGACGTTTGATAAAGGTCATTCTGACTTCTGGGGCACATCCTGTGAATCGACATCGGACGTCTCTAGGTGACCTCGTATCAGATCAATGATCTTTTTGTTTCCCTGCTCCTTCACCATTGACCAAAGGTTTTGAATCTTGGGGCTCTTCGACGTTACATTAGTCGAGGCGCCATGGTCAAGTAGCAGATGAACGAGGTTCACTCTCTTGAAAAGTGCTGCATACCACAACGCTGTCTGTCCATTCCTATTAGTTTGCTCAATGTATGCACCGTTTTTCAGAAGAAATTCAACGTTCGATTTTCGCCCCTTCTGGACAGCAGCGAAAAGTGGCGACGCGTCCATGAAGCCTCTTGAATTAATGTCAAATCCTTTGTCAAGACAAAAATGAATCAGGGCCTCGTTGTTCGGTCCTTCGGAGGCCATGTGAAGTAGATTCTGGCTCGAGCCGTTTGTCCAGTTGTAGTCGTCGCCGTGAGCAATTAATAGTCGCACGACACCCTCTTGCCCATACCTAGCGGCTATTCCAAGTGGCCTCATGCAATTACCGTCCATGGCTTCCCTCTCAAACCCGCGACCGATGAGAAATTTGACCATGGCTTCATTTCCCGCCATTGCCGCTAGATGCAATGTACCCCTGCCTATGGTGTCTTTGGCTTCCGTATTTGCTCCGTGATCAATGAGAAATTTGACCACGTTTTTCTTTCCCGCCATTGCTGCTAGGTGTAACGCAGTTCTCCTATTGCGGTCATTGGCCTCCTTGTCGATCTCCGAATTGACAAGAAACTTCACCACTGATTCGTTTCCTGACATGGCTGCTAGATGTAAGACATTCCAACCTGAACGGTCTCGTAAGTCTTGTTTTGCCTTGTCCCATAAGTACTCTACTACCCTCACATGCCCATGAACTGCAGCGGTGTGAAGTGGCGAACGACCTACCAAGTCCCAGACATCAATCGTGGCTCCTGATTCAATCAATAACTTTACTTTGTTTCTGTCCCCTTTCATCGCAGCATAGTGTAACGGTGTTGCTCCATCTCGCGCCCTTGTACCGAGATTTGTGCCATGTCCAACTAACCCTTGGACTACTTCCAGATACCCATTCTCGCAAAAACAAGTGTAATGCAGTGCTGTCCGCCCAAGGAGATCTTGGGCATTGATGTCATACTGGCCTTCCAGGTAGTCATCAAAATCCCACGTATTACAGCTAATTCCAGCATAATATGTTGCCGTTCGCTCAAGGATATCTCTCGGATCGTTTCGTATGGTGTTGCCTCTGTTGAGGAGACTCTCTGCTTCTATGTGTGCATGGAGATGCCGAGGGGATTGTCTCGGACCCAGAATCTTGTACTTTTTCAAAATCTGGCGTTCGACAGTAGGATCAACGTCCTTGAGCTCTCGCCGAAGATTTGATGTCAATTCTTTTAGACCGTTAGTGTCATTCTCGACATCGTTTGTACCCATAGATAGCAAGTTACGTCCCGTTGCCAATCGAAGGACCAAGTTGACTAATCTCTGGTATTCCATCAAATTTGCTGTTGCCTTTGCAACAACATCGCTTTGTTTTGGAAATGTCCTGTTTGCTAACCTGAAAAGCCATATTAAATCGTCGCCAGCCTCTTGCCAGTTCTGGGATTCTTCGTTTCGCCGAGAATTCTTCAGTGCTAAATTGACCACTGCATCTACATTCGGGAGTCTCTTCTCTTAACTCAACGGAGTAATAACGCCAAGATAGATTTGATCAAGACTCCCAAGACCAGTATAGTGAACCTCCTGGATCATCTTTGACAGATGGCTATTCCGGAGCGTAAAGATCTTCCAGCTCGCATCATCAGCATTGCTATCAGTCCGGATTTCGTCGGCCCCTCCTGGAATAGGAATGGCCATCGCCTTAGCCACAACCCGCATGAATGTCGAATATAAGTCCATGGCAAATAGCGCCACTAGAGGCTGGTGTGACTCGCTTCCCAATAAATATAGATTTCTGGCCTTATTGTCATCGTCGTTATTTTTGGTGTCATCAACATCGTCCTCGCTCTCGAAATCACACACACTTTTGCCATCGTCATAATCAGCGGGATGTTTGTCATTGCTGTCACCATTGTCATGGTCTAGATCGTCAGTGTCGTTGTCTCCCTCGATCTCGTACCCATCGTCGGCATTTTCGTCTTGGTCATCATTATCAAAACCACTGTGACTCAGATCCAAGTATTGAAGCTCAAATGACTGATCGGTGGATCCCTCTTCGTACTGACCATAGCCAACAACTCTGTGTTTATCCACCCGTAGCGTAGTACGTAGCGAAGCAACTTCGTCTTCTCGCACTTGGAATATACTCAGAAGATCTCTCGGAATCCACCATTGGAGATCTCGAGTCAGACTCGGGGTGTGTTCGCCTAAAAGCCGCAGGTTTTGCTTCGCCGCTGTACCCTTCCTACGTAGCCACTCATCATCTCCAATATTTGACTCTGAGTGTTTCTTTTCATCATCAAAGCCGGACACACGGCTGTTTGGAGGCTCAGGTTGTGCCAAATCCTCCTCCTCATCAACTGAGGATAGCCATAACGAAAGTGTTGCTTCTATCTCAGTCGCGTCCACCTTCCATACCCCTGCCTGATGTGATAGGCGAATGCTGATTGTTTGCTCCTGTGATCCAATGTAGCGGGTTTCGATATTCCAGATGAAGCTTTTAGATTCTTTTGGGAAACATAAATTCAGGGCCTTCATTGTACATTCAATGGCTCTCGCGAGACAGACTGCCTCCAGAGAGGCAGGACCGCGCCAATCAGCCAGGCGAGCAAGCTGTTTCCGGGCATCTAACACTGTCTGCGCGTCGAAAATACTGCTATCATCCAACTGCGGGGTGTGCACTTGCATTTTCTCAGGGTGTACTAATGATGACTTTCCCCCAGTCACAACGGTCCATTTGTTGTCGGGGGGCTTTGTGCTGCCTGGCATCTTGTTGTCGATCGATTCACTCCGGCTGCTTTGTGCACCACTCCAAGCCTCCCGGTGAATACTTCCCAGCTGTTTCGCAAACCAGTCGAGCTCAAATCCAGACGCCAAAGGTTTGTAGGCGGGTGATTTCGCCAGTCCACGACGGACCCACGCCTTAATACACACCATCACCAGCACCGCTCCTAGCTGAGCTATGGAGGCCGACCAGTGCATGCCTCGAAGGCCAACAAACTGCACCACGAATCCGCACAATGCGACTGCCGTGCCACATATTGTGATGAATTGGAGAGCCGCAGAAGGATCATCGTCCTCGGCGGAGTAACCGCCAGGGGCACCGGCTGTGGACTGGCGTTTGCCGTGTCTCTCAGATCGTCTCGATGTGATAATAGTCTGCCGATCGTCCTGGGCATACACCATATGGGAGTCAAAAACCTGGTCACTGACAGTTTTGGTCTGCTGTAGCCAGATCATTCGAGCCGTCCATTCCTTGGCTGGTTCGTATCTCTTTTCGTCTGTACTGCTTTCCACGACGTGTCCGCACAATAACATCCCAAGTACTAAAACCAATGTCCCAACTGCAGTACAAGGGTATGCATATGCTTCAACAGGTTTGTCGTCTTTTTTGAATTGCAATGTCGGATGATATGTGGCCAGTCCAGAGTATATAAGGACTCCCAGCTGAAGACAAGTGCCGATAGCTGCAAATGCCCATAGCTCCTTTTCATTCGCCGGTGGATGGCAGTTCAGCAAGATGTTCGGTGAATCTCCAGAGACGTCTCGTATGATACAAATCTTTTGGAGCTTCCTGTTTAAATTTGAGGCGCCGTGAACAGGTCCGTCTGTGCTGGGGGATGGTGCTTGCGAATGAATTTCTGGGCCGGGATTCTGTCTTGGGTTTGCTTGTTCTTCGTCACCTATAGGCTCTCTCGCACCACCGGGTTGTGTGATATCCTTCTTAGTCTCTTGGTCTTGCACTGACTCAGTAGTCGTTGCAGAGGTAGTAGCCATTTTCGATTCTTTCGTACTATCTATTGAAAGGTTTGTTCAGTCAAGTATCTAGAGTGGTGCCTGGTGCAGGATATGGATGTTTTTCACTTACCACAGTCCGTAATATACCCTTTTTCGATTGCTTGATCCAGCTCCAACACTTCTATTGTAGGAGCTGCTTGATGATTGGACTCCATGCCGTCAGTGTAATGGAGTAGGCATATGAATTCCACCACTGGGGCCAAACCCATGCATCTAACCACTTCCCGACCGTTCCAAACCTCACAGACTTCTTTTGACGTAGACGACATCAACTCAGTTTCAGAGACTGCAAGATTCTCCCTAGCTCTTCCAATGACTGCCTTGAGAGAGGGGGGGCACCAACGCGAATAGCACCGACTATAGCAGTAATAATTCCAAGCGGTGCCATAGCTAAGATAATATTATCTGCCCACCTCATAGACTGACTCATAAATTGCATAGTTACTCGTTCTCCAAAAAGCGCCAATAACCTGATGAGGGATTTAATTAGGAAAGTAATTTTTGTTAGAGATATGAGAGTACTTACGGTGCCAGGTCTGAGAACAAATTATTAGAGAAGTCATCTCCGTCATCAGCGGCCATACACCCTATGAAGAGCGTGGCAACGAAGAGCCAACCGACAATGCAGGGCATCGAATTTGCTATCATGCTAGCAGCAGAAGAAGAGTAAAGGCGTCGGATAAACCCTCGAATGCAGATGATTGGAGTTTGGAGCTCTGCAACTTGTTTCGGGCTGCTTGATGAGTCTCTCAGGCTGTTGTGGGAAGATTAGGAACCACAGATGAGGGGACGACCAAACTGAGGCGCGGGCTCCTTCTTCTTCCATCAAACCACGGCCGCACGGTCGATCTGTAGCAATTCACCAAGTTGGTTAGGTAGCTGAACAAAAGCAATTATACCCGTCACTCAGACCAGAGCGCCCCAATATTTTCCTTTTTGGGCATTTACATGTATGCGTATGCTGTGATCTGACGCATATCGATGGAGTCGTCACATGCATGTCGGAAAGGTGATTGGATATGGGAGTGCGGTCACGACAGCTGGCAGAGAATTGTCCAATGTCCCAGCCTCAATCTGTCCCACAGTGATCAAATACGAATTGTTGGCAGCAACCGATTTGTGACCTGCTGCCGGCCGGTGAAATATCCGCTGCAGCAAGATGCAGCTGACTCCAAAGCCCAAACGGAAACGACTAGGGGCTTCGCTATTCACTAATATTGGTGCACGCTACAAAGGTCTCAAGGGTGGGATGAATTGGCTTTCCGTGGTTCCTCTTACCTCTCTTCTGCGGAGAAGAGCATTTAAATCATGCATCAATCATCAATGATGTGCGCTCGCTAGTTGTTCAGGTCCATCGGGGACGGGCGAAGTGTTATCCCGCTGTGATGGCTGTGGCTAGCTGAATATGCAAGCAAGGGGTGGTGGAGGGAGTGGAGTGAACTTGAAGTGCCAAAGCTGAACGCACAGGCTTTAGTGTTCATAGACGTGTTGCGATTTGGAAAGCCTGGACTTGATAAAGTTGAAGGTTGAGGCAAAGAAAGCAAATAGACGTATTATTACTGGTACCCTCAGTAAATAAAATCAAGTCAAATCAAATTAATTTTATACCCTTATTTATTTAATTCGACATAAGTATAGGGTATTATAGAGAACTGTCATATCTATATAGGGTAATTATTCTTCTATTGAAAAGAAAAAGAGTATCTTATCTAAAATCTTATCTTTGTTTTATCCAATCGATAGAGCTATCGATAAGATAAGATCAACTCATCCTCTACGTCATAGACCTTTCTAAGTCAATTTTAAGGTTATTGAATTAAATCCGACTTGGAACTTGTTGCTCTCTTAGGCATTGATGGTAGAAACCAGGCTATGGGATTGGAGTTAATATCCGCAATTTGCATCAAAAGGTGTTCTTGACTAAAGTTGTACCTATAATACGACAGTGACTACTGAAATAACGATTGAAGACCTCGCCAATTCTTTCATAAGAGCATTTCTCTCAACGAGATTTGTAGTTTCCATACCGCTTGGTTGTACAAGATTGGAACCTGTGTCTTGGCGATGTTACCACGGTCTCACTATTGCCGTCATTTAAAGCACCTACAATGTTCGCGTGAATATTATATTATAGGGTAGGTGATAATAAAATAACATATAAAATATGTGGGGCCGGCAAGGTTGTGTGGGGCTGGTGAGCTTTCCCAAGCACATATGTTTCCCCCCCCAGCCACATATCTCCGGCCAGGCCTGAATTCTCCCTGCACTTTGCCTCAACAAAAAACAGTCAAACGAAGAGGCAGGTTAATGCGCACCTCCGCCCATAAAAGAACCCACCTGAAATGGATTCGATCTCTCAACCCCGTTCTATTCGACGTAATCGTACTGGATGTTGGAATTGCAAAAGTGATGTCGACTACTGCAGGTATCGGGATGCTGGCTAATCTGATGTCATAGGTCAAAAGAGAAGATGTGCCGGTAAGCGACTCGCGGATCAACCTGCCCCCCTCCAAAATTCTTTTCATTAGTCACCCACCTAAGACGACTTGGTAGAAGAACGCCCCTCTTGTAGTCGGTGTATCCGGCGAGGACTAGCCTGCAGTTATGGCCTTCGACTCCAATGGGAAGACGAGACAAGGTGTGCTGGAATTGCATTCGGGAGAGCGGCACTACACAACCGCACGCCAGAGGCAACATATTACTTACTGCCGGTTCCGCGAGGTAGGTTCCGGTGGATACACATAACGGAAGATGAGATGCGACGATTTCCATACGGGGGTGTAAGTAGGAGAGCTGATGGAATGCCTGGCCGGCCCTTAGCGATGCTCGAACTCTCAGTACCGTCGTCGTTGAGTGCGCTTCCAAGTCTAGAGCATAACGATGGCATATTACTGCAATATTGTAAGCACCAAAATCATCGATACTAATCTCGATTAATAAAATGGTAGATACACAAGAATGGTCTGCTCATCGAGTCCTTTCAAAAAAACTGGAAAATCCGTTCCAACGATTGATATTACCTCGAGCACTTCAATTCAGCCCCCTCTTACATACAATCATCAGCCTAGCAGCTCACGATTTACTTAACCGAACTCATACGGACCAACAGCATCAACGTCAGAAACTCTATTCCTCAATGCTTTATCACAAACTGCGTTCACTTCAGGACGTGCGGCAACTTTTGTGCAGCAGCAAGGGCCTGGACGACACCGATGACTCCACAAGTGAATGCGAGAGGGACGGACTTTTGATGGCTGTTATGCTGCATAGTCTGATGGAAATCGCCACGAACAGTACCAGCGAATGGGCTGTACATACCCTTGGAGGGCTGTCCATGATAAAACGATATGGGCACGAGCCATTTAGTCCAGAGGTTTATCGTTTTGTTACCGATCACTTCTCGCTTCTCGAAGCCCTTCTTGCTACGACAGGGACTGAGCTTGAGATTGAAAATCTAGATGGCTGGCTAATACCGCAGCGAAAGTCCATGTTCCCAATATTGAGATCAGTGCATGGCCGATCACAAATCAACCCATACACAGGGTTATCATCGGAGCTTATCCAAAACATCGTTTTGATAACTTCAACTATCCAGCGTCATTCGGAAGTAGGTTCAGAGAGGAAAAGTGCGGCTGTCATGCGTACGGAGTTGCAAGCCGTGGAGAAGCAACTTAGTGAACTACGGCAGTGGTCCGAAGACTCTGATATGGAAAGTCTGATTTATATCAACGCGGCGGCATTCGAGGCTGCAGCCTGGGTATACCTTCGAGTGGCTCAGTATGGGCGTGATGCGGAAGAGGTACAGAAAAGCCTAATGCCAAAGCTGTTTGAAGCAATACGCCGAGTTCATGAACGGCGGGATGCTCTTGTCGGGTCGGTGCCGTACCCGATGTGGGCTCTATTCATTGCAGCTTGTCTTGCCCCAGAGCACGAAAGAATGCAGGTGCTAGACTGGTTTGAAGAGCTCAAGGGGTGCCGCTCACTCAGTAATGTGTCTAGTACAAAGGAGGCGACGATGATGGTCTGGAAACAGCACGACTTAAAGTGGATTAACGGGCACCCAAGGGGGGGCAGAGTATCGGGAGTCCCTTGGCACGAAGCTATCCGATGCCTTGGTTGGATGCTGTCGCTTATGTGAATGCTTGATCTAGCTAAGTCGATCATAATACGATATGCAAAACTAATTCGATTTTATTCCCTTTTTCCTTCCCCGGAGAGAGTATGGAAATCCGATTCTAGCATTAAAACTGATATCCTTCTTTTCGTTGGCCTGGTGTCTAGTCTTGGTAGGCCGATCATCCCGATTGGTAAGAGAGAGGAAAAATTATCTTAATATTAATACTTCTGCAATTTTAATGGGACGGACAGATCAAAGTCCACACATATTGGACTATCAAAGAGACTGGTGCGCATCGACCTGCCTTTTGTTTTGGGCAATTTCAGCCCTAAACCCAAATTGAAAACGAGGCTTTCCCCGCTTGCCAGCTCATGTGGGTTAAGTTCGGATTGGAGCTAGCATCGGTTGCGGTCCTTGACTAACCTTTTTCGCTATTACCCGCACTAGGAGTTTGGTTTCCGGCGTATCGACCTGCCTGACGATGTTTACGACCCACGGCGCAACAGGGCGTCACCCCTCAAATGTTCTTTTAGTCGCTAATCACAAAGTCTCTATAGCAAGCCACTGATTTGGATCAGAACTCTAACGTGAGATGGTTTAGTTGAGTACGTACCACCTGTTGTGTTTACGTATATTTTAACTCTCAGAGCTCAAGTAGCTGAATACAACTTTTCTTCTTTGTTTCCGTGTCCATCAGATTTATGCCCATGAATTCTGCCCTGCACAAAACATCACTCGGTTCTAAAATTCGCTATTCTGTTCGAAGCCCGGCCATTCTCTCTATTGTTTCTCTGCAACACTATTGTTCATTACGTCTCCATCAAGCCATGAGTGGACCAATCAAAACACAGAGTGTTCTGGACACTGCACACATAGCACCAGAAATATTCGAGCTACGCCCAGATTATCGAGCCCTCCTAGTACAAGCCGAGGGCATCCCTCCAGGGCCCAGCGATGCGGCCAGTGAGGCCATGCTGAGGGAAGCAGAGGAACACGTCAAGACCCCCACGTCGACCCAATCTGTCATTGAGCTCCCCCATATCGCAGCTTGGCGAGAAGCTTACAAGGCCTTCGGCGCCAAGCCCCAGCGCACCCGCAATAGCCTGGAAGCCCTGACACTTCGTGTCGAGAAGGGCGGCCTACCGCGCGTTAACCGATTGACGGATATTTACAACGCCATTTCTGTCAAGCATCAGATCCCGTTTGGTGGCGAGGATCTGGACAAGTATGATGGAGCGCCCTTCTTGATCCGCGCCACTGGCAAGGAAGACTTTCACACTACGGCTGGTGGACAGCCCTCGACAGAGGTAGTAGCCCCTGGGGAACCTATCTGGTGTGATAGTACTGGCATTACTTGTCGTAGATGGAATTGGCGACAAGGCCCACGGACTGCGCTAACGGACGAGACTACCCGTGTCCTCTTTATTCTGGATGCTCTGAAGCCACTGTCAGACGAAGAGCTTCTTAAATCTGCCGAGGAACTCTGTAGTGCCCTTAAAGCACTGTCGCCGGCAGTGAAGACATCTTATCGAGTTCTCAGTGGTCCTGCATAGACTGGGTGGGCTAGTTTTGGTACAGAAGGAAATACATAATGCCTGTATTGTTCACTATCATACACGCTTTGAAAATCTCTCGTTAACTGGTCAAAACCTAGAACTCAAAGCTTGGCATAGACTGTTAACTACTAGTAATTCCTCTCGTTCGTTAACTCTGAAAGCCACTTATCAAGATTGGAAATAACCAGGTATTAAGTAAGCCTTCAATTCTTTATTAAAATAAATTTTGATTGCCTTACTGTTGAATTACTCCGTAAGGTACGGAGTACTGTCAGTTACTTTGCTTATCTTAACCTGCCATATTGCGGTTGTTGAGCGAAGCTGCCTCCACGCAAATCATTACATCATGTGAACCCAGGCTTGGAAGGAATTTCCCTACGAGCTGAGGGTTTAACTTTCCATTTTTATAAGAGACAAATTGTACAGCCTTCGTCTGAGACACTTTTAGGTGAGAGTAATTAAAGTCCATCTTCTTTTCATCCCAATATCATCGCCCATACTATTCTGGACCTGCTTTTAGGAGTCATATTCCCAACGAATACCACCATACATTGAAACCACTATCCATACATCAATCCGACTATAACGACACTATGGAAGCACCAAACTACAATTATAGGCCCTGCCTATTGAATAGCTATCAGTATACAGCTATACGACGTCATGTATACCGGGCTATACCACACCTAGGAACTAGTATTCCTGATGGACCCGCGTTAAGAGCCTATGAAATCTATGATTTCTGGAGGAAGGGCTGGCATTGGATCAGGCACCAGGTCGACCTATTCGGTTCCGACCATGGCGATCTCCCTGACTTAAATTTGGCGGAGCTATATCAATATCTACGCCTCATAACGCGTGCAGTTAGGATCGCCACACTGTTTGTTATCCTCCTTTATGTTTCGGATTATAACTAATTAATAATAGGCACGCCAATAAACGAGCCAAGGTCCTAAATGAGCACCCATTTGCGTATGGTACTCTCGAAGGCCGCAAGGAGCATAAGGGTCTTCTACAAAGTGCGATTAGTGACCTAGAAACTCACGAGGCACTGCAGTTACAATGCCTGCAGTTAATAAACCGTCTGCAGGGAAGCAGTACTAGTGTATGATATAGAGCACTTACTAGCTATAGTGCGTTTCTGTGGGACGAAGTCAATTCACATCACATGAACTCCCTGATTGCATGCACGACCATCAACGCGTCTGTAAGCTACAATTCATAAATAAAGGGAGTAGTAAAGGCAATAGAAAATAGGTTATTGTTAAGATCTCTTGGAAGGTAGTGTATCTAGAGATTGATATTGGAATGATAAAGATGTTTCCTCCTTTGGAGCTAAGGTCTCCAAGCACAATTCCACCTCTTCTGCCTGTATTTCAATCGCCACTATGGTCTGACCCCATGCTTATTGAGCGAGAACCAAGGAAAGAGCGGTGTAACCATCAAAGGTTCCTGAGGGGCCGAAATAGCCTGCCTGAGCATCGTCGACATAGAATTGATCAAATAGGGCAGCATTGTTAGGTCTCCTGCACGTGCCGCTCGCATTGCAAGATCCGTTGGGCGCAGTGCAAGCCAGCACGCCGCTGGATGTCTGCGTGCATTTCAAGGGAGCCGAAGAGAAATTGTCGAACGGACACAGTACCAGCGGCCCGAGAATACCTACGTCTTTATAGGTCATGCATAGGTAGTTGTTGTTGCCTGCAGAAAGTTGATTGTTGACGAGGCTGAAGATCAAGGTCTGAGTTGAGTCGGATGATGCAAAGGATAGGGGGGTGAATCGTTGGCCGTTGCCCTTGAGGGTGAGGCCAGTGACCGGCCCAGTGCCAATGACAGAGCCAGGCGTCACAACTGGACCTGCGTCTGCAGTAGTTGTAGTGGCAGTCTGTTCGGTAGTCGTAGTGGATGCCTCTTCGGTGGTAACAGTGGAAACAAGTTCGGTCGTGGTCGTTCCAGCCAGCGTAGTAGAAGATGTCAACGTTTCGATCGATGAGGCAGAGATCACTGTCTCAGTTGCAGAGGTCAGGGATTCGGCAGAGACCACAGAAGTTTCAGTCACGGCAGTGGATACCGCGGTGGCAGATGATACCACACTTGAAGTGAGGACGGACTGAGCAGTAGTTGTTCCTGGACCAAGCTATGTCAGTGTGAAACAGTTGTCGCACATATAGTCACTTACGTGCAGGCTTGCACACTCCAGCTTCAACAACAATGTCGGCCGCGAAGAAGGCCAAGGCGAAAGATAAAACACGCATAATGAAGGTATGTCGAGGCTGAACAGAACTTAACGAAAGACAGACAGCTTGATGAGACAGAGAGTTCTGTCTTGTGGGGACTGACAATGTCTTAAATGATTCAGTCAAGACTAGAGCAGGGGGGTTCATTTTACAAGCATCTTAGTGTCTCAATAGTCGCCGCCACATTCGTTAGTCCAAAATCTGGAGATCCACTAATATTCAGCCCCGATTACCAGGGTACTCACTATGCGAAGTTACCCCGTATCTTACTCAACGTCCCTGGTTGAAACCTCTTCGCGCACCTGCGCAGACAAAAGAGCATATGGGCAGATCGGATTCAATTCAGATATAGTAGAAAATATAAATTACCATCTAACCCGATCACATCTGGTTACGATTGTAGTGGGTGGGTAGAAGTTTCGAGATTTTCCTGTTTCTAGATCATTTATGCAAATCAAAAGATTACGATACACTTTCCATCACACATGAGATTTTGTGAAATATTGTCCTAAGAATACGCCTTGGATCTCCCACTCATGATTTAGTTTATGCAATCTAATATTACTGTCTCTCGTTAGCTAGTTATCAGAACTCTTTGCACGGAACCGCAGTTTCTCACCACCACAGGAGCATAATTCTTTCCAAAGCTATTGTTTATTTTGTCATTGCTATTAGAATTCTACTGACAATCTCAAGGTAGTGTATTCAATTGGTCACTAATTCCTCTTATCGTATTGAAGTCTACCCCACCAACCGGTCATACATCAGCAACTTCCTTAAGTTGAACGGTTAGGCTAAAGTATAAACTTCCACTTATGCTCGCATGATAAGCCGGCTTCATTTCTTCAAGTCGGGCTACTCAACCTTGTATTTTTTAGTATACTAAATATATTCACCAGTTTCCAGAATTCTTTCACCAGGCTTGAGCCTTCTTTGAGCAGGACGTTGCCAGTTCAAAACAGCTTTTCCTTGTTCCAGCATATCTCTTCTCCCCATACTCCACAAGCCGTGGGATTCTATCATAGGACCGGTTATATAAGTAGTCCCAATTTCAGAAGGTGGTGGCCGGGGTATTCCTGGTCATTCGATGTAGTTTGGAGCGTTTTTATACGTATTGATGCGGTTCGCGTTCTCTCGACGCTGTGCAGACCAATGATCGAGAACCGTGCGGAACTCCGCAACCGGGTGATCAAGCTGAACGTCGGGGTGCTTGATCCAATCTATCCCCTCGATGTCTAAGATGTTTTGTTTTTCATGGTCCACGGACCGGAGCTTGTCGTGCCTAGTGATGAGTTCATACATCGTAAACAAAACCCCATCAACATCATTCCGAGCCTGACTAAACCGCACATCTCCAATGCGAGCTGAGAAATTAAAGTCAAAAATCTTCAAGGAATCAGTCAGATCGTCGATAACCAGGTTACGAAGTGCGACGTCTTGATGAGCAATTCCCAGATTCAAGTTTAGCTCATCAATAACAACGATTAGTTGATGAAGCCACTTGAGCTTGAAAACTCGAGATTTGTTTTCTTCGAGTGTTCCTCCAGCGATATACTTGGTTGTAAACCCGACGTAACGAACTTCTAGCTCATCCACGACTATCTTATCGAAAGACATAACATTTGGATGTTGTTTGGGCAAACGAATCTACAGGTTCATCTCGTTCCATACAAAGGACACCACTCACTGACCTTTTCGCAAGGCTTGGAGGATTGTAGATCTGTGACACGATCCACCAGGGGCCCCAGTCTATCCAGTTCTTCCACTTTTGACCTGGAAATGGTTTGAACATCTGCCTTTCCGGTTGCCTCAAGGGGGGCGTAGAATGGGCAACGAGTGTTGTCGTCTTCTGGGTTCGTAGATGTTGATACCAAGTCGCCGTGAGATGAGACCCGAATTTCAAAAACATCCGGTTCCAGATCATCTACATGCTTTGAGAGTTATTCAGTTACTTGGTCTGCTGATTCAAGTTCCTCGTCCATAGTGACTGAGATAAAGCGACGCTGGTCCCAATCCGTTACGTACCAAGTGCTTGGGCCGCCTGGGTAGATACTGCCCTCAAAGGCGAAGAATCTGTCTTCCGGCTTGAGCATGGCGTGCTTGCTGGTGATGTTTTGATGTGAAGTCAAGCCAAGTCGAAGTGGAAAGCTGCGAAGGTCACAAGTGATCCAACTTTGGTGTTGATGGATATGTATAGAGAACTGGCGTCTCGCTCCCCAACGGGAGAGACGTAGAGTGCGGGGAAGTAAATCATGCTGGACTAGCGGGGAAAAGTGCGGGTTAAATATGTCGCGACTGAACCCCTTACATTATGTGTCAGAAAAGACAATTCAATCTAAATGTTGACCTGCCTGAGTTCTTCCCAACCTAACCGCCGCTTTGTGAACGAACCATCTTGATCGTTTCCCATGCTTGTCTCTTGCGCAGAGGTGATTGCGTCACGGCTGTGTGGAATAGATAATTTTATAGGTTAACATCAGTAATAACTCTCATATTGTAAGATAACTGCTCAAAAGTCTATATTCGTGAATACTCGTATTACATAGCAGGCCGAGCAATCCCAAGTCTTGACTGATTTGTTCCAAAAGCGAAAGCAATTATTCTAGCATGATATTTGCGGCGCTCAGCTGTATCGAATTCCCGCCACTCGTGTAAAAGGTTTTGAAGCCGTTCTTTATCCCAAAAATACCTGCCACTTATCCAAAAGTCCCGCAAGTAGCCACGATCAAGGTAATTCAATTTAGAAGATTCTTCTACATCGTTGCTCACGATAGAATGTTCCAAATCATTACCCACGATGGCAGACCGGATGCTTAGACTTGTGTCATATCTGGACTGCCGTACAAGGGACATGTACTGCTTCAGGCACGCTTCATCATCGCCAAGAAGGCACAGGTGGATGGAGTGCCGTTGAGAGCTTAGATAGGCAACCCAATGGAAATTCTCATAGACATCTCTCTGCAAGCTGGATCTGAATTGCTGAGTCGAACATGCTTGATACATAAGATGTTTATATCGTTGGAAGATGAAGCGGTAGACTGACTGGAAGGCTCGTGTACCCCAGTCACTATCCTTCCAACGGGCCTCAAAGCTGTTATAAATAGACTCTTGAATGACCGTAGTATTCCGTAGAACAGAGATGTCAAACCAAAGAGTGTGTCGGAATGCGTCGAAAAGCAGATACGCTCTCTGAATTTGGAAGTTTTCTGATCTGGAGAGAAGCAAAGGGACACGAGGCATTGGATCATGACAGTACAATGTGATCTCGTGATAGACGTCAATATGCGTCAAGTCTTGGAAATGGTCCCAGGCTTCTGAAGAATAGTCGTCCACAAACATGTCGGACTCAGACAGTAGCTCCAAGAGCTGAGAGATAGTCTCCAGGCTCAGCTGGCATACTGGGCGTCGTCCTTCTCTTAGGTCTTGGGGCGATCTCAACGCCGACTTAAAGAGCCTCGAAATTTGAGCTCGATCGAGACCAAGAAAGCTCTTTTCAATTTGTCGCATTTGGCAGGCTTTGTGCGCGATAGAAATGTTGGTGCCGATGAAGCCATCCTTTAAGATGTCTTGGAAACGCCGAAGAAAATGACGCCGGTTGGCCACAAAGAGACGCAACATGTGAGAATCAGCGCAAATGACGGCCTGAATATCTCTGGGAGATTCGAAGTCATTGAATATCATTGTAGTCAGCTCGATGGGAAGCTTTTCGAAAGGGGAAGTAGTTACCATGATGTCTGTCGTTGGCTGTGGAGTCTTGTGTGGCTTGGCTTGGCAGATTGATGAAGGTGGAAGAAAAAAGAGAGCAGGTGCTCAAGCGACTGGAAAGGTATTTATACTGAATGCTGAATAACAAGGTTTGTGGTCAGGGGAGAGTATGCTTCGGTTCAAAGTTTAAATCTGTAATAAATTGTTTTGTGCATAAGTAAAAACATACGTGTGAAGTTGAAAGCGATAACCTCAGGCTTTAAAAACAGTAACCTTAGGCTTCGTCAAACCAACAGTGTCCAAAATCATCATCCCGCCCCAAATAAGCCTTGACCTTCTTTATTCCTTACGTGCACAGCCCAACATCATCACCAATGCGACTTTGGATGAGCTTTTAGGACTAATATTCACACCAAATACCAACACAGACTTAAACCACTGACCATATATCAATCAATCCGGGCTTAACGAAGACATGGAACCCCCAAAATATAACTACGCCCCCCTGACTGCCTTAAGTTTGGCCGAGCTTAATCAATATTAAACTCTTAAGACGCATGCAGTTAGGATTGCACACTGTTTAAAATACAAAAGTGATAAATGTAATAGTGCTAGATTACTTAAAACTTTAAATAACCCGGACTTAAACGATATTATTCTCAACCTAAACTACCCATACTATAACATGATAATTATTTGTCAGGAACAAACCTAAGCGTATATGCCCGGTGCCTTTTAATGCTAATACAAGTTGTGAAACCAGCCACAACATAAGTGGAAATATATGTAATAAAGAGATATTAGGCACTAATAAAACTAAGGAGAGTGCATATGGTATAATGTAATATAACATCTACTTCACACTATCTTATCGCTCATTGTTTACTTATAGCTCGTACTAGTAATTGATAATATTTATTGTGTCTAAAATTCTCTTGACGTAGCGGGACCCAACTGTCACTCTATCCTCATCTTCAAAGTCCCTCGGGTCACTAAACTCTACATTGCCGTCGTCTAGATAGGTCAAGCATGTCTCAACGACCTTACTATAAACATCGCCCATTGTGTCCCTAAGCTAAGTACGACTTGGGTGAATTAAACGGGCTTTGATCGTCTCCGAGTCAACCTGCCCGACTTTCAGCGTGTCAGACAACTGCGAATTGTTGTCATCATCATACTGGAAGAGCGATTGCCATAATCCAATTTCCAGAAGATAAATACCAAGGCTGTAAATATCATGTTGTATAATAAATTTGACTGCCGTGTTGCCTGTGCCTGAAGGGTGTTGATAGATGACGTCCTTCGGATCTGTCTTGAACGTATTCGTTTGTGCGCCTGTAAAGCGTATAAGTTGAAATTCCACTAAATATATGACCGCTCCTTTGCATGTCTCCTTTACAGTCTATAAGGTCAATATCGTTTTTGGGGTGGTGTTCTTGTGAACGAAGTCATAGAGGTGAGTATAGTATACTGCGGTAGCGAGTTGTCGAGTAATGTTGAGGCGCCTCGTAAGTGAGTCGGGTATATGACCAGAAAGAAGAAGTTCTCTATAGCTTTGAACCCTAGAGTACCTATTAGGGACTTGGAAAATAAAGATAAGAGACGACTGCTCTTGCTTTCGCATAATCCTTTTATACTTAAGAGTACCGAATGTAAAGGGATTAGAGTCTCGGAGCCGTATGGCTAGTTTACGAGCATGCTTTAGCTTGACGGTATCCTGAGAGGTGGTATCGATAATATAGTGTTTGCCCTCCTTTTCTTCGACGGCTACTTCCGCTTTGCAGAAGGGTACCGACGATCTCTTTAGGGTGTTGAGTATTTTCTCCCCTAGTATAACGGACTGACTTTCATTAAAAGCTCGGCGGAATCTCAATACTTCTCGAGCTGGCTGATTAAGTTCATAGGGTCTGTTCCGAGCTGCGTCGTGTAGCACCCCGTCGATAGCGGAATGACCTGTTTTGATGACCTCAAACCATGAAGGTTTAAAGTGCCGCTGTCATGATTCAAGTTCAGAAACGGTACTTTCAAGACTCTCACGAAGATTCAAGAAATTCAGGGCCTTGGTTCTTTTTGAGACCGTATGTCCGTTAGGTTTCGATATTACAACCACTGCGGCGTCTAACTTGGACTGTAGGATGCGTAGAACCCTTAACTGAAGATCTCGCTGTTCTTCGGTCATTCCACTCTCTAGCTTTCTGGTAGACTCTAACTGGCTGACAATGCGCGACCATCAGATCTCAATCCGAACTGAGAGTTTATTTACCTTGGCATCAGCCTTATTATAGTCTTTATAGGCTTCAACCAGGAATCGACCGACCCTAGGGTAATCAATTGAGTCACGAGTACAAAGGTAGGAAAGATATGAACTCACTTGATGCATGCATCGACAGTGCCGACGAGACCAGCGATGCCAAAACCTAGGTCAGCCATAACATAGATGACGGCCCTAGTAGCAGCTTCGTGGGAGAATGTTTGCAGGTGCCCAAGTCACTGGGGTAGCATCGAAACTATATCTTTATCAGATGCGATATCATGCCATAAGTCGAAAGTCGACGTTTTGTTCGCAAGCACTCGCAGTTACTTACCCCGCCCTTGTTAATGATAATGAGGTATAGGGGGCGTGCAAAACTTCTAACGATTTCCTCTATCATAGTCTAAATTCTATAAAAGATTGTATAATCAAGGTAAGCTCTTTCTAATTTATATAACTTTTTATAATGTTAGTCTAAAATTGCATTAAGTCTTCTTAGTATAATATACCTAATATCATTTATCCTAATGTAGGTAGGTAAGAGCATCTTATTTTTGCTTGTTGTCAGAACTTTTGCATGGAACTGTAGCTAAAGGTTTCAGCTCCTCGCCCCAGCTCGTCCATCAGCCGCCACCCAGTACTGTATTCATAGTAATAGGTCGATCAGTGAAACAAGGCTCACCATTACAGCTCGCTGATTGGAGCTGTAACATCACGTGGCTACAGTTTTGCGAATCTAGACCATTACATTACATTAGATGGCGGAAAAATAATACATCGGCTCCGAGACATTGTCAGCCGTTGCTCTGATTTCGCTTTGCGTTCCACTCTTGTTAACGTGTCACTCATGAGGAGTTATAGTACGATTTTTAATCACCGACCATTGGCTCAGCTGCAGGACGGATACGCGAGTTGATGAATGCCAAGATGGACGACGATCTTCCGGATCATGTTCGTGACTACAAATTGAGGACGTGGTACGACGGAGCCATCACCATCCACGAACATAATGATCCTAACGCACCTCCCTTATCCCCACCGCGACAAGAGCGTTGGAAGAAAGTTCGCACCATAGGCCATGGAGGCCAAGGGGAGATCGTCTTGGAAACATGTATCGATGGTAGCCGAAACTTTACTGAGCGAGCTGTGAAGAAGATTCGGCTCCACAGCAATGACACTAAACAACGTTATCAGCGAGAGCTTGCAACAATGATCAAGTTTTCCCATGACAAGGTATGTCCTACTGATAGAAATTCAAAGCCCTTATTAAACCTTGCATACCGCGATTGGACACAGCTGACTGGCATTTGCATGAGCAGTACTCGAAGTACTTTGTGAAGTCGCTAGGGTGGTTTGCATCGTCAAGCAAACTATACATAGCGATGGAGTACTTCCCTGCGGGAGATCTATATAATTACGTCCAAAAGTATCAACACCTGCCCGAGGAAGATGGTCGTCAAATTGCAAGCCAGCTTCTATCAGGCCTCTCTCTTATGCATTCAGAAGGGTTCTCGCATCGTGATATCAAGCCGCAGGTAAGTGTATCATGAGATGCTAGTTTAGTCAAGTACAAAGCTTATCTAATTCTTCTTATCAGAATGTTCTGATCCACCAGCATCCGAGAGGTATTCCCTCAGGTGGTTGGTGGGTGAAGCTCGCCGATTTCGGCATTAGTAAGAGATGGGACACGGATACAGATCTCACTATCATATCCATCGGTACAGCAGCATACATGGCCCCTGAGCTATGTCGATCTGATCATGCTAGCTGTTCAACAAATGACTATCGGACAGCAGATATTTGGGCGCTTGGTATTACCATCTTCTTCCTCTTGACAAACACTGTTCCGTTTCAAGATAAGATGTCTACCATGACCTACGCGAAAAACCAAGGTGAACCATTTCTCCACGCGCCGTTGGATGATCGTCAAGTAAGCCAAGATGGCCAAGCATTTATCCGTCAGGCGATAACGCCTCGGCCCGAAGGAAGATTGGAACTTAATGAAGCCATGAGTCATGTTTGGATTGAAAGCCTACTACCAAGCATCCAAGCTCCGGGTGTTTATAGCCGGTAAGTTTAATTTTTCTCCACTTATCTAGCACCTTATCTGACCAACATAGACCTTCAACCATATCATCTAGGAGAAGCTCCTTCAATGATGGAAAGGGGCTCACGACTGAGCTATCTACCCTGGCTACCCGATCGACTTCCGAAGACTTTCGTGTTGCCAGGCAGTCAGAGCACCAGACATCCCAGACTGGCAACAACGATACAATAATAACCAAGTCCGAAACGAAAGATGGTCATCTAGAGCCTGACGACGGGTCACATGAGACTGAACCCTCGAATCAATTCGCAGCTTCCTCCCATGACAGTGGCGCCAAAGCGTTCGGCACAGTTTCCTACGGACATGGTAGCAACTCGATGTTATTGCCCTTCCCAAACGACCATATAGCAGACCTAACTAAATTGCTCAACAAAGGTCCGGAACAATTCGTTCTAGATGGCAAAGTCCATACGCCGATGATGTGGGCTGCCATCAAGGGCGACGTTGTATTAACAAAGATGTTGATTTTAGCAGGCGCAAATCTTCATGAGTTCGATGATCAGCATACGACGCCGCTATATCACGCGGTACGGAACAGCCATCGTCGTGTAGCTCGGCTTCTCCTCGACAATGGTGCTAAGGTGGGCCTGGGCATCCCGGGATATTCTACTCCCCTTAGGTGTGCTGCATGGTCAGGCGACTTTGACATGGTAAAGCTACTGCTGAGTAGAGGTGCCAAGGTCGAGGCAAAAGATAGAACTGGTGCTACGCCACTTATACTTGCTGTTAAATATGGCCATGAAGCCGTGGTGAATCTTCTGCTAGACCAAGGGGCCAACATCGAGGCAAAGGATAACGCTGGTAACACACCGCTTATTATTGCAATAGACTTTTGTCGCGACAAGATGGTAAAAATACTGCTAGATAGGAGTGCTAACATTGAGGCCGAAGATATTCATGGGACAACAGCACTAATGCTGGCTACAACGAGAGGATTGGAAGACATTAGGGAAATTCTACTACAGAGAGGGGCGAAGAAGAGCAAAGAATCCTTTGCCAGTCGCCTTTTCAATTATATGCGGCGCTAATCGGGTCTAGGAAAGAAACAGTATATATAAGACCGAATCTCAGCCAGATTATCATGTATACTCTAATCAAAAACTCGGAGTTCATTCCTTACCCCGAAACCCCTATGAAAACCACCAAAACCGCCGCATACGTCGCCGTAGCCACCATTGTATCCGTATTACTCGCCTTGAAGAAAACAGACAATGCTCCCGCAAACGCCAAAACTGAGATACTCACTGTTACTAAGCTCTTTACAACCGTAACCTCGGGCAACCGCATAACCATCATCGGCACAACCAACATTGCGCCCCCTAGAAATGCCACCAAAAATCTTGCTAGTCTATCCACGAACGGAGATATCTGCTCAGGTGGTTCGCTGCTGAAATATTCGTCGGTGCGATTACGAATGTCATATTTCGTGTAGGTTACTGAGCGGGGGAGATGGCGCTTGAGAATTTCGCGAAGATTGTCGGTGGGGAGGAGGGAAGGGTCGGCGAAACGGCGGTAGCCGGAGCCTTCGTCGATGAATTGGTAAGACTCATCACCAAAGACGCGTTCAAGGTCGAGACGGCCGCGGCGGGCTTGAGAGCCGGTGATGGGAGTAAGACGGGTTAAGTACTCATAGTCGCGGATTGCATTTGCTGAGATGAGGTGATTAGTATTTACCGGGAGGATGTGGTTGGACTTGGGTGTGGAGGTACGTACTGTAGTTGTGCAGGACTTTGGTGAGTGATTCAGTTTGGTGCGGTTCTGCGGATTTTGCTATCATGATGTCGTGTTTTAGCTTTGCCAGGTCGTTTTGCATATTGAAGATGTTCATGAGTTGAAGGCCTCGGAAAATAAGAAAACGGGGTTCTTGTCGCCCTTCATCGAATGTGTATTTAAATAGCTGCTCTCCATAGGACTCGCCGTCGTCGCTTTGACTGTCAGATTGAGGCTCAGGTGTGTTTCGCTCCATTATGAGCGTAGCAGCCCAAGGACAATACTAGAACTATTTGGCCGGTGTTTGTTTGTTTGATTGAGTGGTTCATACGCGGTTGTGGCTGCTAATCGACTGCGTCTAGCTAAGACCATCTAGGAGGCAGCTGAGGTCTTGCGGATCAGCATTAGTCCGCATTACCCCTCCTCGAGTGCTAGCGCTGCGCCAGTAAGCAGCCCAATTCGTTGCTGAAGCACCCAGGTTGAGGTGGTCTCGAACGTCTACTTTATGTACCAACGGTCAGATACTTACCAACTGCACCCCAATCTAGTAACGTCCTCTATCGTGTCATTCTCTCTAACCTCGCTACTCCATACGTCGTTGTAAATGTCTCTTATTTCCCTTCGATGCTGTGGGCGGAAACGCAAGCAGGCCGTCGAGGAGCCTGCTCAGCAAGCCGATCCCCAAGCTACCACTGAAGCCATAAATCTTGAACATATCAGAGCCTCCCCTCGGCGTCATAGCACCGATATCGGTTTCGACATAGACGACACTGCGCTTGCTCCTGCGAATGGATTCCTCGCTGGCAACGTGCTGCTACCGACATACCGACCCAAGAATGAGGTCGTTGAATTCTTCTCTCCTGCAAACTGGGTATTGTTGACCATCTCGGACGTATTGTCCACCATGCGCAAGGATTCTGTTCTTGCACGCTGCGTTCTTTTTGAAACCGCCCGGCTCCAGCGATCTTTGTTGTCCGTGGGGTCGGTGAAGCTTTCACAGGACGCCCGCGCTGTCGACATGCAGTTGATTGAATTGTACAAAGTCTTGGGAAAGGGAGATGAACTGATCCAAGGCGACTGGGGCCAAGAAAGTAAAGAGAAGCAAGACCTTATTATTAAAGGAGAACCGTTCCAGAAAGCTCTTCGTATGATTTATATTTCTTTCTATCTTTTCATCCCACTTAATTCTTGCTGATGTATACAGCGCTAACAATACTGGGAAAATAATAGGTACAGTAAAGAAGGCACTTCTGGATTTGGAGAAGACCTTTAATGACCAGATCCTTGGCGAGCTCAAAAGTGGTATGCAGAGCAAAGAAACTATTGATCATGGACAGATTGTTGGGAAGGTCGAGAGCATAAATAATGAGCTACGACAAGTTTATAATAAGGTAACCACACTATATGATAGGGAGGAAAGGGCGGCAGGTCGGCAATAGTGAAGAAACTGGAACCGATTTTGATATCGTGCGCGAGGATGAGCACTCCAAGACGTCTTGCCACGAAAGATGGCGAGCGAGAAGAACAGGGAACTATAGGGCTAAGAGCTCAGGGCGGCGATGGTGAGAGTGAGGGATATTAGACTAGGCAAGTACCATTCATCATTAAGAGCGCAGGTCCCAGGCGCAAAATGAACGATAAATCAACCTTCAACTAATGTGACATTCATCGAAGGCGCTCGTGCGGCAACACCTGCTACACCAGACAGCTGGTACTTACACTAGGTACTCTGCGTTGACAAGTGAAGTTGGTGTAATTGATCGAAGCTTTTGCTTTGCCTTCTTGGCTACATCACCACCTCCCTTTCGATCATTCACCCAATCCTAGCCATTTCTCTCTCAGTGATGCTTTTCGGTCTCACCGCGCTTAAACACCCAACCAGATGTTTAACAACCTATGGAATGCAATCAGAGATGCGGTACTGTCTCGTTGATGCAAAAAGCTAATGTCTACAGGGACGGACTCTTGACTGACGTTGTCAATACCCAAAACCGACAACACGGGCCTTTGCTCAGATCTTGATTCTCGATGCTTGATTCCGAATATTCTCTGTAACCGATGACCAGATGTCAGAGCCGAGTCTTTCGACTTTCCCAAGCTTATCTTTGGATTGAGATGTGATGTTGATCTAGGAAAGATCATTCTGAAGTCGTTGTGCATACTCCGTAAGAACGGCGAGCTTCGTTCTGAGCTCGCCAGTCTCGATGGTGTGAGAGCGAATCATCTCCTCTTTCTCTAAAAGTAGCTGCTCGTTTCTGCGATTGAGTTCGGACATTTCTTCCTCCATATCACTAATGAGGGCTGTATATTGCTTTTTCCCATCTTCCAGACGCTCAGTCTGCTGCTTTTTACGGTCTCTCGATTCAAGGCTATCGGCTCTTAGTATCGAGTCTTTTACTCGTCACACAAATCTGATGGAGGATACTAACGCTGCCTGTCGATTTCGAAGTAGGCGCTTTTGTTGCTTAAGCTCCTTAATTTCGTTTTCATCGGTGGATTCAGAGATAAGATGGTCAATGTTACTAAGGTTACGCTCCGATGGGATCTCAAAGCGGGCATTCTCTTTACGCACTCCTCTTTGTTGCCGAGTCTCGTTGGTCTCTGCCCGAACGGAAGGCTGGCGATTTGTAGGACCCATGCTGGGAGTACGCAGCTGATTTTTCGGTGTTTCTTCCTCCTGCTGTATCCCAAGTACCTGGCCGCCCCGTTTTGCACCACACTTTCTACCATAGATCTCAAGTAGATGAGACCTACGCACTTCTTCGCCTCCGGTATAGTCCTTCGAGATAGTATAGTGCCCAGGAGTAGAGAGAGCCAGTGGTTTGAGAAATCTCGATCGATCATCGTGATGCAACTGTCTATAATCGTCTTCAGGATTACCCGATATCCGGTGATCCCTGTCATCCTTGTCACGCAGCTTATGGCGAATGCTATTGTCGCCGCGTGGATCGTTCCTGTCTGGTGGCCCAGCCTCAATGGCGTTTAGATTCCGAGACTGCTCTTTCGATTCAGATGGGTTGCCAGATATTGATGAACCGTTTCGGCGTATCTTGTTCCCCAAGCGAAGTGCACCGTAGCCGAGTTCTTGGGTAATGGGACTCTCGTCTTCTCCCTTTGTATTGTTAAGTTCGCTGTATGTTCGTTTGCCTAAGATGGCGGTCGCTATACTCGACTGACGGAGGCTCTTGAATACCTCTCGGCTCGTGCTTGGAAACGGTTCGCCTAGTTTACTCCTTGCTCTCCCAGGTATTTCGGCCATGATGGTGTCTGACCTTATTGTCCTACTATGTTGTGGTGTTTTATTGCCAGCTCTTAACCATTCGCTCTCATCTTGGGACAAGGTTGAAAATGAGGGGTTACCTGGCTGGCGCTTAATACTGTTCTATGACTTGTCAGATATAAAGCCCCAGCCTTAATTACGACAGGTGCCGATTCAGGATCTGACTTCACTAAATTGTAAATGATACTGAAATACTGAAAGGATAATTATGTCTACCTTGGTTAAAAACCTTTGTCAACTTGAAGTTCATCATTCGGAGCCCTGAAGCTTAAATCTGATAGTGTATTGCCATGGAACTGTTTTATCTTATGGACTCGCAGGCTCACCGGTGCATGATCAAGTCACGTGGGAGGTCCAATTGGATCACTCAGCTACGTGGGTAGTGCCTTTCAGCCGCACTCAATACTGGGAACCAACAAATGCATCACAGGAGTCAATATTAATGCTCACAGTAGCATATCTTCCAGTTAAGAAGCTGTTAAATGCCACGCAGAAGGCACAACCCGTTCGATGGAAGATAATAAATCAGTACTTCTTCAGCAGATTGAGAGGCAGCTACGGTACATCCCCCGCTATGAACCAGATGATACCGGTTTGATAGGATTGGACGACCTCGGTGAGAGCTACAAGAAGGAGCTTACCGTCTTACAAAGACTACTACAAGGTATCCTGACTCCAAACATTAAACCGTCTTCACTGGCTAAGCCCCTACCTAGGTGTAGGTGTTGGCTATCAGGAAAGCTCACCCGAGGATAAGCAACTTGCCTTCAAAACCTGTGTCTGGGCCCTCCCAGCTTTCTCTCGACAGGAATCCGTGGTGCTTGATCCGTCGCATCTCTCAGAGAAGCTCATGGACCTTCAAAAAGCAAGCAAACATAGCCATCAAGAGTTGTACACCGGTGACATATGGAAAAGCCCACGTCTACGTGATTGGGCTGCTGCAAAGGAGTCATCCATCCTGTTGATACAATGCTCCTACGACTCAATCTATCGAACGGAGCGTTTCTCTGCTGAAATATGCAATTTCATATCGAACAACCAACCAACGGCTTTCATATTACAGTCGCCCTCCATCAAAGAGCTCATTGCCACCTGGGGTGAAGAAGAGATTTTTCGACAACTGGCAATCATGGCCTTACGGAAGGTCGAAGTGAAAGATCCAGTAACATTCTTGGCGAAAATAGTCCCACGCTTCATGAATGCTTCGACTCTGAGCGACTGGTTCAGTGTTCTAGAGAGAGTACTGGAAGAGACCTCCGGCTTCTTCCTTGTCATTGATGTCGGCGTACTGGGAGAGCAAGTTAAAACTGCGCGAACGTGGCCAACCAAGTTTGGGGAAATCATGTCCCGGCTACAAAATACACATGGGATTTGCTTGCGAATCTTGCTCATGTCGACATGTCGAATCTGGTCTGAGTCTGACCCGCGGCCGCTGTTAGTTGTTGGCGCAGCACCCAACCTGGGTTTTGTAGAGCAGTGGGTTGAGGCGCTGGATCACCGCCGTGATCTACCACTTTCCCTCACGGGTAGAAGTACTACCAGTCAACGGGTAACCCAATTTTTTCAGGTGGATCAAATGAAGCAAACACAGAACGATCGAGTCCACAAACCTCAAGAACCACGTCCACAAGCGGCTCAGTCAACTCCTCAGCCTACCACCCAATTCCGAGTTAATATAGCAATTCTATGTGCGCTGCCTCTTGAAGCTGATGCCGTAGAGGCTCTTTTCTATGGTCACTTGACTGTGCAGTACCATCGCGCAGAGGGGGACACCAATTCATATACGCTTGGCATCATTGACCACCATCACGTTGTACTTGTTCACATGCCCGGTATGGGTACGCGCCACGCAGGACCCGTGGCTACACACTGCAGAGCGACATTCCCAAAGATATGTCTTGTACTAATTGTGGGAATATGCGGGGGAGTCCCATTTCTCAACAATGGCGCCGAAGTCCTCCTTGGAGATGTGGCAATCAGCGAAGGGCTTGTCATCTACGATTTTGGAAGACAATATCCTGACGGGTTTGTGAGAAAGAACAGTACTCTTGAGAGTGCGAGAAAGCCGCCTGCGGAGATCCTAGGATTCTTGGCCAAGCTCAAGGGCCGTAATGGGCAGAGGAACCTCAATGAGAGGACTAAAGTACACATGGAAACACTGAGACGGGAACTCGGCACTCTAGCTGTGTATCCCGGTGCCAGTAAAGATATACTGTTTGACTCCAAATATCGCCACAAGCACCATTCATCAGCGTGTGCGGAGTGTGCCCTATCTGAAACGCCACTAGGAATGGTCTGTGAACAATCTCGTGCGTTATCCTGCAAGGATGTCAAGTGCGACTCTACACATCTAATAACCCGCCAACGTCAAAAGGATATGTTGCGGAATAGTCAGGATCAACAAGGCAGCTTTTGTCCAGTCATCCATATTGGACGGTTTGCATCTGGTGATAAAGTTATGAAATCTGGCGAGGATCGAGACGCGATCGCTAGTGATGAAGGCATCATTGCTTTCGAGATGGAAGGCGCAGGAGTATGGGACAATATGCCATGTGTTATTATAAAAGGTGTTTGCGACTATGCCGATAGCCACAAGGATAAGAGGTGGCAGGGATTTGCTGCTTCTACTGCTGCGGCTTGCATGAAGGCATTTCTGGAAGGATGGCGACAATGAGTCGCTCGTATATAGAGACTATTTTCGTGTTATTTATCGTTCTAAGTTTTATTCCCATAGATATGTCGCGGGTTTCGAAGTCACCGCTCTGTTCAACATCTTTGAACACCACTGTGAACTAACTGATTCTTTGCCTCTTTTGCATTCCCAGGTCTTCATCCTCAACATCGTGATGCATTCGTCTCTGGTGCCTTCGCAAATTACACATTCTACTAAATTGGCTTGAACATCCTGGGTATGGGCAAGGATGACCCTGTTGAGTTTCCGGGTGTATTGAATTCATATGCTTCGTCATGTAGGCCTCGAAACGTCCAATATCGCACTGAAGGTTATATCCACAAAGTCCGCAAGGCTTGCATCTGTGCCTCGCCATTCTTGAAGATAACGAATCTGCTTCCCCCCCAAGGTTTGGCACATAAACCATGCTTTCTAGGGGCCTTGGTTGATAGGCTTGCTTGTGACGGAGCTGCTGCATAATTCTGCGATCATCCACATCGCTCCGGGCATTAGATCTAGCAACGCCTGGGTCGGCGAATCGTGAGATTTTCCTTTCAGTTGCGTTTGTTTGTCGGTAGGTTGTATCTGCCCCTAAGCGCATGTTTCCCAAGTGCCCGAAATGGTTCTTTCCCCCTTGGCATTTCTTTCCGAAGTCTGCAAACAATTGCATCTTACGAACCTCAGAGCCAGCAGTGCAGTCTTGAGAAATAGTATAGTGTGCTGTGGCCTTGGTGGGGGTGTATTGTTTTATCGGGTAGTTGTTCTTTCTGATATCTGATGACAAGTGTTTTCGCCTGAGTCCTGCGGCCAGCCTGACGCTGGAGATGGAGGCCTGGGGATAACGAGGTAAGGTCTCGGCGCTAGGTACCAAATCTACTGGCCATGATGTAGCTTTACTTTCCATTGCGGTTGATGGGAAGGACATAGGTAGGCTATCGAAACTGAAGCTGTCGTCCATGTCGAATTTGAAGTCTGTCCAAACATGTCCAAATGGACCGGACTCGTTTTGCACTTGTCTTGACTCCATATATCTCAGTCTCTGAATGGGCCGCTGAAGATGCGACGAAGATCAAAAATCGGGACTCGTAGATAGATCCTAAAGGGTTCCTTAACGATGACGACGCAGATCTGGGCTTAAGGCTGGGATTGGGATGAAAGGTCGCTGAAGTTTCGGTGAAGTGGCAGTGACGAGGCGGAGTCTTATGACATATGAAACGTGACTTGGCTGACTTCAAGGCTGATTACGCCTTAAAATTCCCAAAGTGGCTCTACTCTCTATAACTTATACAGGCGAGGTCAGGTTCCAGATCTTATTGGTTCCAAGACAAGCGGGGTAAGGCCCTGATCTGTACAATACGTCCGTACACAATTGACATCCGGGCACACACCGGGCTTGCCTTATTACAGTGGGGGCGTAAAAGTTACGACATATCCCAAGTCGACCCGGGGTATTTATACTTTGCCGGATTAGGACTATATCTTTAAACTGTAATTTTAGAATTTAATTATAATTAAAAGTTATATCAGTCTATAGAAGGTTTAATTTCTTTATTACCCCTTACCTTTTTTAATTAAGGTCTTATTTAAGAAGACCTAAAGCTTTTAAAAGTTATTAAGATAATTAATATAAAAGTAAGTAAAAAATAGATAATACCTAATAGCTTCCTTACTTAAAAATAGTTAAAGGATTAATTAATAATATATAATACCTTCCCTTTTAAGGAAAGTAACTAAAGTATAGCTATAATATTATAGGTTAGCCTTTAGAAGTAGGTCTTTTATTTAAATATAAGGGTTATTAACTATAATATATAATAGGCTAAGTTTTTTAAAGTAACTGATTTTCTTAGGTTACCCTAGATATAATTAATTTTAACCTTCTTATTAATATAGATATCGTTAGATAATACCGTAGACTATATATTAAGATATATTAAATTAATATTTAATATTAATGGCTAACTGGCTACTTTTATATATTATTATAATCCTTACTTAAAAGATAGTAAAATAATATATTTATAATACTATTTTAATAAGGATTAATAATTAAATAAGTCGTTAAAGTAGCTATATTACTATTTTGGTAATGGTGTTATGACCGTGAAAAGCGGGGTACCTGAAAGTGTATTATAATTAAATTCCCCCCACTGCAGGTCATTCTATCGGTCAGAAGTACCCTGATTTTTATATAAACTCGAAATTTGTATCTTTTCTGCCACCTCCTTGGCTAAACCCGTAGGGGCAAGGCGCCTTGATATCCATATACCAAATCCCTATAATAACTTGTTAAAATGCCCGTTCGTTTGTCAATCTTTTAGGTGCCGCAAGCGGGCTCCCTACCACATCCGTTCCTTTTCACAAGCGATACCTACCAAAATATGCAAAGTTACTATTACCCTACATACGGATGTTAGACGTGTACGGACGTATCGTACAGATCAGGGCCTAAACTCGTCACCATTCCTGTGACAGCTTCACAAATATTCTAAACTGTAATTGTATCGTATTTATTTTTCCAAAAAACAGAATTCTGCCGACTTAATACAGAAAGTTCTTAGCCAGGTGAGTATATGTGAAACCAATCTACCATATCCTGGAGTAGCGCTTCATCTCTCCTGTTGGTCACTCTTGATTTGATCCGCCGAAAAACCCCTCTTCAGAGACTTGATATACTGCTCAAACTTGCGCGACTCAGCGATACAAGCCTCCAAATGCTCATATGCCAACTTCTGCTTACGAAAGGTAGCCAGCTGTCTTGCTGTTGAGATGGTATTCCGGATCTCGCGACCGTTCAAAGCTGGTTTGGCAAGCACATCGATCTGTTGACGTATACTTGCGATGTCCACTCCAAATCTTGGGGTTGACTGAGGTCCGCCGATCACACCTGTCAATGTCTGGTTCTCAACTTGCCTAAGACGCTCAGACTCGAGTCGTTCCAGGCGATTGATGAAGTTATCCCAAATTTGGCGCCTTTGAGGCTGGCCAAGGTTCTCGTAGCGCAGATTGAGTTGTATACGAGATTTGAAAGCTTCATCGAAAATTCCAACTCTGTTGCTCGTGAGGATCAGAATCCCTAGAAATGTGTCAATAACTCTGTTTGGATCTGAGCAAAATCGCTTCAATACGAAATTTTACATACCATCATAGTACTCCAAAACTCTAAGAAACACTGTAAGCTGGTTAACATGTTTTCGTAATTTGTGAGAACTAGACTGATAGTTACCAGAAACCAAAGCATTGCGATCTAGATTATCAAGTTTGCGCTGTTCCAGGAATACGTCGGCTTCATCGAGAAGAACAACTTGACCCTTGTAAGCACATTATTTTAAAGCAAGGAAATCTACTTACCGCAACCCCATGTCTTTCCGAGAAGTAGAACAACCTCGAGATACTGGACTGTGTTAGAATTTTCCTACTCTCTCTGAAGTAGTATGTCTTACTCTTTCTACCTCTTCAGCCTTTGTGCCAATATCTCCGCACGTGACTCTGTAAAGAGGCTTCTTGGTAATCTCAGCGACACTACGTAGTGGTTAGCAGGTATTTCATATTGTGTGAAGAACCATCAACCTTTCCGCGGTCAATGTTTTGCCAGTTCCAGGACCACTAAACCGATTGTCAGCTCCGCTATCCATGTGGTCCTGATGCCTGATCTTACCCGTGGAGTAGAATGAAAAGTCCGTTTCCCTTTCCATGAATGACGTCAGTGTTTCTATCATCATCGATATGGTTCGTGACCACAGCTTCGACCAGCTCTTTTGTCTTAGGTTCCATTACCAAAAGGTCAAAGGCTTCCTCGTTCCATGCTACTTCCCGAAAGTAGGCAACTTCTAGTTTGACTGAAAATATTATAGTCAGAGCAGTCCAGTTTGACGAGATCGGCGCCACCTACCCCATTCCTTTTTCTGCATGTTAAAGCCGTTGAGAGATGTAGGTAAGCACATGATGAATGAATCTCCTAGCTCTAGAGGTGGGTCATCTTGAGACATTACCTCGGGCCCGAGTTCATCATGATATGGCAGTAGAGGTGGTTGGTTATTCGCAGGGGGGTGCATCTGTTTGTAAGTTGCAGTATCAATCATGAATCTCGAACCGGAATACTATCCATTTGTAAGCTCTTTCTTCCTTTTCCAATATTAGAATCACTTACCGCATCATAAAGATGATCGTCAGAGGTGCCCAAAACGCAAACGTAGTTGCGATGGCGACATTTCCAAAATGTCTTCCCGCGCTCTCGAAGGGCCAGGACGACATCATCCGTAGCGTATTGCATCGGGTAAACCAACATAGAGTTGATTGGGTACTCGCCAGTCGTGGTAGATGGTGGGGAAATCTCAATACTACCGAAGAAACGCTGGAAATTGCCGTCAAACTTCCAATGACTGACCTCGACTGATCTAAATCTGGGCCAGCTTGTTATGGTGTACGCTTTGGACTGGGCGACCGTGGGACCTTCCAGCTTTGATATTACAATCTGCCCGGGTGCCTAAACTGTAAGTCATCGACCTTTTCACGAATGAGAGTGACTTACAAAAACGTAGTCCAGGTATTGTGTGGTGATATTGGTGCTGTCCAACAGTTCATCAACCTTGGCCCATTCATCGCCCAATGATTCATCCAGATAAGATTGGAACACCCGGATTTGCTTCTGAGATTCTCGATCGAGAGTCGACCTCCATAGCTTGACATCCTGGCGGTGGTGGAACCACCAAAGATATGGGTGTCGAGTATCTTGGTTATCGTGTTTTCTTTTCTCGAAGTGAGTGATGTCTTCCGTTGGATCGACGTCGTTGGCAACAAGTGTTTTCCAAGCCTTTCTTAGCTCATCTGAGACTATGGAAACATGCTCACTAACACGTAGAGATGATGCGACTACTCCATGAATGGCTTCCGGGTGGTCAGAGTTTCCAATCAAGGGCAAAGAACCACAGCAACTGTAGTCACGGTAGATAATGCACGTGATCTCTTTGTTTCTTTCGAGGTATAGTTCCAAGTTATCAATCACCCTACTGCAACGTAGATGGGCTTGTTGAGGGCCGCTCTCTACCACCCAAGGTGTATCAAGATAAAGGCCCCGCTCAGCCTTGTTGCGCTGACACTCGACTCGATTGATTACTTGGACTTTGGGGGGTCCTTGCTTCGCAAATGCCAAACGTTTCAATGATTCGTATTCACTCAAACGTTCGGATGCTGATTCGAGCTGCTCTCTGATATCGTGATCGGTGCATGTATCGGACATGTCCAGAAAGTTACAAACCTCGCGGCGCCAATCTACCATCATAGGAAGAGGCCGATGCGTTCGAGTGCCATTCTGCTGAAAGTCGAGCTCTATTTGTGTTAAGAAACAGAGCATCTGAATTAATACGAGACTTACCAGATTGATCGTCGGCGGTTTCGAATTCTGAAGGCACAGCGTTGATTCGTTCTGGAACGGTCTCAATGACCTCATCAAGGAGGTGTGCCATATTCTGGTTATCGATGCGCGATTTAGGATGCACGAAGTGAAAGAATTTGAAATGATATGATGAGAAGCGGAGAAATTGCATGGAGATGGTCAGATTCTTTTCAGCCGCAACAGACATGCAAGGCGAACAAGCGCCCGGCAGGCTGCCAACGAGGCGCGAGGCAGATTTAAGCGCTAGCTGATTCACCTATCACAACTTGTTCAAGGCATCCTAGCACCATGGCAAGGAGCTTTGAGCCTCGTCAGCAATTTTCAACCACCTTGCAGTTTTTTCCACTTCACTTGGAAGTTGGACAAGAACTGATACATGGTCGGCGGAATGCATTCCATGAACTACCGGCATTCAACGCAACCCACCAGGAAGGGCATTAAACAATGATTTGGAATTTCGCTGGATATCCCCCTATAGGGCGAGACGAAGTCATAAGCGGACTTGACGAGGACACCAAGCTACTTGAGAATCGGATGCCACATCAGTATCACAAACAAGGTCGGGCACAACCTCGAAGGATTAGGCCTTCCAACGTTTTCGAACCATTTCACAGCAAAGCCAGCGTGTCTAGAAGGGAAGACAGGGAACTCGACATCAACGAAACCATCTCTAGACTACTTCACATGCGGAAAAGGATTCATCGACCAACCGCCGTCAACACGACAACCATAACCACAGCCACGCACCAACCATCGCAGCCTTCGTTCGGCTTCGCAGCCAATACATACAACCCGGATGATGTGGTTTCTGGAAGAAGTCCCCTCATGACCCCACTCCGTCCCAAGCTCAAGCCCTCTCCAAGCCCTCCCCCGGATATACCTACATCTCAAGTAAATCTTAGTCCTTCTTTTATCGACGGTCACGACAAGTCTAATCGCCACAAGATTCCCCCAACATCGGGGGATGCCGTCTTAGTTGCATATCTCGATAACAACCGGGACCCCGAGATAGCTCGCGCAGCCGGCCTTGAAAATCTCCCGTCCGACAAAGACTCATCATCCCAAGAGTCTAGATCCCAGCTGGCACAGTGGGACTACGATACCCGGGGAGATTTTGGTGATCTCAACGAGGTATTTGATCTTGCACTGACCAACACCAACCACCAAACTACTAACGAACGTAAGTGTGATCAGGAGGCTTTAAACAAGACACCCGGAACTTACAAGGTTGCCGCTCGGGATGATGTTGATGCCGCTGACTACGACCGGAGCGCTTACTTAGCGCGATATCAGTCACCGAAGAGTCAATCCAGTAAGGGTCATGTACAGCGCCAAGCTAAACATGGATTTACTCGTACTTCCACCCGCGTAGGAGAAATCTCGCATACCGAGTTTAAGCCCATCGACAACAAGATGCACTCCGAAGTTAAATTAATCGCCTATCTTAAGTCGAGAGTCTACACCAACGATTGTACTAGAGACATTCTTGTTGATTCTTCACTAGGAAATGATGATCAAACAACAGACCGTGCTCAAGAGAATGATAACACAGTGACAGATGATGAAAGAATCGCGGATACATGGCTGACATTGAATCCGCCCTCACATGCCGCTGAACACAACACTTTAGTTGATCAACATCACGATATGCGCGACTATCAGCAGCGCATTAGGAGACGTCCACATGAGCAGCCACATCCCGATCTGATACAGCAACTTCAGGCCCACAGTGCACCTACAGGCCATCCGATCTCTTTCCACCATTTCGGCAGCACGCAGTCACGGCAAATGTATCAAGCCTCGCTTTCGAATATCCGTGCAGTCCAAAGTTATAGGCGTTATGAAGCCCCAGTGGGTATTAGAAAGGACAAGCCGTTTGAGAAGGTGTCAAATGTCTTCTCGGCTAGCGGGCACTATACTATCTCGCAAGATCATACTGCGGGGGAGGAGACAAGAAGATCTCATCTGCTTGCCAACTTTGGGAGAAGATATCGTGCAATCATGAACGAAAATAAACAGTTTGAAGTGATCGATGGCAAGCCGGATCCTCCTGTTTCTGATATTGAGTTCTTGTCTGCTTGGAATAAATGGACGACTAAGTATCACGAGGCGCAGGAAAATACGATATCTCCCGCGCATATTCAGTGCGATGGGGTATCCAGTTATGAATATCTGGATCCACACTGTTAGGAGGTACTGTCTTCTGTGAGTGCAGGGTCATACAGACCTGGTATTTCGGAATTTATTTTCGGGCCCTCATTAGCTGTACAGGATATTCCGGGGCAAGTCCCGTACAGGCTCAAATTCTCAAAAGATGGTAATGCAATGAATCGTTAACAGTAATCTATCCTTCCGTTGGCAATCTTACCATATACCCATACACTCCCCCTCGACTCTAAGTATATAGTATCTCATTCGGTACATTGATTACTAAGAGATCGTTAGCCCGAAGTTTATGGCTGTGTATCAAGCAGGTTTACCACGTGACCAGCCGACAGATAGTTTATTTCATCAAAATCCACACTCACCGCAGGCAGCCTCTTGAACATTTCGAGTTGCGACAAAACATACACATGCCACGCCTCTATCACTCAAAGTCCAAGACTGGATGTTCGCGGTGTAGGACACGCCGAGTTAAGGTAACAACCACATAATCACCTGAATCTCACATGGTTAACAGTATCGTAGTGCGATGAAGTCAGGCCTGTGTGCGTAAGTTTATGGGTAATGTTGTGTTGCGCAAGGTGTGTTAAGATGTATGTCTAGGGTGGATGCAGCAAACATCAAGTAAATTGCAATTATGATCGAGTAGCACCAGCATCAGCATCGGTACCACCAAGGATATTGGCACCAGCGCGAACTTCACATGTCACCAATGTCAACTCCGCATCAGCATCATCACCAGATCACGACAGCATTGCATCTTCCGGTCATGGTTCAGCAGAAAGTTCTCAGCGCAGATATCTTGAACTACGTCTGCTGCATGTTTATATGTCAGAGATATGCCCACAACTTCCAGGCACGCATCTACCTGCCCTTGAAACCCTGTGGAGCAAAGATGTACCAAAGCTGGCGCTGGAAAACGAACCACTTTTGAACTCCATTTTGGCGTTGTCTTGCTTCTACCTGATCGCGGAGGGTAAAGACCCAGACCCGGAGCTTCAAATAGCTCGTGCAAATTATCTCGGAGCCGCCATTGAAGCACACCAAACAAACCTGTCAGGTATGACGACAGAAAATGCCGACATGGCATGTTTTGTCTCAGTTCTACTTGCTGTGGACTCATTTGCAAATCTCATGATTCGCCCACTCTCGCCATATGAACCGCCATTTCACTGGTTGCAAATGTCACGAGGTCTCGGTGGGGTCTTCCGAGAAGCAACGTCCCTTTTGCGCAATGATACTCATGCGAAGATGCGGCCTTTACTCGCAGATAGATCTTACGTGCATCAAAGCGTTGTGTTTGACAGGTCAAATATCCGTGGTCTGGAGCATTTAGTGGCATTTCACGAGTCCGAGGTTCAAGATGACGAAGACGCGGAAGCATACGAGAAAGTCGCATTCTTCATCGGCTCTGTTATTCAAGCTAGAAGGGCGGGAGAGAATCCAAGGATGATCACTAGAAGGCTGACATCGTTCTGGGTTCTTGCTCCGGCACGATACGTCGAGTTATTGCAACTACGGAGACCACGAGCTTTAGTACTACTGGCTTACTTCTTCGGACTAGCGAGTTGGGTCGATAACTTTTGGTGGATTGGTACGTCGCCTAGCAGAGAGATCAAAGCGATAAAGAGCCATTTGGGAGCTGAGTGGCGGGAGTCTTTATCGTGGCCGCTGGAACAGCTAACCAGACAGCCTTATCGGGGTCAGGAAGAGATCGGAAATGCGTCAAAGGAATCGCCGGGTTATTAGTCAATTTCCAACTTCACTAAGTAATAAACATATATGATTTCCAAAGACAGACCCCGAAAGGCGATAACAATACTATTTTACAGGACTGTCCGCTGCAACGAATGTTGCCTGTATCATATTCTCTGATATCCCAGGCGATCCAGCGTGCTCCACTCCCTGCGCTGCTGTCTCCCTCCCATCACGCCACTGAGTCAAGACTGTCCCGTGTCTTATGTTCCTTTTCGGACAAGGCACGGATGTCACGAGTCAAAAGACCCGCGGCCAGGTAAATGAGTACCGCAATGAGCTCCGGCAAGAATGACAGAACTACTCGAACGGCCAGATTACCGGTGATCGGGTTTAAATCCGCATCGTTCGAAGTGAGGGCGACTAGCGTATAGATGACTCGAATTCCAACAAAGATCAGACCGATAGCCGCAGCGATCAAAAGCTATGTCCATGTTAGCTGGGACACAGCATCGTGTTGATATGACTTACTCTTGTGATAAATACATTGTCTCTTGAAGAGTAGCTCTTCTCAAATGCAGAACGGACAGGCTGCAATACCAGAAGACCCCAAGAAGCTGTCAAGATTCCCAGACCAATCTTAACATTCTTTTGATCATCCGGAGTTGGGGACTTTGACTGTACTCCGGAGAGTCCAACTATCATAAGGGCAACTCCTGCACCAACAAGAAGGTGAAACAGAACGATCTTGACTTTCTCGGCTCTGCTAGACTTTTCTCGGTAGTATTTTCTGTGACATCTCGATTAGGTAAAGTCCTGTGTCTCGGGAGGAAATGTTGGTGCACTTACGCTTCGTGTAATAATCCGGCAGTGCAGATGAGCAAAGGAGACAGGCCAATATTCGAGACTGTCACAGCGGCCGAGCTGTCTGTAAGAAACAAAGCACCTCCTATAACACGGAGAGAGCAGAAGACGAACAGAAACCCCCAACCTATCAGTCCTGGCTTGCCGTGCTTGAACAAAACAAAAAGTGTCGGCAGAACCAGTGTGGCGTAGATGGCAAGTTCGGCGGTTGTAAGAGAGGACATGGTGGGAGATTCGCTGTGGTTGGTCTTGGAACAGGTAAATACTATTGTGGTAGAGTTTTGGGAGCTTTTGAGTTTCTTTAAAGTTAGATATGTAAGTGAAAGATCAGAGAGGATGGCTCTCATTATATAGAAGTTGACGTGCACTTTGGGAGGGTAGAATGTGAAGCCTTCTTGGACAGGTGTGTCGACCAATCGCAATGCAAAACGATAGCGAGGGAGCCACATTCAAGGCTGCAGACCCCTATAGCCGCTATGCAATAGTCTGAGCTTTCTAACTTGACCTTTTGGAATTTTCGCTTTGCATTTCAATAAATCAAATAGGCCTCATTTAACGTCCTCCAAGTATATCAATTGTCTAGAGATGCGACTACATTGAATTGTGATACTTTTCTGTGATGCCCACGTTGTAAGATAAAAATTGAGCTTGATGGAATTGAAATATTCACCCAACATGAAATTAAATATTGAATCAATAAAATGCTTCAACGCAGTTACCTGATCCCATCTTCAAATATCAGCACATATCTAGTGCATACTGAGGCTTTAACCTTCACAGCCCTCTGGTGATCCTTCCAGCAAATGTCAAATGTCTTTGTGCAACAAACCTGCCGGTCAGCAAATGACGGCATTAACCTCACTGGGTAGAAGTTAGCTTCTGCTGAGCCTCCCAAGACAGCACTAGGCTGAATTATCACCCTTCTCCGCCAATGAGACGTGTGAAACGTCGCTAGGTAGGGATCACACAGAGGGGCAAAATAAGTGGGTACTAAGCGAGAAACGAGGAACGAAAAGCGAACTCAGCTTACCCTTGACGTCGATCATACAGCTACTGGCTAGAATCGAGTGATGCTTATGGACAAGTAAGCAATCAATTTATTTCAAAGTCTTAATTCTTGATTCTGATATGTATGCATCAAAGCTATATGGCCTTTGTACAAGTTTTCCAGACTCGACGTCATACAAAACAGCAGCTAATCGGAGATCTTGATAACCACCTTGCCAACGTGCTTTCCACTCTCAAGCCTCTCGTAAGCCTTGTGATAATCCGCGGAAGGGAAAATTTGATCAATAACAGGCTTGACCTTCGACTGCGCCATTGCCTTGAGCATTGCTTCGAAATCAGTCCGAGGACCGATAGTCGAACTTGTCACTGTGAGAGATCGAGAAAGAATGTCGATTGGTGGGAGACCTCCACCAAAACCACTCGCAAACCCGACTATGACCACCACGCCAGTCACCTTGGTCGATGCTGCAGATTTTACAATGGTCTTCTCTCCAGCAATATCCAGGACCCTGTCAACTCCTTTTCCATCTGTCAGAGCCATGACTTCGCGATCCCAATCAGGATGGGTGCTGTAGTTGATCACAGCATCGGCACCCAATTCCTTGAGTTTTGCGGCTTTCTCGTCGGACGATGTGATGGCCAGGACACGAACGTTAAAGATCTTGGCGAACTGGAGTGCAAATAAGGAAACTCCGCCGGTACCCTGGATCAAAATAGTTTGGCCTGGTTGAAGAGGCTCGGTTTTATTCAGGCAGTTCCAAGCGGTGACAGCTGCGCAAGGGAGCGAGGCAGCTTCGATGTAGGACAAGTAATCCGGGATATGAACAAGTGCAATGTCGGGGAATATGGCGTGCTGGGACAGCAACCCATCTACATTGAAGCCAACACTGCTTTGCCTGTACTCTTCCACAAATGGACCGCCAATCCAATCCGTGGTGCAAGACACTGCGACACGGTCGCCAGTCTTGACGCGTTTGACGTCTTGACCCACTGCGATGACCTCGCCGGCTCCATCGGACAGAGGGACGATACGTTCCTTGGTTTTCATAGGATATTGGCCCTTGAGCAATGCCATATCGCGGTAGTTGAGCGAAGCTGCCTCCACGCGGATCATCACATCATGTGGACCTAGACTTGGAAGAGATTTTTCCACGAGCTCAGGGCTTGACTTACCATCTTTGTCAGAGACCAGTTGTACAGCCTTTGTTTTGGACATTTTCGGGTGAAGGCAATTGAAGTTTTGATTGAAGAATTCTAAAAATGTTGAGAATGGAGTTTCATCGGGCATCATGTCGGGCTATATATCAAACAATGCGTCTGAAGTGAATTCCGCAAGTAAGTCAGTATTAATCATGATATATGATGGATGAATACTTTGCCTGCGGACTTTGGAAGTGGAGAATGCCGTTAACGTTATTCGGTGCGGACTTGATCATTAATCAAGTAAATTAGTCATGATGCCCAACGTCATGAACCACTTAGCTATCACTAATTGGAAAGCTATCCGTTAACTAGCTAACTCTAGGGGGTGAAACAAGACTTCGGACGTGAGAAATCAAGTATACATGGACTATTATATACCACAATTGCTGCAATCGGCTTTAAGAAATATTTAAAAGTTATTAAAAATAAGGCTAAGATTCAGTAAATGTTTTAATATTTATATAAAATAGAACAATTTTATTTAAACATTCCTCGTATAGTATAGAGTCGTCTTAACTTTCGTCCCGTATCTAGTATCTTATTTCACCTTGATGGTGCACCTTTGGCGTCGTCTATCAGCCAGCCAGCCCGACAAAAATCTAAAGGCTATGCTGAGGACTGTTATCGACGATAAGCTATCAGACGAAGAAAAGCCATAGCTCCGTTTTAGTAGTACGATCATTCCGTCCTGCTGTAGAAAACTAGTGATAACTGTGCTGGCAAAGTCTCACGGGAGGATAGTTTAATTCCTGTCCGGCCTAGCAATAAACCCGCTGGAAATTGGGTAAATGGAGACGGACGATTATTATCTTAGTTCCGATCAACACTCTTTAGAGTTTGCATGATTATATAGTATGACGGCAACTACTGGAAGGAGGTCTAGGTTAGCTAGGAATCGCGTTGTGGCTTGAGCTTTGAGGATAAAAGGAGAGAATAGGACTTTCATCTTTGGCTTTCTACTCTTAATGTATTGCTTTTTGCCCTTATTATTCTTATCTTCTTATTGATTATTTGATTGAGATAAAGTTATCAATTGAGGAAATCGTATCCTACTTTGTGTTTTCTTATATGATTTTCTTTACCTTCAAAATGTAAGCAAGCCACGTCTACCTTTAGAGGTTGAGCCAAGAAAGAATTTTAATACGGCGGAATTGACCGCACTTGAAAGGAGGATTATTCAAACTACTTCAACGCTATCAAGACGCTAATGATTTTCCCCTGTATTTCTATCAATAGTCTGTGTTATTTCAGGGGTCTTGGCCAGTGCCAAGACGCTAGCGCTCAATAGTTCACAGCTGACAGCACAAGTGCCAAGCCTCGACGGGTTCTAAAAGACAAAGACAACGTCCATTTCCAGACTGTCTTTAGTTCTAGCTTTGTTCTGATCAACTTAAGTCTTTCGTTCAAAATGCCTTCTAATATTTTCTTGTCGTTGGCCGTGGGCCTTATCGGGATCAACAGTTTGGTTGCCGGTCCATGCAAGCCTCTGTCCTCTGGTAAATATTATGTGAGCAATGTTTGGCACCGGAGCGCCTTTCTAACCAAATCACATAGCATACTCCCTCACATTGAGCGCCACTGAGACTTCCAGTTTATCGGCCGTTGAATCTATTGCGACCGAGGCTTCCACTGCAACTGAGTCTTTGGTGAGCGAAACGGTGACTTCAACCGGCATCGCTGCAACCACCACCGATTTATCATCAACGCTCTCTACCACCACAACCTCGGCTGATGCAACCACACTTCTCACGACCGAAACTTCAGCTGATACAACTGCGCTCACCGCGACTCTGACTCTGTCAGAGACAACTACCGCAGAGACAACAACTGCTACATCCGAAGCCTCAGCAGAACCTACGGGTTTTTTCATCGTAGCAGGGCCGGGCGCCGCTCTAGGCAAGAAGCTAGAAACGAGCGAGTTTACTGGAGGTCCTGTCATCTTCAATGCCGATCGCGCTGCTGTGTTCGAGCCCCGTAGATTCGTTCTCGACGAAAACACAGGAAGACTCCAACGAAACGGCATGTCCCTCTGCGCCCTCTTCAATCCTTATGATAAGAACGTAGCAACCATCACCCAATGCGACCCCGAAAGCCATTACTATGGCACGTCTTACTTGACCTGCGGACAGTCGGCTACTCCAGGAAGCACTCTCCGGTGCAGTATGGCGAGGCTAGATTGTGTTCCGAGAGGGCCATCTGGTCAGGCATGTACCGAGGTTACTGAACCCGGGACTACCTGGAATGGACAATTCTATACCGACACTTCCGATGGCGAGAGCTATTTGTCAGTTGGTGTTGATAATCTGGGTGGACGCTATTCGCCTGTTGACCTATTTGTCGATTTCGTCGTAACTGGTGACTAAAGACTAGTAGGCGGTGGACGGTGGACAATTAGAATTTGTTGATTCGAGCTGTCTAAAATGCTTTGGGAATCTTTCTTGTATCCTATCAATGGCTTGATAGATATATCTCGGGCATGATACCCACATTTACCCTTCTAATGAAACTTACTTTATTCTATATTTCTCAGATAAACTAAAGAGATGTATTTATGTCCTTCGTATTTGTGGGAATTATTATTTACCAAGGAACTTAACTTCTTAGTGGCATGCACGGTAATGAATATAAACCTTACCCATTAGACGGGAGGCTATACCTAGTTCTTGAATGGCGAAGGAGAGATTGAGAATGGCCCAATGCACCACCTACTCCCTTACTGTACCATTACCTACAGTCCCGGAAAGAAATGTCTATAATACGCGGCGTAGGAATATAAAACACAACATACATAGTAATTAGACTATCTAATACCTAATTTTATCACAAGATTTGTAGAGTAATATAGACTTCAGTTTAAATTAGTCTAATCTTTAGATAAAAGTATGCCATCAGAACTTTCTTAAACCCACTGTTTATTATTACAAATCTTTGTTGCCCTTATTTCTCGCTAGGATTTGTGCCTTCGTGGAGTAGCTCTACTGGGATCGGGTCGAATTTCATGCAAGCAATTTCCACATTCACCTGTATTGTGTCAGAAGTTTCTCGAAATCAAGGATTCACTTGACGTTTACAAACATGGAACGATAAACGCTTAGGCACTATGCTTTCCTCTCTACTCTAATCGACAAGCTCACAGTTCGTCATTGCCCTTGACTTCCCAAGCCCGCTGTGCTCTAAACTGCTCCGGGAACCACTTCGGCGTCTTTCCCGTCGTCATCATATCGACCAATGCCTCAGCACTTCGATAAGCCCAGGCCATACCGTGACCATTCATACAAACAATTGCCCACAAGCCATCCTCGGCTGGCACTTCACCGACCAACGGGAACTCATCAGGAGTTTCACAAACGATGCCCGTCCAGTCCTGAATGACTGTTGATGACTCGCCCCAGTTCTTGTATCCGTATACCGTACGTGCTGCGCCGTGCAAAACGTAGGCGATCTGGTCGTTGATCGATGTATCGTCTGTGATGAATCTCTCCCTTGTGGGCGACATTTGTGTTGAACCACCGATCACAACGGTGCCTTCGTCTTTTGAGCCTTGGGGCCGAGCGGCGATGTAGACGTTACCGCTGTGTAAATCGGGCACGCTGTTGCTTCGCTCAAAGACGCGATTTCCTGATGTTGTAGCATTGGGTTTAACGGCGGCAACTTGGTTTCTGACAGGCATGGTGAAATTGGTGCTGGCAATGCCAGGATGCAGGGCGTTAGTGAAGCCGTTGGTGGCGAGTACAACATTCTTGCTCTTGACGGTGCCTCGATTGGTCTTGACCTTCCACTTGGCTCCATCTTTACCCTTCTTTCCGAGCTGATTGAGGTTGAGAGCCATGGTATTTGTCTGCAGGTTGAGGCCTTTGTCCAAGCTGTGCTCTAGCATGGCACAGACAGTAAGGTAGGGGTTTTGAGTGTGCGCCTTAAAGGTCACGGCACCAACAATCTCGGGCCATTTCCAGTAATCGCGAGCCTTCTGCCCTTTCATAATGGTCCTCTTGTTGTTCGGGACATCGTTAGGTCTGCGCTTCTCCAGTTTGTGCTGAAACTCAATTGATTCAACAGCCTTGTCGAATGAGTCTTTTGTCCAGTACAAACTCGCCGTTTCGACATCGGTGAAGTCGCTTGAGACGTTGTGTGAGCGCACAAATTGACGAACATCGTCCACGCAGTCCTGCTCCATGTTGCTGAGACGAAGGGCATCGTCCTCGCCGTATGTGTCTACCCAGGCCTTTACACCATTGTAATTACCAGCCTTGCAGTGGCCACCGTTGCGACCGCTGGCACCTGAAGCTGCCGTACGCGCCTCAAGCATCAGAATTGACAAGCTTGGATCACGGTCCAGCAGCTTGTGAGCTGTGGCAGCACCTGAGATACCCGACCCGATGATAACATAGTCGAAAGTCTCTGAGGTTGGTAATTCCTTGGTAGTGCGCAAGTTTGCGATTTTGTGAGGAGGATCCTGCCAGTAAGACTTGGTGGCGTTGGGCAAAGGGAGACCAGGGATCTTGAGCTGGGGTTCATCAGACCCATCGCTTCGCAAGGCGAGATGGGGTCTTGGTGCGACAGCCAGAGAACAGGCGCCAGACACCAGAGAGAAGCTCAAGGCCACAGATGAAATTGATCGCATGATTGATCTTTGAGAGTTGAGCGATGATTCCACGAGGAGAGAAGGGGAAAGAGGAAAGATAGCAAAAGAGGAGGTGAGACTTATTAACCGTCCTTCATTCGGAGGGATCTACAACGGTCTAACGCAAATAGTAAGCTCGTTTGGCACTCCGGGCTCAATTCTAGAGCCGCTCCGAAATTCGCTCAGCGTACAAGATAACCAGCGATAAGCTTGCTTAACGGTGTCAGCAGTCTAATCTCTAATTTTGAAGGCAGGCATTATGAACATCATTCTATTTGATAGTTTTATTCCGGCTTACTACTCACTCTCACTGTCGGAATATTAATAAATATCGTATCTGCCCTGCATTAGTGCGGGGTTTAGCGTCATTACGCAGGCCAAACAAAAAACATTGTCACCATTTTACCCCAGATATTGACAAAGACACAGACGAGAAAAACCTGATATTATTGCGGAAAGAATGTCACACGAGCCAGAGTTGGTTTGTAACCCAATCCTCTTTTCGTATCAAGTCACTTTCCATTCTGTACAACTGAGTCTAGTGGATTCGAGTGATCAATCGGCACTTAGTATCAGCTATTAGTACCTCGGCAATTCAACCTCCCGTCCGGGGTAGCAAAAAAGATATCAAGAATGTTAAGACGAATACTCCGCGGGCATCTACCAACTCGAAACCCCGCGGGCTTCGTTGAGTTTGAAGCTCCGTGGCCCCGAGGTGCACATGCATCCAAGCATATCGTTCTTTCTGAGCCAGTTACAGCAAGGACTTTTGGATGACCCTCAACCAATGCAACCAATCTTAGACAATACGTAGACTTCTATTGGCCACGCGGCGAAGCCCACAGGTTCCCCTGCCGCCTCTGCATGGCCAAGGCGGGAAGATCATCACCCGTACCATCCGAGCCGGATCTAAGTGCTGGAGCTTAAAAAGCCAAAGAACCTTCCATTTTCTCAACTCAACTCGCCCGAAACATCTCGACTGCATCATTTGAAGTGTTGAATCTAATCAGCGTTTCCTTTCTTGAGGTTCTTACGGAGACATGGCTATCTTGGTCCCCGAAGCAGCTGCCAGGCTTTCACTAAGTAGTGTTGTAGCTGTCTTGTTCCTGCTCGTGGTAAGTTGCTGTATCACTTACCACCAATGACGTCTCTAATACTATTTTAGCCTCTCTATCTCATCGCCCAAGCCATATACTTTGCCTTCCTCCACCCACTTGCCAAGGTCCCGGGGCCAAAATTGTACGGAGCAACTCAATTACCCCACCTGTACCACCTTGTCAAAGGTGACTGGGTGTCTCATCTTGCAAAGCTGCATGACCAATACGGACCTGTCGTCAGAGTAGGCCCTGAAGATGTGTCATTCATCACCGCCGGCGCTTTCAAGACTATCTACGGTCACAAGTCATCCGGAGGGAAGGACTTTCCAAAGGACTTGCGCAACTACCGACAAGGCCGTCCTGTTACGAATCTCATCACTGCCAACCAGCCAGACCACAAGCGTATGCGACGACTGCTCTCTCATGCGTTCTCTCAGAAGGCTTTGCATAGCCAGGAGGGGATTATGAGACACTACGTAGATCTCTTCATGACTCAGCTTACCGAAAGAGCTCATCAGGGAACTGATGTCAATCTCGTAGCTTGGTATAACTTCGCTACCTTTGACCTGATCGGTCATCTAACCCTCGGCCAATCTTTCGGGTGTCTGGAGAGTGGTAATTATCACCCTTGGGTCAGCAACATATTCAACAGCGTCAGGGTCATTCCTATCTCCCAGTCCGTTATTCGCTTGGGCCTAAAGAGTTTGATGCCTTGCTTCGTTCCGTCAAAGTTCAAGGCGGCGTATCACGAGACCTTGCAGTTCGCAGAGCATACAGCGCTCGCTCGTCTTGATTCCAATGACACTAAGAGCCATGACTTCATGTCATATGTCCTTCGCTTCAACGATGAGAGGGGGATGTCTAAGGATGAGATAATTGAAAATTCGTCTTTACTCATCACAGCTGGTAGCGAAACAACGGCTACAGCTCTCAGTGGTGCTACCTATTTACTTTTGACAAACCGCGACAAGTACGATAAACTCACGAAAGAGATCCGCTCCGCTTTCAACTCCGAGGAAGAAATTACAGTCGGTCGCTGTGACCAGCTCAAGTACTTGGTGGCAGTATTCCAGGAAGCCCTTCGCATGTGTAAGCCGTCTATCAACTCCTCAGCCTTGTTTATTTATGATGCGCGGATGTTCTAATATTCAGCGTCTTAGACCCACCTGCACCAGCTGGGTTCTCGAGGTTTACTCCAACCGAAGGCGAGTTTATGGAAGGTTACTGGGTACCTGGTAATGTAAGTGACAAGAATTACGTCAAGTATGTGAGGAGATGTTTAACCTGTTATGAACGCTAGACTACGGTTGTTGTGCCTCACTGGCCAGCATTTACATCAGAGTTCAACTTCAAAGATTCTAAGCAGTTCACCCCAGAAAGATGGTTGGGTGATCCGGCATATGCGAATGATTCCAAGGCCGTTCTTCATCCTTTCTCTGCTGGCTCCAGAGATTGCATTGGTAAAAAGTAAGTTTCTCATTATAGGAGTGATAGAACTAACCGCTAACTCTCATCAACAGCTTGGCATACACTGAGATGCGCCTCTTGTTGACCCGCCTACTCTGGAAGTTCGACCTCGAGTTGTTGCCAGAATGTAAGGGCTGGCTAGATCAAAGAGTCTTTCTGTTCTGGGATAAGAGAGCCCTGCAAGTTAAACTCACAGAAGCTAAGCGGGTGGGCCTATGAGAGATGGCTGTAAATGGCTGGTCTATATGTTCCGACAGTTGATGAGAATTTGTGCTCGGGACTAAGAAATGACTGCAATATTTTGGAATTACGGAGGAACAAGGAATATCCCATTTGTTTGATGTTATTCGAACGTGGGAACGAGTGAATAGCTTATCGAGCCTCCGAGTACGTAGTTTGGCAAGCAGACTGTATTTTCTTTCAATGAATACCATTTTACACGGAGGTTAAACTTCAAGATACAAAATTCCATTTCCATTCCCATTCCTGAGTTTCTGCTGCTTGAAGTTGAGATGTTTTCGAGTGAGGGCTGAGGGTTCGGGAGGTAGGCTGAGCAGTTTAACGATCACGTAGTTAGGCCAAGTCAAAAGGCACTGGTATTCCAACACGCTATCTGGGTTTTGCAGAATCCTTTCCCATACTGCATCCGCACCGACTCGTGCTATTCCTTTTACAGTTAGAGAACTTATCAACGTCTACAAGCACAAACTCGCAGCCGGTCCGACTTGTGATTGGTAGTTTGCTGGCCCCAGCACTTGTCTGTCTTGGCGCTCTCGCCGGCTCACCTTGCTATTGGACGGTTACTGATCGACGGGGCTAAGCTGATTTTCAACTACCCGGTTCCCATTTACATTGGCTAAAGACTGAGGGAGAGTGGGCCAAGTCGCCAAGCTTAGCTACAAGTCAGAAGTGGCCTTACAACATATAAGACCAACGTATTGTCCCTTCAACCAAGATGGTATAACTCAGACTGTAGCAATTCTCAGCTATCTAGACAGTTGCAACATGGATCTTCCTTCGGAAGAATCTTCTGAACTGACTGAGCTGATCCTCAACCCTGAAATCACGGAAACACTCCTGCCTGATGCTCTCATCGATGAAGAAGCAGGACTTGGATTTCTGCAGGAATTCAACAGTAAGTTCTCACAAGCTAAGGCCTTAATCTCTTACTCTCGATTATGACATCCTTCTCACTTGAAAACTAGCCCAGGCACCCGCCGACCTTGCTTGCGACACCTACAACATGCCTTTGATGTCTACGTCCATGCTGGCTGATTTGCCTCTTGCTGAGATTGACTTCGACTTGTCGAATCAAAATGTTGGATTTGAGTTCGATTGGCCGCAAAGCAACACTATGGACAACATAAGTCAGCTTGACCTCAACATCCAGCAGGAAGAGACCAATGTGACTGGCACCTGGCCTTTGGATGCCTCCGACCCCAACCACGAGCTATCACTTCAACCCTTCACAACCATGCCCCAAAGCGAAAGTACTGAGACTTTCAATCTTGATACCTTGTTGAGTGACATGTGGCCGATTGAGGGACCGATAGGTGATCAGGCCCTCGGCGGTTGCATTGAAATGGGAGCATCCTCGAGTGCAGAAACCGGTCATTTTGAATGGCTAAACACTTCCCTCGATGAGGTCTGGAGCCCTTCGCTCGATTGGTCAACAGAACTCAATAATCTAGATCGAAACGTCACTATCGGAGAAATAACTGCAGACAGCACGCATCTCTCAAATGATGCGGTCTGGTCATCGAATCTGCTGAACCTCTTCGATACCTCCTCTCATGCTTCTACTAATTTGGGGGCCCAGATCTCGCATGACACCTTATCCCATCAGAATGTACCAACCCTTGATGGAAACAGTGCCCAGCCAGTCCTTTCTGTCACTTCTGGAGCTCCAACCCAGGAATTACACCCACATAGTGAGCCTCCATTAGCTACTCCGAGAGCAGAAACACATCTACCGATTGCGACGGCGGCCCTACCAATGGGCACTCTCGGTCCAGTTCGGCCAGTCACGCTACCACCACCCCGCAGAGGTGGCAAGAAGGGCCCCCTTTCAGCTGAGGAAAGACAAGCCCGCAAACAAGTGCGGCGACGAGGGGTTTGCATCAGGTGTCGTAGACTCAAGCAGAGGGTAATGCCGGCGAAACAATTTAACCCCCCAAAAAGGTCGAATGCTGATGTCTATACAGTGCAATGGCGGTCTTCCTTGCGAATCTTGCCTTCATCTGTCAAAAGCGACCCTCTGGATCTCTCCCTGTGCTGTGGCAAACTTCTTCGACCTTGTGAAGCTACAGCCTTACTTCCTGAGTCCGTCATCCTAGGCGCATGGTGAAGAATCAGTTGCTAATGTATTTATTGAGGCAATAGGCTCTGCAGCTCAGCAGAAAGCCCTCGAGAGTCTAGACAAAACCACAGTAGCGAAAGCTGGGCTTCTGATGCGTCACCTTGGTCAAAGCGGTGCAGACGGAAAGATTCAGGCTCAGATGATTCCGCCATACAAGTTCCACGCTCTAGTAAATTGGTCTGCAGCCGCAGATATTCTGGAATTCATGGTTGAAAAGGCTGCTGAAAATGACGCGCCCATGTCCGATCATCTATCCCAAGTCGTAGATGTTCAACAACAGCCATCTTCCTGGCATCAACATCCGATTCTTCTTCCTGCTCAACCTCAGTACCAGGAAAAGGGAAAAAACCTTGTGAGTCTCCTGTCTTAAAACAGACTGCTTACTAATTAATTTACGGTAGGACCTGCATATACTATTTTGTGTTTTGCCCGAATTTGAGTTTATGTCTTGGAGCAACCAAACGTCTTATGTTTCTGATGAGGAAGCCATGGATATTGGTTTTAAAACTCTACATGTTCTGACCTGGATCACCCAACGACGGATGGAGCAGATGCTGTTTCAACAGCTGCAAGGATATTTAAACAAGCTAAACAGACTATCATCTAGCCAGCTGTTATTTACAGCAGCACTAATTCTAATATTGATGTCGTGTGGAAACCAACTTCACGATTTGGTAAGTCTTACCGAATATCATGCTACGGAAGGCATTGCATAATAAACCTAACTGTGCATATAGAAACTGACAGACGAACGTACTGAGCAAACACCATCGGCGAATTTCTCCCAAAGACATTCCATTCGACAATCACTGTTTTGTTATTTGAAGATAGTGATCGACAGACTTCCAGCATGGTGTGACTTCTGGAATGAGCAAACAGAACACATATTTCCTCTCAAAAATGAGATTCTGGGGTCGTCTCTTTCTGGCTTAGAGGTCTATGACAAAAGAATCTCGAGGATGGGCAGTTGCATGAAGCAGATTGTTGAATGGCATGAGAACTTTGGCGACATCTTTTGCGAGAACTTTGAAGAAGCTGAAGGTACTAGGGAGACAAACAATTCGCATCTGGGAAGTCTTCTTAGCAGCTTAGTTGATAGATCGTTCGTGAATAGCACCATCAAGGCTATCATCCGAAGGACGGATCTGTTCCATCAGTGCAGAATTCGGAAGCCGCTTGAGTCTATTGAGAACGCCATAGAGAAGGATAGCTGCCCTTCTCATCTGCATATCATCCTTGCCATCAAGAAATTATTGATCCTAGCTGAGGAAAAGGCCGAAGCTCTCTTGACGAGCCTGAAAGAAGTCGAACAGCGCTTGGAGGGTCTCTCGAGGGCTGATGCGGACACCACAACCGAATTCGACCTAATTGGCTCGATTGATATCCCTTTTATTCCAGTTGAGGCTGTGGATCAGTGTTCTGAACTTCTTAACGAGATTTTGGATTCCGCAGAAAGCTGGCACTGAATAGACTAAAAACACCATGGACACCTCTCACTTTTAAGCTCATAAATTGTTCTTGTTTCATTTATACATCCGTTCTTTACCATAGTTCGACATTTATCGTTAGTATATCGAATGGAATTAAATTGACCGTGTCCTTAATATGTTAATCTTTCGAAGGTGTAAATATGTTATACCTATTTTTAGCAGAAACTTAGATCCGTCAGCTGCGAACGAGTTCCACCACGGGAACTCCCAATAAATCGATTGTGTGAGAAGAGAGCCGCCATAAGAAGAGCTTTTGTAACAGTCAAACAAAAGGACTTCTAGTCTAGGAGAAAATTATAGCCGCCACTGGCCACCAAACATGTCAGACTGATAGCAATGTTGTACAACCCCCTAGGCCGAAGAAGCAGTCTTCTGGCGATGTACTCCAAACGTCCGCAACATCCCTAAGCCACCAAATGCCACAGCGATTCCAGTAAACACCATAAGAGGCCCATACTTTGTCCCGTAGCCGAATCTCCCGCCCCACCCAGGATGTCCCGAGTCCAGTAATGGGATGCTTACAAGACCACCACTGACAAACCCAATACCTCGTGCCCCATTGAGCAATCCATAAGTCAAGCTGGAGTCTATAGTCTCGCCATGATCTTCCGCTTCGGCCTCAAGCTCTTTCACGACGCCTCCCCACGTTGCACTGTAACCGCCAGCAAAGAAGCCAAAGAAGATTGCGAAAACAAGAACCATGGCAACACTTTCCTGCGTAGCTAAGCCCCAGAACAAGAGGACCGACGCAGATGAGGCAAATGCAGATAGGCAGGTCGTGCTTGCAGCGGAGAATTGGTGATACTTGTTATCCGTAAGCCAGCCAAAGAAGAAGCATGAGAAAATGCCTGGGATGTTGTGTAAGGTGAGAAGAAGGGTGGAGATAGCTTGACTCGAGTTGTTGAATTCGCTAGCGAAGGTGGGAAGATAGGTCTGCGGCAGACAGTACCCCGCGCTTTGAAGGGTAACTGCAACGAAATATATGTATATGCCACGGTGCTTGAGAAAAGTCCACGGTATACGAGGGGGCTTCTCACTGCGGGGCGTCATCTTGGAAGGGTGTACTGGCACAAGGCAAATGGAGAGTAGACCTGAGCCGGCCACGATGAAAGCCCAGATTCGAATCGTCCACCGGAAGCCATACTGGTCAAGAAGGTATCGCATAAGGAACGGACAGGTAGATCCGATAATGTTTCGGCAGGAGAGAATAATGCCGTATGCAACAGCCCGGTTACGGTTGGCGTACCACTCCCCGAGGGAACATGTAGCTGGACTATACACGAGCGTACATCCAAATGCAGCCAGGATACCTTGTGTTACCAGTAGGTGCCAAACCTGAGTACTGAAGGAAGACAGAATAAACCCAAGGAAGGCAATTGCAATACCGACAAGCTCTGCCCAGATACGATAACGGGCCCAATACCGGGTAAAGATGGCAAAAAGAAACGGCATAGAGATATAAATGACACCGTTGGATGTAGTGCCCACGATACCAGTGATGGCTTTGTCTCCTTGGAGGGTCCAGTCCTTGGTCCAGTATTCTTCAATGACACCATAACTCAAGCAAAAGCCTGCCAGCGTTAGCGCAAGTAAACTTATAGAACATCATGACCTACCCCACAAGGGGAGTTGCATCAGTGCTGAACCGCAGAGGACGTAAAGCCTCTTCCTATCTTCTTGTTCTGGGGTCAAACCGCCTTGGTCGCTTGTGTGAGAAGATTGATCTGCTGTATCTACGCTTTCCTGGAAGTTTTCAGATAGGATTGGGCCACTTTGGGGTTCCTCTTTTTTTTCTGAGTCTGCCATGATGGCGCTGGCAAAGCAATTAGTCTGTGTTGAGAGAAAAGAATAATGACTGCATACCACGCTGGGAAGATGACTTCAAGAACTGTTTCGGTCTTGGATGGTGATGTTTTACTATGAAAGTTACAATGGAGTTGTAGCTAGTGTAAAGAAAGATAAGTTTTCACAGATAAAGAGGTCCAGCACTGACGTTGGGGAGGCGAGACAGTACCCGGGGGCAGCTTTAATCAGCACAAATACCAGCCACTTCCACTACAGGAATTGATCATACCACACCCATACAGGTCACGCACACACCTCTCTGCACTGTGGAGTAAGAAGCTACGTATGCGAATTAGCGGTCTGCCTCTTACGTAGCACTGCGAGGCCCTCACATGAGCGTCTGGTTTGTTGTTTATCACAACCGATTTTCTACTACAGGGGTGACGACAGATGGTTAGCCCTTATCTTGACGCATCTGATGCCGAAATCGGAGCTACGAAAGGCAAATCTAAATGTTCAGGACGATCTGAAGATGTGCGGTAAAGGATCGAGAGGCCTTTTAACCTCCGCATGTTATCGCCAGCTTAGAGACATGTCTCACCTGCGAGCCATATTTTATCACACATCAAGTTCATTTAGTGCTCAGTATCATATTTATAAGTCCTTCTATTCCGTAGTAAGCTAGGAAATGCTTGTAAAATTCTACGAATAGAACAGCCAGGACAAGCAGAATAGATATGTACAGGACTACCCCAGAGGACAAAGCACTAGCCCTCCGACAAATTACGAAAGACCTCATCCTTTTGCACAACAGCGCCAAAGTACGTTCAATATCCTCTCTCAAAGCGACGCTTCATACGCGTCAATGATGTCTTGAATCAACTTCTCCGCATTGGCATAAGTTGGACCCATTGTATGGCCAGGTGGTGTAAGCGGCATCGTAGAAGAGTCGACCAAGCGCAAGTTCTTGACGCCGAAGACGCGGCCCTTGGAGTCGACAACGGCCAAAGGATCGTCAGCTTTACCCATTGCGCCTGTGAATATTAGTATTAGATCTAAGGATAAATAGTGATTCTACTCACAGGATGCGGTGCCGTGGTGAGTTGGGTCTAGATTGTCGTATGTCAAGTCCAACAGATGCGCGTCACTCGTGATATTAGCACCTGGATAGATTTCCTCTCCAATACGAGAAGGAATATGCTTCCACAACTCGCGAGCTCTTCGCAGTGCGTACAGCGCTACTTCTTTGTCTGTGTCTGCAAGCAGCCAGTTCGGATTGATGATGGGTGCATCTAGGTTGCTCGCTGACGCAATGGTCATGTTTCCACGACTCACAGTCCCAACCATTCTGATAGTCATGGCTGCATAGTTCTTACCAGTTGCACCAGCTGGAGTATCAACCATTTGCATAATGTACTCGACTTCCGGCCAGTCGTCGGGATACTGGGCGAGATCTTCTTGGGCTTTCTTGCTCAAATTTGCCAAGGGGATCTTCTCGAATGCGCCAACGTCAACACCTCCGTTGGTCAATGGTCCTTTCTTGAACTTATTGAACTCGGTGACAGCTTCTTGGAATTTGTCTGGTTGTTTCCAGCCTCCGATTGAGAGGCCTTCAATCTCCCAGATTGGTCCATGAACGGCAGCTGAATCATGTGTCCCTTGACCTACGCCCTCAAGATTTGACAAGACAGGGATATCAAACTTCTTGAGGGTCTCTTTAGGTCCAATACCAGATACCATCAGAAGCTGGGGTGTACTCCAGAGCCCAGCAGCAACGATGACTTCCTTCCTGGCCGTTAGGTTGAACGCTTGCTGGCCGTAGTTGTCGACAGTGACACCAACAGCCTTGGCACCAGAAAATAAAATCTTGCGGGCCATGGTATTGATGTATGTAGTCAAACCACGTTTTCGGAGAGATTGTTGAAGGAACGAACTCTCAGAAGAGTCTCGAAGACCAGTCTCGGGGTTGATAGAGAATTGCCACCATCCCCAACCCTGAAGGACACCGGAAGTGAAACTCGGGATCTGCTTGAAGCCCAGCGCCTCAAACGCCTTGATAGCGTCCCATGAGACTGGAAACACATAACTTGGATAGGTGAGATGCAAGGGGCCTCCCTTATCAGAGAATGCAGAGAAGTCAGATAGCGGCGTGGAGTTTGCGGGTCGGCGATGGGCATTTTCTGAGAACTTGATAGTCCGTTGGTTAAACTCTAGCATATTGTCCCAGGTGAAAGCATCGTCGCCGACTTTCTCAGCCCAGTGTTGGTAAGCGCCTTTTGTTGGGCGGTTGAGCATCATCAGATTTCTGGCGCTGCTGCCACCAAAGGTTCGCCCTTGTGCATAGTGTATTTTCTTTCCATTCTGTAGACAATTAGCATTACTCTTCCTTGGTGGTGTGTTGAGACTCACATTCTGCGGTTCAGTGAAATAGCCCCAGTCAATGAGTGGTTGCCAGCTATTTGCGCCACCGGAACCTTTCCAATCATTAATTCCTATAATGCGTTAGTTAATCCATGCTGAATAAGAAGATGATATCGTTGACATACTAAAGGGCAGTTGGCTGACATTGCCGTTACTCAGCTCATAGAAGCCTCCCGCCTCTACCAAAGCGACAGTGGCATTGGTATGCTCAGTCAAACGAGCTGCTGCGAGAGCTCCTGCAGTTCCACCACCAACAATTACATAATCATAGGTAGCGTTGATACCAGGAATGCCAAAGCCGTTACCGGTGAGTTGACCATCGTCAAACTGTGGAGGCACATCCTCGGCATAAGCTGAGGCGAGAAGGGCACAGAGAACGGAGAGGCGATACATTGTGGTATGCTTACGGCTGCATGTGAATGATGGTACAGCCTCGTCCAAATGTCAAACCGGTTTATATACCAGATTGGGTAGCAGAGATGAAGAACGGTATTCTCGTGGGTGTTCTACTTTCAGTGCGGTGTAGACGTGCGTCCAAACAGGTGTGTACGAAAGTCGATTACGAGTTCTCTTACGATGAACACCTTGACACCGTTAGCACTCCAGATGTAACCTCATTTCCAGAAGCCGCTTATCCTCACGAGGCCACTTACCCTTCTTCCATTACCTCAAACCCTTGACTAAGATGATAGGAGGTGTGCATCTCAGGTGTGCACATGCATGCATCTCGCAGAGCGCGCCAAAGGTGGAAAGTAACGTATTGGGTACTTGACGGAGCGACACATTTCGGATATCATCCCTGTACCGGATACCTGTCTTATCTTAGATTCATCTCTGGCTGTCAAGCTTGGTTTCTGGTAGCTGCCACTCCGGCATGAACGTTTCGCTTAAAAATAGACCCCTGTACATTGTCTTGTGCCGAGTCTTCCGTGGATGTCTGCATGACTCAGTCAGAATGTCGATCCATGCATCCTGTCACTTTTAAGAGGCTACTACTCCGTATAAATACGGACGATAGATAGATCCCGTGCCTGAGACTAGATTCCTTGGCAGGATCCTTGTAAGATAGTCAAAACTTGGCGATTCGGGCCGGGCCGCCGGGATATAGGATAGTGCGGAGCGAAGACGGAGTCTCCGGCGGCACCTAACCTGCTGTTCTCCACACAGTAAACATGTTTAAATGAATATACAAACATCTAATGATCTGATATATCGCAGCTTATGTCCCCCGCAATACGCTTATCGGCACGTTAAGGTTTGTGCCGCGCTGCTGCATGCTTATTAGGATCAGCTCCTGCGGGATCTACAACCTGGAGATGGAACATTACCATCCAGGAATGCAATCTCCTCCTGTCTCAGATATTGAAAGCGGCTCTTGACGATCCCATCCATATTTGAACATGACATCAGATGCAATGCTTCCTATCTGAGTAGGTGAGCAATATGCAACTCTACTCGCACCATCTGGCAAAATGAAGACGTGATTAACTTTCGGTGATCAAGGAATATGCATGTCGACCTGTCGGATTATGCCTTACTCGCGGGGACCAAAGGAGACATGGAATATGACACGAAATCTCCATGGTACCGTTTCAGGAAGTTGATCGCGTGGGGTTATCAGCATCAAAGGTCAACTTAGAGAGTAGAACTTTCAGGGTCAATGACGGTTCGCACCCATCTGACACAAATCTGTTATCTAATTATCGACGAGAGAACATGATGAGGGCGTGTAGTATTGACAAGGGCCTGGCTATTGTCGTTAGAATCAGGTATCTTCCAGGTAGGTTGTAATCCGCTTACCTGCTCGATCGGCCGAGAGAGGTGATAAGAGGACAGCCTTGGGGATCATTGCTAGCCACATACAGACTCCAGTAGGTAGAGAGTGACTAGCTATGTGAATTACGTGTAGTAGGCAGAATGTTCGTACATTATTGTGAATCGAGGTCTGGGTTGATAAGTGTGAAAAGTATATCAAGGAACAAAACCCGACTACGTCAACATTGAGACATAGAACTATCTTCTTTATCCTAGACTCGCAAATATTCTACCGCTATAGACTTCCATTTCACTTCCAAATCAGACGTCAATACGTACAGAAACTACCAATTCCCCATATACCATCACAAAATGGGATCTCTACACAAAGAAAACGGGCTTTCACCTGCATTCTCCTCAGTGCGAACGAAGCTCGCTCAAAACCAAGGCCGAATCACCCTCTGTGAATCTCACGATGGCACCTCAACCGAGATCATCCGAAGTGCCGTTGGCAAGAAAGGCCAGCGCTTCGATGGCATCTGGTACAGTGGTCTCTGCCAGACTACCTACCTTGGCATCCCAGACAGCGAGACAGTCTCACCTCTGCAGAGGGCGTCGCTCCTTGCTCTGGATGGAGAGTTGAAGCGCAAAACAAACAATCGCTCACTTTGCGCTGCGTTTGACGCAGACAGTGGTGGTGATATTGCTGAGATTCCCGCTTTGGTTGCACTTCTTAACCTGGTGGGAGTTGGCATGATTGTCATCGAAGACAAGGCCGTTTCAGCTCCTGGCCAGAAAGTCAACTCTCTTGCCACGACATCTGCCTCCCAGGCTCTGGCGGACCCCGATGAATTCGCTGAAGTAATTCGCGCCTTCAAGGCCGTCACTACCAAGAGCAGCCCCATGGTCACTGCGCGTATTGAGTCATTCTGCTGCAGAGTCGCAAAGTCTGACCCGGAAGAGGAGAAGAAGTCTTACGAAGCCTCCCACCAAGATGCTATCATGCGAGCAAAGGTGTACCACGAGGCGGGAGTCGATGCCATAATGATCCACTCCAAGAGCAAATCTCCAGATGAAGTACTTCGGTTCTTGCGCGAATACCGCGAGTTCGACCGCAGCACACCTCTCGTCGTCGTTCCCACTGCCTACTCCAAGACTCCCAAGGTCGACCTCTACGACGCTGGCGCAAACGTGATCATCTATGCCAACCACCTGATGCGCGCCAAGATCAACGCCGTTGGATCCATCTCTGACAAGATCCTCTCTAAGAACACAGATCTGTTCTACAATGACGATGAGGCGCGAGCCATGATCAAGGCGCGTAACTACGGATGCCTGCTGCGGAAGCTGAAGAGCAACAGCGTCTGGGGAGATGAGAGCAATGAAGCCAGGATGTACAGGATTGTCGCCGAGGCTACTGCGGCTGAGAGTATTCAGGCTACGGTTCTTGATCTGCTGGAGGGTGACTTGGCGGGATGTGAAGCTGATGCAAGGATTATTACTGTGAAGGAGTTGTTGTCGATCAATGCGAAGCAGGTTGTTTCTGTGGCGGATCTTGTTGGCCAGGCAGATTTCTTTTGAGGGGTAGTATAGTAGGTCTTATCTCTTGCTTTCGTTTAGTCAATTGAGTTATCATTTACATGAGTCGCTCCGTTTGACCCAATGTAGAAGTAGATGCAAACATCAGTACACAAGGTTGTGATCCTCACACGTCAAGACTGTGTTTAGCCATGTTTGATGTCATGCAGCTAGGTTAGTGTACCTACCGTATGATATTTGCATTGAGTTCAACCTGGTTTTACCCCATCTGATAAGCAGCGTTCTCAATCTTGCATGAATATGGCACATAGCGTTGCATCGTTTCCGCGACACGTCATGCCATCTTGCGTAGTATTTCCTCTATGGAGTAAGATAGTCACCTTGTGTTGGCCGCTTACTAGATATCGCGGCACACCAAGTTCACCATCAGGTTTTAAGTAGACACCCTCCAGATTTCCATGCATCTGCAGAATGGCATGACAAACCAGCAGGTCAAAGGAACATGTCAACGAATAAAACAGCTACTAGGAAAGATTGACGCGTGACATCAAGTTGCTTAATTTGGTCTATCTAGGATATGGCTGAAGATATAAGATGCCTTCTTAACGTAGAAACAACCTTAGTGTAGTCAGTGTTAAGATATCGAGTGTTCTAAAATTTATCATTTGCAACAACCTAGTTTTGAGTCAACGTTTCGTTCCTATTCATCAAAATGGTTCCAGGATTAGTTGAGCCACCTACGGACTTCTCTCAGCTCCCAAAGACTGAGTACCGTACCAAACTTGAGGTGAAGCCCAGGTCTGCTCTTTTTCCTGATGGCTACAAGACTACAGGACAGCAGCCTCCCCTCTATGAAGAAATCCACCCGTATTCAGATTTTCCTAAGAAGATAACTGGAATCACGGCCTGGACCAAGGATGACTTGTCAGGCTCTCCTGAGAAGGAGGCTCTCTGGAAGCATCCTTTCACTGCGGAAGAGCTTGAGGATCTGGGCACCGCTGCTGATAACTACATCTCCAGCGGACGGGATCTGAACGAAATGTGCAAGGTATGTATAAACCACTGCACTGAGCATAATGACTTCGATTAGGGGATATTCCACTGACTGACTATCAGGATCTCTTTCCTCTCCCAAAAATGGGCAAGTATCTTGAAAAGGTCCGGGATGATATGATCAATGGCTACGGCTTCATCCTATTCCAAGGCATGCCCGTCAAGGAATGGGGGATGCGCAAGTCCTCCACCGCCTACATGGGCATGGGGGCGCATTTCGGCCATATTGTGAGCCAGAATGGCAAAGGCCATGTTTTGGGCCATATCAAAGATCTGGGTGAGAACCCGGCAGACTTTCATAAAGTTCGGCTCTACCGTACCACGGCAAGGTAATTCGCGTTTACATGTTTCCGTTTTAGGATCGACACTGACTTTGGTTCAGGCAGACGTTTCACGCTGATCCTGCGGACATTGTTGGCTTGCTCTGCCTCAATACCCCTCTTGAAGGGGGCGAGAACGATATTGTCTCGGGGCATCAAGTCTGGAACGTTATGCAGGGGGAACGTCCCGATATTGCTGAGCTGCTCACCCAACCCATTTGGTACTTTGACCGCAAGGGGGAAGTGAGCACGGGACAGGAGGATTACATTCGATGCGCCATCTACTACATCGAGAAGAACAATGGTCGTGTCTATTCCAAGTAAGGCTCCTTTTACGCGACTTTCCTATTGTAGATCTGTGACTTACATCTTCCAGGTTCGACCCCAACTATGTCCGATCCCTGAAGCGCTTCTCGGACAAAGGCGTCATCCCTCCAATGTCAGATGCCCAAGCCGAGGCAATTGAGTTCTTTGACCAGACATGCCTCCGCGAGTCAATCCGCAATGTGCTTGAGATTGGAGACGTCCACTTCATGACAAACAACCATCTCTACCACTCCCGTACGTCGTACAAGGACCACGAGCCGCCGGCTCCGCGCCGTCACCTCTTGCGGCTGTGGCTGTCCACGCCCGAGAGCGAAGGGGGTTGGAAACTGCCCTATCACGACTCTGATTGGAGGCGCAGGGGTGGTGTTCAGGTGGATGACCGCCCGCACAAGGTGGTGCTCCACGCGGATTGAAGTGCAGATAACATGGGGTTTGGTAAGCGAAAGCTTGTTTTGCGGGCGCTATCGGCCCGTACGAAAGATGCCAAAGGGCAGGGAAGGATACGCGGGGAGATTTTGAGGTGGTATTCGATCGTTACATGTCAGTGCAAGGGTAGTTGTCAACGCTTAACAATACATCTGCCGTAAATGGTGCAATGTATCTTCTGCATTAGCTTTCTTTTCACGAATCCTCCTAATATCACTGCGTCTTTCTATTGGTAATTACAGGAACGAGAAAACATGCGACGCAGAATGGCCTCATCTTACTGTTGCCGTGGCGGAATCTCCGTCGTAAATGCGGCAAGATTTCCTGTTACACAAGACAAGTCCGCTCCTACGCCAGCGGAAAGCTTAATGGATGGGGGGAAAGTGATGCAGCCGGGTCACGCGACTAACTTCTTAAAGCGAAGTAGAATCTTGCTGTCCTTTCGGGGAAACGGCTTTGGTGGTGTCATGAATCATGCAGGGATGTTACATACTCCCCGATAAGCAACCCCAGATACGATCGGCCGTAAGAATTGATAGTGACACGCCCTGGTGATCTCACAGCCCAAATGCCGTCTTTGTCCATGCATGGGTACCCCACGCACAGTATGATAAACAGAAGTGGACGTCTGCATACGCCTCAACGGTCAGCGGCTGCATCAACGTTGCCGTTTCTTCCGAAGCTGACCCTGTACACGGCTGCTCCCGCCATCTCACTAGTTTTCTCTCTTGACCATATTGAGAGTGAGAGCACACGAGCACACAGACAGCCACAAGCATAACACTTGGAACTACAGGCGTAGAACACTCAATTCAATTGCAGTCAACCTACTCGGGAAATACAAATCATGACGGGGTAAGGGCTATCTCTGCCTCTCGAAAGGCTATCTAGACTAACCATGACATTGACCAGACCTCAATATCAACCAGTGGCTAAAGGCCATGTCGATGAGATTCCTCTCATGGAGACAAGGAGTCAACATGGCGATGAAGCATACGACTCGGATTTAGAGCTCAACACCAGCGAAGTTCTAGGCACAGAAGTCAAACAAGACAACATATCTAGAAAAACGCTCATTCGCGTCCTCGCGGCCAATGGAGTCATCCAGATCCCAATCTGGGGTAAGTCAAATTATCAGCTTCAACGCGCACTTTTTAACATGTGCCCAGGCTTTGCCATCAGCTACGGAGTTCTAGAGGAATATTACTTCAACAACTGGAATCTGAGCGGCAATAAAGATATAACAGGTGCAATTGGTACCACCGCAAATGGCATCATGTACCTCTCCATGCCCTTCCTTTTCGCCCTCTTCACCAGACGCTGGGCCTACATGCGTCAATATGCCGCCGTCTGCGGTGCGCTAATAGCATCTGTCAGCTTCTTTCTATCAACCTTCAGCACCAATGTCTGGCATCTTGTCCTCACGCAGGGCGTCACCTCGGCGTTTGGCTGCGCACTTATCTACAGCCCTATCACGCTCTCTCTTGGTGAATGGTACACCACTAGCAACCGGTCCATAGCCTACGGGCTTGTGCTCTCCTGCAAGAATATCGTTGGAACGCTGGGTCCCTTTCTCTTGCGTGCCTCGCTTGATAGCTGGGGCTTCCGCGTGACGATGATCGGGTGGTCGGTGTTTGTCGGTGCAGCGAGCCTCCTCAGCATCAGCCTTGTTCCTGTCCCGCCGTCGAGAATGGTGATGCACAAAACACCAGAGAGACACATTCCCTGGCACTTTCTCAAACACCCTGATATGTACTTTTACGGTATTGCTATCTTCTTCCAGGGTGCTGGTTATGGCCTCCCGCAGACGTACTTGGGCACATATGCTCAAGACTTTGGCCTGTTTTCCGAGACGATAGGCACCACAGTTCTGGCATCACAAAACGCCGTGGGAATTCTTGCTTCCGCCTTTTTCGGATGGTTGAGCGATAACAAGCACATTGTTCTTTCAGCACAAGTAGTGTCAGCGATTCCATGTCTTGCCAGTGGATCAGCCGTGTTTCTCTTCTGGGGAAACACTACCCAAGGTGGTCTTTTTCTGCTAGTCATCTTCTCCATCACCTTTGGCTTTTTCTCCAGTGGCTACAGTGCAACCTGGGGAGGTATTTTGAAACAGATGGAGAACGACTCTGCAGGCAGGGGAGAGGCGATAGATGCAGGACTGATCTATGGATTGATCAACGGTATCAGAGGAGTAGGGTATCTTGTTGGAGGCGCAGCGAGTGTTTGGTTGATAAACGCTGGAACCATATCTGATTGCCAGCATTGGGGGTTTGGCAGCAGCTACGGACCTCTTATCTTGTTCACGGGACTTACGTCTCTGGCGGGTGGTTGGGTGGTAGTTTGGAGTTGGTGGCCTGAAACATGGTCACTTGGGCGTCACAGATAGACAATGGTTGTAGAACTGGCCAGTAGATACATGATCTAGACTCCATCGGACATTTTGTACCTACACTGGCAAAGGTAGCCTTTCAAAGGAGCATTTACAAGAGATTGCATGAGTATGTTATACATTTTGATAGAATGCCATGCTACACAAATTTAGTGAGATATGAGGCAGACTTAAAATCCCAAAAAGATGTCTTGCTTATCTATCTACTTCGTCAATGATAGCTGGAAGCCATGCTTAAAGGCCCCGTCCCGTGTATACTGTTCCAAACCAGTGATGTATGCGGTACCATTGACAAATTTGACCAAATGCGGAGCGCTCTTGAGAGATTCCTCATTATGGCGAAATTCTACAACCTTCGGCTCTTTACTCAATCCAGCAATTGTTATGTTCGCAAGTGGAGAGTCAGAGTGATAAGTACCATTAGTCTCTGCCACAAGCACCCCTTTTCGGAAAGTATACTACGGCTGTTAGTACTAAGATATGATCATAGATGCTGGATTTGACTTACAGAGACAATCTTTGTGGCTTCAGGTTCTAAGCTGACTCCGTCATCCAGGTACACGCTTCCCTCTGCGTATTCATTGTCGTCAAGAGTCACAAGCAGCGAGAATGGATTTCGTCTGGTCGCTGCTGTAGTATTGCCTGGCTTCTGGAGCGTAAGTACCGAACCTCCTCTCACGTGAATGTTGATATGCTCCAGTGGTGCATCAAGGGTGATGTTCTCCTGCGGCTTGGCATGAACTTCATCCAGTGTATACCAATCGTACCAACGAGTGCCCTCTCCGATACCAGGGAAAACACCCTGAACGGTGTTGGAGTTGGGAGTAAGCACAGGAGTGACCAAGATGGAAGGCCCCAGTAGGAATTGGGAATATGTAGCCTTAAGACTCTCATCGTTTGGAAACTCCCATGCCAGAGCCCGCATCACAAGATCGCCTCTGGTATTTGCGTAGTAGAATAAAGTGTAGATGTAGTTGAGAAGGCTGTACCGCACAGCTATAGCGCGGCGTGACGCCTCAGCCACGGAGGACCAGACATAGGCTTCCTGGGAAATCGTACCGCCCATGTTGTGATTACGATAGAAGGGCATGAAAGCACCCAGCTCCATCCATCTTGCACAGAGATCGAAGCTAGCGTTGTGTGCATAGCCACATACATCAACTCCAAACATTGGAATACCAGCCATCATATGTGTCAAAGCATGCGAGATGGATAGGAACATACTTCCCCATTTAGATGAGTTATCACCGCCCCAGCGAGTTGCGTATCGGCCAATGCCTGCAAAGTTGCCGCGGGCGATATTGAATGGGCGACGGCCAGGGAACAGATCAAGGAGGCCATGGTATGTGGCGTTGGATATCTGATTGCCGAAGAGGTTGTGCATCTCATACTCAGTAGTGTTGAGTGGATCATTGTGGGTTGCATCGGGGGAGATGGTCATCCTCACGATGGCATGTCCAGGCTGCAGACTGTGACGATTAGCTTTGAAAGGTTATAGTGGTGTGATGAACTTACTTGTTCAAGACATAAGGTGGATACGTCAAGTTCCTGACACCGGGCGTTGGTTCAGTCCGTCCTAGTGCTGTTGTGCTTGGAACTTGAAAGATATGTGTGGCCGCCAAAGCCACTGACTGATTAGCAGCAGCCTCTTTCGCCTCGGCGGCTTCTGAAGCATTTGTTACGCTGAAACCAGCCGGATAACCATAAAACATGTTCAACTTCTCGCCGGGTATAAGGAAGGGTACATGGACTGGATTCATATCAAGATGATCATTTCCGCAAGGACCTACGCAGTAAGAAGCAGGTTCTGTGAGGTCGCTTAGCATTCCATCGAAAGGAACGCTATCATACCAGATCTTGAGCTCCTTGGCCCACCACTCGTGCACCTCTGGAAGCATGAAGTCGCCCCATACAACAAAGCCTGGCCAGTTGTTCCCAGTGTAGAAATCACCAGATACTGGATCTCTGATGAAACCCTGGATCTCAGCACCTCTCTCATAAGGGCCATAGGTATCATTTGGGTTGTTGGGGTTCGGGCGGTATATGTTCGCCCACACAAGCGGGACGTAGTATTGCTCATTCTCATGAAGCCAATCAACCCACTTTGCCATCTCATCGGGTGGAAAGGTGATTGGATTATTGGCAAAGCTTCTATAGCCATCGAACATGTCAAAGTCTGACCAAATGGCTTCAAGGGGAATATTGGCAGCTCTGTAGTTCTCGACAACGGCCTCGATCTTTTCAAGAGTGTCATATCCCAAACGACACTGATGAAGACCAAGAGTCCAGAACATTTGCATGGCAGGTAAGCCCACGCAGCCAGCATGATATTGCCGCATGGTCTCAATGGCAGTTGACCCTCCTTGTTTGTTCTGTCCACTGAGGAAGTACAGATCTATACTGCCCCCGATGGTTCTGTATGTCAAGGTCTTGGGTCTCAAGAGCCATTCTTGACCATGGGCGTTGCGAGCATATACTCCATGGGAGGTGGTATTCCTGCCTTTATGATACCTAGTCTCCTGGTAAAAAGGATGAACGCCATAGATATTCCCATCAATGGGATTTCCATGTTCAATTCCTGCGTCATTGGTCCAGAAGGTTTGGGTAAAGTTCTGTCCAAGATGAAAGTCATGTATGTTCTCGGCTATGAGTGCTGTTAGCTTTGGTCAACCTTGGTGAGAAAGGCTTCCTACCGAGGCCGTAGACGTTGTAGTCTGGAACCATGTTTGTCACGAGCTCAATGAACTGGTCTTCAAACACAAGCACATGCCCGTACGTTGAGAAGAGGATCTCCCTAGTGCAACTACGAGTGATCTTGAACTGAAAGCTCGGAGAGTTGCTGACGCACTGAGTTAGCAGGAGCTATTAATTATTAACCAACGTTCATACCTGAACTCAAACCTTAGGTCGCTGTTGGAGATTGTTGTTTCATCATCTCGACCAGGTTCCATGACGATTGAATCTGGGAGGACATATTGGGTTCTGTTCTGTTCAGACAAATACTTGGGATAAATCTTTACATTGAGCCGTTCTTTTGTCTGGTACTGGACTTCAAGAACGAGGTCACGAATATCATTGCCACTATTTCAAGTCAGCGATAGGTTCTTTGGTGATGATAAGGTACATACAAGGCTTGACAGTTCGGACCAGCAATAGTCAAGTCAGCCGTAACTCCTTTGAGGTCTCGTTTGATATTGGTAGCCTTATAGCCTGGACAATCCTGTGGGCTCGGTGCCTTAGGATCCCGAAATGTTGGTGTAAGACTAGGAGCAGCGCCTATTTCGGGCGAGGGTGTATTAGCCTGTATCACGGAGGTCAAAGATGGTTCGCCTGTATTAATTAGTACCTCTACGTAGATACAACAGAAACAGTATGACCGACCTTGAACAGTGATTATTGAAGCTGTCCACAAAATGAGATACTTGAACGGCAGCATTTTAAGGTCTCATGAGACAACGGCTCGATCAATAATGGTTTACGCAAGACGGGGTCTCATAGAGAGTGTTGCCAAGAGAGTCAGTCACCGCGACAAAGATGAGATGAGCACCTAATGGGAAAGTTCTGCATAGACTGGAGGTCAGACTTGCATCAAAACTACGCAACCGCTGGCTGCTTCTGAAATGCCCAAGACCTACCCTCGAAGACCTAGTTCATCCTACACTCCAGGTGCATCGATGACTGGTCGCTTCTAGTCCGCAAGCTCACCTAACAAAGAGGACAGTAAGATCTGCCGAGCGCGTAATTGCAAACAAGAACCCACCCCATACTGCTCCATACAGAAAGGATGCATAACCCTGGTCATGGAGACAAGAGAATTAAACTTCGCCGCTTGCACCATCGCTCCCCTGTCAGGTGTGAGAATATGAAATGCATAGTGGGGGAGTCAAAGCTGCGATCGGCCGGATAAGTCGGCACAAACACATCTAGCGGCGGCAAGAGAAGAAGCATAAGATAGGCCATGATCTGACATGGGGAACGGAGTTTTGCAAAAGTCCTGCTGCAGGGGTGAGACAAACCGTGCGAATATGCTAAAGCGTTTGGCAGGTTTCAGATCACATAAGCTTTATGCATTTAGCCAGCATAAGAGTGACTGACTGGGGTGCCTTGGTGTCAGGGAAGTGGTGTCGATCTTGAAAGTATTTCTGATCCGAGTAATCGATGTAAGTACCCACGCGGCGTATTGCTTACAACCCTTATCACTAATACTTTGCAAATCTATTATCAAACATCAAGATTTGAACATGTTGCGTTGCAAGAGGAGTTGAGCTGCATTTCATTAACTGCCGTCCTAGCCGATGTGACAATGACAAAGGAAGCTGGTACGCGACCCTCGCATGGGAACCTTTGTGTCCAAAGAAGCGGAATTGAGAAGTGATGAAGGTTGATCAGTGGAGTAGACGAGCATATATGCTCAGATATGCATCGACATACCTAATCTGTAATAAAAACACCGTCGGGGACCAAGACACGTCATCTCGGCATGTATCATAGTTGCATTGCATCGAACGGCTGAAGCTTATCAGAAACCAAGACTTTGAGGAAACCTCATGTGAGATACTTTCCAAACAAGGAAACACCTCGCGTGTCACGGGATACTGGGTAATGATGCGTGAGGATTCAATCTCCACGCTTTCCGACGTACTGTGGCCAGTGGACGCCAGATGCCTGATAAGGATTGTTATTCGAAAAGGTCAGTAAAGCCTATCAAGCAGTGACTTTCTTATTGATGGTATTTATTATGACCTTGTTTAATATGTGTTATACCAAATATTCCTCCTAGTGAAACCTCGTCAAGTTCAATCCATTCTCTACTCCCCATCACTATCAAACAATCATGGCTGCCCTTGACCCGCGTCTATTCTACGAGCAAGCCCTCGTCGGCAATGGCATTACCCACGCCTTTGGCGTGCCAGACTCTTGTCTCAAGGGCTTCCTAGCCTACATGTATGCCACCAAGAAATCCCCAGAACACATCGTCACAGCCAGCGAGGGCGCAGCCGTCGGCTTGGCCGCTGGCTACTATCTGGCCACCAAGAACCTCGCAGTTGCGTACATGCAGAACTCGGGTCTTGCAAATTCTCTCAACCCTCTTCAGTCACTGGCTGCCAAGGAGGTGTTTGGCATTCCTCTGCTGCTCGTGGTCGGCTGGCGGGGAAGACCGGGAGAGCATGATGAGCCGGAGCATCTTTTGGCTGGGCCTCGTACTCTGGATACTCTAGACTCGCAGGGCTTTCCTTATGAGATTCTGCCAGATACGCTGGAGGAAACCACGAGTGCTATCGCGCGGCTCATCAAGGCTGCCAAGGAGGGCAATACGCCTGTTGCTCTTGTGGTTCCGAATCATAGATTTGGCGCCTACACCCCTGAGCATAGTCAGAGCAATGGGAGCTGGCACCCAGCTTTCACCAACATTGCCAAGCACACTGCCAGAGTGGAAGACTGGCGCTCTTCTGAAGGGACACTGAATCTATCACGAGAACATGCTATCCGCGTTGTTCTCAAACGCCTTTACCCGGCAGATGTCACTGTCTCATCCGTCGGTGGAAACTCTCGTGAGATCTACATGGTCCGCAAAGAACAGAAGGAAGACCTCTCTCGTGCGTTCTTATCCATCGGCGCCATGGGCCACACATATCCACTAGCCTTTGGCGTCCAAATCGGACACTCCAAAGGCCGCGTCGTCTGCGTCGAAGGAGACGGCTCATTCATGATGCACGTTGGCAACGTCGCTGTTCTTGCCGCCCAAGCTTCAGACAAGCTCATCCATGTTGTGATTCACAACGGCATTCACTGCTCTACAGGCAACCAGCCAATTCCTATCAACACTGCCAACTTGCTCTCCCTGGCTGGAAGCTTGCCCTACAAGCAAAAGTTCTTTGTGGATAGTGCTGAGGGTCTTATTCAGGCGTTTGAGTGGGCTGAGAAGAGCACGTTGATTGTGGTTGTTGTTAATCAAGATGTTTCGAAGGATTTGCCTCGTCCTTCGGAGCATCCTTATGAACTAAGGGACATGTTTGTGTCTCATTTTACCTAGAGATTAAGTAGCTAGATGCCAACAGACTATAGGTGGTTACTTCCGAGCCTGAGAAAGACTGCAATAAGCTCATCCTAAATGTTTATCTTAACGTAATCGTGTGACTTGGGCGGAATAGGATTGTAGTTCTCATAATAACGTATGCCAGATAGGGTCGCAATTTAGTTCATCACACACAACATTGTTTCCTAAATAATACTGTGTAGTGGCACAGGGGCGAAAGGATCATTCTTTGAAGTTTAAGTGTTCAGCAGAATCAGATAGGTTATCATGGAAGTCGATTGTATATGCCGCGTTTAGGCTAACTCACATTGTCACATTTGATCAGGCATGCAGAGACAAAATCACGCAATATTATAAAGCATATGTTGGTACGACCAGGCATCACAGTGTGGATTACTATCATATGTACGTTACAGGATTTGACCAGGGCCTTTGTTACTTCTTCATAGCGGCCGATTCGCTGAAGTTGAGCCCGGCATTCAGCCACTAGAATTCCCCGATTGCCACGAAAAGATCTATAAAGTGTTCGTTCATCTCAGGATCCTATGTCTTTGCCTGCAATCTTGTAAAAAACACTTTCAATTTTCTTCTTATCACTCCACATCACAACAGCCGCTTCCATACATCATGGGTGATAATAAGAATTCGAGAGTGCCCGTTATTTTCGGTGCCATGACCTTCGGCAGAGAGGGTAAGTATGTTCCTCCCAACAACGACGAGCTTAGTTGACAATTCTAGGTGTTGAACAAGCGCGCATCCATGATCTCAAGGAAGCAGGTGAAATGCTAGATCTCTTCCAAGAACACGGTGGCACTATAGTCGACACCGCCCGCGTTTACGCTCAGGGTTCTTCGGAAGAGTATCTGGGACAGCTGGACTGCAAGGGTCGTGGTCTCAGAGTCGACACGAAGCTCTACCCCAACATTCACGATGGCACTGGGAAGATCACTCACTCTGCCTCAGACCTGCGAAAGCATCTTGAAGAGTCTCTCAAGGCACTCAAGACGGACAACATTGACCTTTGGTATCTACATGGCCCAGATCGTGATACACCCTTTGAGGAAACTCTCCGGGCTTGTAATGAGCTACACAAAGAGGGAAAGTTTAATAGACTCGGTGTTAGCAACTACATGGCATGGGAAGTGGCGTATATGAGCGAACTATGCATTCGCGAGGGATGGATTCGTCCCACAGTCTACCAGGGCGTGTACAACGCTATTCATCGAACTGTCGAAATGGAGCTTTTCCCATGCCTCAAGCACTACGGTATCACCTTTTGTGCATTCAGCCCACTCGCCGGCAGTCAGCTCACGGGGCGATACAAGCGTGACACCCAGGACAATGCCATCGAGTCCATGTCGCGCTTCGACCCAAACACCTTCCAAGGCCGCAAGTACCGACGACGATTCTGGAATGACGCCGTGTTCGATGCGTTGGATGTGATCAGAGAAGCTGCGGGAAAACATAACCTCACTGAGATGGACTGCGCTTTCCGGTGGATCGCGCACCATTCCAAACTGGATGTTGCGCTTGGTGACGCTGTGATCATTGGTGCGAGTAGCAAGAAGCAGTTGGAGGAGAATCTGAGGTTTTTGGAGAAGGAGCCTTTACCTGATGATGTGGTTGAAGCTCTTGATAAGGCTTGGTTGATTACGAAGGGTAAGGTGAACAATTACTGGCATTGAATAGGGCTATTCCTGGGATAGACAGTTGAGCATATAAATGAAACTGTTGGACTTCAATGCCTCTTTAGAAAAGACATGTTATATTTGATGATACCCCCAGGTGTTGTCCTGGTCAACGCGGCTCGTTGAAGCAACAGTCTATAAAAAATACCTTTGTAGGAGTGAAGCATTTCACGATGGTAGATTCGCAGATTACTTCTACTACAGTTACCGAATAATAGTAAATTTATTTCTGCGTCACTCAATATCGCAGTACCATTTGGGTCTCACGTCGACGGCTTGAGAAAGGCGATGCATTCTGATCGCATTAATTCTCAACACTCGGTTAAGTCGGCATCTCTACCCCGTTCAATACGGAAATGATTGACAACATCAAAGACATGCGAACCAACAATTCTCGGGCTGTTGGTTATCAGGGAACAAAACATGTTGGTCCTTGCTTGTTTGCCAAAGGTCCTGCAGACAAATGCTGCGGGGTAATCACCTTTTCAAACCAGCACAGTATACAACGTCCTGTGGGACTGTTACTCACGGGTGGGCTGATATTGAGCCTAGTCATTCTGTTATATCCCTCTGTAATTCCGCCCTTCAAGAGGTTAGTGACCATCTTCAATACCTACAAGTCCTACTGAGATCACACAAAACTTCAAAATGACAGACTGGAAAGATGCAGAGTACACGCTCTACTCATCCCCATTCTCCCTCTACTCCATGATGGCTCGTCACACGATCCAGCTTGGCCCCACGACATACAATGCGATGCCGCCCAAGAGTATCACACTGAGCTTCGTCAACCACAAAGCTCACGAAAATTTGAACGAGGAGTACCTGAAGATCAACCCAAAAGGACAGGTTCCATCTATGACTGGTAATCTTCTTGATCATACCCTTACGGATAGCTACTCCATTTCGCTTCATCTGGCTGAGAAGCATTACCCAGCCATGCTTGGTGGTCCGCACGAGGACGTCGTCAGGGATCTTTTCGAAAGGCTTCATGCTGTGTATGGTCTGTCGATTAGCAACAATAACCCAACACCCGAAATGATCAAGCATAATCCTTCGCCAGTGGAAAAGATCCTCGAAAGGGATGATATCAGCGCTGAGTATCGCAAGGCTCTTGAGGCCAAGCTTGCGTTGTAAGTTATCATTCACCAGCACATCGCAAACAATAACTCAATGATCCGTTAGTCATAACAAATACAACGGCGTGGCCTTCCATCCCGATGTGGTAGCTAAAAACCGGGCAGATGTCCAGAGAATCTTTGAGGAAGTTGTGGAGCATCGCAGGAAGAGTGGTACTATCGATCAGGACGAAGAATGGACTTTTGGTGCGGAAATCGGGCCGACCATTCTCGACAGCCATATACTTCCTTTTGCTCTGCGCTGCATGGAAGTTGGAAACGGTTTAGTTCCCCCAGAGCTACAGCGATGGGCAACGGCAAAGGAAAAGAGTCCGCTGTGGTACAAGGTGATGCGTGGTAGGCCGACAACATACCATCCTTCCATGGGTCCTGTTGCAGAGATGCAGGACATGATGACTCTATAGATAGTGTAACTGGGGAGCCTCTAAGGATAGAAGGCAGTTTTGTACAGTTTTATATAATGATGTACTAGGGGTAGTCTGTGCCTATGGCGGGCTTGTAAAGGTTTCTATAATTTACTGTATCCTACATGTAAACAAGTTTTAAAGTTTTATAGGCTTTTCGTAGTTTATTTAATTTTATATAATCATATCCTAAGATTTTTTATAAAGTCTGCTGATTACAGTATATCAAATATAAGATATCTTGTTGGCTCATTGTCGTAACTTTTGTAAGGGACTGTATGCTTGCTCTTTTGGACTGTATAAAGGTCTTACTTCCCGCGACATTCAACACAACGGATTCTAACTTTTCAAGCTTTCGGAATGAGGCGGAGGACATACGTAGCTACTTGCATACTGAATAGATCTATGGAAGTGAATCTGGCCGGGCTAGTCCTTTATTAGATATGGCTGTAAGATGTATCATTCCTTGGGGATTATTTCATAACTGTCCCTATTGGGTGGGCATGTACTGTCTCATCTGGAGGGGGCATAAAAGTTGCGTTTCAAATCCGATTCACTATACTCATCGACGAAGAAAGCTTTTCTGAGGATATCTTATACAATGTCCTAATGTGTGAAAGAAAATCATGTTCGTTATCTGCGTAACCTTAATTTCTCGCCGAGGCATTTGACACGAGTCATTCCATCATTGACTTTTCAATGGACATTCTCTAGTTCGCTGTAGCCGGCTGGATAAGAGTAGATCCTGTTGTAATGATTCAGTGTTTCTATCACGCATCATTTATCAAATCACTTACCTCCATCGGGGTATACAATCTGGCCATTATAGAACAGACCACCGTTTCCAGCCAGGAACAAGATCGTGGCAGCCATATCTGTGTCGTTGCCAGGTCGTCCAGCTGCGTTAGCCACCTTTCTAGTGATGTTGCTCTTGTTGCCTTCATCGGATTCACCAGTCGTCATCTCACTAGGGAACAATCCCGGCGCAATGACGTTGACGCGGACCTTTACATCTTTGCAGAGGGTGGCGAGTATGCGGCTGAGGTGTGTGAGGGCTGCCTTGGATGTTGCGTAGATGGGCTGACCCATGCTGGAGCCCTTCATTGCTCCCGAGATGGATGAGACGTTGACGATCTGGGATGTGTAGCCTGGTGTCACTTCACGACCCTTGGCCAGCAGTGGCAGGAATGCCATGGACATGTAATAAGGGCCAGTCAAATTTGTCTGTAAAGTTTCTGTCCACTGCTCGGGCTTGGTCCTCATGAAGTGATCAGAGATGGCCTTTGGGTCAGTCAAATCGGGCTCTCCAACTGTGGCTACATCACAAACTCAATCAGCATGTATCCGCGTCGATCTTGTAGTTCAAACTTACAGAACTTTGTGTCGTCGTCCCTGGCGATACCGGCATTGTTCACAAGTAGATGAATGCCATTGGGCTCCTTCTGGCTTATCTCCTCAGCCAAACGGATGGCCTCGTCCTTCTGGCTTACGTCTCCAGGAAGAATGTGGATACTTCCAGGGCCTGTGCTGTACATCTTCTGAGTCTTCTCAAGAACCTCCTTGCGACGGCCAGTGATGTACACTTTGGCGCCGTTGGCTTGAAGAGCTTGGGTGATCATCAGACCGATGCCTGTTGCGCCACCTGTAACAACGGCTGTGATGTGCGACACGCCGAATAATGCGCTTGCCGAGAGGTCATGGTTCTGTGCCTTATCTGGCGAGGTGTTAATGTTTGTGGAAGCAAGGATACGTGATTGAGCTTGACTTACGGGTTGCCATTGTGGTTGTAGTGAATCGTCGGGTTTGAGATGTGTTCTTTAGGATTATTGACAAGGTCGAAGGACGGATACCTGCTGCTGGGAAATTCTTGCAAAGTGAAAGGGCAAACATGAAGAATTAATGCCAGGATATAAATTCAATGGTGGACGTTTAAATTCGTGATGACGGCAGTAAACGCAGTTAATGATGGGGACAACTCCGGTGAAGACGTCATTGATATTGCTTGATGCGGGTCCAGGAATTCAGAGTTCAACGAGTGGGTCAAGTTCGAATGACTTCGAAATGATGAAACTGACCTCGGAGTGTCTCAGATTACTAATACTTTCCAAGTGTATAATGACGGATATAGTATCGACATCGTGAAGATGCCAAGTTGCACCTTGTTGTAGGTTGTGAAATTGAACATCTAATCCACTCAAGAAGCCAGCACTTCAACAAGCTCAACACATGGTACTAGGGTATTATTAACTCAGTAATATTTATTTATTACGGACTACCTAGGCGTCCTAATATCTTCTTTTTGTCGCTCCGCTCAAACCGTGAAGTTTCGGTGAGCCAGCTCGTAAACAAAGCCAGCAGTGACCTTTGCATGCTGCATAACATGATCAAAGTCAACATGCTCAATCGTATCGTTAGGTGTGTGGATGTATGGGTTGTGGTTTCCGAACGGAGTCTCGAACAGGAAAGAAGACGGAAATCCGTTACGGGTGGCTGAAGAGTGATCAGAGCAGGCATAGCCACATGTGGACTCCTCGTATGGGATGTCGGCGTATTCCTCGATGAGAAGCTTAAGGAAGTCGTTTTGCGTGGGGCTTGTGTTGTCGGTGACGAGACCGAAGCGCTCAATGCCATCGCGGCCCTTGTAGCCAACCATGTCTTGGTTGAGCATACCCTCGACCTGGATTCCAAGTCGGGCGTAGCTGTTGAAGATATCTTGAGATCCGAGAAGACCTGTCTCCTCAGCAGAGTACCAGTGGAACTCGACAGTGTTGAGGTGATCGCCCTTGGCAATACGAGGATCCTCAAGGAAAGCTCCGAGGAGGTTGAGAAGCATCAGAGATCCAGAGCCGTTATCATCAGCTCCTGGGGCTCGACCAGCCCCTCGGTCGTTGGAGATGACCGAGTCAAGATGAGACCCAGTAATAATAGTCTTGAGGCGGACCTTTCCGGGAATGGACACAATGATAGAGGGCTGCGACCAAGCCTGGTGCTGGATGAGACGGACTGAGGCTAGAGGGTGCTTGCTCTTCTTAATAACCTTCTGAACCTCCTTGTGCAGCCATTGGGCCGCTTCCACGCCATATGCAGAGTTGAAGTAACGGTTGTGGAACGAAGAGAACTTCTTGAGCCCCTTCTCAATGGTCTTTTTGTTGACGTTCTTGATGATGGTGTCGACATTGGATTGGAAGACGAGCTTGTCGGGGAATTTGCTTGTTGTGGAGGCCAGGCGGGCGGATGGTGCTGGGCCGTGATCCTTCCATTCAGTGATGTCGAAGAAGTGAACGTGGTCCTATGACTTGGTTAGTATTTATCACCTACAATATCATTATGTCTCAGGCTCACATACGTCGATCATCTGGAATTTCTCATCCTCGGTAACCTCGACGGTTTCTCCAGGGCCAAGCTCCAGCGTGTACATCTTCTCGGCGCGCTTCTCGGCAACTGGCCCGTTGGCAGCAGCTGTGGCGGCGAGTGCCGCCATGATAGGAAGTGAGTAACGCATGGTGAAGATTATAAGATATTATTCAAGGATGACCAAGTGAAGACAGGATGAACGTCGAGGGTCCCCCAAGCGCATGGACATAATCGTCTTTATATAGGCGTAGCCTTACATGCAGATTACCCCGATGTATCCGGCTGCTCAGCTTCCAGATGTAACCGAACCTCGCCAATTCCCAGGTGGTTGGCCAGACCGCTGTTCCTGATCGTCTGGAAAGGCCTTTTGAGAGAAGATTCGTCAGTTGTATCGAACGCCAAGCTCTTGGGTAACAGTGGCTACTCCACTTTGGGAAGCTCCAGAGGCTTTTTGAGTGTCTGCCAAGACAGGGGATAGGTGCATCTTTGATAATTAGTGGAAAATCACATTGAGGATGAGATAAACATGCAGGATAAGGTTAAGGACAATGCAAGGGACACTGGGCACTCGAGAGCTTTCCCCGCGTTTCGAAATATTATTAACCAGAGCCATTAATCTTCAGAAGCCTGTGAATCAGCTCTACAGCCCAATTGAGAACATTTCCTTGTCTCAATTCATGTATTAAAGATGAAACGGTGTAATTGACCTTAGTCAAAATTTAAGCTTAATTAGTAGCGGGATTGACTGTTCCAATTTCTTACATCGTCACGCTTACCAAAAGTTCTGTAAGAGGGGTAAGCAGGTTGGGCTTTTAAAGTTTTATTCCTGTCTAGGCAGGAGCCCAGAAAATACTACGCTCCGCGCACAGGGATCACCGTATTTTGCTCCTCATTTGGAAGGTGAGTGGAAGGCTGTGAGCTTTACCTAGTATCGAGGAGGGATATGAACGAGCAACAAATGTATAAATAGCCTCAATCGGCCAATGGACTCAATGAATCAAGACCAGTTCATGGTAGAAGACGACACTCTGTCCTTGTATATACAGCTACAGGTCCATTGAATCACGCGCATACTGAGACTCATAGTAGATAGGCCAAGGTCGACCAAGACCAGTCACATGAACATGATGAGAAGAATATAATGTAGGTATGATAAGTTGAGGTTTGACTTGAAGGTGATTATATTTAGTCTTCTCAAAAACAAATGTGATGTGCGTTCATGGCTATTTAAGTAGCATATCCTTTTAGCTACATCGACTACGAGTCGAGGTCCTGTCCACGGGGAAACAATTTATCAGATCTACCACATCTCATACCATCTAGTAACTCCTTCGAGATATGCCCCTTCATTCATTTGGCTCAAGTGAAATCATGCACGTTTTGAAGCGATATTTCCTTCGGCAAGCCTGTTCCGAAGTTCCTGTTTAAGTGTTCATTTAAATTTTAGTGAAGCCTAACAGTTCGAAAATGCCGCTATCCTACAGATTTTACATTCTATTCCACAACTGTTACATGTTTACCAGGTTCAATCGGTTGGATTTAAACCGATGCGATCCTCTCTATAAAGCGCACAGGATGAAACATTACTGCATGTTTCAACTTAGATGCAGGTGCAAACGACATACTTTTCTACATATGTGAATATTGCTTCGTGTTGAGACGGCATTTAGTATTAAACGAAGATCTTGAGATCTCGCATGTGCGTCAGTTGAACATGGTTCATCTTTTCAACTTGCGATGCTATCAGCACGTCACACCACGAGATGTCTGAACACAGACGTCAAGAGTGCTGACTTGTATCTTCCACGAGCCGCAAGGAGACGGGTCGAACTTCGATAGTACGCTCCTACAATTGTCTAAGATTTATCTGTCTTATTGACGAAAGGATTGAGTACAGAGGCTATTAGTTGAATTGGAAAATATAAAGCGCGTCTTCAAATACGATTCGTAGCTATCTGTAGGGTAGGGCTAGCCACCCATTGGAATGTTGATTGGAGTTTATGAAAACATTGTATGAGCTCTTATGATTGCGGATAGCGATCTCTCCCCTGGGTTGCCCAGGCAAATTACGTCAAAATCCAGCCACCTGCCAGAATGTCTTGCCTCGTGTATTTCGGAAACGGTAAACCCCAGGGGATATCTTGATAAAATCTGGTTTTTGCCCTCATCGACCTTCCTGCATCTCGCCAGTCTCCACTAATTCACAACGCGTCAGATACGCGAGATCCTGTTCTTCCAATTGTTGACGTCACACTGTGGCTGTGTTTATGCAGCTACAGACGTTTCTACTTTATGCATTTATTTTGTGCATGGATGTGAACTTGGTGCTAAGATCGACACTTGATCTGCCATTTGGGGTAACCCGGCCGCTCGTTTATGCACTAATGCCTCAGGCCGCATCCAGTCACTGAGACGCTCTAGGGTACTTTCGTCGACCACGACTTTTCTTGCTTGGCATGTCATCCGTATCAAGCACAATCGACCGTGATCAGCAATGAGCAAGACAAAGGACCGAATCCATCATTACTCCATCCCCTGCCCTTATCTGTTTCACTCGGAGCCACAACCCCAAATTCGTAGCTCAATACATCACTCGTCGTGTGAGACAGACAATAAAAGACGGTTGCATTTCTTCCCCACGCTTACCAAGATATTGAGGGGGTACTGTTGGCTGGAGCATGGCCGGCACGGATCATCATCCCTTTAATAATTCTACTCCATCAGGAATGATTGAGATCAGTTGTGTTACCCAACAGGACACCCTTGAGAGATAAATCCTCCGTGATCCTCGTGTGTTTTCTCTACATTTAAGGGTCACATACTTGGCACCACACGCCAAATGACCTGCACATGTGTTTCAATCGCGTCGAGATAATTTTCGATATTCCCGAAACAAAAGCTTTTTGCATCCTTCATCCAGATCCTTTGTCCGGTCACATGCGAGGCCACCGATGCTGAGAAAGTGAATCATCAGAAAACCATCCACCCAAGTGAGAAGCACACATCGCTTTCTCCGTGTTTTGTTGACTGCGCTTTCACGAATTGTCATGATCTCGATATAAATTATACGTAATATTACCACAACATTGACTGATCAATTGAGCCGCAATCGAGCTAGTTTACTTCTGGCTAGTGAGTTAAAGCTGAAAGCTATCTCTCCGATGAGCTTTGACTATCGTGATTTATTCCGAGACTGCAAATACCGACGGCTTGGCTCGAGGCTTGTGATATTGTGCAGGTTGTCGTGGCAAAAATTACAATATTTTACTGCTTGGGTTTCATGACGATCACACGGAGAATTGAACTCCCCGAATACCACAAAGATGGAGGTTGTGTTTTAACCTTTAACCTTGGAAATAAGGTATTTGGGTCTGGCACTCTTAAACGGGCACATGCCCTTAGCGCTGAGGTGATCAAAGATGTATCAGCATCGGCGTATCGACGCTGTTTGCAAACTCCGGTCACCGCAATTGATGGCATGACCATACCAGTTGCCCGAGATAGCCGACTAACGGAGCCGTAACAAAGAAAAAAGTTTTCACTTATTCACCTGGGCCAATCCCATCCCCTACTTCAAGTCAATTCAATTGTTCCTTCACTCACATGAACGCCCCAAACTCAACCCCAACGCCCGCTTTTCTTGCCCCGTTCCAAAGCTCGGACGCAAATTCCTGATCTAAGCAACAGGCAGTGAAATAAACATGCAAACGATTGGACGGTTCTGTTGTGGTGGAGAATCGACGGATGAGCCAAGACTTGACGGTTATTGTCGCCAGGATTCCTTGGCTGGAGATGTGGGGTAAGCGGGGGATGGGGAGAGGAGAAAAAAAGCTTGGTTTTGGGACGATGGATTCTTGAATTTCGTTGCCTAAAACCACTTTTTTCTCCGCATGGAGATCTGGTCTAATTCGGGGGATGAGTTGAATCTCATCTCATCTCATCTGTTGATTATAGATATGCCTCATAGCAATTGGGCGAGTTGCGTAGCAGAGCAGAGCAGAGCAAACTGAACACCTGTAGGATTCAGCAGCAATTGAAGGAGCTGTTTGATGTCTTGAAAAAAGGCAATGATCGTCATTCAATTAATCTTACAATCAGCAAAATGCTGCAGTGGCCCACCCCACACCACCAATCATCCCGCACTTCACTTCTCCGCGTCGGGTTCCCATGGGGTAGCACCGCAACACTACGTAGTGCGGCCTTGGCGTGAGGGTGATATCATGCCGGCCAAGCCTGTTAACTTGCTGCCTAGGCTTGGCAGAGATGGAGGGCTCGGCTTGCCCAGTTCAACGCCAGAGGGTTGCCAAAACTGCCGGCTTTAAATTTAAGCTTATATATATCCACAACCTGTTTTTCTTCTGAAGATCTTTGTTGTACCAGCAGTCTGTTCTCTCCTCTTTCTACCTTACTATTAACCGATCGCTTCATTCGGTACATTCACCATGGAGGACAAAGAGATCTCCCCCGGCTACGATGACAAGACCGCTAGCTTCCCTCCCGAGAAGGGCGGCGTCGAGGCTCTAGAGCACGCTGGCAAAGACCGCCGCGGCTCAACTGCACTGAACCTCGTCAAGAACCCTCTCCAGGTATGCTTTTGTCCCTCTCTGCATCAATAACTCCGCTAACGCCATTGCGCAGAACAAATCCCCAGACCAGGTCGTCGCCGACGCACGCCTTTTCGCCGAGAGCAATGGCATGTCCGAACATGTCGATCTCTTCGGCAGAGCAGCTCTTGTCGCCCGCGACATGGACAACTTCGAGTCTGTTGATCTTCTCGACGACGAACGCGCCGCCCTTGTCTACGAGCGGGACCACAAGTGGCACGGCTCCAAGATGCTGTGGTACTCAATTGGTCTCTGTGCCGTCGGCGCTGCTACCCAGGGCTGGGATCAGACAGGTGCCAATGGTGCTAACCTGTCGTTCCCCAAGGAGTTCGGCATTGACAAGACAGCGCGTGATGATTGGATTGTTGGTATCATCAACTCCATCATTTTCCTCACTGCTGGTTTGATGTAAGCTAGCCTTGTCCTGCCTCTAATTCTTTGAGTTCATTGACTAACACCTTTTCTTTAGCGGTGCCTTTATTGTCGACCCTCTCAACCACTACTTCGGCCGACGCGGAGAGATTTTCATCACAGCCTGTTGCTTGGTTGCTACGCCTATTGCCTCTGGTTTCGCCAGGAACTGGCAGGAGCTTTTCGCCATCCGTTTTGTCATGGGAATTGGTATCGGAGCCAAGAACGCTACCGTGCCTATTTATTCTGCTGAAATGGCTCCTGCTCGCATTCGAGGTGCTCTCGTCATGTTCTGGCAGCTATGGGTTGTCATTGGTAGGCCGACTTTTGTTCCCCATTCAATAACAAATTATGCTAACCAGCACAAGGTATCTTCCTCGGTTTCTGCGCCAACGTCATCGTCAAGGATGTCGGTGACATCGCCTGGAGACTCGAACTCGGTTCTGCCTTTATCCCCGCCTTCTTCCTCGCCGCCGGCATCTACTTCTGTCCCGAGTCTCCTCGATGGCTAATGAAGCATGGCCGACTCGCCGAGGGATTCGTCTCAATGTCCAAGCTCCGAGCTCATCCCATCATCGGTGCTCGTGACTTCTACTACTCCTACGTGATCTACCAGGTAGAGCTCCAAGAGAATGCCGGCGCTGGCTACTTCCGCCGTCTGTGGGACTGCTTCTCTGTTCCCAGAATCAGAAGAGCCAACTACGGTGCCAGCACTGTCATGTTGGCCCAGCAGATGTGCGGTATCAACATCATCTCTTTCTACAGTTCTAGTATCTTCCGTAATGCTGGATACTCCCAAGACGAAGCCCTGTATGCCTCTTTGGGCTACGGTGCCATTCAGGTCGTCTTTACCATCCCTACTCTCTTCTTGATTGACACCAAGGGACGACGATTTCTGACACTAGCTACTTTCCCATTCATGTGTATCTTCCTACTGGCTGGTGGCCTGTCCCTTCTCAACAACAGCGACAACCGTGCTGCAAACATCGGACCGGTCGTGCTATTCGTCTACCTTTTCACAATCGCGTACTGCCTCGGCGAAGGACCGGTGGCCTTCCAGTACTCTGCTGAGGTCTTCCCTACCATCCAGAGAGAGCAGGGTATGGCCTGGGCCGTCTGCATCAACAACACCTTCGCTGGTGTTCTTGGCCTGACCTTCCCCCGAATGAATAGTGTCATGACTCCCACGGGAGCTTTTGGCTTCTACGCCGGACTCAACCTTATCGCTTGGGGCATGATTTTCTGCTTCGTCCGTGAGACCAAGCAGATGACCCTTGAGGAATTAGATCGTAAGTTACTCACGCCCAAAACATGTCATTGATCTCAGTTACTAACAAATATCACAGAGGTCTTCTCCGTTCCAACCTCAAAATTCCTTTCTCACGAGACCCAGGTCTGGCTGCCTTACTTGTTCAAGCGCTACGTCCTGCGAAAGAACATCGAGAGACCCGCTCCTATCATTGAGAAGGCTGAGAGGACACACGCTTAAATGATAAGATAATGCCTGGAAGTAATGCCGCTACAGTTGGACACATACAGCTGCATTAGAAGTAAATAATGAATATTTAAGATCAATTGTACTATAAAATATTATCATCGCATATGAAAGTGAAATAGTTACAGCCGTAAGTATAGTACAGCACCCAGTAACCTTCCAGTATGAAACGACATCGAAGCATCATACATAGAGAAATATGAATCAGAAATAGATTCATTGGAATAAATCATGTTCCACTCTATATCTTCCCGTGCGCCTTCGTAGTCATGCGGAACTATGATTGGGCCTGGTAATAAAGGCGTTATGCGTAGAGATCCCTCCAAACCTTAACCTGAATCTGGCCGTAAACTTTCCCGGACTCCGCCGAGATGCTTGACTTACATAGGGCCCTCCACGCTCCCAAAGGATCGGCCTTGAATAATCGGCGGCCTGAAGACCTCACACTTGTCAACAACATGATGTTGAGATCCTTGCTCTCAATAGCCGCGCTGGCCGGCTCTGTCATGAGCAACGACCAGGTCCTTGGCTTCAACAGCAAAATCGAAAGGGAGAATCGGTCTCTAGACGAAATTTATGAGGCAGCATTGAAGGAGGGCGACACCGTCACTCTCTGGCACGGCGGAGATGCCACAAATCAACAAGATCGGCTGAAGCAAGCTTTCGAAAAACGCTTCCCTGATATCACGCTCAATCTCACAATCGATCCATCTAAGTACCACAACGTTAGACTGGATGAACAATTAGCTGCTGGTGGTAAATCTGTCTATGTGGATAGCATCATCCTGCAGACCTTGCATGATTATTCTCGGTGGGCCCAGGAGGGCGCATTGCTCAACTATGCGCCCAAAGGATTCGACGAGATTGATCACGCTTTCAAGGACAGTGATGCGTATTGGTATGGTGTGTATGTTCTGTTCTGGTCGAATGCGTGGAATACAGAGAAGCTTCCTGGGATCAAAGAGCCTGTGGAATACGACGACTGGCTTCGCCCAGAGTTTAAGAATAAGCTTGTTCTGACATATCCCAATGACGACGATGCCGTTCTGTTTGCTTTCTATCTCATGTAAGTCAATTCTAACATCCAATTACACAAACTCTGATGACTCGACAGTCTACAAGAGAATGGGTCCTCTTGGTTCGATGCCCTGCTAGAGCAGAACCCCCGATGGGTCCGTGGTATAGCGAATACAGAAGCAATCGCCCGGAACCAAAACTTTACCGAAGGTGCCTACTTTGCTGCAGCCGGAGGATTCGGCTTTTCCAAGCCAATGAAGTTCTCAAAGCCAAAGAAAGGAAAATACGTATCATGGGCACAATACGCTGGCATTCTCAAGGATGCCCCTCATCCAGAGGGAGCGAAACTGCTGCACAACTTCATCCTCAGTCCTGAGTACCAATCTAATTCAGGGACATGGTCTGTTCGTCGAGATATTTCCGCACCAGAAGGATTTCCTGACCTTTGGAATGAGACTGCTACCAACCCGGCTGAGTTCGCGCGGTTTATGGAAGATCGGGCTTTGGTTGAGAGGCTGCGGTTCTGGTTTGAGGCTCGTATTGGGTTGCCGGAGGGTCTTGATCCTGTCAACGACCCCATCGACACGGTGTAGAAGTTAGCCATTTGATGATGAGAGAAGAAGCAGTCTTCGAAATTGGTGGCCAAAGGAAATTGGTGTCTAAATAGATCTTGCAATGTTTGGGCTACTACATGAACAACAATGAAGAAATGTTACTACTAGGCATTGTTTAGCTAATGTACGCATGATATCTCAATGTGTATGAGCCAAGCCACCCAAGTATCATAAATGTTAACAGACACGTTATCCTGCATGGGAAAGCATAATTGGAGTCACGCCTGAACCAGCGATGGGAAGAAATCTTGATTTCCATTTTCATCCACCAATCTACCACAAAACTCATTGTCTCAGCAGCCCAAGAATACTAACTCGCTTTTCAACAGCAATCCCCATATACCTCTTACTTCCCCGGAGCAGCTCAAGATAGATTCACCTTGACTCGTATCTAGTTGCAAACATAAGAGTAGCACACATAGCCCTGTGTAACAATAGAGTTCCCACCCGTAATACCACACTGCTTCCCGACATCTCCATCATTGCGGTAACAATTTCCAATGACCTTTCCGTTGCCACTATCCTCGTACATCTGATAGTTGCTACCGCTCTTGTAAAAGTTGAGCTTCTTCATGCCGCACAGGTTTCGGACAGCGAAGACATCATCGCCAAGGGATCCCTCAACTCTGCCGGTGCGGTCACTCTGGGTGAGGCATTTGCAGTTCCAGTAGTTAGAGGGACACGCCACGGTTGAGCTCCATGTGGTCTGGCCACTGCCGCTGGAGATAGCGGTATTACTGAGGTTGTCGATGTGGAAGTCTGCCGCTGCGAGGGCAGGGAGAAGAGTGAGGATAACAGTGTCGAAACGCATTTTGTTGACTTAGGGTGAAGAATTTGCTTGAGAGGTTGTTGAGTGTGAGGTGTTGGGATGGCCAATGGCTCTGGAAAACACCAAGGTCGCAAGACCACACGCCTTTATATGCTCATCAATAACCCTCCTCCGCAAGAAAATCGCCCCCAACACTCACTAAATCATGTTGCCAAGGCGGTCAAGTCATCACAGCGTTATCATATAAATACGAGATAGCAATATGCCCAGGCCGGTGCGAAAGCTGGGATCGGCCGCGAAAATTAGCTGTTGCCACGAACGAACTTCCGTTATAGTCGGAAAGCGTAATGACTCAGCCAAACGACCCGCCTTATGTCAGCGGTCCAGAGCCTTCGCTACGCTTTTTCGAAGTTTCGAGTAGTACAAAGAGTCACATTGAGAATGGGGCAAAACCATGTTTTCAATGGGGGCAACAGTCAACTAAACTTTTCTTAACCACAAATACAAAATATATCAGTAGTAGCCGCGGGGGTGTTGCTTTAGTGTAGTAGCGTATGTGGTCTATCTCATAGTGATCAACTTTGGCGGTGAGGGTCCCAGTGTGCTATAATGAACCAAACAGGTGATGTCGCTGCGCAAGAGTTGTTAGCTAATATCTTCACGGACAAGTCTCGTGTCCTTTAAATGCAGGGGCAAGTCTGTAAGGATAAAAGTTTATCAGGGGACGGATAAAATGTCTTCGCTGGGTCGCATATACATACCTAGGAAGGGTTAAAGTGCGGCAACTGAGGCCATTGGTTTTCGATCTTGATAGCCCCATTAGCTTACTTCACTTCCCCTTAATTGTAATGAGACCTCTATATAGCAGCGGTATCTCCTGTTCAGCTCGACGTTGCTCATGGGGTGTGGTTAATAGAACTCCTGGTGCTTGTAGCGAAGTAGCTAGTGAAGTGCGAAGTTTACGCCCCAGCACTGATTGGGTGTTTATCTCGGCTCAGGTGCTTGGTTGGAGCTCACTCTATACTTTCTATTGAGATTGTCAGCGTATACAGGGACCGATAAAAGCTAAACAGAAAGAAAGAAAAAGACCAGTTTTGAACTACAGTGAACGTCCTCTTGAGACCCTCTTTACGCTTTAGGTATACACATGCTATTTCTCGGTCTTTTCATCCACATCCGTGCAGGCTCGAAAGGATGGAAGCAAGATTCCTCGGCTATTAATGATTTGGGAGTAGAACAAAGGTCAACATATGAGGCAGATTCGTACCCTAGGATATCCATCGGAGAGATAGTCCACGGCGAAGGGCATATAAATGTCATTCTTACTAACCTGGAACTTCTACGGGCTGATACATTTCCAAATAACATGAATTGATTGGAACAATTTGCCTTTAGTTGCACATGAATACTCCGACGGTGAACTCGAAGAATGGAAAGATTGCACATACGGTCTGAGGGAACACATGGAAAGTTAGAACAAATAAGTCCAGATTCCCAAGCTACGTGCAACCCCAGATTTACGGCAGCTGCCCATATAGCAGTGCAAATTGGATGTTACCCCACACTTTGAACATGCAGCTGAAATCTCAAAGCAACGATGACTTCCTCGGTATCTCCACTTATCCATTGGACATTGGTTGCTAATGCAAGTCTCGGATTTTCAACAATTACCGCGTCTAACCTCCTTCGATTTGACATCTTCCCTGAATCCTGTAAGCCCAAGTGTGTAAGAACTTGGATGCGCCGAGATGGATCCTCCAAGATGGTGATAGTAAGATATATTGGAGGCTTCAACTGGAATTATGAATGTTGGAAAACATTGCGATGAATTCTGGGAAAAGATGGCAATCATCGTTTTACAGATAGCTAGGTTAGTGCTGGAAATGCCTCTGCGCCATGAAGAGTTGAAGTATGACTGTGGTCGTTGAACAACTAGAAGTTTATCCCTCGACAGTAACATGTGAACTCCATGCAACCCATGGTCTGTTCGACGTCTGCCATGTCCGCTAAACAAGAAACGGAAAGTCGAATACGCCCCCTGTATCAGACGGAAATTGTACGACGTCTTCGTTATTGAATATGGTGTAAGCTCTGAAGTTGATGTACGTAGTCTGATATGCCGCTGAAACTATAAAGGAAGTCCTCAACCTCTTGCTATTAACTTCTGTTCACAGGACAGCAAGCAACCTGAAAACCCATATCACTCTCTGCTCATATCAATACTCTCTGCTCTAGCACCAACCTCATACAATATGCACGCCAACATTCTTATCCATTTCCTTCTGGCCCTTGTAGCCACTGCCAAACCTATTTTCCCGGGCAGGCCCACAGGCATAGCCGTCCGCGAGACTAGCAAGGTCGATGCTCTAGGGCTAATCACTCGCACCGACCTTGAGGATGGAGACTTGTCTAAGTGTCCCAAGGCCATCTTGATCTATGCCCGTGGCAGTACTGAGCCTGGAAATATCGTCTGTAACCTTTGCAGATGACATTCTGGGGTTGAAGAGCTGACCAGGGGAAACAGGGCATAACTGTAGGACCAGTTCTTGTTGCAGCCATGCAACTTGCTATTCCAGACATCTGGATCCAAGATGTTGGTGGTCCATATACGGTTGACCTCCTGGCCAACTTCTTCCCGAGGGGACTGATGCTGCATCGATCAACGAAGCCAAAAGGCTCTTCCAGATGAGCCACGCCAAGTGTCCTAATACCCCGGTTGTCACTGCTGGATACAGGTTAGGTCTACCCAACAACACATCCAATATTACCATACTAAATATTACTTTTGTAGTCAGGGTGCTGTTGTCGTTGGCTATGCCTTATCTAAGCTTGATGGCGCAGTTCAGAAGCAAGTCGTCGGCGCCGCACTCTTTGGCTATACCAAAAATAAGCAGTTGGGAGGCCGTATCCCAAACTTTCCTATCGACAGAACCAGAGTTTTCTGCTTGCCTACTGACATTGTTTGCGATGGAGCCTTGTTTGTTCTTCCTGCCCATTTTCTTTACGGTGTGGATGCCGCCATCCCAGCTCCCCAGTTCCTTCTTGGGCAGATCTAGAAGTTTGGATGAGAGTTCATGGGTGATGCTGATTTCCCCAGCCTGTTTGATCTGTGTGGATATAGTGGAATTGACGATCGTGCGGTGATGCTATGAAGAAGGATATCCCGCCTGATCAGAGGTTAGCTCGCGTATGCTAGTACAAACGGGGAACAAGAGTGCTTTGGGAAGTCACTCGCAACTCGCCGATTTCTAGAGAAGGTGTGATCATGGTGGAAGACAGATTAGCTAGAAATTGACAATGGAAACGGGACTGCTGTTTGTAAGGCTGGGCGGTAGATAGGTGGGGTTATAACAGTCTAGGTATATATGACCAAAGGTAAAAAGAAAAAGCACGACTTCCAAGTTTCACTTTGTTCACCCGTCGATCACGGCCAAATGATCGAGCATTTGGGTAATACGGTCAAGGGGCGTGATTTTAGCTCAATTTATCAAGACAATAGTGCAGGTCCAGTAGTGCCATATGTTGGCAGACAGGTGGCTCCCAAAAGAAAATAGGGATTCACCTAAGCTCCCAGTGGTGATCAACACAATAATCTGATCACTTGACACTCAGATTGAAACTGTGGCTGTCTGTCTATTTCTGTCAAGCCATGGTAGAATCTCGATTTTATTGCTATTAACTAGCTATGCTCCAAAGTGAATAAATGGCGCCCAAATTTCAGGACCCGTAGCAAGCAATTTCACCCTCTGAACAGCCGAATGCAATGCTCTTGCTACCATGTCATTTGATAACCTGCCATCTCCATCCTTGATTAAGATTCTGTAGAATTCTTTGGCCACTTGTACGCAGGCCTGATCAGAAGCAGACCAAAGAGTGCCAATAGTGTGTGCGAAGCCAGCGACTTGAAATATACTAGCTAAATGAATAGCTTCATCGGCAAGGTTGTTGGACGCCTTCACCTCGGCCGTTGAACAAGCCGAAAGGAATGCGAGAAAACTACGGTCTTTTGCTTTGACTTTGGATAGTCTCTCAACAGTGAGCCGGTCGACGAATGTACCACTCTCGTCTTGTGACTGAAGCAACAGGTGGCTCTTTGACGGGAGTCTCGGATCCGACGATCCATGGCATGCAAAATGAACCACCTTTGACTTTGTGATTTCTTCGAGTACCTCACTGGCCGTTGGATGTCTGCGAGCCTCGAACCTATACTTCTCCCTGCAAGCCTCTCTTATGACTGATTCCTCCTCATAGACTCCCGGTAGTGTCCTTGAGCCACCGGGCGTTGTTGGCATTCCCACGAAGAGAAGAGTGTTTGGTCCTTCGACTTCGGTACTCTCGGAGCTTTGGCTTATGGAGAATTTCAAAGTCTTGATAGTTGTCGCGTAGGATGATATTACTTTCATCAATGTACATTCGCTGGCATTAGTAGAATGCATGCCGGCCGCATGGAAGGGAAACGAACCGGCAGCCCCTGTTCCGATCCACCAGACGCGTCGTTGCCCATCCAAGGGCAGGCCGAGCGATTCCAATTTGTCGAGGATGAGCCTTACGCAGTTGTCCCAAAGCCATGATAGAAAGTCAAAGTCGTCTTCTGGTAGCTCATAAATGTCTCTGTCGGTATGCCTCTGGAAGTCCCCACGGGCGGTATGCCCATATCGTCCAAGACGTTTTCGGACAATCTCAGGGGCAGTCTCAATCGACAGCTGTTCTAAAGGGAGACTTGTTACTTGGCCCTGCCAAATGATAATTGCGTAAGAAGCAATATCGGTGCTGTTGACGACGATGATAGGACAGTTGGTCGCAGCGCTCGTAATTTCCTCGATTGAAGCCCCTAGCAGAAATCTCTTGTACTTGGTTTGCTTGCGGATATCCTCGGCACACCTCTCTATTTCGTCGACCAAATGATCTCTCCTTCCTGACGGCCGATCGACTTCAACTACCCGAGACAGCTGATCTCGGAGATTCTCGTAGCGCTCAACTAGTCCATGCGCTTGGGGATCTTCTTTCATGGCGGAGAGATCGCTCCTTTTGTCGACAAGGTAGCTCAGGATCAAGCCACGACCAAACTCCAGCTGCTGCAGAGCTTCTTCTGGTCGCCCGCTCATCAAAAATATAGAACAGACATCTGCAGCAAAGCCAGACACGTTGGTGACTACGTGTTCTTGATCACGGATACTGATGTAGCGGGAGCACACCAGAGGAAGTAGCTTTGAAGCATTTCTAGCCAACACGATCGCTTTATCCCATTCGCTTCCGCTGCGATAGATTCGAAGTGCCTGTCGCGCTGACCGGATACTTACGATAGGAAGACCACACTGATTTTCAGCTGCCCGTATATAGTGCCCCAGTGCTCTATTGGAATGGCCCAGGGTCTCGCAAATCATGCCCGAAGTCATCAAGGCGATGGCTTTGCTCGGATCATCATCCAAAATCCTGGACGCGACGCTTTCAACAATCTGGAGAATCTCCTTGAGCAAGGCAGACGATTGAGAGCCCACCTTACAATACATGTTGTAGCACGCCATGCCAAGATTGTGTCTTTTACCTAGCAGCATCGGATGGTCATCATTGCCACAAGCTTGTCTTAGTTCCACAGCTTCTCGAAAGGCTTTGATCGCGTCCACAATTTCTCCAATCTGGCCACCCATCTGATATGAGCCCCAAAGGGTTAGGCCGAGACCCTCTAAAAGCCCGGGCCGGCCAGGATGGTCGTGGCTCAGAGACTTATGGTCGATACCTTGGCGCTGGAAGCGGACAGATTCCTCAAGAGCATTCTCATCGCCTGTCCGCTGGTAACTGAAAAAGAGCCCGCGCGCTAAGAAGTTAACGCAGCTTGGCCAGTCAGCACTGTTGTCAAATAGGGGACACCCAGCAGCTTGTTTCAAACACTCCACGGCATCGTTGAGGTCATCCAGATCCATGGTCCGGTCATATCGGAAAACCAATTTCTTCCCCAAACTGGATAACCTTGACGCCCGAAATATCTCGTCCACAGTGCAACTCACAGCTTCTCTTGCACACTGGATCGCCTCGTTCAGATGGCCTGGGTTTCCAGTCCTATCGTATAGGTTTTCAAGCCTGTTACCCAAGTTGTTATGCGCCAACGCTTTTTCATCTGATGTGGGTTCGGCAAGTTCAACAGACTCTCGTGAAACTTGAATAGCTTCTTCGAGATCCTTCATATCGGATCGTCTTCGAAATAGTAGACCAAGCAAGGTGCCAAGTGTGGACAGAAGGGCTTGTCGAAGGGGGACATTGTGGATCAAAAAGCTTAAAGCTTCTCTACAAAGCTGAATCCCTTTCTCAAGATCGTCTGTTCCGAATGTCTTATAACTTCTTTGGCGCAGTGTGCCTGCTAGGGTCAGGATTATGCCCGCCCGGAGGAAGTTGTTGTCTGGTGTTAACTCGAGAGCTTTTGTCGATAATTTGACGGACTCATCTAGGTCGACATCCGCTCTAGTCAGTTGGAACCTATCAAAAAGCATTGAGCTAAGAAAAATTAGAAAGCGAGCATGGAAAGGTCCATGATTTGCTGCCTCTACGGCTTGACGAGTAGCTTCCACTGCCAGTTGAAGATATTTGGGCTCCTGGGTCTGTCTGTATGTGTCATACAGTGAAAGAATATGCGAATTTAAATTCTCAAGCACGTCGTCATGGATAACAAGGATAGCTGCGGAAGTCCCCGCCATAGTAAGTTCCAATATTTAGGAAAGATACAAGACAGAGTAATAAATAATGTTATTAGTATATTTTAGGGTGAATGACTGGTGATACTTTTGAGAATTATCGGTGAATCTTATAAATAAGCCGCAAGGCATTTTCCTTCACCGCATTCTTAAGCGCGAGCCTTATTTTCAGTGTCAGCCATGCTTCAGTCCGCAGCATCAAGAGCCAACCAACAGCCAATGATTTCCCCACTCTCAAATGCAGCAGCAGTTATAACCTGGCAGCCAACCAAGGCTGCATAGTAACACATAATCCAGAAAATAGATACATTACTTATAAATGGGTCAGTATACTGATAGTAAAGTAAATATGACTCACTTAATCCTAATTTTCACTCTAGCTTTTATTTCAGTTCAGGTCTTTAAACTAACCCAAAAACATTGCACAGCTAACATTCTTCACTAGAGCAATACTCCTCTGCTTGTATTGCCTAAAGAAGAAAAACTTTACCTCTAATATTAATATCCAAGTTATGCTTCTCGAGAAGTAATTAGCATATCTCAAATTCGAAGCCTTTTTGATAATTTTGGACAAGTAAAGTAAAACTACATTAAGCCTAAGGGCTGGAAAGTGGGACGCTGTATAGATATCACCTAGAAAGTACGGCTCTTAAAGCCACAAAAATACATCGCCACGCTTAGCCCTTGGTTCTTGTTTCGACGGCAAGGGAAAGCCAGTTTGGATGATGGGCACCGGCTGGCTCATTCGCCCTGACCTTCTTGTCACCGCGGGCCATGCTGTCTATAACTGGGGTCGCCGTTATGGAGCAGCGAGCCAGATCAGATGCTACATTGGTTACAATGGCCGTGCCTCAGTTAAAACTGCCCAGGTCCAAGCGCGATATGGCGTCAGTGTAGTCACCACTGAGGAATGGATTAAGGCTCCCGACAACCGTACCTGTGACGTCGCTTTTATCCAGCTCGACCGGGCCTTCACTGGCAATCTTCGGACCTTCAACTATGTCAACACTCCATTGACGGGCCACAAAACATTGCTGGGGGTTGTTGGCTACCCCGGTGATAAAAGCCTCAGGGATACAGAGACTGGTGACGAAGAGAAAGGTGCTCAGATGTATGAAGAGTATGCCAAGAACGACTACGACATTGAAGCAAGCCCTCGTCATATGATTGAGTACCAAATTTCGACTTTTGGAGGTAGGAGAAAACCAGACCTCAAGTCAAAAACACGTTGACCCGATGCTAATAATCGAGAAGGACAGTCTGGTGCCCCGATCCTGCGAAAGGCAAACGGATAACTTGTCTCTATCGGAACCCACTGCTATGGTGGCGGTGGAACTGACAGCAACTCGGGAAACTCGATTAGCAACGCTTATGGTAACAACTACGAGGCCTTCGTCCGGTTGTTCAGTCTCCCAAACGCTTTTGGAGACATTGGCACTGTCCATGTGGTCGACACGCAGGCTCAACCCCAGCCTCTAAGCAACCAAAGTGTCATCAACAAGACCATGTCTCATAATATAGTACGTACAATCTTATCTTCAGCAGAATCATTAATCTGAGCTTATAGAACGGCGTGAACGGGTATGACAATCTGAATAGAAGTCGGGCCATTAAAGCACAGTCCGCAGAATCTGGCGAGGAGGGCTTTCTAGACACCTTCAAAGCTGTTGCCAATGTTGGCTCTAAGATCATTCCCACTGCATCTCCCCTTCTGGATCCTGTGGGCGGAATTCTTGGCCCTGCAGTTGGTGGTCTACTGGGTTCGCTTGCAGAGAGTGGATTTTCCGATAACCCAGATATCCGAACAGACGGTACTGCAGAGCGTGCCATACTAGCCGAAGCTGCTCTTCAGGCTGTCCTTGCATCGGAACATACCGAAGGGCTTACCGAGGTCGTTGGCAAGATGGAACGCATCTGGCGAGTCAACGCGCCCAAGGTCGATTTTCTTGCCCCAATGGTTACTCCGATCATCGCCCAGTGCAGCTCAGAGCTCGTCGGTCAGCGCCAACTCCTCCAAAAGCCCAGCGGGCAAAGGTGCCACCATGAACAGCCACGCCGTAGTCTGGGCGTGGAACTTACTGAGAGTTCCTTGGGCGGTGGGGAAGCTGCTTTCATTCAGGGCCTCATGGGCCCAACTCGACAGGTGGCTGGAGAAGAAGGCATGTTTGACTGGCTCGGTCCTGTTCTCAAGACAGCAGTCAATGTAGCCAAACCACTTGTTTCTCAAGCGGCCTCAGCTGCTCTTTCAGGCCTTGGTGGAGTGATTAAAGGCGCACTAGGGGCCGAGTCTACCATCTCCGACTCCTCTAATTCCAGTCAACACCAGGAAGCCACCAGAATTCTACTCAAACGTGCTGTAATGGCCGATACAGCTCTCCAAGTTCTCATGACCCTGCCCGCTCACAAGTTGGAGCAACTAAAACCTGTGAACCCCGAGTCAGGCGATGCCGAAGGCATCTTTGATTTCATCAAGGACACAGTCCAGAAGCTGGGACCTCTTGCACTCGATACCGCCAAGCAGGCCGCCAAGACATACCTACCACGGCTGATTGATTCTCCCAGCCAGAAGGTGTCATCCAAATTTGGCTTCAAAGCCGAGACCTCAGGTTCAGCCCGCTCTTTATCAAAGAAGCCTTCGCTCTTAGATACCCTCAATGGCAAGAATGCCGCAACAAAGGTGAGCCATGTTCAGAATATGGCTGCTGTCACAGCTAGAATCGATGTTACTCCTCTCATTCGCGCTCGTCAGAGGCTCTGGGTGCCATCTGACGAGTGGCAGAAATGTTGGGATGACAATGATGATGGCCCAGTCATGATGAACCGACCGCCACCCGACTTTTAGAATCCTCTACTAACACGATACAGGTTAATGAGGAAGGATTCGGCTTTAGCTTTGGACCGCTTTCACTCTCTTTCTAATTCAGCTTGGCAGGGGAAAGCATCATTTATAAGTTTGCTGAAATGTGGGAGTTGGCTTAACTGTTCTTTACTGTTTCATTAAAAGCAGCAGGGGTTTTGTTTCGTTCGACGATTTTCCCCTACCTGCTCGGATAATGTTCATTTAGTTTAGTATCGTATCTGGGTTGAATTGAGATTTGTTGTCCGTAAAGTTGCCTCCTACTGTTAAGATTCACACAGCATTGTCAAGGACTTTAAGATCGCGTTCTTTTGTGTTACTACGTAGCTGTCATCGACACCAGCGACTTGGCCAAATGTGCTGCAATGTCAGATACAGTGGGTGTGTCAAAGTTACAACAACTTTATCTCTTGTAAAGTTTATATCAGATGATATAAATTATAATTAACTCTTCTATTTATATGATCCTGTATAATCTTAGGTAAAAACTACGTATACAATACTTTAATTATCTATACTTCATATAAGTATTCTCATCCAAGATATTCTATATAAAATATTCTGATTATCTATATTTTGTGTATGTATATTATTTTATGTTCCCAGTTAGCTCGCTGTCGGAACTCTTGCACGGAACTGTGACAGCAGTGGAGGATGATATAACTTGACGACAGTATCTATGGCATAGTCCTCTCAATTACAGTACAATTTGTATTGAGACAAGATTTGAAACAGAAGAAAGGAGTGGGAAAACGCATCGTGCTAGTTTGTCTGTGATGTGATGAACGACAACGAAACTCGCAGAGCTTCATCGAATTTTAATGTTATCATGGCATACAGTTTCGCAGTCCAGGCAAGGATCGAAATTACTGGCCGAGGCCTTCTTATTCTTCACATTTAGCTTGAGCTATCATGAAGGTTTTCAGACTCTCATCTCGTAATGTCAGAGTAGCTGACCCCATTCGCCCACAAAAGTAAGTTCACATAAATAAGTTACAACTTATGACACAAAAGTAGTCTGCTGAATCAAAATCCATCATCTATCTACCTAGGACATTTTACGCAAATGACTGAGATACCATGCCTGCCATACGTTAGCTGAAGTTTTGCTGCTGGGCTATAATGCTCACGTTATCCATATGGACATTAAGAGCTGTCACTCCCACCTGGCGCATGATCCATGGTGCCTCAACCTTGGAATGATGGAATGTAGCGTCTTGGTCATCAACCACATGGTTCAAAATTATTGTCTGTGGGAGGCGCGGATCGACAGCAGCCGGCCTTGCAATGCCAACCATGTCGCTCTCCTCTGACGACAAAGCCGTCTCAATGCTAGCTCTGTCACGAAAACCTCCAGTTACAATGACAGGCACATTTGGGAAGCGAGACTTGACAATTCGAGAGAAGCTCTTGAAATAAGGTTGCATTTTCCCTGTCTTGTCTTCGTCATGGCCTGGGGCGGCGCCTAGAAACATCTATGTTGTTCTTATCAGTAACACAAGCAACATGGGCCATGTGTAGACACTTGTGCCTTACAACAGGGTAGACTCACTGCTGGTTTCTCGAAAGTCCCGCCGCTGACATGTATATAGTCAACCCCAGCGTTCACCATTGCGTCCAGCTGATCGAGACGATCCTTGGCCGCCGACATATCCTCCTCACCTTCCGCCCCACTGACCAGAACGCCAATACAGCACTCAGCAGGTAGAGACTTACGAATAGCAAGGATAATTTCTGTTGTTAGCTTCGCCCTGCCAACCGCGTCACCTCCGTAGTTGTCGCTCCTATGGTTCGTTTGGCTGGAGAGGAATTGGTCCAACAGATATCCATGTGAAGCATGTATCTCGACACCCGCAAAACCACTCTTTGCCGCCAACGCAGCCGCGTGGGCAAACCTCTCGACGATGAATTTAATCTCTTGCTCACTTATCTCGCGTGGTACGCCAAAGGCCAACTTAGAGACTGCTGCGGCCATTAGTCCTGGCCCCATCTGGAGACCAATGGGGCTTGGAGCGAGATTCTTTTCCAAGACTCTATGTTTGCCGGCGCCGATAGGACACTGTCTTCCTGGGTGGTTCAGCTGCATAATCGCCGGTGTCCCATACTGATTACATTCATGGGCCCAGGCAGACCACGAGGCAGTGATGGCATCATCGCCCAGTGATGAGTCAACGACCAAATCTGTAGATGTGCCGAGGTAGCGATCGTCCACTTGAACATTGCCTGTTGGGAAACATGCAAGTCAGTACATGAGGATTTGGTTAAAGTGACGATAAGCATAAACGTACCAGTGATCAACATACCCCATCCACCTTTAGCCCAATGGCGATAGACATCGCAAATCTTTGCATCTGGTAATGATTGAAGGGTACGAATGTTTTCAGACATGGACGCCTTCACGAGACGATTTGGCAGCCTCAAGCCGCACCGCAGTGTGAGAGGCGTCCTGCTGATAAATTCGCTCATCGTTTGTTCTTCTAAACTTTAGCTAATGGTTAAGGGGATTGAGCGAATACCAATTTTCTCTATGTTGGCTTGATGTGCCGTAGCCTTTCGTTCTTTTTCTTCTTCTCTTCTTTTTGCGGCGGCTTCCTAGCACTATGGAGCGAGTTTTGACAGCTATGATAACTGGGCATTCGCTTTTTGGTCCACGGTGCGAAAGTACACTGAAAAAAAGTATTGTACGGTGACTACTCCCTCTTTGGAAATCTGACACTTCAGCTCGATTAGTGAGTCAAGGCCCCCAACTGTCTCACTTCATCCTGCATCAGTTGCTCGGGTTTCCTGGGCACCTCGACGATAACCATCAGGGCGCAGTACCGGAGAAGTCTTTGGGGGTTTGCCTTCCTGATTAGGCAATCTAGTTCCTCGGCCCTGAAGTTGCCAAGACACCCACTGGAGAACTGTATGGGTCGTGCTAAGAGAATGCCGAGTGGGCCACATGCGATCGGATTATGGTGTGCGGATAGGCAAGGGCGTGTAGCTACATTGACATGCCCAGACGATTTACGAATATCCGATTCGGGATCTTTATTAGAAATTACATTGGTTAAATCCGAGATGGCCGATGGACCGTGATAATAATGCCGATATTATGTTTGCCTTTGTTTCATGTCATACCAGAACGCTAGTGTAGGCTGAGGATCTCACTGTCGTATTCCCGCCTAGTAATTGTGATGTCAGGAAAACAGGATCAAACCGTTCCTATACCAGCCTAAAACAGAAAAACACGATATAGGTTTGGATAATCTCATGAAGCAACGATAATTACACAGCCCCAAGGTTGGAGAACACTATAGAACAGTTATGTAATTTGACAAGTAAATAAGATCGAGGTAATCTTGTACCAAGAACCCCGGTTAACTGCCGAACATACAACCCCAATAGTCCAAAGCTCACTTCGTTTTGGCGCTCTCAATCGTGGCTCCCGGCTTCGTCGCTGTGATGGCAATAAACCGCCAGCGATCCTGCCCCAGGAACGCACTGGCAGCACATATCATGTTGATAAAGTTCTTCTCAATGCCAAACGAGCTGAGCAAGTGATACGGCACCGCTACAAGGGCGTAGAACATGCGAATAATAGGCATGATATTGGGTTGCCAGTCTCGCACTTGAATATCTACGAACCCCGCTTCCTTGAGAAGGTCCTCGAAATACCCCAAGTGTGCGGTCTCATTAGTCGGCATCACGGTGTATTCATTCACCATCTTCATAACCTGTGTAAGACGGTCATTAGGGTCATCTTTGGTGTTGGAGACCTTGCGCTCGACTTCCACCATGGCGATGCGGCCTCCCGGACGGGTGACGCGAAAGAACTCGGCTATGGCCCTCTTTGGGTTGTATGCATGGCTGATTGACTGCATAGTGTAGACACCATCGAGGGAAGCGTCATGGATGGATTGGAGGTGATGGTAGTCCATCTTCTCGATGCGCATCTGGCTTGTGCTGAGGTTGGCTTTGCTGGCGACACTGCGGGCCTCTTCAATTTGCCAGTCAATGATGTCGATGCCGAGCATGCGCATACCGCGCTGAGCGAAGTAGCGAGTAACATGCCCAACACCACACCCAGCATCGAGGATCTGCGACCCTTGTGGAAGATCAATAATCTCAAATAGCTTCTCCTCCATTCTGTACAACATAAAGACTCAGGTTAGCTGGCTCAAGGGCAATAGTATGTGCTGTTCATGATGCTTACCGGCGCAGCTGTGGCGTCAACGGGAACGGGAAGTACGTGTCCTTGTCCCAGTATCCAAAGTGCTGCGTGCCTCCCATGATGACCTGGTAAACAATGCGTGAATCCCATGATTCATAGTAATTCTTAAGCTCGCTGTTGACTTGAATTGATTGGTCTTTCTTGGCGGCAGCTATTTGGGTGTCTGTTGGTGCCGACATGTTCACTGTGCCGTGTATCTTTTTCCTATTCTTTCGGTTTGGCGATGAATTGACGTGAAGACGGATAATCACTTGATAACCGAATCAACGATTTTCTTACCTACAGTACAGCTTGAATAATACCCAGTACTGGCGTGGTGGGCAGTGACCATAGTTGCATTGCAGCGTACAGCATCCTCTTGGCGTAGGATCGGGACTCATGGCGCCTGGGGTGTGGGCGGGAAATGGCGCAACGGTGTGTGTGCATATCCGCACACACACACATGGTACAGGCATTCACAACCCATAACCCACAGTGAGCGGCAGTTCTTTTGTCGTCCTAGCTTTCGGCGACTTAAGATGCGGCCCGTCCTGCCACAAAAGCCATGATGAACAGGGCTAAAGGTGAGGTGAGCGGCCTCCACTCGGAAAACACCAGGGGGCCACGCAGCCTGATCCTTCGCCCACCAGCGACTTGTGTCTCAATGCAGACTAGCACATATAGTCAGCTAGGGCGCTAGGGCAACATTAAGGGGAAGGGACACGTACAGTACACACGATAGTGTCCTGCAACGTCCAGGTCTAGAGTCCTCGTCGGGAAATCCTTCTGCGTGTGCAGCTGCATGCAACAATGATGGTAGGGGTGTGAGATTTCACAGTGCATATCCCGCAGAATTCCAGTGAGCCGTCATCTAGATCTCATAGATATCGCAAGGATGAGTCTGACATCTGCCCGCTCTGCCCACCCTTAGGTCGGGGTTTTTACGAGAGGGTGGATAGAGCCTCATTATCAATTACCTTCTTGGCCTACAAATTCATCTCCCAGTTCACCTGCTCCAATCTCTTGAGTTGTTGGCGTCATATGAGTCGAAGTCATGATATCTCTCGATCACCTCATCGAGCTCGCCGCGGCGCACAAGGTGCCCGTTACAGCCGTCGCCAGCATCATTCTCATTACCCTCATCAATCGCCTATTGTTCAACAGTGGTCTTAATTCTGAAGAGGCTGCAAAGAAAGGCGTATCTACGTCCCGTGTCTTTCAATGGGACCCCTTCTATGGTCTTGACATGGTCTACAGTCAAGTCAAAGCCCTCAAGAATGACTACTACCTCGACTGGCTGCGTCGCCTCCACCGCAACAGGCCAAAGACCTTCTCAATTAACTTCTTTGGTATTCGTCAGATCTGCACCATTGAAAGTGAGAACCTGAAGGCCATCCAGGCAACCAATTTCAAGGATTTCGGCCTGGAGCCGATGCGACGTAAGACAAAGGGTGCTATGCCCTTCGCGGATAAAGGCATTAGCACGACTGATGGCAAGAACTGGGAGTTTGCGCGCTTCCTCGTCAAGCCTTTCTTCTATCGTGAGGTCTACGCCAGTATTGATCGCGTCCGCCCTTACGTTGACAGGTTTATGGCGCTGCTTCCTGAAGAAGACGGCGTCGAGTTCGATGCGCAGCCTCTCATCCAACGATGGGTAAGTCTCTCATCGTAATCCAACAAGATCTCTTTTTAACATGGCCAGTTCCTTGATCTTACCAGTGAATTCATATTCGGCGAATCCATGAATTCCATGGACCACCCTGATCGCGCAGACATCACCTGGTCTATGCTCACAGTCCTCCGCGGCGGCCGTCTCCGCATCCAATTTTACCGCTTTCTCTGGGCCTTCAATTGGAACTGGTGGCTTGAAGCCGTCTACAAGGTACACGACTTTGTCAATGTGCATATCCGTAGCACCTACGCCGAGATTGAGGAGCGTAAAACACTCATCGCCGAGGGTAAGGAGGTTGGTCCTGAGCGTACTGATCTGCTGTGGTTTATGGCATCCAATGTGCCCGAGGAGGAGGAGCTCAGATCGCAGCTTTGCCTCGTGTTTGTTCCGAACAACGACACCACGTCTATCTTCATTAGCAACTGTTTGTGGCACTTGGCCCGTCATCCCGAGGCATGGAAGAAGCTCCGTGAGGAGGTGGCTGCCTGCGGTACAGAGCAGCCGACTTTTGAGTCACTCCGCCGCATGACTTATCTCAACGGTGTGATGAACGAGAGTAAGTCTTCCCGGCTGAGTTATTACACGAGCGCAGACTGACAATCCTAGCTCACCGTCTTACCCCCAACAACGTTGTTCAGGTCCGCGCCGCCCTCAATGACTCTACCCTCCCTGTGGGAGGCGGTCCCCATGGTAAGCTACCTATGCAGGTGCGCAAGGGCGACCTCGTCTCCGTCACCAAGACAGTCATGTATCGCGACCCTGACATCTGGGGACCGGACGCTGATGAGTTCCACCCTGAGCGACACGATGGTCTGCGTGGTACATGGGACTTCCTGCCCTTCGGCGGTGGCCCTCGTCGTTGCCCAGCGCAGATGATGGTTCAGACCGAGGCTGGCTACATGCTATACCGCATGGCACAGAAGTTTAGCCGTATTGAGTCGCGCGACTCAGCGCCGTATACGCCTGTTATGCGCATTGGGCCATCCAATAAGACTGGTACTAAGATCGCGTTGTATAAGTAGAACAATAGCGGGAATTTGTGGACGTCTAGTTTACTGTAGAAAGAATCTCAAATTTCGTTCAAACCGCTCAAGAATCTTTGAATAAATGTCGTTGATTTAATCTATAAATATCGTTGAACCGGCTCGTGAAATGTTTCGTAGCTTCTATTGACTTTGTTAATCAATTGAATTCATTGATTGTGTGTGGTCTTTTCCCCCTCATTTAGCTCTCCTTTTAATTTATCACTGTACGCTACTCTTCTTCAAGACCTATTTTATTAGCGGACTTTACAAGCTTTATCGGAAGTTCATCTAGCAAGGATGTTTGTGTTACTCCTCGCACATATATAGGGTAGCTCCGGCTCAACACCAAAACCCTCTTAGCTAACCATTTCTGAAGATAATATGTATTGTCATAAAATAGGCTTGTTTTACGTAGGGGATCCTACTCTTACCAACTGATAAGATCAATCCGTTACTATAATCATTTCTGCGTCCCTAAAGTCATTTACGTACGTTTCGACATCTCATCCAACAACACACCACTGTCCCGAGCTCACAAGATCGTTCCGGTCCTGGCGAATATTGCTATTGACATTTTCGTAGCCAATGCCGGCCTTCGCCGACTCACGAATGCCAACCTCCCTATCGACCCCTGTGCGCGAGAATTATTACGCCTCCTCAATCGACTGATTTCGTTAATCGCCCTGTTGGGATCGACCGTCCTATCGGGACCGAGCTCAACCAAGCTCTCCGGGCCACAGGGATGTCTCAGCCGCGAGCTTGCGTCAACATGCAGGCAGTTATGGGCCCCAACTTGGATCTCAGTGATAACGGCTAGGGGATCACCCCCGGCCACAAGTCCACAGTGAGCGGCAGCTGGTTCAGTCTCGGCATTATCTCATCCTTCTGTACCACCCCATGCATTTGTATGCAGTTCTTGCCGCACCAAGTTAGCCAAGTGACAGCGAATCCTTCAGGTCTCAGGTCTTGTCCTAGAACGGAGGTATAAAACGACGAGTGATTGATTGGCCATAAAATAGCTTGGCGGGGTAAGCAGTGGGGCTGCTCACTCGAATTCTAGCCATTTAGAAAACATAATGATTTTAGTCTAACCATATTGATATAGGTGAGCAGCCTCCTCATGGGTATCTCAGACATGCCTCTCTGCCAATCTCTTGGATTGGCTGTCACATAATAAGGACCCACCAGCGCTTGCACCGTGTTCAAGGCAGCACTTGGCTTGCTTTCGAAGGATTCAGCTGCATTATTAGCAGTACCTATCCTACGTTTGGGTGGTATCAGAAGAATCAGCATTCCTCAAACATCACATCGACTCAGGTAATACATGGTGCACACATATGCATGAGTCAATACCTACAGTAAGCCAAGCCATCTGGGTTCTCAGCCACTCAAGTTTCTGATCCTCTGCATCAGACTAGCAGAATACAGGCCTAACTTTTATGCCTCTTACTAATTGTAGAGTCATCAATATAGTACTAGGTATGACGGGACTTTTGTATAAATAGTAACCCTAAAAGTTGCCTCCTTAAGTAAGCCGTAAAGCCTAGTCAATTGACGAGGCCTCTCCACCAATTGAACAAGGGTGTGGATTGGAATTTAGAAACCCCGTCTTCCTAGGAGATCGATGTAGTATACCAAGTGGACTACTATTTCGACTAGGGATTTATCACGCCTTGTGGAGTATTTTCGGCATGGTTTGTTCGATGAGAGCCTTGCCCGCGCAGATGTCAGAACTTTATGCTGGTTTTCGCTAGATACTGCATGGCCAATCTCCCTAAACATTCTATACGATTTTCCCAATTCAGTACTTCCATACCACTTCAGAAATGGCACTGCCGTACCTAGTAGCCGTTAGAAATTTCTCCATAATAAATCGCCTTTCAACCTTCTTATCCCTTCCTAGCAGCGGCGAAAGAAAACATACGAGTACCATCATTTACGCGCGGATCTCCACAGTACTCTTCGTCGGGACCTCTGGTTTAAAGACCCCGCCTCTACAGCATGAACTCGGGCTTAGGTTGATTGTGCATCTTGGCCGCTGAGGTTTCAACGCGGCCCATAGTCCCGGTTTGTTAGCGGACTGGACTGCAACACCACGCAGTGGCCACACCAATTCTCCGTGTCCCTCAACCCTTCACAATAACACCGCACCCGAAAAGGCTGCAAAGTATGGATCTCGGTCCACCATGGAGGAGACGAAGGCCTGCTACGGCTTGCAACCAATGTCGGAGCCGGAAAGTTCGCTGTGATGGTGCTGTTCCGTGTGGACCTTGTAGCAGACCTCCGAACCGTCAGTGCGAATACAGCCCAACCCCGTTCTTCGAGAGCCGGCCGAAACCTCCACAGCCGTCTCAGTCTTTTTCTCAGCAGGAGACCAGCCAGTCGTTGTTCAAGACGGCCCCCAATGACTACGCCCATGGTCTCGAATTGTTTGGTGTGGACGCCGCCCCGCAACAATTCGCTGACTATCATCATGCTATTGAGAGCAACCTGGCCTCATACTTTCCTATTCCCGACATGCCTATGATCACGGGGCATCCTCTACCTGATGTATTCATCGAATCACCTGCCTTGACCCATGGCACCTCGGTGTCTTCTGGTGGAAGCACATACTCTCAATCTGCATCGAGTCGAGGTGGCCACTCCCCGTCTTTTGGATCCGAATCCTGCTTGCCCATAGGATCGGGTCTAGAACCTCCAAGAACGGACTTACCACTTTTTCCAATGTTCGATGAGGACCAAGACTACTGGTTGCAAACTGTGCAAAAACAAGACAAACTTCAGTTCCTGGCTTATGGCTTTGGAGGCACTGATGTCTTCCAGCCTGAGCAGGAGAGGTTTAGGCTGCAGATGGATCGCTTCCGTGGGCTAGAGCAGCACCAAACACAGAAGAGAGACGAGCTCTCATCCAGGGTATACGCGGTTGGGTCTGCTCGCAACATTCTTCCGACTCGGTCGACCTGCGACGTGCTTGTCGACGCTTACATCAACACCTTTGAGACGGTGTTTCGTATCTTACATGTGCCATCTTTTGTTCGCGAATACGAGCACTTCTGGCGACAGCCTATGATGTTTCGAGCTGCTGAGACGGATGAGCCGATACTATGCAAGCTTGTCGTAATACTCGCTCTTGGATCTACTGTCGTTGTCAGCCCCGGCGGCTCATTCACCCCATCATCCCTCAATCCCACCGAAGACCTCGCATATCTTCAAAAACAGTCCCTCCTCTGGATATCATACGGTAAACGATGGCTCACACGTCGCCTTGGTATGGCCCAGCGCACAGATCTCAGTACTGCTCAGGTGCTCTGTTTGCTAGCGCTTGTACGCCATGTACACGACGACGTTGAACGTTCGAAAGGTATACTTGTCCATCCTGGTGATTTTGACCTTGCCAGGATAGGTATGCAAATGGGCTTCCATCGCGATCCTCTCATCCGGACACCAGGGATGCTCATGTGTGAAGTTGAAACACGCCGTCGTCTGTGGGCGACTATGGTAGAGCTATCACTGCAACACAGCCTCGATGAAGGGCTACCGTCTTCGCTGTCGCCGGGGAGTTTTGATTGCAAGTCCCCCTCGGATATAACCGATGAAGAGCTGGAGAGCGATAAGATACCAAGAGCTTCGCGGCAAGAACTTCAAGGCCTGACGGCTTCCACGATCTTGGTCCTCCTATCGCGGACCCAGCACTTGCGTCTTCAGTGTCTGCACCTCGTCAACTCACCTGGGGCATCCAAATCATTTGATAATAGCCATTCTCTTGCTTCTGAGCTCAACTCGTCCCAGGCTGCAAACATAAAAGTTCTACGCCGTATGGACGCAAAACCCTCCGAGTTTCAAATTCAACTGCTCCAAACGTACACCTGGCAATTTGTACGCGCGCTTCATGCACCGTTTGCCGAACAGGCCACTTGCCACTCCTTTCACTACTCACGCAAATTTCGCATGGAAGCTGCTGTACAAGTCCTCCGCTGGCCTCCCAGCCTGGCGCTTGCAACCACTAATGAAGATGAAGGTCCACGAATGGCTCTGGTGGAAGATTATACCGATGCGTGCGTATCGCTTCGAGTTCATGGCCGGGGATATCTTAGTCGAGTGCAGAAACAAGCGGCGGTGTCACTGTGTTTAGATCTCATCAGCGAGCTAGAAGATGGAGCATTCTGTGCCAGCAACGGGGCTTCTTGGAAAGCGATCCATAGTGTGATTTATGATAGCATCTTGGTGTACGAGCGTCGAGTGAGGGTATCGTCGGCCGCTCATGGGAGGAGAGAGTTGTTGTTTCTGGCAGCTGCTGAAGCATACATCAATTCTGTACTTGATGATTTGATGCCACAGGATGTTGACGAGACGATCGCTCGAGCTGTAGACGGTGTAACTAGCGTATGCTTTGAAGTCCTTGATGAGAGATAGAGTTTGACCGTTAAACGTGGAGGATGGCATGACACATGACGAATTATGCCTGTATTTAAGTAGAGCATTTTTAGATCAGTAGATACCTTCAGGCAAAGGGACTCTTAGAAGTCGAGACCGAAGGATACGGGTAGAGGGGAGATAGAGCATAAATACACGCAGAAGAGTGCAAGACTTGGATCACCCGGGATGTTAAGCGACGGACATCGGACTTTGAAAGCCCCACACAGCTTAATTTACGTCAAAGTCCGAGCCAACATTACCAACCATTGGCTTCCAGCCAATTGATACATGTTAGCACCACTGTAGGTGAAGGCGTAGCATGAAACCCGGAAAAAGGCATCCATCCTGTGCACACACCCGTAATCCGGGCGGCCGACCCAAAACCGTGCAGTCTACACTAGGGCTCGGGTACCATTGCCCAAAGTCTCGTGATCGAGACCACAGCTGTGCGTGAGGTGGAAAACGACAGGGACGGTACGTGTGATGCGGGGACATCGTGAGGTGTTGGTATAGAGTCCGGGTTTAGTAAACGGTGAGTTCTCCGATGCAAGGTAGTGTCTAGTCTTGGGTGTTTAGTCCTAATACTGAATAATCCGTCCTGTAAACAGACTCCCTAAAATTTGTGGATCATACGAAGAGCTTATCTAAACGCCACATGTAGGAGTTACAAAGGACAGACGATAAAAAGGGTAGTCGGCTCATATGAGCCTTTGATGGCTTCTCAGAGCGAGACCTGTGATAGTGTGATAAGTCATCTTCAGTGCAAATACATGATCTCATGATCATCACTGCGGGTTTAGAAACTTGAGTGATCATACAAACACTATCAAGCCAACTTTCCGAATCACCGCAGGGGCAGATCTCCTGACTGGGTGATTGTGGTATGCTTGGTCGGTTTAAATCTCGTATCAAGAGGTCCTCGAAGCTATCTATTATACCTTGCACTTGACTACCACGAAGCAGAAAGAGGGTTTGAAAGGATAAAAAACAAAAGCAGGAACTACATAGTGACAGAAGCGATTGTCTGAAGGATATGACCTTACTAGATAGCTATTCTGTCGCCTAATCCTGGAAGATGCACTGTTGGTTGATAGTCTTGATCCTCGCCAATAAGGAGATGTGTCTTGAAGAGCTTTTGTGGGTAGAACGAATAAAGAAGGGAATAATTCATACTTCGCATTTATCGTCAATAAGTTACTACTCAAAGACGATACGGGTGGAATATTTGCAATTAAGCCTCTGAGTTTACAAGTGTCGAGGGACCAGTTCCTATGAAATGAGATGTGAGATTTATCCATAAGATAAATAATCTTGGTCGGAAATCATCACAGCCTCGTAAATACTAAGAAATCACAATTCATCATTTAACCGCATGCTCTTCCCGAGGATATTATACGGCAATACTAGATGTGATAGGGTATACAAGTCTGCGTCCCTTGATCAAACCCGTTCGAACTTCCTCCACACCCTCCGACACGGCAGCCAGACCACCATCTCGCTCTTCTACCTCAGGCGGTTCAATATGTCCACCATCAACTAGTTGCTGGGCGACAACGTACCACTCCTCCGCACACTCAAGATCTCGAGGACGCGCCTCAAGGTCATAAGGAGCCGTCCACCGGATTGCATGGCCGAATTGGGTCGGGGTGCATACCCACTCAGGGACAACGCTGCGTCGAGTGTGTCCACGCACAGGAAAGGCATCCAAGGCAACATATCTGCCACCCGAGGACCCAAGAGCCTCATAACAAATGGCCATGGAAGAAGTGTCGGTGATACAATCCAGTGCGTAGGCGAGGCTGTCGTTGGTATGCTCGCGGATATCAGCACCGCAAGTGGGTGACTTGTAGTTGAACCATGCCTTTGCCCCAAGACGGGTAGCATTGGGAGCGGCGTTGGGGGAGCAAGTAGTGATGGCCTCAATGCCAGCTTCTTTCAGAACTTGCAAAGCCATAGCCCCAGTTGCGGTACCGCCACCGTAGACCAAGACAGTGGGCTTCTTGCTGATGTTTTCACTGTAGGGCAGAGGCAGTTCAAGATAGTTGAATAGTGACAGGCCAACGGTAGCCAGAGCAGCACCAAGAGTAGCAGCTGTGGGAAGATCCATACCGTCCGGCACGTGCCAGATGAGACGAGCTGGGACAGCAACATAGTCGGCAAAAGCACCATTGTGAGGCCGCAGAGGGTTGTTTCCAAAAGTACCACCAAAAACGCGATCGCCAACACTGACGGGTTTCATTCCTCTTTCAACCCTCCACGAGTCAGATGTGACATCCGAACCCAAAGCTGCAATGACACCAGAGAAGTCTGTTCCGCTGGTAGCACCGACTTGAGGTGACATGTCAGCGGCCTTGCCGTCCACATGGTTTATGGACACAGCGACAACGCGGACGAGCACGTCGTTTGGCTCTATGTTGGGTAGTGGAGCGTCTGCGACGACTGCTAGAGCGTTGGGGCCTTGGATTTTGAGAGCATTTTGGCAAGTAGGGAGGGAGTTTACGACAGCCATGACGAAAATGATGATTAGGGATGGAAATTGGGGAGACAGATGGTGATGTGCTGCGAGCGAACTTGCAATAGATGGACTTAGGCTTAGTCTTTGACCTCGAGGGAATAGGAGCTAAGTTGGGTGCGCTACATGTAGACCTGTGAATTTCGAATTCTTCTCAGTCAGTAATTTGGACAATTCTTCACGGTAATTGCTCGTCTAGTTGATGCTCCTTACCCGCGCCAGACATCGAGACCATGTTATCGACCAGGATGGGAATCGAGGTACCGAGCGCTAATCCCTGTCAGCACTTGGCCATGTCACAGACCAGCCTCGAATTAGCGGGCATGGACGCTATTTTGATTTCGGAGAATCCTTCTGCCCCCTGTCATGGATCTTGTCATCTTGTCATGGAGGGGGTGTGGTGGATCTGGGGTCTCACACAAAGGCCTATACGAGCTTAGCGGTACGGTATTTGACAACGTGGTATCACAGTGATAGTGATAGACCCCTTCCATATTTCCATCCACCCCACCCCACGCCATGCAGATTCCCTTATGTCGCATCTCGGAATATGCATAGTACATTAGTGGCATCGCTATGGGTGTGGTTTTCTGATAACACTGGAGAACGATGGTTCGCCTTGCCACGCAAGGGGAACTGAGATGCAGAGGGGTGCAAGATTCGACCTAGTGCGGCGTTGTCAGATTACCGAAAATCCCTGCAGAAACAGGATGTCCGGCTATGATACGAAATCTCAATTGATATTACTAGCCATTGGAAGATAGTGGCTGCTGACGAGGCCTCGGCACCGATAGCTCATACCTGCAATCGAGCATCGGAGACTGATCTAGGCCGCGGCTGAACTCCGAATCTGTTAATCAAGTGTGACTGTTGATCGTGAATATGCTAGACTCACATGTAGGGTCAGGGATTGTGGTATCAAGGTAGATCAAGGATGGGAAATTTAGTCAACAATTGCCTCTCTGAACCCTCTTAAACTTTGAACGCAAGTTAGTAAAATTAGAAGAGTTATGATTTATTTCTTGCTCATTTAATCCTGCCTAATATCCTATATCCCGTCACCTCAAAGCCCCTCCCTTGACACATCAACTGTTTCTCAAGCCTGATTCAACACTTGTCTGTCATTTTCTGCACTCGCATTCATCACCTATTATGTCCTCCACCAACACCCAAGAAGAGTGTCAGTTCCGAGAGCCAATTGCAATCGTTGGCTCAGCGTGCAGATTTCCTGGCGCCTCTAGCTCTCCCTCCAAGTTATGGGAGCTCCTCCACCAGCCTCGCGATGTGGTGAAGGACTTTGATGCCGAAAGGCTCAACCTCGAAAGGTTCTACCACAAGGATGGCGACACACATGGTTCCACTGATGTGGCCAATAAATCGTACCTGCTAGAGGAAGACACCAGGCTCTTTGATGCCGCCTTTTTTGGCATCAGCCCTTTGGAAGCTACGGGCATGGACCCGCAGCAACGTATTCTACTCGAGACAACATACGAAGCGTTCGAGTCTGCAGGCATGACTCTGGAGCAGCTTAGAGGATCACTCACGTCTGTACATGTCGGTGTCATGACATCCGACTGGGCCAACATCCAAGCTCGCGACACAGAGACTACTGCAAAATACAATGCTACTGGCTCCGCCAATAGTATCATGTCAAACCGTATCTCATATGTATTTGACCTCAAAGGTCCTTCCGAGACCATCGACACAGCCTGCTCGAGCTCCCTTGTTGCTGTTCATAACGCAGCTCTGGGACTTCTAAATGGCGACTGCGAGAGCGCCGTTGTAGCCGGTGTCAATCTTATTCTTGACCCGGCCCCTTACATCAACGAATCCAAGCTTCACATGCTGTCGCCAGACTCGCGATCTCGCATGTGGGACAAGGACGCTAACGGCTATGCTCGTGGCGAAGGCGCAGGTGCTGTGCTTCTCAAGACTTTGAGCAAGGCTCTCAAGGACGGCGATCACATTGAGGCTGTAATCCGTAGCACAGGTGTCAACTCTGATGGTCAGAGTCCAGGCATTACTATGCCTTTTGCTCCCACCCAGACTGCCCTCATTCGCAAGACGTATGCCCGAGCAGGGCTGGACCCTAAGAAGGACCCCCCTCAATACTTTGAATGCCATGGTACAGGTACTCCCGCTGGTGACCCTGTTGAGGCACGTGCAATTAGCGATGCCTTCACTGGCAGTGACCTATCTCCCGAGAATCCTCTTTACGTTGGCTCCGTCAAGACCATCATTGGACATCTTGAGGGAGGCGCAGGTATTGCTGGTCTGATAAGGGTGTTGTTAGCCATCAAGCACCGTGTCATCCCTCCCAACCTTCTCTTCAACGAGCTCAACCCTTCCGTTGCTCCCTTCTATGGCCCTCTACAGATCCCAACCACTGCCATTCCGTGGCCTGATCTTCCAGCTGGTGTTCCAGCTCGTGCGAGTGTGAACAGCTTTGGTTTCGGTGGTACCAACGCCCATGCCATCATTGAGAGTTACGAGGACGCTTTCACCGAAAAACCTCAGTATGACGCCAATGAGGGCATTCTGGGTCCCCTTGTTCTGTCCGCAAAGTCAGGTCGCTCCCTGATGCAAACTGTCAAAGACTACATGGACCACATCCAAGCAAACACTTCCCTCGATATTGCTGCTTTGAGCTCCGTCTTGCAGAGCAAACGTTCGACACATCGTGTCCGTGCCCACTTCTCTGGAACGTCTCGAGAAGCTATCTTGGCTGACATGGCCGACTTCCTCGACAAGCACGCAAAAGCCACCGGGGATAACATCGGTCATGTCCCAAAGCTGGTGAACTCTCGCGAGAAATCAGGTATCTTGGCTGTTTTCACCGGCCAGGGCGCTCAATGGCCGTCTATGGGCCGTGAGCTTATTCAGAGCTCCCCCGTCTTCCGACTTACCATCAACGAGTGCGAAACTGTGCTCGCCCAACTCCCCGAGAAGGATCGTCCTGAATGGTCTCTGGTCAAAGAACTCACCGCCGACGCTTCTACCTCTCGCATCGCTGAGGCCGTTATTTCTCAGCCACTCTGTACGGCTGTTCAGCTGGCTCTAGTCAACCTACTTACTGAGGCTGGTATCAAGTTCGATGCCGTTGTTGGCCACTCCTCGGGCGAGATTGGCGCGACCTATGCCGCCGGAATATTGACACTCAAAGGCGCGATGCAGATCTCTTATTACCGTGGACTCCACGCCAAACTTGCCTGCGGTAGTGAGGGCAAGCCTGGTGGTATGATGGCTGCTGGTATGTCTTTACTGCAAGCTAGAGACTTTATCGCGCGCCCAGAGTTCAAGGGGCGTGTCAGTGTCGCTGCATGCAATGCCCCTCGCACCGTGACGTTATCTGGTGACTTGGATGCTATTGCCGTAGCGAAGGAGCAGCTTGACAAGGACAATGTCTTTGCTCGTCAGCTCAGGGTTGATACAGCCTATCACTCACACCACATGCTCCCTTGCGCTGAGCCTTACCTGGAGGACCTGCTGGCCTGTGATATTGAGGTCAAGCAGCCCCAAAGGGGCCAGTGTGTCTGGAACTCCAGTGTTCGTGGCGATACACAGCTCCTACGTGGCGACCTCAGCAGTCTCAAGGGCCAATACTGGGTGGACAACATGATACGCACCGTGCTTTTCTCGCAGGCTATCGAGTCTTCCATCTGGCACGGTGGTCCCTACGACCTCATCATGGAGGTCGGTCCTCACCCTGCTCTCAAAGGCCCTACCGAGCAGACCATGAAAGCTTCTTACGGTTCCGTTCCGGTCTATACTGGCGTGCTAGACCGAAACAAGACGGGCGATGTTTCCTTTTCTGCCGCTATTGGTCTTGCCTGGGCTCAGCTTGGGCCCAGCTTCGTCGACTTTGCCGGCTATCGCAATGCCTTCTACGAGTCTGGCCAAGCCCCGGTGGTCAAGATGATCAAGGATCTGCCCACATACTCCTGGGACCATGAGAAGGTCTACTGGCGCGAAGGTCGCCTGTCTCGCCGCTTCCGTCTGGGCAAGGATAGAAGTCACGAACTTCTAGGCCGCCGAACCCTCGATGACAACGAGTTTGAGATGCGCTGGCGCAACGTTCTCAAGCTCAGCGAGATGCCGTGGCTACGTGGCCACGAGGTCCTGGAGGAGGTTCTGCTCCCGGGTGCTTCGTACGTCTCGATTGCCGTCGAAGCTGGCAAGCACCTCGCTACCGACGCTGGCAAGATTATGAGTCTTGTGGAGGTTGAGAACATCCAGATTCTTCGTCCTGTTGTTGTGCCAGATAACAATGTTGGCGTTGAAACTCTGTTTACTGCCCATCTGGTTGAGAGATCCAAGGGTGTCATCCGGGCTCAGTTCTCGTACTACGTTTGCCCCGATGAGACAGTCGGATCTATGCTTCAGACATGTAAGGGCGATCTGACAGTTCACATCAAGGTCAACGACGCTGTGGAAGGCGGCGTTCTACCAGCCAAGGATCAGACCCCTCCCAATCTTGCCAAGATCAACACCGAGCAGGTCTACTCTCTCTTCAAGGGCATTGGACTCAACTACACTGGCGCCTTCAAAAGCATCACCGAGATCAGCCGCTGCCTTAACTACGCCAGCACTACGGGTACATGGGAAGACGACTTCCTCAGCGACGAGTACATGCTGCACCCTGCGATTCTTGACGTTGCTTTCCAGACTCTGTTCGTCGCAAAAGCTCACCCTGCTAGCAAACAGATTACCTCTGCCCTGCTGCCCTCTCACATCGATCGTGTACGTGTCGATCCGTCTGTTCAGATCGTCCAATCTCGCTCAGGAACGCCCTCCAAGGCTGAGATCGAGACGTGGGCTGTGTCACAGACAGCTACATCCCTACGTGGTGATTTGAACATCTACGACGCCGCATCTGGTTCAACATTCCTGCAGGTGGAGGGTCTGGCCGTCAACATGGTTGGTGCCTCTCAAGCTGCCAGTGACAGATCCATGTTCTCCAAGACCATCTGGGGCAACGATGCATCGCTCGGCCTTGTCGATCCTGAGCGTAACGAGGTCCAAGACGCAAGGGGTATGAAGATGGCTGACGCAGTTGAGCGTTTGGCCATGTTCTATGTCAAGCGCATCGTTGACCAGGTCCCTCCTTCGGAACGCCTCAACTTTATCTGGTATCACCAGCGCATGTTTGAGGCATTCGAGGAGCACATCCGCGTTGTTACCGCCGGCGAGCATCCCATCATAAAGCCCGAATGGCTCGACGATGAACCTTCTATCCTGGAAGAGATCGACGCCGACTACGGTGAAGAGATCGACATCAAGCTCCTGCACGCTGTTGGTGGTCACCTTGCCGAGGTGGTCCGTGGTAACGAGCAGCTTCTCGAGGTCATGACCAAGGACGACATGCTCAACCGGTTTTACATGGAAGGATACGCCAGTATTCCGACCAATGGATTTATCAGCGACGTCATGAAGCAGCTCACATTCAAGTTCCCTCGTGCCAAGATCATTGAGATTGGTGCCGGAACAGGTGGTACTTCGTGGAGTATTCTCAACGCCATTCAAGATGCGTACGACTCATATACTTACACCGATATATCGTCTGGTTTCTTTCCCAATGCCGCAGAGAAATTCTCAGACTTCGCGCACAAAATGGCCTTCAAGGTTCTCAACGTGGAGAATGAGCCCGCTGACCAGGGCTTCGAGGAGGGTTCATACGATATTGTCGTGGCTGCTTTGGTCCTCCACGCAACGCACGACCTTAAGAGAACGCTGCGCAACACTCGCAAGCTGCTGAAGCCTGGCGGCTATCTCGTCCTCCTGGAGCTGACTGGCATCACCAGTGTTCGTGCTACCTTCATCATGGGCGGTCTTGAGGGTTGGTGGCTTGGTGGAGATGACGGTCGCCGCCTTACACCCCTCGTCACCGCCGTGGAATGGGACAGCGTTCTTCAGGAGACCGGCTTCTCGGGCGCTGATACAGTCGTATACGATCTCCCAGAGGAGAGCAAGCACTGTACGTCGCTCATTGTCAGCCAGGTTGTTGACGATGACTTCCTGCGTCTCCGTGAGCCATTATCATACAAGTCCGATTTCTCACCTCCCTCTGAACCCCTCCTCATCGTCGGAGGGAAGAAGTTCTGGACCAGCAAGGTCATTTCAGAGGTTAAAAAGCTTCTTCCTCGGTCTTGGCAGCGGCAGCTTCACATTGTTGAGAGCATTGACAAGATCAATCCAAGTAAGCTACCGCCTCGCATGGACGCCATCATCATCCAAGATGCCGACGAGTCTGTTTTTGCCACCACTCTCACCCAGAGCCGATTGAACAGCTTGCAGAGCCTGTTGATAAACTCCAGGAACATGCTCTGGGTCACCACAGCGGGCAAGTCTCATGCTCCTCGCGCAAGTCTCATCCAGGGTATCACTCGTGTAGTCCCTGCCGAACTGCCGCATCTCAATGTGCAGCTGCTCGGCCTTTCTACCGAACAAGGCCCGGCCGTTGCCGCTATGCATACCGTGGAGTCTTTCCTGCGCTTGATTCAGGTGGAGGAGGCGTCGATAAGTCGCGACATCCTATGGGCTCAGGAGCCGGAGTTGGAGATATCCGCGGATGGTCAGACCATTATTCCTCGTGTCATACCTGATTCTGAGCTGAATGAGATGTACAATGCTTCGAAGCGTTCCATCAGCAAGACTGTGGATGCGAAGGATATGGCTGTGGAAGCTGCAATTACCCATGGCAAGATGACACTTCAATCTATTGATAAGCGCACAGATACAGTCAGTCGTGTCAAGATTGACGTTCATTACACGCTGCATATCCCTGGTTTTGACTCCAGCAGTATCTACTTGACTTTCGGCAAGACAGAAGCTTCGTGGGTTCTGGCATTATCACAAACCAACAGCTCCGTCTTATACCTTGACTCGGAAGACATCATCATCGTGACTGCGGAGTCCGGTACGTCTGGAAGTCTTGCTTCTCTGGCCATCACGTTATTAGCTCGCTCAATCGTTGCGGTCACGGCTGCTGGAGAATCTGTTCTCTTCTACGAGGCGGACGAGGCGTTTGCGCTTGTCGTTGCCGCCGAGCTTGAGAAGAAGAACATTAGGGCTCAATTTGCTACCTCGAGAACATCCGCGCCTGCAGACTGGATCAAGTTCCATTCCCTGGCGTCCAGACGTTCAATCGAGAGGGCCATACCTCGTGACGCTGCTGTCTTTGTGGATTGCTCCAATGGTGCCTCAGCTCTGGCTTCGGCGTTGAAGGCCTCAGTTCCAAAAGACTGCAGGTCTCATCAGCTTGGGGCTGGACTCGTTTCTGCCGCTCTTGGCGACTCCGGCCTGGGTCGAACTTCATTCGTTCGGGAGTGTGTCGAAGCAACTGCCAATGTCCAGATCATTGAGCCCGAGGTTCTCTCTGCTTCCGATCTTGCGGCTGCCAATGCCACTACCCTTGCTACTAAGCACTTCATCACCGACTGGACCAAACGTGATGCTGTCACTCTCACCGTCAAGCCCTTGGAACCTCAGACTCTATTCAAGCCTGATGTGAGTTACTTCATGGCTGGCATGGCTGGTGGTCTCGGTCTATCTATCTGTGAATGGATGATCCGCAACGGAGCCAAGAACATAATCATCACTAGTCGCAACCCCAAGCTTCAAGAAGCCACCCTCGAGGAAGCACGTCGTGTAGGCGCCACCGTCAAGGTCATGCCGATGGACTTGACCAAAGAGGACTCTGTTAAAGCTGTTGTGCGCGAGGTTGAAGCCACCATGCCACCAATTGCTGGTGTTTGCAACGCAGCCATGGTGCTCGAGGATGGCTTCTTCGTCGATATGGATGCCGAGCAGTTGAACAACACCCTCGCCGCCAAGGTCCTCGGCTCTGAGCATCTCGACAATGTCTTTGGCGACTCCAAGCTCGACTTTTTCATTTGTCTTGGCTCTGTTGCTTCAGTTATTGGTAACGTTGGACAGTCTAATTACCACGCCGCCAACCTCTTCATGGCCAGCCTGATCCAACAGCGTCGCGCTCGTGGTCTTGCGGCTTCTATCATCCATATTGCCTATGTCACTGATGTCGGATACGTCACACGACAAGAGCGCGATCGGCAGCTCGACTCTCACTTCCGCAAGGTCCGCCTGATGCCCACGTCCGAGACAGATGTCCATCATGCTTTCATGGAGGCCATTCGGGGTGGCAAGATAGGCACCGTCACTGGGAGCCATGAGATCATCATGGGCATCGAGCCCCTGTACGAGCCCATGCCTCTGGATCAGCAGCCTCTCTGGATGAAAGATCCTCGCTTCGCGCACTTTGCTCCTCCCACCTCTGTCCATTCTCAACAGGAGCGTGATGGGTCTGGTGGTGCTGGGAACATCAGACAGTGCGTTGAAGAGGCTAGTAACCACGAGGAAGCCGTCGCTGCTGTCACAAATGCTTTCTGTGGCAAGCTTACGACCATGCTGCAGCTAGCCGCTGACAGCGTCAACGTCTCTCGTCCTATCATTGACCTGGGAATTGACTCGCTGGTTGCTGTTGAGATCCGCACTTGGTTCCTCAAGGAACTTGGTGCTGATATTCCCGTTGTCAAGATCCTTGGCGGTGATACCGTTGAGCAAATATCGACTCTTGCGACCAAGAAACTGATGGCTAAGATTATGGACACCAAAGCTCTTCAGCCGCAGGACGAGGCCAAAGCCAAAAGGTCTATTCCAGCAATTACTCGCACCCCTACGCCAGCGCTGGCTGATCCATCTGTCTCTACACAATCCGCGACATCATCATTTCCTACCACTCCTGGAGGCTCACGACCTCCCTCACCCTTGGTGGTTATTGAGGCAACTGCTCTACCTCAATTGGATCAATCGACAATTGTGACCGACGCCGTCAAGCACGACTCCAAGTCCAGCGCCATTGTCACAGCTCTAGCCCTCGACTCGGATAGCGGGAGCTCCTCTGACAAAGAAAGTGTGAGCCAAGGAGGTAAGTCACACGACCCCAGTCCAAAGTATCACTGTTGATTTGTTGACAGGTGACAGGAATTGATGTTGAATCCGAACACTCGGGAGAGACAGACCTCTCTCATGGCGAAGCCGCACCTCCCGAGCTCCTCCAGGAGCAGCCCATGTCGCCTGCTCAAGCTCGAATGTGGTTCATGTCCAAACATAGCGATGACCTGGCCGCTTACAACATGGTGTTCCGCTACAAGGTGAAGGGATCGGTGAGCCTTACTCGTCTTCGCCATGCACTTTCTACCACGGTGCATCACCATGAAGCGCTCCGCACCTGTTTCTTCGCACGCCTCGGTGACGGGCAACCTATGCAAGGCATAGTAGCTTCTTCGCCTGTTCAACTCAAGCATGTCCAGATCGGGGACAAGGAGCAGGTCGACAACGAGATGAAGCGTCTTGCCACTCGTGACTGGGATCTCCACCAAGGCAAGACATTTGAGCTCGTACTCATTAGTCACAGTACACAGGAGCATGACCTTTTCTTTGCGTACCATCATATTTTGATGGATGTTGTTGCTCTTGGCATCATCCTTCGCGACCTCAACCTGGCCTACCAAATGAAGCTTCTCGACCGAAACGTTGCATCATACCTCGACTATTCCTCCGTCCAGCTCGACAACCAGAACAGCCCAGACTTTGGCCAACGAATCGCCTTTTGGAAGTCAGAGTTTTCCACCATTCCTGAAACACTGCCTTTACTCCCCATGGCTAGTGTCATCAACCGTCCCGCCAGCACGAATAGCCACTGCCACCATCAATACCGCCAACTCAAGCCCGAGCAATTTCAAGCTCTAAAGACAGCATGCAAGCGACTGAGTGTCAGCCAATTCCACTTCCATCTGGCACTTCTGCAGGTTCTTCTTGCCAAGTACACCGGTGCCGAGGACATTTGCGTGGGCATCGTCGATGCCAACCGCTCTGACCCCAAGTTCGCGCAGACAGTGGGATACTTCATCAACATGCTTCCCGTCCGGGCTCAGGTGTCCCAGAAAGCTACCTTTTCTAATCTGGCCAAGACTGCATCTCGAAAGACCCTCACTATCCTCAACGAAGCAGCAGTACCGTTCGACATGCTCCTCGACCAGCTCAAGGTGCCGCGGTCAGCCGGAACCACGCCTTTATTCCAGGCCGCGCTCAACTACCGCTTGGGTTCGATATGGGAAATGCCTCTAGGAGATGCCAAGATGGAACTGGGCGACGTCAAGGACGCCAACAATCCATTCGATCTGAGCCTTGGTATTGCCGAGACGCCGTCTGGATGTGTTGTTGAGCTCTACAGCTTGTCATCGCTGTACAGCCAGGAGGCCTGCAGTACCATTCTCGAATCCTATATACGTCTTTTGGAATACTTCTCCCAAAGCCCAAACTCCAGTATAGACTGCACGACGGTACATGACGATACTCAAGTAGCTAAGGCGATGGAGGTAGGAAATGGTCCTGCTGTCAAGTATGACTGGGCCCCAACACTTTGCCAACGCCTACAGCACATAATCTCACTCTTCCCTGATGAAGTTGCCGTGAGGGACATGGCCACACAGATCACGTACACCGAGCTCAATGGCCGGCTTCAGCAGGTGGCAGAAACCCTTTTGCGACGGGGCTGCACCGAGGGTTCCTATATCGCCGTTCTCTGCGAGCCCTCAATTGACTTCATTGTTTCCATGTTGGCGGTTCTACATGTTGGTGCGGTATATATGCCGCTGGATGTCAGTCTTCCTACTTCCAGGCATGCATCCATGGTCAAGAGTTGCCAACCTTTGATGCTACTCTGTCACTCTGCGACAGAAGAACGCGTTCGCGATCTTTTCAAGGAGATCAGTATGCAGTTCCAAGAAGTACTGGTTGACTCTATCAGTAGCGGCGATGGAGTCCATGTCCATTGCGCAGCCACTCCCGATGCACCCGCTGTTCTTCTTTTTACCAGTGGCTCAACAGGAAACCCCAAGGGTATCATTCTTACACAGGCTAACTTCGTCAATCACTTGGCCCTCAAGGCTGATCTCCTTCGCCTCAAGCAAGAGACTGTCCTCCAGCAGAGCTCCCTCGGCTTTGACATGTCTCTCATTCAGACCTTCTGTGCCCTGGCGAATGGCGGTCGTCTCATCATCGCACCCTCTGACTTGAGACGTGACCCCGTGGAGCTGCCTAAGCTTATCAGCCGAGAGCACGTAACTCTGACTATTGCCACACCCTCAGAGTATCTCGCCTGGCATCGGTACGGAGCGTCGTCTCTCATCGAGAACAAAGGCTGGCGTCATGCGTGTATGGGTGGCGAGAAGGTCTCTTCCCAGCTGAAAGCCGAGTTCCTTCGTCTCGGCCATGCAGAGCTTGAGCTCACCAACTGCTACGGACCAACCGAAATCACCGCTGCGGCAACCTTCCAGAGCATTCCAATGGATGTCACGGACGATACTAGCGATTACAGTCGCGACCTTTCCGTTGGCAAAGCCCTGCCGAATTACTCTATCCGCATTCTCGACATATCTGGTTTCCCACAACCTGTTGGGCACACTGGCGAGATTTGCATTGGTGGTGCTGGTGTTGCGACGGGATACCTCGACCTTCCTGTTGAGACGATTCACAAGTTCATCACTGCCGATGACGGGCAGCGACTGTATATCACTGGTGATAAGGGTCGTCTTCTCACAGACGGTACGCTCTTATACCTCGGTCGCCTCGATGGGGACACTCAAGTCAAGCTTCGTGGCCTGCGTGTTGAGCTCGAAGAGGTTGAAAAAGCTGTAACGGAAGCATCAGAGGGCCTCTTCTCCGGCGCTGTGGTATCTGTCAATGGCGATGTCCTTGTTGCACATGTAACACTAGCTGTAGGCAATGATGCAGTGGACGATGCTAGCCTATTCAAGGTCCTTGCTCGCACCAAGCTGCCACAATACTTCATCCCTGCCTCAATAACTGTCATGTCAATGTTCCCCACCACGCCCAACGGCAAGGTTGATCGGAAAGCAGTTGCAGCGGTCCCAAGCACCATGTCCTCATCAGCCTCCCAATCCTCGTCTCGGGAGAAAATGACCGTTCGTGAGGGTGAGCTTCGTCTCCTCTGGGAGCGTGTCCTTCCCGCGGCTGCTACTGCTGGTCTTATTGGTCCATCGTCAGATTTCTTTTCCTTCGGCGGCAACTCGATACTGCTCATGAAGCTTCAAGCCGCAATCAGGGAGACCATGATGGTCAAGGCTTCGACGCGTGTGCTTTATCAAGCAAGCACGTTGCGAGACATGGCCCAAGTCATTGACCAGCTTCGTCAGGAGCAGTCTGTTGTTGATGCTGAGCATGACATTGACTGGGCGGCGGAGACTGCGCTTCCTAGATGGCTTGTCAAGCAACTCCATGAAGCGTCCTCTTCTCAACGTCCCAAAGTACCCAACAAAAAGGGCGTTGAGGTGATGATGACAGGCGCCACTGGTTTCCTTGGCGGGCATCTCCTTCGATCACTCATGGTTTCGGATGTCGTTACCAAGATACACTGCATTGCGGTTCTGGCCGATGAGCAGAGTCTTCTGCCACAAGACCACAAGGTGATATGCTACACGGGAAGTCTCCTGTCCCCTACCCTGGGACTGACTACGGATCAGCGGGAGGATCTCGGCAGGTCCGTGGACGTCATTATCCACGCTGGCGCGAGTGGACACTGTCTCAATACCTACGCCTCTCTGCGTGTCCCCAATGTGCACTCAACCCATTTCCTAGCCTTCATGTCAGCCTCAAACTCAATCCCTCTTCTCTTCCTCTCATCCAACCGGGTGGTTCTACTTTCTGGCAACGAATCACCACCTCCTACATCAGTCTCGCAATTCCATCCTTCGACTGATGGACTGGAGGGTCATATGATGAGCCGTTGGGCGAGTGAAGTTTTCTTGGAGAACTTGGTTGAGCACGTCCGCAGTACTTCTACCAAGGACGATCAATGGACAGTCTCCATTCATCGCCCGTCGGTCGTGATAAGTGACCAAGCTCCCAACTCGGATGCCCTCAATGCAATCCTCAGATTTTCCATCTCAATGCGTTGCGTCCCTCGCCTTGACAGAGTGAAGGGCTACTTAGATCTCGCACCGCTTGAGAAGGTTGTCGCCGAGCTATCGGAAACAGCACTAAAGCTGGCCCAGGGCCAGTCTTCTAGGCCTGACACCAAGGCCTTGGTTCAATTCAAGCATCATTCTGGCGGTGTCAAAGTCCCCGCTGATAAACTACGCAAGCATCTGAGCGATTTGTACAATGTCGAGTTCCAGGAGCTTGAAATGAAGTCGTGGCTGGAACGAGCCTCGGAATCCGGTATGGATCCGTTAATAACAGCTTACATGGACGGGATCTTGGAAAACAATGCTCCAATGATGTTTCCATACATGGGTGAGCAGGGTGAGGACGTTGGGCTTTGATGCTGGTGGTTGCATAGGGACTGATTATCGAGAAGCATGATTTCACCCTGCGTGTGTTACGATAAAATCAACCTTTTGCGTAATCTAGCATAAGACTTGTTTTGGTTGAATATTAAGCTAGAATATTTAGAGAAATGAATTTAAACTTGAGGTTATTTTAATGAAAGCCTATAAACCTAAACCTGTTCCTCTAAAACGTAAGCTCGCTAAGACAAGTGCTGATTCTTAAAATCCTCCGCAATCTACCAGCCCCGCTGAAATTCCTCATCAATTGCTGCGACATTTTCTTTCTACCTTGATTAACCTAACCTCACCTCCTCACCAAATCATTCAGAAGCAAACCAAACCGGACTTTTACAATCACGATGGACCAACCAATACCGGATTCAACCCTCCACGCTTTTAGACTTGGCTGCGCCGTGTTACTCAGCCATGCAGCCACCATTGTCTTCGTCCCAAAGGGTGCCACCCTCATCCGTGTTGGTTCCATGGTGGCGCTGGGCTGCATGCAGTACTCCTTCTACACGGCTGTCCTAGGTACATCCTTGACTCGTGCGCAGATATCCAACATATGCCTCCTTAGTTGGGGTTTCTTCATCAACGGTGCCGAGCAAATTCTTCTGTCGCGCTACAATGTCGAGGACCTCCGCGGGAAGCCAGAAAAGAACGGTGGTGGCCATGTTGGCACCGCAACGCTTTTGTTGCGCGCAGTGCGTATGTACTTCAATCTGCGGCGTGTTGGCCTCCGCGGTGAGATTGCAATGAGGCGTCGGAACGGTCCGCGGGGTCAGCTCCTCCGTGCTAAGATAATCGAGGTGCTTATTGTATACCTGATTATGGACGCGGCGATGAGTGGACCGCTGCCGGAGGGACATCTATTCGCGCGAGAGAAGCAGACTCTGTCTAGATTCTCAAACTTGTCACTGGAGGACGTGGCCTTTCGCTGCTTCGGTACCATCGGATACTGGTTTGTCACCTACGTCTGTAATCGACTGAACCATGGCTGCGCAGCTGTGCTATGGCTCTCGCTTGGCTTGAGTGAGCCAGAGGATTGGCCACATCTCAACGGGCCGGCAAGCGCCTGTTGCACCGTCCGTGGATTCTGGGGGTAAGTAATATCACATGAAATCAAGTGAACTTGCAGTACTAACGGCCTAGAACATTCTGGCATCAACTCTTTCGTAAAATGGTGACTGGCTGGGGAGACTTCATCCCCGACAAGGTCCTGCGTCTTCGCCGCGGCACGATTCTCTCGCGATACACGCGCCTCCTTCTCGCATTCTTGACCTCTGGCGTGCTGCATCACTGCATGCAATATATCTATCGGTTTGCAGCTGAGGATTCGTTCGCTGTCGAGAAGTTCTATGCCATGCAGGCCTTTGGGATCATGTTTGAAGATGCTGTGCAGGCAGCGACTGCGCATTTCCCTGTGTCGAAGTCGGTGCGTCGCGCCGTGGGATATCTTTGGGTGATTGGGTTTCTGTCTTGGTGCACCCCGATTATGTCTTATCCTTCTATGCGCGGGGGAGATCCAGGGCAGATGGTTCCCTTTTCGGTTTTCGGGTATATGATGAAATCTTAGGACCAGGAATGGTCCTTACGATAGATGATAGTCTAAAGGATGACTATTTTCTGCTCCTTATTGGCTATATCAGTCATAAACTTATATAGATTATAGAATTAAATGACAACTTCAACAACACTCGCAATCCGTTACAAAGACTTGACAGAACCAGTCAAAAATAAAACTAAGGAAGCGCCTCCCACTCTTTCGAGCAACCTTCATTGATACCCTCAGTAAAGGTAACGGGCTCTCGACGAGTACGATTTACTTTCAGATCAAAGACATCCAGCCGCTGATAGCCGCCCACAACGTCGTGATACTGTTTCCCCTCGATACAATCGTCAAGATCAAGATCAGCATACAAAACACCCTCATCCTTTTGAAGAAGCTCGGTGGCCTCAGACTCCCCAGTCTGTTCATTGATGGTAAACCCCTGAAGTAGAGCTCCAGTTGGATCGAGGAACTGCGTCGCACCACGCTGAGATTGCTCCAGCACCTGAGTTAAGAACGATGACCTTTCCGCAATGGTCTGAATAGCATCGTCGCCTAGAACACCTGAGCAGAGAACTCCAAAACATTTAGCTTCAAAGCAATGGGCAGCAGCTCGGGTTCTGTTCGCGGTTACGTTGTCGTAGTTTGGTTTCCCCTGTGTCTCGCTTGATATTTCTGCAGATCCCTCGGCTGAAGTAACGCGAGTTGGCCAAATCGGTGGCCATGTGGAAATGTGAATATTCTCCCCTTGGGCCATGAGCGTATACCGCGCCAACGGGTTGGTATTCTCTCCACAGATGAGATTTCCAATCTTCCCATAAGCTGTATCCGCAACGCGCAGGCCATGGCCATCTCCAGGTGCCCACGTGAGCTTTTCAAAGAAGGTCGGCATCAATTTCCGGTGATGTATCAATACGTCGCCCGTCTCTCCGATGAATAGATTCGAGTTATACAGCGTGGCGCTACTAAAACGAGTCTTTTCAGAAAACCCAATGCTGACCATGATATTGTCCTGTTTTGCCGTGCTCCGAATGGCACGCATCTCGTCCCCATCGGCAAAGATGGACTCTTTTGCCATTCGTTTGAAGAGTTCGTGATTATCTGTAGGAGGTCGTAAGGAACTCCATATTGGAAAGGCTGAGATGTATGTCTCTGGAAATACGACTAGGTTCGCCTTATTTCGCGCCGCCTGCTTGATATAATCAATGGCTTTCGAGGTTGTCTCCGTGGCGGAGAGAAAGATGGGCGATACATGGCATGCGGCGACTCGAATTTTGTTGGACATTGTATCTCTATTCGATACAAGAGGCAGTTCGCTCTCTTGTTCAGGGTCAAATGATTGAAATAGTACTTATTGCAGAGTTCTGTTGAGTTGTAGCTACTCTAGCTGATGCTCCAGCTGATAGAGCGCTTTATGGCAAAAGTGGAGAAGCGGCAATGTCGGGTAGAGCGGGTCATATATACACGCTGATCAGTAGACTCGCATAACTTATTTAGACCACTTTAAAAGCAACCAATCCTTTCGATACTTCATTCATCGTGCAAAGTCGGAAGTCAATCTCATGTGACAAAGTTTCACAAGTTCAAAAGATTTGTCTGTTAACGTCTCAGCTGATCCGCTTTCACGAGGATGACTCAAACGGTGTGGCTTAGCGGCTGTTCTGAGCAACGCCTTATAAAATAGAACCCCAGTAAGCATAAACCTTTTTCCTCTTCAACTCATCCAATTTATCATACGACCAGCACAGCAGTCTAACCAGCCATGGGGAGCCTTGAAAGCATAAACCACGAGTTACGCAATCTTCTATTGCAGCATTTCCAAGTCGTAGCCACTCACTCCCAACGCCAGGACCAATGGTACAAACGCTCGTATCAATCATTCGTATCGGAGCATGGTGACCACAAACCGTTGATCGTCGTGCCACGCGACTCGAGAGAGGAATGGGTTCCCCATGTACGTCGGTTGGCAGCTCTTCTCGTCAACGAGCTAGAAATCGCTGGCAAAGAATCAAGCGCCAAAGAACAGCCTTCGGAAACAAAGCTCTTCTCAAACCAGGTTCTTGACAAGTCACATTCGCGACCACTTTGTCGAGCCATTTGTGGTTCGAAGCTGATGACGCCTGATATGATGCAGATGGCCTGGTGGACATCAAACACCAGATCGTCAAACAAATTCGGAGATGGTCACAGATGTGGCCGCCTGGAGGGAGTTCAGGCTTTGATAACTTGTGGAGAAGCCGACCCTTTACTCCGATTAGCTGCTTTGCCAGAAACCCGACAGGAAAAAGCAACATTCGGGTCGTTATGGTGTTTGTCACTGAAGGGTGAATGGGACAGCATTTTGCCAGATGTCATGGCGATCTTCTTATTCCTCGGCCTCCTGGATGCGTTTCCGAAGGAATTCGTTCCCAAGTATTGGGTCCCTGTGGCATTTTGGATTGAAAATTGCCCGTTCCGGCGGTACATCGACGCCCTTGGAGGAAAAGTCCCCGATTCTCCTGACGCAGTACGCAGGCAGATGAATCACTGCACCGCAGCTATGAAAGTGGCCCAAGCTTGGTGTACAAAGGGCGGTTTTGACCCCATCAGCTGGGAGGGTATTTTCATGGACAGGTTCCTATATATCTTGGGCTTTGAGGCCTGGAACCGGACTAGAGAAGGGGAAGGCTATCTTGGTTGTGATTTGAATGTCACAAAGACTGCAAAATCACTTAGCAGAGTGGGCAAGGAGGACCTAGATGATGAGGATAGTTCAGCGGAGCAGGGGCAAAGTCAGAAGGTGGGAAGTTCTTCAAAACCTATGGATCCTCTTAGGTTGAGGGAGCCAAAGCAGGAGGTCGTGCCTAAGTTGACTGATGAGGAACGCCAGGAGCAGGAGAAATTGGCTGTGCTCGAGTCATACGAGCAGGATTATGGGCGGAAGAGAAGTACAAAGTATCTGACACGGCACAAAGACTAACCTTCCTATGATTTTATACCCATCAATTCGCCTCCAACATACACCAATTGTCTCATTTCTGACAATTCCTAGCCCTCAAAAGACCATAAGACGTCCTCCCAGCCAGGTCTCTTCTTGATACGAACTCCAGCATCCATAGACCCCCAATCAGGCGCTTTCGGTCCAGCACCTACGCCAGCATCCTTCCATCTGGGCAGCTTCAACCCCTCAACCTCAAAACCCAGCGCCACAACCCCCACGAATCCCAGCATCTCGGTCTGCGCAAATTTGCGACCCGGGCAGAGATTTTTACCGCCGCCGAAAGAAAGCATCGAGCTCCTTCTGTTCTTTTCGTCCTGCGCTGTGGCTTCCAGGACACGCTCTGGTCTGAAAGTATTGACGTCCGAGCCCCAGACGTCGCTGGTGAAATGCGTAACGGATGGCGGCCATTGGATATTGTAGCCTTTCTTCAAGAGATACTTACGGCCGTCTGCGTCTTGGATTTTGGTGTCCTGCATCACTCGTCTGTTGCCAACAGAATGGAGGTATAGTCTAAGAGTTTCCTGGAGACAAGCGTTGAAGAACGGGCAGGATTTCTCCAGTTGCTTAATGTCTACCGTTGCAGTTCTTCCACCTGGTCCATTTGTAATTGTCGTGATCGCGCTTACTTCGGCTTGTACACGAGAGGTGTAGTCAGGATTGGTGAGGACATGTGCGAAGAGCCAGAACAGGGCTGGTGCAGTATTAGTGACACCAACCCAAAGCAGCATCAACTCCATTGTGGAAAGGTCCTCGTCAGTAAATCCACTGCTTCGAAGCAATACAGTTCTCTTTTTGATGAGTTCGGAAACACCTTGTCCTTGATCGCCCCCCGTTTGGTAATATTTGAGCAGCATTTTGTTCAGCTCGCGCCTCGCGTTGGTGGCCTTCTTGATAAAGAAGTCCGGAACTCCAAATGCTGCCGCCATGGAATGTTTGTCAAATGTCCTATTGTTTTTAGCAGCTGATAATTTCACCGGGTTGAAAAGCTCACCAAAGCAATTCTGATTTTTCCATTGTCAAAGGGTTCTCCTCCCCATATAGAGCCGTCGCAGTCGCATCAGTCAACATATCTCGAAGCCAGATAGATACATCTGGTACGTCGAAGTTCTCCTGGGGCTTTATACGGTTTAGATAGGACATGAGTCTCGTGAGAGAGCCAAGGTTGAGTCGTTGCACCGGCTCGCCCATGGTGTTTGCATGGATGATGTTCAATCCTCCATTCATGTTTTCTCTGTTCTTGATACATTTTACTGCATTCTTGCTGATTCCCCACATACTGACAGAGAACTCCAGAAGAAATGGGTCGAAAGAAATATCATTGTTGCGCAGCGCTGAATGAATGAGATCCGGGGAATTGATGACGTAGAGCTTCCCATTCAAGACGGGAAGGGTAGAGATGGGCAAGGGGCGCTCTTTGCTGTTTTTGGTCAGTATCATGGGAGTATCAACGTTAACCTGATTTGATAGACGTACAAAAGCCGGGCATAGAAGCCGCTCCCCTCTTGGAGCATGGAGATGATATGTCCCACCAGAGGAACCCGCGGCTTCAGAAGCGGAGGCTCCAGTGGGTCGAGACTAGGCGAGACATAGCGCTGTAAAAGCAGCAACAGTCCCGTCAAAGCTACGACTAAAACAGAAGTCGACCAAGAAAGACTATCCAGGATCATCGTGGGTCTCCCAGTCCGAGCTACTGTCGCGCTCTACGAGTTGATTGAAACAATGGAAGAAAAGATGGGGTTGTGGGGATGGCGGTAAGAATTGTCAAGGGAGGGGGCGGCAGTTTTAGTGGCTATTTTATGATATTTATGATTCTCAGCCCCAGTTCGACCCTGCTGTTGGTCCGTCTTTCAATGCTCTTGAGAGGCACGGACTGACGGAAGTCCGGGGCGAGTAGAATTAAGCGGCTAGCTCAGGTCCCGTCTGAACGATTGCAAACGAGTCAACCTCATTGGCTATCTCGGATGCCTTACATTCGCGCTTAAATCTTACTGATTTGGAAGCCAATCAAAGAGAGTTATCACTCAAAGTACGGCATGAAAACTCATCACTACATATAAAAACAATAAGTTAGATATATGTATATATTCTATAAACAGCTTAACATCGTGTACCCGCTTGTATTACCAGAGAAGGATTCTGTTCGAATAACGTCGCCTATTGTATCCTCACAGTGCTATAATGTACCGCAAGAGCCAAAATCCGCTAATTGTGAATCAGGTGAGATTGATGTTGCGACTAACAAAAATCCATCATCACGTCTCTCGTTACGATATCCACTTGCTGCAAGTACTCGCCAACCTTGTGGCGCTGGTCGCCCTGGAGATGAATTACCCGCCCCCAGGTTGGGTCCTGCACAAAAGCACCGTTACAACCTTGACATCCGTTAGACAATAACCTTTAGAAGTAAATGGATATTGGCCTACCGAATTTTTGTTTCATTTCCATCAAAATATTCGCCCCGCTAAGCTCCAGAGGCAAATCCTGCACTACAGTCAACGACCTCCGGCCGTTCTCTACAAGTAGTGGTTAGCTTCTGTCAGTTGTTGGGGCTATAACAGTTGTGGACTAACCTGTGAATCGTATGTGAATGATCACATCACCTGCGAGCTCTGCGAATTCTGTTAGTTATAATTCAACCACCCTTTTCCGCTCGTGGTACTGTAAGAATTCAACTCGTTGAATGCCTAGCAAAGGTAGGCCGTTGTTTTTGACCATCAACAGATATCTTCTGCCACTCGACGTTTGTGAGGTGCTTTGGTCTAGTTGTCCACCCTGCCAACACCTGGACATACCCTTTTTGCTACCAGAACCCAACAAATTACCTTCGTCTCTAATTGGCTCGTTCATCTTGAGAGTCTGGGCCTGCGGGGAATTGAGGGAATGAGAAGGACAGCCGAAGTAGGATATTTACTACGGGCGGATGTCAATCCACCAAAAGTAGTGACACAGTCCCGATAAGGTAGATACAAGATAGTTCAAAAGATATTCTATTGATACTTAGGCTCCCTTAAATAATAATCAATTCCTGGCATCTTCATTCTGTGGCCTTTATCGCCTTTTTATACCCTGAGTCTCACATTCCTTGCATTGGTCTCAACCTAGGCTAGCGAACCCAAAAGCCATATCCCAACCAAAAGCGGGATAATTGTGACATCGGAGCCTCACAAAAGATGACATCTCGTCTGAGTTTGGCACTGACCCAGAATTATGCTTTGATTAAAGTCCGTTCGTTATCTATACTTTTGGATGTATCAAGTACTGTGCCCATTTTCTTCTATTGACCCTTGCCAAGGAGAACCAGATTAGCTACATTCATAATAGCAATCAAAAGCCATATCAGCACCGCAAGGATGGTTGTATACCATGCGTTGCCCATTTTAACCTCAGATTCCTCATCATCTCCTTGACCCGTCGTCACCTGTCGCTGTTGGGCCATAGTCATGTCATCCCCACTACCTTCGATATGAAAGCGGGCAGGACCAGATTTCACCGTCATGTACTTGTTCCGACTCGTGAAATAAATCAGAGGAGCTGTGACGAAAGGCAGAATGATACTAAGCGCAACTTGCGTACCATTGAGAGCAGCACTCAATCCAGACTTTCCCACTGAACCGGCGATGATGATGCTCGGCGTGATGCTAATACTTCTTGTCATAAAACGGCGTAGCCAAGGACGCATCTGGACATTCAAAGCGCCCTCGCTGACCATCTGACCGGCGATTGTACAGACGATTCCAGCTGTGACGCCAGATAAGAGCAATGCGAGCGCGAACAATACTCCTGCTGCAGGCGATATGGACGATGCGAGTAAATCGTGGATGCTGAATATGTCGGCATCGATAGCGTCAGGGTTGTTGTACAGAGATGCACCTGCAACGATGAGGATGGCCGAGTTGACGAATAGAGCGAAGGTAAAGAGCGCAATTACAAGTTCAGCGATCGAGGTCTTGAGTGAGGACCGAATAGCCGCCAGTGATGGGATATAATATGTCTTTTCATCAATTCGGTTGCTCGATGCCCCGTCCGAAGACGGCTGGGCGGAAACTAAGCCTCGTTTCACGTCATACTCGCGCAGGCGAGGTTGAACTATGCCCGAGCCTAGGTAGAGACTGTGCGGCATAACGGTAGCACCGAGGATACCACATGCCTGGTACAATCTTAATATAGTCAGTAATGGTAACTGCTAGATGTGCTGGAAGCTTACCCTTGTTGCTCGACTATACTGCTCGATGGCAAGTAGCCCTTGAATACCTCTCCGACTGAAGTGTTCTCTATCATAGACAACTGAATGCAGAAGCAGATTACTACACCCATGACCAAGAATAGGATAAAGAATTCAAATATTCTGAGACCTTTCATCGATTTGTCAGGGTTGTAGAAAAGAAGGATCACCATAACATCTGCGATGGAGATGGCACATCCTGCCACTAAAGGGACTTTTGGGAAGAGGAGATTGAGTGCTATCGCAAAGCCAATCACCTAATGAGTTCTGTTAGTTAACAAGAACATACCAATGTTCACAAAGGCTCAACATACCTCGGCAATGTCTGTGGCTATGATGGCGACTTCAGCAAAGACATAGAGAATAAGGTTAAGCCACCGAGGCAAGAATGCTCGACAAGCCTCGGCCAAATTAAGTCCACTGACAGTGCCCAGTTTGATAGCAAGACTTTGCAAGAATATGGCAAAGAGGTTAGACAGAAGAACAATAAAGAGCAACTTGAAGCGATAGGACGCGCCAGCAGCAATATCTGTCGCGTAGTTTCCGGGATCAACTGGCAGGCTACGTGTAAGTCACGATCCCATAACGAAGTAAATACAGAAGAGACTCACTATAAGCGACAGCAATCATGAAACCAGGGCCAATGAAAGAGAAGAACTTGATCAAAGCGGATTTGCAGCGACGAAACAGCGATGCACTATACCCTGCAGTCGAAGGAGAATGCTGCGGCTCTGATTGAGGTCTTACAGGTGCAGATAAAGATAGCGGGTCATTTACTTGGTCTTGGCTGCTTCTTGGCAATTCGCCGTGGTCATCCTGGTTGGCTGCGGCCATTGCGATGGTTGGTCTTGGCATCATTTACCAAAAGAAAATTCGCGTTGTTCTTAGGGGGAATAGCGGTAAGACTAGGCTATCTCCTGACACGAGATCACGTGAGCGTATTAGAGGATCGACGACATACGAGGTTATAAGTTCCAATATCGAGGAACTATCGCTGGTAATAAAATGGAAATATTCCTAAATAGGAAATCTTTCAAGGAACTCTTTTTCTTTGTTATCAACGGTCGAGCTGTGTGGAAAGTTAACAGTAGCTGTCTGACATGGTATATACGAATCACAGTGCGAAATACTTCTTTATGATTCTGATGGCACCTCAGTGTAAGTATCTGGGCATGATTCACATACAAACGGTGCTAAGGATAACGATATAGCCTATCAGCTGACATCCTCTTGTTAGTGACAGTCAAGGCTCAATTTAGGCAAATTGTACCGTAAGCGGAGCTCAACTTAATTAAGATCAGGTTGCCGACCATCAGCATCGCCAACCCCAATTATCAAATCTTACATCCAGCATCTCTTGGCAAACAATCCGAAATGTCCCCAGCCACTATCTCTAATGTTGTCATCGCCGGAGTAAGCATCTAGTATCTAGTCCAAAAGCACGCTTAGCTGACTCATGTCTTCTCCTAGGGCACTGGCCGCCTCGGCCCGTCAACCATCAAGCACTTACTCAAAAATGGCTTCAAAGTCAGTGTGCTGACGCGTAATCCGTCATCGGCGAATCTTCCCCTCAATGTTGAACCCATCAGCGCAGACTACACTTCGGCCGAAACGCTGACACCGAGTCTTTTGGGTCGAGGCTTCGATGCTATAGTCATCATTCTGAATCGACTTGCTTACGATGCATCTGTCGTAACGATGCAAGCCGCTGTCAATGCTGGAATATACAGAGCCATTCCTTCGTTCTTCGGTGTGTCGCTGGATAACCCTGAGATAGCCAATATGCCATTCATGAATTCCAAGCTTCCTGTTTATAACGACGTGTTAGAAAAGGGCGCCAGAGGTGAGATCACATACACGGGTATTAACACCGGCATGTTCCTTGACTGGGTTCTCGACGAAGATATCTTCGTTGGTCTGTCAGGTAAATTACCCACGCGCGTTGCGGACGGCGGCGACATTCTCATGTCTTCTACCACCCTCGACGACATTGGGAAAGCGATCGCCGCTGTACTCTTGAAGCCAGAAGAGACGGTGAACAAGATATGCTACATCCACACAGTGGTGATGACGCAGAACCAGGTTCTAGGCTACGCTTGTGAAGCTGCTCCGGATGCAGAGTTTGTTGTGGAACATGTCGATACCGCAGTACTGGTCGAGGCGGCATGGAAGCGGTACCATGAGGGTAAAAGGGACCGTATTTCACTGCGAGACTTTGTCATACGGGCTAGTTATGGATTGGGTAACGGATTCTTTCCGAAAACTGATAATGAGTTCCTGGAGATCAGGCAGTGGAGTGATGAGGAGTTGAAGGAAGAAATCTTTAGGCGGGTGAAAGCCAATCCACCCGAGATTCGCAAGGCGTGGTAGTAATTGATTATTCTTTTTTTTTCTTTTTTTTTTCCTCGCTCTTACTGAGCTTTTGTGTATCCCGAATTTGTGTATCCCGATTTTGTGTATCCCGATTTTGTCTATCCCGATTTTGTCTATCCCGATTTTGTCTATCCCGATTTTGTCTATCCCGATTTTGTCTATCCCGATTTTGTCTATCTCGCTCTTGTTTGGCTGAATAACACCCAATTTGCGATCAGCTGCCTTTTTTCTCTCTCTCCTCTTCCCACCCTGTTTGATTACCTGTCTCTAGCAGAACAGCTTCTCTATGCCAAACAGTTTCCCCACTGCTTTGACCTCAGCATTTCTCAGCTAACCAGGTGTCCTGTTCAATGATCTCGTAGCCCTCATTCCACATGAAGAACTCTCTGAGGGACTCAGGCTGCTTTAAGCTTTCTCGAGAAGCTTCCCACAATTCGGTCCACCTCTTGTAGCGATGGACATCGGCCGGTTCGACAACACCTTCACCTGCCCAGATATATCTATCCGGAACTAAAAGAAATACATTAGTCTTGCGCTTTAGTCCAAAGGGGAGGTGTCAAAGGATTTAATTACTCACTTTCCCATTTGAATTTGAAGTTGCGGAAGCTCAGAAGCAACAATGTGATATCCATCACATCAAACTTTGTGAAAACCTTCTTCGCAATTTCTTGGGCTTTCCAAAACTCTTTTTCCTCTAGGTAAGTTTCCCAGTTACATAATGAGCGGAGATCAAGCATGCGATCTGTCCACTGCACCCCGTAATAGGGACCTCCCTTGAACATTGGATGCAGAGTGTCGATCCCAGCGGACATCAGGTCTTGCAAAGAGAAAAAGCATGCTTTGTTGCGAAGATTGACCATACCTTGAGACAGGAACTCTCCGTTGTCATGATCAGGGCTCTCCAGACGAGAATCGAAAAATTCTTGTTGTGGTTCCGTGAGCACTGAATTGCGGTAGTGTCGGATCAGCCACATGTCTCTCGCAAACTGCCCACGGGGGAAGTCTCTTGTGTCTACCATACAGATCTGCAAATCAGAGGCAGGCGTATGTTGAGTTTCAGATCTCCACATGGCGTACTGAATCACAAACATCAGGGAGCTGCTCCAGGACATGAAGTTGTCAATGGACTTGAGAGCCTGAGCTTTAGAACGTTTTGCAAGATGGTTGTAGAGCAACCGTTTCGCTTTTCCTCCTGGCAGTGATAGAATGTCAGTGGCGGAGTCTTCGGGGTTACCATACTCGCTTTGGGGTGATGCTACAACCCTCGACGTGTTGATACCAGAGCTGTTGATGTCACAAACCCGAAATAGATAGCGTGGAAGGTCCCGGTAGTTCCATTTGCTCTCTGTGTTTTCCTGTATAGCAAACAGCGTTGGTGGGAGGGGAAGTTTGCGTACTACTTGTCGCCAGAAGGCCGTCCATTTGGTATCCATGTCTAAGATTCGAGCGCGCATGTACTCCCATCTTTCCGACTCTGTGGAGGCCTCCACAGAACGCGTTCTACGTCTAGTAGAGTCGAACCGAAAAGCCCAGCTGGGATCTTCACTCTGACACTTGAGACAGTAGCTCTGAGGGTCCAGTTTGCCGAGGCTGGCAGTTTCCTTGAGACACTCCATTGCAATGTCTGGAATGGAGACAACGCCATGGCTGTACTTTTCCTCGAAATTAGTTTTGACGATCTGCCCAATAGCTTCCTCAAAGTGAACCAAGAGGCTGGAAATATCATGACTGTAGTCATCTCCCAGAGATACAACGGCTTGGCGGAAAGTGTCTACTGCTTCTGTCAAACTCGGCCGTGGGACTAGGTCTGTTGAACGATCGTCGATATGCAACTTGAGCATCGACTCGTCGAGGGACGCATGAATGTCGTGTGTTGAAGCCATTTTGGGCTGGCTGTCCTTTCTATCAATCAACATTTGGAGAATATTTGAGAGTGAACTTTTCTGGTCTATCATGTCTAAGGTCAGCACTGTATTTATAGATAAATCTTGTTTGAGGGGAAAACCTACATTGCTCCGATTTGTAGAAAGAAAGTTCTGTTTTTTTTGGGGGGGGGGTCTGTGTAACTTTGATGATTTGATCTGTCACGCCGAAATATCGGGCTCTATCGGGCTTGTTACTTGGTCATTAATTCAGGCAAGGAATGTCTGCAAAACCTACACCCACAAATGCAACTCAAAGACACTCGCCCTCACTACCTAGCTAGAGGGGTATTGGAAGCTTCTATCTGTGGCTCTCAGCCACTCCATGAAACCATGGCCTAAACCGCAATTAAATCCCCATATCGATCTACCTCGCCGAGATATTCCATGAGGCTACCAAATCATCCATATCTTCGTCGCGAACCCTATTGGACAATCGGTCCAGTTCTGGGCAAATAGAAGGGGACGCGGACATGAAAAAGGCTAAATTAATCTCTTGGCGGAAGTAAAGTTCAATAATCAGCCACACAAGCACATATGACAGGTTCATGAGCGTGGCAGAATGGTTGAACTACTAAGAAGCTTACAGTTTCAGTCAATTAGCTCGAAGGTTCTGATACTGGCCAGCTTTCGCTCAACAAAACGCTTACTCTCTACGAAATGACCAACCATATGGCACAGGGACCTAATTGGAAAGTACATGAAAGTCATGGGTGGGCCCAGATTCTTCCTTGCGGTTCTTCCTAACACATGTATTCTTGGCTTCTCGTCAAGTATGGGGTAGGGCTGGGAAGGCAGCCAGTGACAAAACAACTAGCAGTATATACTTTTCTTGCCTGCTGAAGTCACATGATCCTTTGATCGTGGGTGCATCGTCAAACTGGGATATGTCAACCGCGCCCTTGTGTAAGCGGGGGATGATCTTGGCAAACCCACGCTCTTAACACGAATATTCGTCCACATTTGCTCACAACCTCATTCTCCCAAATTCCATTCCCATAAATCTACATAACTTGAAATGAGTTCATCGAACGAGAAGGATTGGCAGCCTAAAGCCATCATCTTTGATCTTCTCACAGCTCTTCTAAACTCATGGGAGATATGGGATGCGTCAACTCCTTCCAAAAGCCACGAAGAAGGTAAACGTTGGCGTCAACGTTATCTTGAAATTACTTTTGGTACAGGAACCTACAAGCCTTATGAAGACTTAGTCAAGCAGGCTGCCTCCGAAGTTGGTCTACCCGAATCGGCTCCAGAAGCTCTGCTCAAGAATTGGCCGGACATCAAAGCATGGGACGAAGTTCCTTCAGTACTCCAGGGTTTGAGAGGTCAAGGATACAAACTTGGCGTTATCACCAATTGTTCGAAACATATGGGCTACATCGCAATTCACGGTGTTGAGAGACAAGCGAGTGTTGGTTTCGACAAGCCGTTCACTTTTGACGCAGCTATCACGGCAGAAGAGAGCGGCTTCTACAAGCCTGTCAAGCAAGCCTACCACAGCCTGCTACCTCAACTAGGTGTGGAAGCTCAAGATGTTCTATTCGTGGCAGGAAGTGCAGGAGATGTCGAGGGTGCAACCCGTGCTGGTATGAAAGTTGTTTGGCATAACAAGATCGGATTGAGCAAGAAGGGCACTGCGGTCCCGCTGAGAGAGAGCAGAACGTTGAACGATGCTCTACAAGGGTTCTCGAAGACAGAGGGTGTTTGAAGCTAGTCTCTCTGAGCATGATTCTATGCTCTTAGGACAAATTCCTCGCTTCGTCTGATACATGCGACCAAAGCTCGAAGAGAATACGGGGTCCCGTCCGCTCCCCCAGAGTCAAGCTTCGAAGCGCCGGATTAGTAGTTGGGTCGGTGACGACCAGCGAATCCCCGGTGTTGTATGTTATTTTTAAATTTGTTATTTTTTAGAAGTTTCAAGAAAAGAGCTTGTATATATATATGGCTAAATATCGAATTGTGATGTTGTGTTGTTCCTTAGCAGTTTCTGATTAGAGCTCGTCACATCCACCATTTTCATCCCCATGCAACCACATCCAAAGCCAAATTACTACAACTTCGGTCGAAATGTGTCCTTCAAGTGAAGAATTTTCCTTGCAAGTTCCACTACTTCACTTGCAACACCCCAAGATAGTTCATATCCACGTCCGCCAGCTCCATAGGCGTGAACAACGTGCTTGACACCCCAGGTGGTATCCTTGGCTTCTGTCTCCACTCTCATACCGCCCTCACGAGCTGGTCTTCGTCCGACAACATCTTTGATAACCTTCAATGGCCCAGATCTTTCGTTCTGGCCACAGGCTTGTGGGATCATCGACTGGGCGGCTTCCAATAGACGAGCGCGTGTCTCTTGAGAAGGTTCGAGTTCCCAGTTCCCCATCTCTTTTGTCCCGCCGATGACTGTTCCTCCGTTGAAAGATCGAGGGATGATAAAGCTCCACGTACCATCTTTCTTTTGCGTCGTGATGGTTTTGTCCGCGGCGGTGAGATTGGTTAAAACCGTCTGGCCTGTTCAATGTTAGTTGCAGTCGCTATCGACAAAGGATGGGACGAACCTCGGATAGGGAAACACTTCTCGTCTCCAAATCCCATGCCGCTCGCATTTACCACAAGCTTGACGTTGGGTGCTAAGATGAAGGCCTCCCATTCACTCTTGAGATCCCTCTGCACCGCCCTTCCACCTTGAACAATGAACTTGCGAAGCAAACTGGCGCTATACAATGGCGCATTGATGCAATATGTCTCGTACTCGTATCCAAGTTTCGCACCATCCGGAAGCTCGTGAGCTTCGTACTTTCGATAACCTGGCAAGCCAGTCTCATCGGCGAAGCTCTGGGCATTTTGTTGCACATACTCATTGGGCGGGTCCTCAAGGTATTCAATACCCGGAAGGCGTCTAATACCGCATCCAGGTTCGCTCTGGAGATGCTCCTCAAGTTCAGCGACTGTATGCCTCAGCCACTTGGCTTCACGGCGGAGCTGGGGCGTTGATGCGGGGATGGGGCGGATGTGAGCGCCAGCCCACATGGAAGCATAGTCGGCCGAGTGAATGATCGGAGCTCCGGGAATTGAAGTTGGCCATTCTTTGGCGACAAGGAGGACAGATGTTGATTGAGTTGATGGAGATTCGGCAACGAGTTGTTGGATCTTGAGGGCGCTGGTCAAGCCGATGATTCCAGCACTAGGGAATGGATGTTAGTTTTGGGCTTCACAGAGGCTAGGCCAGTACATACCCGATGACCACGATCGTGGACTCGGCAACTTCGGGTGTTTTAGGTGAGGACATTGTTCCTACTTGATGGCTTTGAGGCACCAGGCGTTGTAGTTGATGAGTAAATTTGGAGTTCCAAGTGGTTGTGTTGCATCGGATCAGGCCTCGCTTCTCAGTAAAAATGGCGCAGTTGGGCAAAGCCACAGGGTCCAATTGTCATATAACAGGAGTTCAGTGATAACTTCTAAATATTGAATATGTGATATTAATCAAGTATATATGAGTCTTAAGTGCTATCTATGTATACAGGCGCGATGATTCTACGCCGGATTGAGCTTGCATTAAATGCATGATCGACCTCCGAGATCGGGCACTGCCAAATCATGTCTTGTCGGATTGGGGCAAGCAAATCTGATGTCTTCCTTTTACTGACAACCAGCTAGCACGAGATAGTAATATCTCACATGGGATCACGGGGAAGGCCACAGATGTGATAAGTGAACTTGAGCATCAACCCAAGTGACGTATTGGTTGGTGTCTAGAGATAGACTTGGTTGGAACGGACAAAAATGAGGTCCTACCCGGGTTCGAACCGGGGTCTTCGGAAAGTTTCTGATGATATCAAAATCCAACGTCATTACCACTAAACTATAGGACCATCGTATTCGATGACTAAGCCCTTGCTAATTGGTTACAGGAAATACGACAAGAGTGTGGTGGCAGCCAGATTGCCATACCCTGGAGACATCAATTTGAACTTTAGTGAAAGGAACTGATGTAGACCCGTACGTGCGGATACTTTGAGAAAATGATGCCTGGTCAATAAATGCCATTTCCTGCTTGACGGGGAATTTGTTTTCTTTTGTGTTTGGGATTTTCGAGTTCTCAACTCTGTTGTGCTCAATGAATTCACTCATAGGTTTAGATGGTGTCTTGTTGCTAAAATATCCTCCATTTTTGGAGTTACTGTAAGATGTAAGTGATAGTCAATCAATGTCCCTTTGTAATTGACCACCAGAGGAAGCGAAATGATATTGCAAGTTACAAAAAGCTGTGCATTAGATCGACAATTATCCTCAACCCCATACCATCTGCCTTCACAAATTGCTGAAGCAGCGGTGTAAGCATCTATTCTCTTCAGACTTGAGACATCACAAAGCTGGAGAACCAATGACGGACAAAGCGATGCTGCTGAGACTCGTTAGTGTGTTCTAGCTCGATCGCTGACAGACATATGACAAGGTTGGTATCAGCATCGCATGTTCTGGGAGGCGAAAGATGGGAAAGAAAGAATAAGCAATCGTTGATTGGTTTAAAAAGCTGAGTCATTCCAATCTGACCAATGGCAGCCACTGCAATTACCACTGCTCAGATCCGCATCTTTGAGGCTCTTGCAGAAGTGGGTCTAACTCTGTGAAAGCCATCAGGTACAAATAAGACAGGCAACCGCTTCCAAAGATCAATAGACCAAACAAGCATCTTCCAGCACAATTCACTACACTTCCATCATTCCAACTCTATAAACTCGCCTTCAACTTCAACAACAACTTCACCACCCACCAAATCTTCACTATGGTTGTCAACGCTCCCGCTACCTGCTGCCGCTCCGGCGACAACGTCGAGTGCGCTTGTGGTATGTGACATCATCTCCCCAGATCTCCCCAAACAACCATCTAACACTTCAACAGCCCAGAAGGCCACTTGCTCATGCGGTCAAAAGTCCGCCCTTCAATGCACATGCGCCAAGGCCCCTGTCGAGAACACCGTCAACGGCCCCCGATGCTCATGCCGAGCCCGTCCTGCCGGCGAGTGCACCTGCGACCGAGCTGCTACTGAGAACGCTACCCCCAGTGGTGCTACATGCGCTTGTGGATCTCGTCCTTCTGGTATGGAGAACCTTGTCTTGGATTGTTGCGTCAACTGTTGCTAACGAAATATGATTAGGTGGCTGCACTTGCGAGAAGGCTGCCGATGGTGGCTTTAACCCTGCCAACGAGATTGACTTTACTACCCAGAAGTAAACATCCCACTTTCGCGACACTGGTTTAGTTGGGGGGTTGTAAACAAAAATACTGGCATTGATGACTACGGAAACGGCGTTGGGGATTGGTCATGGGTTTTGGGACGGCGAGATAATCGATACCAGAGATACAGAGAATTGAACGTTATTCACAACATATCTTTTAGCGATAAACTCATGTTCAATACGGCACTTGTGAAACATTGACGAATTTCGCATCTCGTGGTGTTTGTTAACAGGGGATCACAGTTGAAGAATGAGCACTGCTATCGGGACTTTGACAGGTGGGTTAAAACATGATGGTGAATTTTGATGAAGATGACTAAAATACTGGAATGCTTGAACTATCTTTGGGCATACAAATCTGATCAGCTTTTATGTCTCCTGTTTTGACAAGAGCTTGGATTCCCTATCGTTTTCTGACCCGCCTGCGTGACTCGTTTGAAGACGAACACACAATGAGATAACATTAACAAGTACTAGCTAATTACCAACGGCTGCACACAAAGGGGGCCGTTGTCTGTGCTTAACAATAAGCCACGTGCGCTTCGTCTGTGACCAACAAACGCGCCAACAGTGAATCGCGTATCGTTGAAGGAGATGAAATGACAGCTTCGATTCACCGCCTGCCAAGGCCGAATCAAATTCAAATTCAATTGCGCTAATGTTTTTTTTGCCGGACAAATCCTCGGAAAGCAGCCAGAGCTTCCGGGCGGTGAAACCGCAACCAGGCATCATCCCCTGTCAGCCCGCAAATGATCACTGCCCAGCGCGGTCAGATCACCTTTTTTGCTAAGAAAAAAATCCCATCCACTTTCGATTTGTCGCGCTCCGACAACAGCTTGGTTCTATCATCAACATCATCACATCATCCATTTCACGACCACAATTTGCGTGTTGATCATCTGGTGAAGCTTCGTTTCTGCTTATCCAAGCGAAAACTCTCTCCTGCTCGTCATCGCGCGTCACACACAAATCATCACAAACCACACCACGCACAACACACCACAACCTCACGCGATGGCACCTCGAGCCAAAGCAGCCGCTGTCGCTAAGGCGCCCGCGACCAAGAAAGCGACAACCGCTGCCACTGCTAAGAAGGACGCAAAGCCCACAAAAGCTGCCCCCAAGAAGGCTGAAGCTGCTACAAACGGCACCACCAAGAAGCGCACTCGCGACGAAGAGTCTGAGCCCGAGTCTGAGGAGGAGGATGTCCCCAAGCCCAAGAAGACCAAGACCACAGAACGCGTCGTCAAGCCTGCTGTGAAGCCCTCAGCAAAGACCAAGACCGCCGCGAAACCTGCTGCCGCCAAGGCTAAGACTACCACAAGAAGGGCCAAGACTGAGGAGCCTGACGAGGAGAAGCCTGCTGCCAAAAAGCCCGGTCGTCCTGCTACCAAGAAGGCTGAGCCCAAGAAGAAGTCCGACTTCCCCAACATCGGAAAGAAGATCAATGATGCACCCACCCAGATTCTCGACGTTTACGTTTTCGGCGAGGGTTCGTCCGGTGAGCTTGGCCTCGGCAGCAAGCGAATCAACGGCAAGAAGCCCATCGATGTCAAGCGTCCCCGACTCAATGATAACCTCTCCGCCGCCAAGGTCGGCGTTGTTCAGATCTCATGCGGTGGCATGCACGCCATCGTCTTGACACATGATAATAAGATCCTCACATGGGGCGTCAACGATCAGGGCGCTCTCGGCAGAGACACTAACTGGGACGGTGGTCTCCGCGACATGGACAAGGAGGAGGATTCTGAGTCGGAAGATGAGGATGACTCTGGTGTCAACCCTAAGGAGAGCACACCACTTCCCGTTTCCGACGAGCACTTCGCGCCTGACACCAAGTTCGTGCAGGTTGTTGCCAGCGACAGCGCCAGTTTCGCTCTTACTGAGGATGGTCGTGTCTACGGTTGGGGAACTTTCCGATCCAGCGATGGTATTCTCGGCTTCTCTGAGACCGTCAAGATCCAGTCAACACCCGCCTTGATCCGCGATCTCAAGAACATCAAGTCCCTCGCCGCCGGCTCCAACCACATCCTGGCTCTCGACCACAAGGGCAACGTCGTCGCTTGGGGTTGCGGACAGCAGAACCAGCTCGGCCGACGCATCATCGAGCGCAACAAGATGTCATCTCTCATTCCCCAGGGTGTCGGTCTACCCCGAGGCAAGATCGCCAAGGTTGCCTGCGGTTCCTACCACAGCTTTGCTATTGACAAGGAGGGTCAGGTCTACGGCTGGGGTCTCAACAACTTCGGCGAGATCGGTGTCGAGTCCAACGCCGGCGAGGACGACGCTGTTATCCTTCGCCCTGCCAAGCTTACTTACCTCGACGACTACACCATCACCGAGATTGACGGTGGTGAGCACCACTCTCTCGCTTGCTCTGATAAGGGCGATCTCCTTACATGGGGTCGTGTCGATGGTTACCAGGTCGGCTTCGAGTTTGACAAGCTGAGTGAGGATAACGCCATTTACGACGAGAGAGGCAATGCTCGTATCCTGTTCAAGCCTACTATTCAGCCTGGCATGTTCCGCACATAACTGATACACTGTGCATAAGCTAACTTACGCGTTCCAGATACCAAGAACATCGTCGCTGTCGCCGCCGGCACTGACAACAACTTCGCCGTCGACTCCGAAGGCAAGGTCTTCTCCTGGGGTTTCTCCAGCAACTATCAGACCGGCCAAGGCACCATCGACGACATCCACACTCCTACCGTTATTGATAACACCGCCATCCGTGGCAAGAAGATCATCGGAGCAGGCGCTGGTGGCCAGTACTCTGTCCTCTTCGGCGAGGCTGAGGATACCCCCGCGACAAATGGCGCCAAGACCAACGGCGTTCACGAGAAGGCTTAAACGAGCAAATGAATGCCACGTCGGATATGTGATGGATTTCGCGATTATGGGATGACTGGTTTTGCACAATGTTTATGCGAGCCCTACTTAATTTCGCTGCTGCAGGCAGCTTTCAACACTTGTATTTTAACCGCCAGGCATGGCGGATGCATGGATTCACAGATTCCACATGGGCGGATTCTTGCTGTGATAAAAATGGCTTTGACGACTAAGAGGGATGCACATTGTTTGTTGCTTTTGCTGTGGTATATATAGATGGTTACGATGTCTTTGCATACTTGAAGCTTATTTTCTGGGAGTATCTGAATCTCTCAACGCTACCTCTGTTCCTCATTCTTTTAATCATGACGTACAAAATAATTATTCTAGTACAAAGAGAATACGCTGTGAATCATGCAGCTTGCGTATCCCATCTCGATCTCGTCTGAAACGCCATACCCCTCTTATCCTGCTCCTTGACATCCGTCATATCTTCGCCACTGGGGGCGTATTCATGTACTGCATCGTCGAGTTTTGAAGTCCACTGCGACTACATTTTTATAAGGGTCCGTATCAAAATCGTTTAGGTGTTGAGCTTAGCAGCGACGTTGGACAGCGTTCCGCTTCCTCGGCTGCTGAAAATACCCATGATGCCAAAGCCAACGTAGAACAGCGCCAGGGGATACGCAACCAGTCCACGCATGCGCTTCATTTGTCCCACAGCGCAGAACATACCGCTCGCGCTGTATGTGCACCAGAGAATGGCAGCAGTTGTAGAGACAATGCCGATGGGTGTATCCATTCGCATGACAATTCCGAACAAGCTGGTCGCTACAAGTGGCAGCAGGCAGTATCCCAACACACTTGCGCTCCGGGGGTATGTCAATGTCGCGGAGAAGTGGCCGCCGTGCTGTCCGTCCGGTTGCCCTGGTGTGGAGGGATCGCTGCTGTATTGCGGGTAGCTGTTGACTTGTGGTGCGCCGGCGTCTGAGGGCGACATGTATCGGTTGTGGGAGGGAGGAGGGAGGAGGGAGGGAGGTGTTGGTGGTTTGTCGTTTTTAGTTAGGCGGTCTTGAGGACAGCTTGGAGGATTAGAGTGATGAGCTTTGGCAGGGGTGAGGCTGATGGTTGACGTTGGTGTGGCTGTGCTGACAAAACGCCACACCAGCATTGATGAGTGACGACAACCTGGAGATTCAGGTGTCTTTAATGTGCTATTTTGTCTAGATTTCAATAAGAGAGATGAGTTAATCATAGTGACCTATCGTTGGAGGGCACGACAGGGAGTGAGTCAAGATAGAAGATATTCATAAAATAACATTGACATAAACATGCATAGTAAATTGCTGCCATCAAGAATCGTGTACTAATATTGTAAATCCCAGGGGCAAATCGAACAGTGAAGGCCTTTAAATAATAATTCGCTCTGAGGCAACAACACTATTGATGTTGTGCAACTGCTCGGGAAATCGGCAGCCTAGCCCTGTACACTTGGGCTTTGTGCAAACATGTCCAAGAAGACATTGCCCATCGCTGCAACCTGACCCAGTTGGACAGGGAGACATTCGAGCAATAGCTCGTAGCGCGTTCTTCTCCCTCTCACTGAGATCCTGGTTGTGAGTGTGGATGCAGGATCCATAGGAAGATTCAAAAGGGCATTTCCTCAAAAGTACGTAATTGTTGCAAAGTTTCCGGCCTTTCAACAAGTTCAGAGTGTGCTGATCAAAGTTGAGCTTCGAGTCAAGTCGTTCACCCTTACTATTCCGGAGGATTTTGGTCGGCGAACGCTCCTGGGAGGATAAGACTGCACCCTTTGTGGATGGTGAAGGCGTTTTGCGAGCAGCATTGGCGTAGTTCGAAGAGCTGGCACTCGAAACTCTCCGGTTCGTGTTGGGTAGCTGCTGACTCTTTCGAAAGACATCAAAAGAAACATGTTCAAACTTTGGCACTAGATCTGCTATTTCGCGCTCAAACGGAGGCCCTTCAATGAGGCAAATGCGTTGCTTGTGGGTGTTATCCTGAGCATAAGGGCCAAGGAGACGAGCATATCCGTTGTCGGCGGATGCACCGAAAAATACACGGCGACAGTGCACATCATCAAGGTGATATCGAAACAAAGCTGAATACGTCAGGGGGTTTCACTTGCAGTGCCGTCGGAGAACTTACCTTTGACTTTCTCATCAGCACATTCCTTTCCGTTCCCAGCGTCCACGTAATCACAGAGAGGATCGCCCATGTTGAAGCCCCGGACAAATTCCTCCAAAGTTTGGCCATTAGATAGAAGATCAGAATTCTGGTAAGATTGAGATAGGCCTTGCAAATTGGCGTACACGCGTATAATAATTTGCAGATGAGGTGGTACGCTGCCACTGAGAGTCTTCAACTTCTTCTCAACGCTTTGCTTCAACAAGCTCATAGCTTGCTTACCACCTTCCAAGCCTGCCTGGACAAGCTCATCACGAAACTAAATTGTCAGTACTGATAAGGCAATTAAATATGGAGTTTGCCATACCAGCATGCAATCACCATCAATGATCACGAAAACAAAAGCGTGACGGTCCTACGAAGTTAGCAAATATGGGTTGTGCGGTGTTAAGGTATCTCACCCTCTTCTGCTGCAACGTCTCTACCTGTCCTTCAAGCACTTCCTTGTCATTTTTGACTGCCTTGATTACAATATTCTTATCCTCAAGCTCGGAGTTGATCTTTGATAACTGACTGGATTGGGCGTCGACATGGGCAAGGAGAGCCTAGAATCCAGATTATTAGTTAAGCTGCCTCGTCATGGAGAGCTATTTGGGAAGCCTACCGTGATAATAGCATGCTTTTCGTCATCATGGGCCTTGCACGCATCCCACCTCTGCTGCAGTCCTTCTATTTCAACCTTCATCCTTCGAATAGTATTGGAGCGCTGACAGGCAGAAGAAAATGTGTCGAGTATCAAACCGAATGTGAAAAAGATGACCACAGAATGTTTACTGTTAGCTTGCGGGGGAGGAGCTTTATAAAGGTGGTAGAACCGCATGCATATCATGGGTCCAATCGCAATGGCACAGGTCACACATACCTATGTGATTGAACCAACAAGACATTACGCAATTTTGGTTGGCAATTTAGGAAAGTATACAAAATACAAGGCCCGGTCTAAAGGACGTGTTGCGGCGCAGGAAAGCGCTTAGAGCAACGTCAAGTGTTGGCCATCCACTTGTTGGTTGTAAAATAGACGATAAAATATCCCAATATTGAGTCATGAAGGAAGAAGAGAGTGTATAGGTCGCATATGCGGCCTGAATGGTCGCCTCGAGGCCGTGGCTGAAATGCTGTTGGCCAGAAGTATGACCCCTCACTGCACAGCACAGCCTGATTGATCCCTGGTGTCTTGTGGGTAACAGGAATAATGACAGCTAAGAGATTCCAGTTAGGGTTCCAGTCAAGTCTGCCACAGCTTTGATGAAAGTTGGTAGCATGATGTTAGGCATAATTGAACCGTTGTGAATACAGCGCTGGGATATTGCCTAACCAGCTGCCACTATCAGACCGACCAGCTACTTAAATAGTGTAAAAGATTATTACGATAACTTTGAAGTTCATCTTCACATTGTTTCTGGATACTCTGGGAGCTTCTACTGTCGCCGCTTAACCGCCATACCCGCTGCCCGCGCATTCTCAACAAACGTCTTGAACCCTCCCGCCAGTTTATCGCAGTCCTTCAACAGATCTTCCATGTTCTGATTGACCTCCTCTGCGTCCTCGGGCCACTCTTCGCTGTTTGGATTGAAACTATCAGGCAACAGCTTAACAGCCTTGTCGACCCCCAACATGAGTTCATCATAATCGCAGGTTCGAAGTTCGGCCTGTGCACAGTGTGAGAAGGCATTCTCAGCTTGGCAGCCGATTTACCTGTGCTATTCTTGCATAGTTGGCTGTGAACCGCATCGCTTCGAATGCGAGTGTGCCTTGCAAGGCGTTGTTGAAATCCCTCGCGACCGAAGTGCCTGTGGTGGCCTTGCCACTCTTATTCGGGTTTCCCATGGACTTCTGAGCGGCAACCGTGAATAAAAAGAATAGTAAGCCCTGTTCTGAAGTGTTATGCCAACAGCTGCGTACTTATTTTTCGTAATGAATGCCATAAACCTGAGTTGGAAAGTTAATAAGCTACTAAAATATTATCTTGCCTGAACGAATAACCAAGCACCAATCAGGAATCCAGGCCAACCCCCTAGAAAGCGGGGTAAAGTAAATAAATCATATAACAATCGATTTTAGACTGTGAGACTACGATGTCGGCTACACAGGAAAGTTTAGTATGTCTGTCAAGATACGAACAGGATCGATACTCAAACAAGACAACCATAACCGCAGCCTTGCCAGGAAACCGTCGTTAAAATCGATATATTGGTTGAAAACAATTGGTCTTCCGGCCTTCCCATCAGAAGCACTTGCATCTGATATGTCTCTCAACAACTCCAAATTTGACCCATACCTCTTCCAGGCGTTGAGGATGTCTTTCCCATTGCTAGGAGAAATAAAGCCCGAATTAAGGTTGCATCTGTTTGGAACATATCCGACGACAGTCTTCTCATTGATACCTGCACACACATTTCACAAAACTCTATTCACGACAGTAATTAAAGAAATCTACCTAGAAGACAGCTTCTTGAATAAGTTTCGAAGGCCTCTAGGCGTCTTCTTAGTCTCTACTAAGGTCTGCCTGACAACCGCCCAAAAGATATCATTTACACCCTCTCCCGTCTTGGCAGAGCATTCAAAATATCCAAAGGCTCCTATAGATTCCGCGACTTTGTTTCCCTATCAGACGTGGTTAGCCATAGCCTTTCCACTACTTCCTAGCCAAATAACTTGCCTCTTCCCAGCTCACTGGCCGTTGACTGATTTTGATGAGATCTGCAACAGTCTCTGGGTCGTCACGCAGGTCCTTTTTAAGGCCAACAAAGAGACGGGGCACATTAGGCATGAAATGCTTAACTTCGTGAATCCACTGTGTCTGTGAGCGAGGTAAAGTCATCAATTTAACACAACTTACCTTCTCTATCACGTTGTCGAGTGAGTCGGGTGAGTCAATGTTAAAGCAGATCATGATTACATCTGTGTCTGGGTACGAGAGCGGCCTCAAGCGGTCACAGTTTTCATTGCCCGCAGTATCCCAGAGTGCGAGTTCAACAGCTTTCCCGTCAATCTCTATGTCGGCAGCATAGTTATCGAACATTGTGGGATGAGTCTAAAAGGTAAGAGCGAGCTTGTATATGATGGCCAGGAACATGACTTACATAAAGAGTGAAAATGCCATGGAGGAAAAACCTGATAAGGAGTTGAATCGTTAATTTATCTTCCAGTGAAATCATGTTGACCGAACGTCCAACAAAGCACTCACATATATAGAGCAGTTTTTCCACAGTATGTGTCTCCAACAATTACCATTTTCTTCTTGACCTTATATTGAGAAACAGGTTAGGATTCTTGGCCGTAAACATGGCGCTACTTTCTGGGTTATTGTCTCTCACCTGTGGTGTAGTTTGAGAAGTGCCTGTACCTTCATCTGTAGGCGTGACACAATTTCTTTGTGGCTCCAGGGATGCCCCTGATACAGAAGAGGTTAGAGGGCTTCCTAAATTTGACCCATCCGCTGGCTGATGAGAACTGGTAGTCTGGATTATGTTCTCTTCATGTGATGGTCTCAGGTTTGCAGACTGCTTAATATTTGGAGGTTTGGGACTTGGAGGACGGCTGCTAGAAGGTCGAGGCGTAAGTGGCTCAAGTGCGGCTGACTTTGGTTGCGCGAAAGCTGCTTCAGCATACCATATTAGCATTGATTTAACAGTTACTCAGAAAGGAATGAATCATCTACCTGGCATAGAAATCGGTCGCTGAGGAATAGCAAAACTCATTCCCAAGTGTTCCCGTTTCTGGATATCAGAAGAACTAGTGTCATTAGATAATAAGACGACTTTAGTGGATGTTGGCCTCTGGATCCGCAGGTCAGGAACGAATCTGAAAGGATCATATTCTTTTGCAGATTTCACATCCTCCGTTTGATGTGTGTTTGTTGTTACATCGGTGTCATGTAGAACAGTTTGGTGACTGAGATGGGGAATCGTAATGTCAGAACTTTGATGATGAGTCTCAGCTGATCCATCGCCAGTCAATGCTCTGATCGATAGTGTTGGTACACTGGCAGAGACTGTACCCCCAACCTCGTCCCCAAAATCTGATCTACTGTCATTAGGCACCAAGACGTCCTCGCTGTCGTTTTCCGTAGACAGCCTGTCCGTTTGTTGGAGGAAGCTCGTAATCTGCGGTGCCGTTTTTGACTCGTGTTTGTCACTAGACCGACTCGAGAAGGTATTCATATCTATCAGTAGCTTCTCAAGTTGCGGCGTAGCTAATATCGGCTTGATCTCAGGCAGCTCGTAGCCAATTTCCCCTTGACTGGATATATGGCTCTCGCTGTCTGGTAATTTATCGAGATGTAGTGTAGAGATGCTGGGTTTTGATTGTAGGACTTGTATGTGATTGCCCGAGGGGGTGATGGGACTATTGTCCCTATTTCTTAACGATCCAGGATAATGCTCCTCTGGCCACTTGGAATCTTCTGACATTGAAGATTCATCATCGGCAGTAGCACTCCTGGTAGGTTCTAGAATTGCGACACCATCTTTACTTTCGTAGACAATGTCTGGTATAGTCGCATCTTGGGAACTGGCATCGATATTTCTGTCTACTTGAAGAACTGGCACTGAGGACGCAATCCTCAAGCTAGATCGACTTGAGGCACGGGACCCTGTATGGACGCTGCTGTCAGTCTCCCACACAACATCATTGCAGACTGATTCGGCATATGAAGTTAAACCGTCAAGATACTGCTGAAGGATGAAGTTTTGTCCACTACTGGCGGACGGGATCCCCCCAGAAGCAACAATAGCCCGTAGTCTAACCAACTCGTCCATGATTTGGGAAATTTGACTGGTGTCTTGTTTGATGTCATGGACATCCGTTTTGATGATCGTGGTATCGTTCCTAATTGCTTTGGACAAAGAGACAGAAACCAACTCCAGTACCAAACTCAAGGAACCGCGATAAGCCTCAAGTGACGTGCGGAGTCCGGCGACTTCGTTCTTTCCAAAGGTGGCCCATCTTAACATTCCAGTCTTGCCAGTGTGTTTATCGAGGATAGTGTTGATCTTGGAGACGGCAGCAGAACAACTATTGATCGTGGAAAGAATGTGTATCTGTAGTGACTCTGGCATGATTCGATCATCAGTAACGGCCGTTTCGTCTCTAAGTAACTCCAAGACAAGGTTCAGCTGGGACAGTTCGCCAGTTATAGATGTGAGGTCGGATCGAGCTTCGCGACAGTCGCGTGTGAAGTTGGTGACAGCCAGTGCCGTCTTGGTAACGGTAGCTAGAAGCCCTATACAGGCCGTCGTTATGGATAGTGGATCCATCGGTCCTGCGTTACCTGTCTATTCGGGTAAGAGGTTTTTGTTACCAATGAGAAAATGCAAAGGGATGGTCCTTGGTGAGGAGGTAGAGCAGCGCTAAGCCTCTGTGAAAATGCGGCTGAGCCTCAGTATCAGCACATGACTTGATATGTGCATATCATCTCCAGTGCTCAAAGGCCTCGCCATGATCTAACTAGACGAGGGGTTTGATCCAGTTAGAATACGCCGATCAACGGCACCAAACTCTTCATCTTGAAACATGCCAGTACTTCTGGTATCATATACTTGAGCCGCACCTACTAAAAAGAACATTTTTCAATGATTCCAGTTTCTAAAAAGCACCACATTAACGCTGGTGAGGTCATGCCAACATTCTCTTTTTTAAAATGCCTCCTTGCAATTTGTTTAGATCTGAATGAAAAGATCGAGGTATATTTAGGCGCGTTTTTGAGGTAAAAGGTTCGAGGTATTTTCTTTTGAAGTGAATAAGTTATATTAACAGGAGCTGGTAGAGCCAGAGCACTAATTAAATGGACCACAAGCACATGTGAGACCAAACTTGCTGCCGCAAGTACTGGCAAACACCCGCAAATTTCGAAGTGTAGGGCTTGGGAAAGTATAATGGTTTGTGTAGTTGGTGCTTCCTATTACATCGATGTAGGAAAGTTATTTCAAGTAAGGTTCTTAACGGACGACAACAATAATGTATTGGAGGATATCATCATAATATGATGCAACGCCGCTCAGAACTGTTCACGCTGTGGAATAAGCTTTGGTGCTATAGAATCTGATCAAATCACGCTGCTTCGACCCCTGTACTCAACTCTCGCCAGCTCAACATGGGGTCAAAGCTGGGTCAGGTTATTAGAGATGTGTCGTGCGGCTGAGCGTCCCTCAGAGGTCTAGATCGACGCCTCCTTTAGACTATTGACTCAGCTGCGCAAGCAAGGGGGATTGTGCACCGATTTACCCGAATTGATGTAGCATCGTCTTCTTTTGATTATCTATAAGAAGAAGAGGAACCCTACCTATTTTTCATTGACTTTTTGCGTTATCGTACGTTTCCTTGAAAGTCGTAGTCTTGAAATTTTGCGAAGAAATCTTCTGCTCAGAAAGCATAATGGTCAAACTAGCCATTCTCTCCTGGCTGGCAGCTACTGCTGCTGTTTTTGCCGCGCCTACCGCCGAGGAAATTAGCTCCCTCAATGCGAGAGCCTGTACCACACCAGCGAATTCGCTCAAGAACCCAAGTTTCGAGTCAAATGGTTTGAGTAGGTCCATAACAGTCTGCACCACATGGTGAAAGTTATTTATACGATGTAGGCTCCTGGGTATTCAAACCTACATACGCGAGACTCGGAAGCGCCGCTGTCGTAACCGGAGGTTACAAGAGTAACCACGCTGTCCAAGTCGGGGCAACCTCAGGCGCACAAGACCCCGGGAGCTATAACAAACTTCAGCAAACCTTTAAGATCTGCAAAGCTTCGACCTTCCAACTGTCATGGTCCATGCTGCTTCCCAAGAATGGAGCTCAGTTCACTGCACCTCGGACCCCAGGAATGGCTGTCGAACTCATAGGACCTGATGGACTAGCATACCAATTGGCCTCATTCAGCTTCAGCACCAAGACGTTCAGCGGCGAGGTCTACTCGCCGAACAAGAAAGGGACGTATAATGTCGACCAGTGGGTAAACTTTGTTGCGGATTTCCCTAATGCGAAGACTGGTACCTGGACTGTTTCTATGGAGTGGTATGTTTATGCTCCTGCTTCGGGTGACAAGACTGCGACGCTCAAGCTGAAGCTTGACAACTTTGCTGTGAAGCCTAAAGCTTAGATGAACTAAGAACACGGGGATAGATAGAAGCTGGGTTATGTTGAAAGTTTCTTCATTGATATTTTGGAAACGTATCTGTCGCGTATCTGAGCATTGACTTCTCAATTATCTAGTACAATCTTTTCACTATAAACAACAGTATTATAAGTCATACCAAAACTCCCCTTTCTTTCGCTATTAAACATAACTAAAGAACCATGGGACGAAACTTTACACCTTGGTCCTCAAAGTAGTAAAATTACCGAGAAGAAGCCCTCGGGCTACCATGAAAGAAACACCAGCAAGAACAACAATAGCTAGATAGAAGCATGCTAGAGGCTGGGCGCCTAGCTTCTCCAACATGATACCACTCACGGGATTGGCAATCAGTAGTGCAATACCAACTGCGAAGTTTGAAGATCCTGCGAATTATTAGTCTACCTGATCTTTTTCGTTTCAACAAGCGGGGTTGCATACCATAGTATCTTGCATAGTCCTTTGGCTCGCACGTCTTTCCTGTGCAGACTGGGGAGAGGACATAGAAAGACCCCGAGCAGAACCCCCATAGAGCTGTAAATGTGTAAAGAAGTGGCGCAGATGTGGTACTGAAGGGAATGAAGATGGTGGACATGAAGACAATAATCAGAACCATGACGCTGATCATCGAGTTGACTCCTCCAAGGCGATCTCCCAAAAGACCCATGGTGAAGCGCCCGACGCAAGAGCAGGCACCCAGGATAGCTAGAAGGGTATAACCATCCTCAGCAGAGAAGCCAGCACCAATCGAGATAGTGGGAAGAAGCCCACCGATGCCAAAAATAACGAACTCAATCAAGAACACCCCACAAGAAACAGATGCAAAGGCAGGATTCTTCCATGCTGATAGATCCAGCGCAGACCCTAAATCCCTGGTGTTCTTCTGCTTGGTTGAGTCGGAGGAAACAAGTCGTTGGAAGGGTAGGAAGCAGATGACACCTAAGACTGTCACACATCCAACCACCAGAGCCACTATTCTCATGGACCAGGCCCAGCCGAGGCTTTTGAAAGTTGACCGAAGGAGAAGAGGGAATATGATGGAACCGAGTGAGGTTCCCATAACTGCAGTGCCCATGGCCAGACCACGTCGTCGAACGAACAGCTTGCCCACAACTCCTATAGCAGTGGTGCAGCAAATGCTTGTACCGACGCTGCCAAAAACTCCGAAGCATAGCATAAACTGCCAGTAAGTCTTGCATTCAGCCATTAGAATGAAAGTGGCGGTTGAGAAGACGCCACCAATAGGGCTGAGAATTCGAGGGCCGTATCGATCTAGCACAGAGCCGATGAAGAAGTTTGGGACGAGCGAGAGGAATAAGTACACCCCGCTTATCCAGCCGATTTCACTGACAGAGTGGTCTTTCAGCTGGTTCAGACTGAGATATGACTGGACTGTGCCGATGGACGCCATGAAACCTTTGTCATGTGTTAGTGGTGAGTTTAGTGATGGGGTTCTGGAAACGAACCAAACGAGGGGATGAGGAAAAGCAATGAGCCCAATACACAAGACCAAGCTCCAAAGTCAGACTCATTGTCCTTGATAATTGACTCTAGAGAGTCGTCTGAGTCGTGGCCGGCATCTGGAGTGGATGATATAGTGCTGGGTGCGCTTTCAACATCGACATCGGATGTTTTCTCTGAGGATACAGTAGAAGATCCAACTAGTTGAGTAGATGTCATCTTAGCTGACTGAAGTTTATGAGCTGGTGATTGATTGTTCATATTGTTTTATTCGTGGCTACTATCCTCCATATTTATACAGCATGACCGTTTCTCTCATTTTCCAGAACCACTGAAAAATGTCCCCACAATGACTCTTTTACAAACCCCACAAGTCCCAACTGGAAGCTATACTGAGAACACAAAAGAAATTAAGCTTAAAGTGTTGTAAGAGTTGTCCTTTATTTCTGGACATGTTCTTCACTATTACCGTTTTGGGAAGCTATTCTGAGAGCGTTTAAATCTCTTCGCCGAGTGAGCCACTTGGATCGGTCTGGGCCAGAAGAAATAGTCCACTTGGGTGGATCACACAATATGAGAGCAGTTGAACCTCATCATGTTGGGCCGGGCCGGTCGTACAGGAGCGGTTTGAGCCGGCAATTGTAACGATGAGTCAATAAGAGGTGTAATTCAGCAAAATTGTTCAGTGAAGCAGTACAGAGCAATCCCAATGCAATGCGCATGTGGAAAGTTGATAGGATTGACGCTTTCAGAACTTCAGAACCAACCACCTAGATTTCCCGTCTGACCAATCACATGACCCTCAGCGCTAAGCTGATCCTCCGGGAGCTACGGGATTACAGGCCTTTGTCGTCATATCATGTCAAGCATCCAATGTCATCAACAATGAGCTTCGCATAATTCTTCTCTGCAGACTCCGCATCCAGCGCCCGAAAAAGAATGCCCCGCATTGTCGAGACCGTCAAAGATGGCATCTCCGACTCTTTGGTGCGCTGCCAGAGGTGGCTTGACACGCCCAACGGCCGTGGCGTGCTGAAATGCACTGTCGCCTACACCATTGCCAGTCTCGCGACTTTTGTGCCGTTTCTAGCCAACTTTCTGGGCAAACCAGAGGGTAAACATGTTGTCGCTACTATTACGGTCTACTTCCACCCGGCGAGATCGGCCGGGTCCATGATCGAGGCTATTCTTATCGCCATCGTTGCTGTCGCTTACGCTGAGGTTCTTTCGCTGCTTTCCATGGTCACATCCGTGTTTGTTGGTTCGAAAATGCACCTGGTGACTGTGTCGCACGTCTTAGTTGTTGTGGTCTTCATCGGCGGCGGGTTCGGCTTCATGGGCTGGGTCAAGCAGAGAATGCTCAACCCCCTTGTCAATGTCGGTACTACGCTTGCATCACTGGCTATAATTGGCGTCGTCACAAAAGAAAACCACGTCATGTCGAATGTCTTTTCCAACGAGAAGGTGCTCCAGGTTTTCAAAATGCTCGTCATGGGCATCACAACTACAACTGCAGTGAACCTGTTGCTATGGAGGACCTGCGCTCGCACATCGCTACGAGAGACAATGAACCGCGTTTCGATACCCCTCGGAGATATGCTATACATGATAACAAACAGCTTCCTCAGCGGTTCGGAAGAGGGACTCTTATCTGATGGATTCATAGCAGCATCTACCCACTACTCCAAATCATACAATCAGATGATGAAGGATATGAGAGAAGCCAAATTTGAGCATTACTTCCTTGGCCACGAGGAAATATACGAACATGAGAAATCCGTCGCTAGGTCCATGGAGACACTTGCGCAGGCCTTGGGTGGATTGAGAAATGCAACCAATACTCAGCTCGAACAACTAAAACATCCAAAGCAACTCACAACAGGGACCAGCACCATAAACACTGCGCGACAGTTATTCGAACACTTCAACGAATCAATCACGATGTCCATGACAGGCGTGCGGCAGAACCTATGCAGAATTCTGCACGAGCCACAGTTTGGGCAGCCTCCTAACTTTGAGATCAACGTCGATGAAGACCTGCGACGGAACCTGATGGATTCGCTCAGCACATTCGATACAGCCCGATCAGATGCCCTGGAGGGACTATACGACCAAATCGAACAGATGGCTTCATCTTCTGAAACCACTCGGGCGAATCTAGAAGAAGTTGCTGCTGCCTGTGGGCACTTCACATTCAGTTTACAGTCCTTCGGAGAAGACGTCCTTCAATATCTCGACGGACTAGATGATCTAGAATATGTGATCCTCCGCAAGAACAGAAGTTGGAGATGGCTACTTTGGTGGAAGAGCAGTAGCGAGGAAGACCGCAACAAAGCTATTAGGCTGTTTGAATCTGCGGAGGCCGATGTGTTGATGCGCTCGAGACAGCGATCCGTAAGCGTTGCAGAAAGTTCTGCCACAGTTCCCACTCCTGTGGATTTGAGGACATGGTATCATGCACCGGATTTGAATCAAATCCTGGCTTGGTTCTGGAGAAACCTCTCAGCGGTTTTCAAGAAGATGGCAAGAGACGATAGTGAGTTTGAAACCAGTCATGAACCCTGGCTCAACTAACTTGCGTCAGTCCAGTTCGGCCTCAAGGTCGGTATTGGTGCGGCTCTTTGGGCCATGCTCGCCTTTCTCAAGGAAACAAGGGAGTTATATACACAATGGCGTGGTGAATGGGGCTTGCTGTCGTTCATCATCGTTTGCAGTTTCACAGTCGGAGCTTCGAATACCGTCAGTCTGGCTCGATTCATCGGAACGCTATTCGGAGCGTTGTTCTCAGTCATCAACTGGAAGATTAGCCATGGTTACGCCCTTATTCTAATACCGCTCGGTTGGCTGACCAGCTTTGTCAATTTCTATCTCGTCATACAACATGGCAAAGCCTCGTTCGGACGCATTAGTCTCCTCGCTTACAACGTTTCCACCCTGTACGCCTACAGACTCCAAAGAAAGGCAGATGGCAAAGACCCAACCGAAGATGACGGCTTCCAGCAGCCCGATATCCTGGAGATTGCAAAGCGTCGTGCGATCGCCGTTACAGCAGGTATTATCTGGGGTCTTGTCATTTGCCGTGTCATCTGGCCCATCTCAGCACGCCGCAAGTTCAAAGAAAGCCTCGCGGTGCTCCATCTCCAGATGGGTCTCATTTGGAAGCGAGGTCCTCTCACTGTACTTTTCCGCAGCGAAGGCTCTCAGAGCTATCTCAAGTCCGGCGAACAAGCTGCGTTGCAGAGATATGCTGCTAACCTAGATAGTTTGAGAGTCTCTGCTGCATCTGAGTTTGAGCTACGCGGGCCATTCCCGATGGAGGTCTACGGCCGTGTATTGAAAGGAACAATGCGTATTCTGGACGGCTTCTACAACATGAGTCTCGTCGCTTGTCGCAAGGGCCATCTCACCGAGGGTGAAAGAGCGCTACTGGAGTATACAGCCCGCGAACGAGCTATCCTCTGCGATCACATCTGCCAGGCCTTCCAAGTCGTAGCAAGCTCAACCATGCTCGAGTACCCATTCGCCGATGCAACTGCGAGTATTGTTTCAGCCCGCGAGAATCTCCTGAGTAAAATATTCGAGTTCAGAAAAGCGCACCCCCGGAGACTATTGTTTGACGACAGTGGGAGTAGCAGTGATTCGGAGCAGTTACTCGTGGAGGAGAGGGACTATGCGTTGCTGTATGCTTATGCGCTTGTGACAGGACAGGTCGCGGATGAGTTAAGGATGGTGGGGAAGGAGATTGGAAGTCTATTTGGTGTCTTGGATGAGGATACTAGGCTTTTACAGTGAGAGGACTTGGACATAGACATTTATGAGAGAGGGAATCAGCTGTTCTACTGTCATGATACCATTAAAAAGGACATATTCGTCGTATAAAAGACCTCGAGAGCAAAGCCTCCAAGTCGAAGAACCCGGGCAATCCCGTGTCAACGAAATATCATCGAACGGTATTTTAATATCCAGAGGTCTATAAGAGAAGTCCATCACTTACATTCCATAGAATCGTAGGATTGTCGAATATGTAGAGTGAGTTCGCTTTGCTGGGAGCAGCAGAAGCTGCCGCGAGAAAGGAAAGAAGATGATAAAGAATTTTAGTTTGGAGGAGAATGTAATTGCAATAAAGAAGTCTGAGGAATGTTCTGGGATTATTCAAAATTCGGAGAGAATTTACAGGCATTAAATTCTCCAGAGGTGCTATAATTTAGTACAGCTGTATTTACGATACGACGTAAGGATATTCTATGACTGAGCTGAAAATATACAAAACAGGTCTTAGGTAGTCATATCGTTACGCCCAGGGCTTGGCGCTATCTATTTCTAGTAATGTACTAGATTCTATCGTGTTTGATTAAGCTTAACCCTTTACCAGTTGGCTAGTCTATCATTTTGAGCTGCCGCCACAATGAATAAGGAACCGTCTAGCCCCTTGATGTAGATATCAGTTTCTCTTCTCCGAGGACAATGCTTTTCGGTCAAGTCCAGATGAAGTTAGCTGGCGTGCCTTGCATTCGATAGTCTTCTTCCTTTCATGTTAAGAAGGGAACATATGTGAAACTATCTAATGATAATATCATCTTCAGACCGCCCACTTCTGGTGGATACAGCTACTAACTAGTGGTCTCTTTCCTGTGGTCTGGACTGGTTGGGTTGAAAAAGTCAGGCTTTCAACGAGTGAGGTTCCACCCACTTTTCCAATTCCCTTCACCGCTAACAAAGTCCCTGGAACCTCAAGTGGAACAAATGCAGTGTTAGTATCGGGGCTCAATGTCGATGGCAAGGAAAAGCCATCATCATTGGTCGAGGAAGAATCGAGATGCTAAATCTTATTCGCTCTCTCTTCGTCTTAGGGATGGACAGGCATTGGAAACATGTAAGTTTATGCTTTACCCCAAGCTCATCATTGGCGGGTTTACCGCATTTCTAGTTATTGGACAATATTGTCCTTGTATAAATAGGTAGGTTTTGATGGTTTGATTCAGAAGCACGAGGTTTTTTAAACCAATGATCTGGGGAATCGTCCATACAATCGTTTGGTCCCGTCATCACTACCGAGGCTCATATCAGACAGGGTTCAGGGTATAGAGGGATATACCGGAAAGTACGGAGTATAGCCCTGGCTTGTTTGTATAGTAGTCATAGTACAGAGTAAGGGCTCTATCGGATTCCACTAAGCTAATGATTAAACAGTATAACCCTCATGATATCATACAACCGTATCTAACTCATTCCTAATTTTCTCCTAATTGAAACAAATTTCAAAAGGCCTAACGTCAGGTAATCCAGATCTGATTCCATCCATTTGCAACCGTTGCAGCCTGCTCGCATGGTTTATTCATCTCCGATCCCGGCCATGACGTCTAGTCTGGGGAACCAGGATGTTTCGTGGGGTAGCGGAGATTTAGGTAGTATTACTAGTGAATTGCTCTAACCAAATTTCTCTATATGGCAATCCTAACCGCCTACAAGTTGGAGAACCAAGGAACTGGTTCATCGTCTCTTGCTGATCTCGAGAATATATAAAAAGAAAGTTTTCCCGCCGCTATGGATGTAAATGCCTCAAGTGTCTTGAACTACACAATGCCAAATATGTTCTCTCAACTTGTTGGGGCTTTTGGCCTCCTCACTGCGTTCCCTATCCTGTCGCAAGCAGCTCCTGGTACTGAAAAGCAATGTCAAGCTGCGCGCACTGAGCATAAACCGAGGCTATTTGTGCTCACAGACATCAGCAATGAGCCTGACGATCAGATGAGTCTGGTTCGTCTGTTGACATACGCTAACGAGATCGATATCCAGGGCATCTCTGTCACTACTTCGACATGGATGCCCAACAAGATTGACTATGAATCTGTCGTGGGCGTTTTAGATGGCTACAAGAAGGTTGTCAACAATCTCAACGCCAATGTCCCGTCTCATTCGCCTTATCCATCTCACAAATGCCTGCTCGACCGGTTGCATAAAGGGCATCCTGTATATGGACGAAAATCGCTCAACCTCACTCTGAGCGGCGGTGCCAAAGCGCTCATCAAAGCTGCTGACAATGCAAGCTCCAAAGATCCTCTTGCGGTCTCTGTCTGGGGTGGGTCTGCGATACTGGCTGAGGCTCTCCAGCATGTTTCCCGCACTCGAAAGGAAGACGCCGTAAACACCTTTGTGGAGAAGTTGCGAGTCTATGCCATCTCTGACCAAGATGACACTGGCATCTGGATTCGCCTTCGTTACCCTCAGCTGTTCTACGTTGTTTCACTGCACGGCTTCAGCGAGTACACCGTCGCAGCCTGGAACGGTATCTCAGGCGAGGAGTATCGCAACTTCGACCAGGGTGGTCCCGACTCCAGCCTTGTCTCCAACGACTGGCTTGAGAGAAACATTCGTCTTGGCCCTCTGGGCTCGCATTACCTCAACTGGACTTTCATTATGGAGGGCGACACACCAGCTTTCCTTCCTCTTGTCCAGAATGGCCTGGGTGATGTTAACTATCCTGACTGGGGCAGCTGGGGCGGTCGCTATACTCTGCTCGACCAGACAAACCAGTCACGGGTGTACGCTGATACCAGCGACTATGTTGTAGGCGCCAACGGCAAGAGCTTCACCAGCAAGTTTGCTACTATCTGGCGCTGGCGTCAAGATTACCAGTTCGATTTTGCTGCTCGCATGCAGTGGAGTGTCAACTCAAAGTACTCGGAGAACAATCACCAGCCTGTCGCTATTGTCAACGGGTCTTGTGGTCCAGCTCCTCTTAAGCTCAAGTACAAGCCTGGCCAGAGCGTTACGCTTGACGCATCAGACAGTTGGGATCCCGATGGCGATGAGCTTACCTACGACTGGTTTCACTATCGCGAGCCTGGTGGTTTTGGTAGAGGACTGGAGGGTTTTGACCCTTCTTTGAGAATGAAGCCTATCCTGACTCCGCAAAGCCCTAATGTCAATATTACAAATGTCACTTCCGATGGCAGTGTTGTCAAGCTGGAAACAGCAAAGAAACTGAACGATGTAAGTCAACGTTCTATCATGAGATGCGCACATACTGACAGCGTTAGACAATGCATATCATTCTTGCGCTCCGGGACACTAGGGAACAGCCTCTTGTAACTTACAGGAGGGTCATCCTGGAGGCTAAATAAGCATATTGGGACAACTATGATTATATAAGAACCGATGACAATAAATATTAGTGGCAACAACAATTTAGCCATAAAACCTATGGTCACCATTTTTTATCAGTCCTACGGAAGATTTGCAGGCGTGTTTGTACACATTGCGGTATTACGGAATTACATATCAATGGCATTTGAGAAGGTTCTATTACGTCGTGTAATCAAATCAAAGTTGTCGCTTTCGGCGGAATCGGTCTTTAGTTGCCGGCTAATGAGCGCCATCTCAAATTCTGATAACACATATGTACATTGGGTGCACCCATGTACTGGCTAACTGATTTATCCGCTATCTGTAACTGACCCGAGGGTTCCGCTGTGCTGACGGCTTTGATGGAGCTTATGGCTGTAAGCTGAGATCATCTTCGTCATATATATATATATGAGCCCGGTGATTGCCATGGACTGAAACAAAAATTAAATATTTCAACTCTAAAAATGGAAGAACAACCATCGAAAGTGGCCGTGATAGGCCTCGGTAAGCATTGGCAGCACCCCAACGGGATGACTGATATTGATGCTACCAGGCGTTATGGGCCTAGTTGCTGTCAAGAATCTCACCGAAGAGGGCTTCGACGTGACCGGATTCGACCGCAACGATTACGTTGGAGGCCTCTGGCATTATACCGATGAAGACAAAACATCGGTGCTACCAAGTCAGTAACCCAAATTTACATCTGCAAGGCTCTTGTCCCTGATATTTAACAGCCACTGTCATCAATATCTCCACAGAAAGGGTACTTACTTTTATCCATCCTCAATTATGCCTCCATGGAAAATACTTATTGATTCAGGGCTGCTACACAGACTTTCCTTTTCCAGAAGGCACGCCAAGCCATTGTAACTCAGCACAAGTGCAAGAGTATCTGGAGTCTTACGTAGAGCATTTCAACATTCGCTCTAGGTTGCGTCTGGGCGTGGGAGTAAGCAATGTGCGGCATGATGACGAGAGTAATCGTTGGGTTGTAGATCTCCAAGGCTCCGGGCCCGAGTATTTTGACAAAGTCATTATGGCCACAGGGATCAATTCGCGCCCTCATATTCCCCAGCTCGAGGGTTTGGAGCAGTTTCAGGGTGAAGTCTTGCACTCGAGAGCGTATAAGAGGTACGCTCACAAGGCTTCGCTATTTACGCAATTTGACTAACCATACGATCCAGACCAGAGCTCTTCAAGGGCAAGCGAGTACTGGTAGTCGGCCTCTCTAACACAGGCGCAGATACCGCAGCAACGCTTCACGGTCAAGCAGACAAAATTTGGATTTCTCACAGCCATGGTGCTTTGGTAGTATGTCGTTTAATTACAATCCTCCCATACACGGTTCTAATGAGTGGTAGATCCCACGAAAGCAGGATGGCATCGCATTTGATCACACTCTCACAGCTCGCACAATGGCCATGACGGGCTTCCTAGAAGCCAGGTTCCCTCGCCTATACGAGATTGTTTTCAATGACATATGTAAGAAGATGCAGGACAGGGCATTTAAGATACGACCTGAGTGGAAGCTGTCTCCTGCGCCGTCTGTCCTGCACAGTCTGCCGGTGGTTTCGGATACCTTGATTGGCCAACTCGAGTCCGGCGATGTCATCTCCGTCGCAGGCATAAAGCGCGTTACTGGGCCCAGAGAGATTGAGCTCACTGATGGGACGCGTCTCGATGCTGATGCAATCATCTGGTGCACTGGATACAAACCAGACTTCAGTCTTCTCGACCCAAACGTCGATCCCACACGGAACACGACACCGAGATGGGCCGCAGCGATAGGATCTCGTGGCAAACCACTCCCTCGTCTTTACCAAAACATCTTTTCTCTCGATTACCCAGATTCTCTTGCCTTCATGGGTAACATAGCCGTGGCGACAAGCGCGTTCCCCATCAGCGATCTCTGCTCCATGGCAATAGCGCAAACATGGAAAGGTAATTCCCCTCTTCCCTCAATTGAAGAAATGAACCGCGCAACAGATATCTCGCACGAATTTATCTGCAACATCGCGGAAAGAGGCAGCGCGACAGCCGGTTGGGTGCGTCAGGCTGACTGGCTTGCGTGGGCCGACAAGACAGCAGGGACACAGGTCTACGAGCATCTTGGCTGGGGATTGAAGAGCTGGAAATTCTGGTGGAATGATCACGCCTTGTACAAAATGGCAATGGATGGCATATATTCGCCGTTCATTTGGCGCATATTCGATGGAAAGAGGAAGAAATGGGATGGCGCGAGGGAAGCGATTGAGAAGGTGAATGCAGAGCTGGAAGCGGCCAAGGCCAGAGCCAAGAATAAGAAGACGCAGTAGATGGATAAATTGTAGTACAGGTCTTTGTACCTGGAGCTGGGATTATCGCTTAAGGTACTGTGGGATAATGATGAATTAAGGTTGCTTGCGTAATCCTCAGGGCGAAGCTGAAATGCAATGGCATGGGCTTTAAGCATAATTGGCGATCCATCTTCCCCCAGGTACTTGACATTGGCTTATTCTTGCATGGAGGCTAACTAGCAAGGCATTGATCGGGCGCTGAATATGTCCGTTTTCTGCAGCATTTGTCATGCTTGTTTCTATGTTAGACCGTCTTGGCATGCAGTTGTGGACCTTGTAGGATCTAGTTCAACTGCATATCTGACGATAACCCTTCTCGCATTCTCGAATCCGAGCAATAAGATCAGTCATGCTTCAGGCATGGGACAAATATTAAATCGAGTAACGTTACTTCAACGTTATGCTCAACGTTATGCTTAACGTTATTCTTGCAGTCTCATCTTGCATGTCGGTCTTGGTGAGGCTTCCAAGCCTAGGCAATCGTGGGTATAAATGGAAGCAGACTCGGATCAATTGAACAGTTCATTAATAGCGAACTGTATCGCAAAGACAGAGTAGAACCGTCACATCTTGTCCAAACTATCATCAAACCATGTCTCAACTCAAGTATTCCACTTACGAAGGCGCTGGCGAGTTCCTCACAAACTTGCTTGGCTACAGCCAAACTGTCCGTGTTGGCGACAGACTCGAGATCAGCGGCCAAGGTGATTCACCACATTACACAAATTTACATCGTGCCAGTTATTAACAATTATTCTCAGGTGGCTGGACTTTCGAGAACGACACACTCGCTTTCCCTTCGACACAGCTGGAGCAGATTGACCAGGCTTTCTACAACGTTGACAAGACTCTCAAATCAGGCGGTGGAAAAGGCTGGGAGCAGGTCTTCAGAGTCAACTCGTACCACACGTCAATCACACCTGAGGTCGGCCAAAGAATGGCGGAGAATTACAAGAAGTGGATGCCGAACCACAAGGTCATTTGGACACAGATCGGAGTCAAGGAATTGGGAGTACCCGAAATGATGGTTGAGATTGAGGTGTCAGCATATGATCCTGAGGGTGCGTCTTAGGCGAGTAACGTCGCGAGTGGCGGATTGAGCACTAAACATGGCGGTGTTCACCAGATTAGTGCTTCGATCGGAGTAAGAGATGAAAAAAGAAATCAAGGGCGAGTAGATATTTGTCAACCGAAAGAAAATAACATAAATTCCCATTCATAATTCTGCCCGATCTAGGGTAGCCTACATCGGAGTGACGCAGCATGCTGACTAACACATCTAACAGATCGCCACTTTTCAAATGGAGTTTAGCGCGGGCCAACAATGTTCGCGAGGAAGGTTCTTTTTTTTCTTCGCGACATCATCGTTCCATCCACCACACAAAGGCCGCATTCAACAACAAAGAAACGCACATCATGCCTCCCCCGCGCAACAGACCGCGCAACTCGCGCCCCGACACGCGCTCTCGAAATAACGACAGAGATCGTCCCTACCGCGCAGAATCCGACAACTATCGACCTGGCGACAGACACGACCTGCCTCCTCGACCGCCTCCCCGCCATAATGATTATGGCCAGTCAGACTCGTACCGCCCGCGCGTGCCGCAAGGTGACTTCACTTTCCGAGTAGATAAGCCTTCTGGAATGCCCGAGTTCCCAGCCGATTATCGTGGTCCGTCTGATAGGAGGGGTCCGCGCCGCGAAGGTCGTGGCCGAGGTCGGGGCAGAGGTGGACGACGATGGCAGCCCCCGCCTCACCCTTCCGAGCGCGCTTTGGTTTCTGGAGCCACGGCAAACCTACCCGAGGAGCGCTTAGGCGAAGAGGGAACTGTTAAGTTTCGCGATGTCGATGAGCTATCCGATGATGACGAGCTTGACATGGACATCTCTTCCTCCTCCGAAACCGAAGGCCCCTCCAAGAAACGCGCCAGGATCGTGGATGACGAATCTGGCGATGCTGCACCTAAGTGGTCCAACCCAGATCCGTACACGGCCCTCCCGTGCCCTGACGAAAGCACACGCAAGAAGAGGGATATGGTCAAGCTCATCAGAAAGGCGCGTCTCGAGGATGGAGCAGACAAACTGGCTGCTTCGACTGAAGCCGAAGACTTCATCTCCTTTGACCTTACCGAAGAGGAAGAGAGCAGCGAGGACGAAGCCCCGCCTCCTCCTCCCCGCGAACCGCCACCCCCTCGCGAACAGCCTCCTCCACCACCTCCCAATGCGCCTTCTGGACCCAAGGCCGATCTCGACAAACCGAGAGCACCTGTCAACGGAGCTTCTGACGCGTCTCGACGCAACGCAAATGATGCTCTGGGCTCCCGTAAACGGACGGCTGATGACGAGATTAAGCCTCCGGATTACGGCCAACTGAAGAAGGCCACTACCAAGCCTGCCAAGGGTATGCTTTTGCCCAGTTGGCAACCAAAAGCAACCGAGGACCCGTGCCCATGGGATACTGTTGACCATACTGCTACTACAAACATGGCATTCCGGTAAGTTTCTGTCTTCCAGCTTGCTTAGCTGCTGCCTGCTTTATTGGCGCATGTCTCCGTCGCCCGAGATTTCCCCCATCATCTCCTAGAGCTAACCGAGGCGCTCAGACTGCACAAGGAGATTATCGATTTCTACGACTACGTCAAGCCGCGTGATTTCGAACAACGAATTCGTGATAACCTCGTCGAGAACCTACGAAAGGCCATGCGACGCGACGGAAGGAACTTTGCCAGCGCCTCTGTCCACCCGTTCGGTTCCTTTATGTCCGGCCTCTACCTGCCTACTGCTGATATGGATCTGGTCGTCTGCTCAGCTAGTTTCATGCGGGGCGGCCCTCCAACATATCTATCAGCAAAGAGCTGGCTGTATAAGTTCCAGAAGTTCCTCACCAGTCAACATGTGGCTGATCAGCACTCTATCGAGGTTATTGCCCACGCCAGAATCCCGTTGGTCAAATACGTTGATAAGCAAACTGGTCTCAAGGTGGATGTCTCTTTTGAGAACCTGGGTGGTGTTGGAGCTATCGACACCTTTTTGCAGTGGAAGGATCAATATCCTGCCATGCCAATCCTTGTGACTGTCGTCAAACATTTCCTCCTCATGCGCGGCCTGAATGAACCTGTCAATGGTGGTATCGGCGGCTTTTCAGTCATTTGCTTGGTTGTCAGCATGTTGCAGCTTATGCCACAGGTCCAAAGCCGAAGCCTTGTTCCCGAGCATCACCTCGGTGAAATGCTTCTCGAATTCTTCGATCTCTATGGCCGCGACTTCCGTCACGAAAAGACAGCCATCTCTCTGACCAGGCCGGTTGGATACATTCGAAAGGTAAGTCTTGATCGCAGCTTGTTTCGATCTTTACTGACTGTCTTAGTCCGAGGTGCGAAGTCTGACGTACAAGAACTACGATCGCCTATCCATCATCGACCCTAACAACTCGAGCAACGACATTTCCGGCGGATCCTCCAACACCCCCGCCATCTTGGCCCGTTTCAATGAAGCGTTCAAACTTTTACGTGACAGGATGAGTGAACTTGCTCGAGACCCCAACAAGGGCAATATTCTTGAGGTGATTCTCCAGGGTGACTACTCGTCTTTCCGAGCGCAGAGGGACTTCCTTCGCCACGTACATGAGAAACACATTGGCCCTTGCTCTTGATCTCTTACCCGCTGATCGAGTTGATCACTCACATTGATACCCATCGGTTGTGCATGTTATTTGAGGTTGGAGTTTTTGTGGTTATGAAGCATGGACATTTAGACGGAAGGTCCTGAACGCGACCAGGTGGCAAGAAAGACGTGTGGTCTTCTTATTTTGTTCCGTTTTCTGCATGTGTATAGTAACGCTTTCATGACATGGATGGAGGTTGTCTTTGGGTTCATGGCGCAAAGGCTGGCATACTGCGTACATTTCACTGTGCACCGAGCATCGGCATTCATCAGCATTGCGGGCCCAGTGGCCTAGAATTGGACGATTTATCACCTTCGACTTTGGCTACTAACCTCCGCTCACAGTGACTACTGGCCTCTGGCTGCGATGTGATGGCGCTGCATAGCGTCCGACTGACGATATTTCCAGACTTGTTATGTGAGAATGTCCTCAACATTCGACGCTCTTTCTTCGGTTCATAGCTGTTGAAAAACTCGTTGTTCTAGAACAACACTTTTTCTCACTGCATACTCTGCTTTACGCAGGGCTGTGGAGAGGATACTTGAGGGGTGTTGGGTCAGATACAGAGCATGAGATGCCGGCTGGGTGCTGTTCTTACGACCTTGGTTATGGGATGATGGTTAGTAGTGAAGGCCTGTTAGGCTGTTACATGGACAACTCTCAGTGGCAGGTTGATATTGAGTTCCTGCATATCGAATTGCACTGAAATCATGACGGTTTGGAAGGCACCTTGCTACCATTGTGGTTTAATCAAACAATGCGGAACTATTGACTGTAGCGTTATGGTAGTCCCAGACTATCGACGCTAGCTCAGGGGCATCTACGATGATAAATGCCCGTTCCCCGATATCCAACTCTTCCCAGTCCTTGCATAATCATTTTCTGATTCTCGCTTGTCAAGCATCAAACAAGTCGAGATGCCTTCTACAAAAACAATTGCCGTCGCCGTCGTGGCATTGGCAGTGTCTGGTACCCAAGCCAGCGCCTGCAACCCATCCAACCCAGCACCAACCTGCGACGAATACACTCTCAACCCGGAAGCAGACGCAGACTGTAGAGTAACCGGCGACGCAAAAGACGGGGGAATCACTATTGCCAGCGATTATCTGGAGGACTGCGCCAAGAGCTGCTACGACTACAAGTCTTTCAAATGCGAACTCATCAGCTTCGAGGCTTCTGAGACGCCGAGTGAGCAGGGCTCGTGTACGCTCTACCCTGACGCTGAGATTACGCGCAGGCCAAGGGGAGGCGAGAAAACGTATTATAGTCCCAAGTGTTTTGAGTGTAATTCACGGGGACGGGGAGGGAGAGGGGGACGTAACCGAGGGCGTATTCGAAGGAGTTGAAATGAGTCAGTGATATGTACTCAACTGGTCCTTTTGTTGTTTTGTTCTTTAAGTGATTGGGGGCTATCGATATCTTTATCACTTAACTGCCTCATAATTCCATCATAAAATATTCAGGGTCTAACTAAATCTTACCCTTGGCATTGCCAAGAATAGGCGAGGCGACGGGCTGCGAACCTTGATGTCGCCTCCACAGTGAAGAATTAGAACCAATAGAACCCGCGGGATTATTAACTGCGTTGATTTATCTACGAAGAGTTTGTCCATAGATTCAACACACACATTGTATTTTCCTCAAATTCTCTTGTTCGGGAAGAAGCTGAATTAGATAGAGAAAAAGTGTGTCTTACCGTTTGGCTGTGTTCTTCCATGTTGCTGACTTGGTTTGAAAGTGGTTGACTATCTCTGGGGCGATACGAGCAATGAGGAGAAGAAGTTGATTCGAAAACTTGGTATGTGACTCAACCTTTCATGAGGATGCGACTAACTTTTCAAGATTTCTTTATTCTTGTAAGCCAGGAGTTGCTCTTGGTTGAGCATAAGACTAATCAAAATAGACATTTTGTTGTCTGAGCTTCTTTTTCAATCATTTGGGTCAGTCGTCTACCATAAGGTTTGAGATTTTCAACTGACTTTCGGATTACAGACAGACAGGCCTTCGCAAATGCATACGTGAGTCAAACTTCACAGACATTTCTGAGGCTTGGCTAACTGCTTGATAGGTAGCAGGTCTCAAGGAGTCCCTTGACCTCAGTGGAAACCAATACAATGTCCTCCTCTCAATGGCCTCAGCAGGGTGTGTGAAGTTTGAAAAACGATATACCACCCTCAGCAAACTAACATATAGTGTAGCATGCTGGTAGGCCAAATACCCAGCAGCATAATCATACACAAGATCCGACCTCGGATATGGATGTCTTCCATGGTAGTTGTATGGGCAGGTCTCACAATGGCCAGTGCAGCTTGCAAGACCTATGCTCAGCTTTGCGCCGTTCGCTTCCTGATGGGTCTCGCCGAAGCAAGTACCTACGCTGGCTCCATCTACATCATGGGCTCTTGGTAGTAGGTTATGTATAACTGGTACCAGAGTTACACTGACATATGGAACAGCAAGTCTAACGAGATCGCCAAACGAACAGCCACCTTCACAGTCGCAGGGCAGGTAGGTAAGATGTTTGCTGGAGCAATGATGGCAGCTATCCATGAGTCGATGGATGGTCACGCCGGGCTGGAGGGCTGGCAATGGGTGTTTCTGATCGATGGCATCATCACACTGCCTGTAGCCGTCTTTGGCTACTTTTTCTTCCCCGATGTTCCAGAGTATACCGACGCTCCTTATCTGAACGAGAAGGAGCGACAGCTGGCCCTTGATCGTTTGCCGCCGAAGAAGGAAGATGGCCACAGCATTGAAGCTTGGAGTCTTGTTAAAAGGGTCATGGGACATCCTTTGCTGTGAGTGATTCCTGATTGTTAACATCTAAGTACTGACAACGTGGATAGTTACGTCTGCTGTATTTTCTCCATTCTCTCGGCGGCGCTGCAGACTTACGTGGTACAGGGTCTCATGCTTCTCTACCTCAAGTTTCGCAAAGACATCGACGGCTTTACTCAATCTGAAGTCAACACCCTACCGATACCTACTCACGCAGTCGGTATTGTAGCTGAGCTTTCCGTATCCTTCTTTATGGATCGGTACAATCGACGCATGTCACTTGGCTTCCTGCTTTGTTTGATACAGGTCGCTTGCACTATTGTGCTACTGATTCCAGGGATGTCAGTAGCAGGCAGCCTTACCGCTTTGTACCTATCCGCCTCAGCCTATGGTATCAACCCGCTGCTGTATGGCTGGTCAAGCAATATTCTGGCGCGGACGGCAGATGACGCTGCCCGAAGTGTAACGTTGGCTTCCATGTCAGCTAGTGATGGACTGCTCTGGACGTTCTGGGGAATTGCATTGTTTCCGGCTGATGATGCTCCTTATTGGCGAAATGGTTATATCGGAATGCTTTGCGTCAGTGCTGCCCTGGCCGCCTGGCTGTTTGTTGTTCGCTGGGTAAGTCAGCGTTTATGTTTAAAGGAGCCTAGAATAACATGTTACAGCTCGACCGTTATACTGCAGAGAAGTACCCGCCTAGTGAGAATGAGAGCGCCTCGTCTTTGGCAGTAACCAACGTGAACTTCACTGCGGTGGGTGAGGATAGGCTGAGAGAAAAGACTGTTTAAGAGAAACATTCACAGTTTAAATTTGGGAGGATCTGTTAGCAACGGCTGGGCTCCTGTCATACTATCTAACAAAGGTAAACTTCTGATAAATGTTTACACGATACTCATTTTGGGAGGACATCTGCCAACTACTCTCTAGACAATCGTCCATCAGATAGGCGTATCCTTCCGTTCAGATATCTGTTTCAGCCCCCAACTATTGCTGCCCGTTCCTTGATCCCTAGTATCCTCACATCAATCAGAACGCAGTACGCATTTGACGAATTTCATCTTCCATCTCCCACTCCAGTTTGAGCGGTTCATGAGGACCACCAGGGTTGAGTATTCCAGCCTTGCCGGCTACTTCAGCTTCTGGACGTTGCGTGAAACAACCCCCACACCGCTGCCCAGCGGCATTGTTCTTCGTGTTACAGCGCTCACAAATCCAGTCGTGGATAAACTCCCTAGTTCTGACGTCGACAACAGGAATGTTTGAAAGCGACTGATCGGGGTTGTTGTCAATCTGAGCGACAGACCGTATCTTCGAGAAGTCTCCGGAGACTGTTGTTGGCTCCTCCCACATGGAAAAGAACGGATAGCCACAATCAGCGTAGATCTTGGCAGTGACTGGTGACTTCGGTGGCTTCTTTCCAGTGACCTGTTCGAAGCTGGCACTATCCAGGATCTGGACGTTGAATGTGACAGGGACCGTCTTTCGATATTCGCGTCGGTCAATGGAGACAATGCTCTGGGTGATACGACCGCCAGCTGAGATGCTGAGCTCCTTTGGGGGTGTATAACCACCACGGAGCTTTAACACAAGGTGTAGGATCGATTTCTGTTGTTGTGGACCATCAGTCTCTTCCATTCAAACGTGATAAAGTCGGTCGGAGACAAACATACGTTGACAATATTGTAATCCGACAAGGTCCTTTCATCTACTCGGTGTTAACAGAATGCATCTTGACTGTAAACCATGGTAAGAGGCCGGCCGTTACCTTCCAGTTGCTCTCCGGCGTAGATAAGTCGCTGTTGATCCACAGGGATACCTTCTTTCTCTTCAATCAAACCCTTCAATGCACCGACAGTCCATGAGGACTCGGCATTGCACGTAATTTGTTTGCCCGTCAAGGTACGAACGATGACCTGCCTCCCCCATCCTGGACCGACAGATGCCCCTTTCCATCGAGCAAACGGGACTTTAGATGGGGGTTCAAGTCGCGTGATTTCAAATTGAATCCCTGCGGTCGTTTCTTCACCCGTCATTTGAGCCTCAACAGAATGCCCTGTTCCCACTGGCATGGCTACAAACTGGCGAACCTGCCCAGGCTCAACCGCTATACCATCGAGCCAGAGCTGTCCAGGTACAACGATGTAGTCCTGAAGTCCCTTCTTATTCTTTACGAGGTTGCGGCGACGAAGAGCGGTGGCAGCGTTTGGAACTGATGGCTCTCTAGAGATAGCGTTGACTCCTCCGACATAGATCTTGATGACGTAACGGAGGCCCGATGTGAAGCTGATCCAAAGGGCTTCGCGTTCTACATGAGTAGACAGTAAAGGTTAGTGATTGGACATGGTGACTCTGCAGAATGCTACTTACGAAACATGGGTAGGAACAAGCTTCCCTTTCGTGCCATCTTGTCAGGGAGATTTTCGGCGTAATCATCCACCTTGAACAGTGGGAAAGAACCCAAGTCTGGAGGAAGCGCCGTGGTCTGATCGTTATCGGGCACACGAACGGTGCGTTTGAAGGTGATTGCGAGATCATCGATGCGGATATCTTCCGCGACACGAATGGTCGGATTTCATGGGATGAGCCTTTCCAGCATCTTGTTGAGAGCCCCAGTACTGTTCAGTGGTAGTGGAAGTGAATGTAGAGATGAGAAAGTCTAAAGCAAGTCGAGGTTGTTAGGTGTGATGGCAGTTTGATGTTGTAGGGGTAGCGATGCGTTTATACTTCGGCCCTCGTTTCTGATCCCGAGTTACCTAGCACGTGAGCAACGATTCGGATAGTGGTCAGATAGAATAGATGCGGTCTGAAGGGTTAATGCAGATTTGCTTTACGTGGAAAACGGGAGTGAGCAAAGGAATAGCGCCTACGCGCTTCTGTGTGGCTGCTTGTGTAACCTAGCCAGTGCCACTGCTTGTAACTGCGTGCCGGTGCATAGCATACCTACGCTCTAGCAAACTTGTCTTTCTTCAAGAGATTTATCAAAGCTACGATGGTTTAATCATACAAGACGAAGCTCTAGGGATTTTGGCCACTATAGGCACGTTATTGCCATCTTAGATTACACTTTTCAAGATCGAAATTATTGATGACAACTCTTGCTGTTCTGAATTTCCAGTCAAAGATTGTCGGTATTGTTTATTACCCCAGTATCACGCCCCATTCAATCCATGTTTTCAACGACGTCTCCCGTAGCTCTAGCTGTTGTTCTTCAGTCAGACCAACAGGATCCATTCCCCGTCCTATTCTCGATTCTTCCGTCTCAGACAAAGCTGGCATTCCATTCTTATCATTTGCAAGAGTGAAAGAGCGAACCTCTGCGTTTGCCCAATCTGTGGCTGCATGGTTGATGTAAGTTAGTCAATGCCCAGGGAGTGAAGTAAGAGTTGGTATGACCTACCTTGAGAATTCGCTGCGTTTATCCAATCGTCGGTGAGGAAATGCAAAAAGCAACCGTGAGTAATCACCACGATTTCAGCTTCCGGTCTCTCACTCAACCATTGGCGTGCAACTTGAGCTCTCTTCAGGAGGCTGCTCGCAACTGGAGCCCATTTGTCCTCCTACATGTTTGAATACAAAAATGTTTAGCTAGGTTACACATAGAAAGCTTGAGTCACATACCTTGACATGCCAGCCTGTCTCGACCACATCAAAATTCACAGGCAGTTGCTCGAAATCGGCTTTGACCTCAGATAGATCCCTGCCGGTGTCACAGATGAGATTGCTTGCCTCCTGCATTTCAGGCAAGGCCAAGACCTGCAGGCCGCCCTCCAACTGTGACGGGAAGGCCAGCAACGCCGTCTGTAACGTGCGTCGCAGCGGTGACGATACGATCAGTTGGACATTGCCTAGTTTGGGGTATTTAGCACACAGGCTCCGGGCTTGTTCCTCTCCCAGGGATGTCAATTCGGGATCAGGCAGGTGATGATTCGCATGGCTAAGATTGTGGACGCCTTGACCGTGGCGTACACAGTGAATGATTGGTGACATGGTGCAAGTAATCAACTGGAACAGGTATGCAAAAGGTTTCAACTCTGGTTTACTCAAGTTATCGGAAATAGGCAGCAGTCAGCTTCGAGCATTTGAGCGATTAGTCAACCACACATCCAGTAAGCGGGGTTTGATTGGGAATCTGACATCAGCCAACGAATCTCCCATGTCAGCGGGCCGCAACTCTTGCCCGTAAGCTATTGAGACAGGGGTGTGATGTGCCTCTACTGTCTATGTGTATGGACCTTTTGTTCACTTGGATCTTATACTGGTGGGGCACTGTTGGAAAGAGATTAGTGCTTGTCTATTTGCCTGTTGTAACATAGCAGATAAGCTTGATATAGAGTTCTAGACATCGATATAGAGAAGATATTTGACATTGCCGATAAAGAAGCATCACAGTAGAGTCATCAAGTCACAATTTTGGCCAAATCACCTTGGAAACCGAGCGAGGTGCCAGAGGGGACTGTTCATATGTATTTATTTTTTCATAAGCATTGTTGTCACTGTCAAACTACCCTTGTCCACACCTCAATGCCGGGTTCCCAACTGTACGTCTGGCATATGGCACATCTATAAGATTGTCAATACACAAGAAACACTAATACTCGTCATTGATCAAGAAGACCTACCATATCATTCTTCATATCTTGCATTGCACATTTACTCAGCCTCGATAATGTGAGAAAGATCACGAGGACACTTCTGGCCGCTGCAGATCCACTCGCCACCAATTTTCTTGCAAGAACACTGTCGACGCTGAAGGCTTCTCTTGGCAGGGAGATCGCGAGGGCACTTGGGGCCGCTGCAGAGCCACTCATCGCCGATCTTCTTGCACGAGCATTGTCGGCGCTCAAGCTCACCCTCGGCGGATGGGGAGGCGATGGCAAAGGCGGCGAAGAAGGCGACGGCGACGGGGAGGAACTTCATGTTGGCAGATGGAAGTGTGAAGTGAGTTGAATGATATTGAGTAAGATGGTTGACTTGGTTGTAGTTTGACTTGAGTAAAATCAATGCCAACGACGAGAGTATGTTACCTTTATACTTGAACTCCACGATCAACACCCGATCATCCATGCAACGCCACCCGCCTCAGTGATCCTCCACAGCGATAGCCCGAGCAAAAGATCCCAAACTGCAGTGTTCCCAATCGAGTTCCTTACCCAACGCTTTACGGAAGTCGGTCCTGTGATAAGTTGGCACTTTTGCTACATCCCAGGCGGTCTAATCCCAAACGAGCAGGTGAAGCAAAGCTGCATCTGCCATTACCATGTCGCTGGAGAACCGCAGCGTCGTACTGCGACAGATAAGATGTTACATTTGTCAAACTGCCCCGAATTATTTACGGGTAATCGACTGATCGAGACTATGGCACATTATTGTCAGCCTGCTTTGAAACCTTGTTATCTAATCTAGCCGGTTGGGGGCCAGGCTGTTTATAGATGGAATTTATGTTGCCAAGCAATCCTTCAGACAGATCAGCTATTCGAAAAGAGTATAGATCCATCTGTCCAAATGAAAACTACATAAGTTCTTCTGCTGACCATCCATCAACAATCGTCGTTTTGATTGAAACCAGAAGGTAGCATTCTCTGATCCTCGTCTAGTCGATCTAAACGCCACTCTCCGTGCTGGATATCTCTCAGCGAAATACAAATGCAATGTAGATAATTCTTTTATCACAATTTAAAACAAGTGATGCTTAAGTAAATAGTAAACGTTTGATACTCCGGTCTGTCATTACATTAGATAAAAACTCTATATAGAAATCACGACTATCGAATCATGACTATCACATGGTCTTGTTATCAATTAAACATTTTTGTAAACAAGCATCTTCATCAGAACCAACCACCTATTCAATATCCAATGCCTCCCGAATCATACGACACACCAATGAAACAACCGGTTCCCTCAACAGGGTAAAATGATTAGCATCCTCAACAGTCAGAATACGAATATTATCAGTACCAATAAAATCATCCCAGCCATTAGCTCCAAAATCAGTCCTGTTATTCACAAGCCACTTCATACCACGGGGGTCGTCATCCCGCTCCTCAGGCCGTTTGTCTTGAGGATTCTTGCACACCCCGTCCGTAGCCCAGATGAGCGTTGTCCGTGGCGCAGAGCCTAGCTCAAAAGGCTGGGGCATGTACTTATCGAGAGCTTCGATGAAGACGGAAAAGTGCTGGAATAGCCAGTCGGGAGGAGATTGGGCGTTGTCGCCGGTTTCGAAACCTCCAAAGATACCTGACTCTGTGAGGAAATCGTACATACGTTTTGGAAGCTTCCCGAGGCCGATGGGATTGGGTGAGTCGATCAGGATAAGACTTTCGACCTTTTCTCCTTCTACCACGAATTGGCGAGCGGCCTCGAATGCTGAGATACCTCCCGCGGACCAACCTGCGAAATAATAAGGGCCGTCAGGTTGGCGATGTCGAACTTCGTCAAGATACGAGCTAGTGATATCCTGAAGAGCACAGGTAAACTCGTGAGGTTTGGTAAGATAAGGACTGTTGAGTCCGATGACTCGTAGATCAGGTGAAATGGGCGGTAAAGTCACGTAGGAGGTCCCTGAGCCAGCTCCATCAGGGAATAGAAAGATGGTCTTGGAGGAATGCTTAGTACCCTGAAGAATCGTCGATGTCGAGCGAGGGATAGACTTGACCTCAGGATGGAGAGCGACATCAAGCGTTGAACCGTCTACGGTGGCAATATCTTTTCCATCAGGGCTCGGGGCTGTAGAAGCAGAAGTAGATGAAGAACTCTCCGTATCCGACGCAGAACTTGGAATAACTTCTTCCGTGATTCCAGCAAAACTAACGATGAAGTCCTTGAATTCTTTCACCGTAGTGCACTCGTAGAACTGAGCGGCTGGGATATCCAGGTCAAGCTCTTCGCGGAAATTACCCAGAATGGTGAGTGACATGAGAGAATCTACTCCCAAGTCTGCCAACGCCACAGAATCGGTGAGTTGAGCGAGTTCCACTCCAATTTCGTCCGCGACGATCTCAAGGGCCTTTTGGATGAAGCCCAGAGGCGCAGAAGTGCCTGTTTCTGTTTGTTCAGGTGGCGAGTTGGGGCCAGTAACCAATGAAGAGGCCGAAAGGTCAGTGACCTGTTTCATCAAAGACGCCTTGGCTGTTACTGGTTTCGCCTTTGCTGTTGAAGGCCTAGGTAAAAGCATGTCCAAGACCTTGCGAGAGATCTTCTTGAACATAACGCCCCCGCAGACGCTGATAATCTTTCCATCGCGAAGGATATGCACATCACCCATATATGTCGAGTCATCAGGCCCAACAGCTTGCATTTTGACGTATGTCTGGTAATGCACATCGAATCGATATGGCTCTGTCAGGCGGAGATAACGCCAACCATGGTTAACGTAGACATGCTCCGCAAGGTCCAAGCTATCACTACAGTTCATAATGAAGCCAGTAAGATGGCCAAGACTGTCGCAGCAGAAGGGGTTCATCGCGAAAGAGTTCTTGTTGGAAGACAGAAATACTCTGGCTGTGCCTTCGAGTCCGTCACTGTCGAAGCAGACCTGCTGGATGCCTTGATAAACTGAGCCGTACTGTACTGAAGTGGAAAACAGTTTGTACAGCATGCCTCGACGCAATGTGTGGATAGAACCGCCCCCAACACCAGAATTAAGATGGGCGATACTCCTTTGAATAAGGTAGAGCCTGCTGCGCCAGTCTTGGTGGTACGTCTCGGAATCTTCGACCTCTACCGTACATGTCGCGTGCAATGTCGTTTGCTCACCAGCGGTATTGACGCTGTAGATTTTGAATTCGCCTCGCATTTCTATCCAGTCAACTTCCAGGGAAGATCGAAAAGGCTGCGAGTCATTGCTGTCCAAGATGAGAGCTTTCTCAACAACCATATCGTTGACCGCCGGTATGAAGGTCTGGGTCTCTGGCCAATGATGGTCAATAAGATGCTTGGCTAGAGTAAAGGCCATGTCGGCGAAGAGAGTCTATAGGTACCACATTAGTAATTTCATTGACGGACCTTTTGGGGAGATTAGACTTACAGACGGGGCCATGGTCAAGCCGTTGACCCGATGGTTTTCGACAACAGTCAACAGAGTGGGATCATGCAAGTCTGACTCTGCCATAATGTAGCTCTTCTTGTCATCGTGGACTTGATCCACAACATCGTGAATGGAATCGCTCAATCTGACCACTTTCCTTGGTGCAAGGATACTGTCTCGGAGATGCTCCGTTGGTTCGTCACCCTTGGTGAGACACCAACTGTATTTGTAAGGCATCCAATAGTTGGAGAGCTGCCAGCTATATCGAGGTAGGCAGAGCACTTTGTGTGAAGCTTTGAAGTCGCGGTGATACTCGTCCCAGTTGATTAAATGACCAGCCAAGTGCAAAGCGCATACGGACTCTGCTAATGTTTTGAACATATCCTCACCACGACGGAGAGATGCGCAGCATCGTAAATCTTGGCCAATGATGGACTTAACCTTTGGGATGAGAATCGGATGAGCGCCGATCTCAATGCAAATACCTGTGGTGCTGATGATCCCATCCGTCTTGGCTGTTTGTACAGCACCAAGGAAGTTGACCGTCTCTCGGCAGTGACGGGCGATGTATCGAGGCCCTATTGTATCGGCGGTGATAGTCTTACCCAACAACGTTGAGACCATAGTCAACTCCGGTTTGCGAAACTCGACATGGGAAGCCAGCTCTTGAAGCTCGTCGAGGATCGGTTCAACCTGAGACGAGTGGAACGCAAATGGGACATCTAACTTCTGATGCTTGTAACCCATCTGTGAAAGCTTCTCACAGAGCAAGTCGATGTTTCCAATGGGACCACTGAACACCGTGTCCTCTGCACCATTGATACAAGCAACTTCAACCCCTAGCCCAAAGAGATCAAGGTTTTTCAGAGTCTCTGCTTTGGCCTTTACTGCGACCATACCGTGGGTGTAAGCAGTACATCTCTCTTCAAGCAGCTTTGCTCTATGGCCGCAGAGGTAGATAGCATCGCTGACACTGAGAATACCAGCGATCTGCAAAGCAGCATATTCACCCAAGCTGTGTCCAATGACATATTGAGGTTTGACACCCAAGCTGATCCAAAAACGGGCCAGCACTATTTGGATGATACATGTGCCGAGCTGGACAACCACTGCGGAGAGTTCTTCGATCGGAGTGGTTCCGTCAACGAGTGGCAAGATAGACGGAAACCCCTGTTGTCTCGCAATGGTATCAAATTCGGTGATATCAGCTCTGAACGACGAGAAGTTCTTGTAGTAGTCGTTTGCCATGGCAGTCTCTTGGGCTCCTTGGCCGGTGAAGAGAAACCCAACCTTTGGAATTGTGGCCGGAACGCCTTTCACCTGAGCAGCACTGGCTACTGCTGAGGACAGAGATGACTTCAGATTGCCCAAACTGTTGGTGACTATTGCTAAACGACGACTGTGGTGCATACGTCGGGCAGTAGTGGTGTATGAGAGCTGGGATAGTAATTCACCTTCCGTAAGGTTCCAGTTTGCAATAAAAGCTTCCAAAGCCTTTATATTCTCCTCTAGAGCTTTAGTAGAGCGTGCTGAGACTAATATCGCATGTTCGGTCCGAGGATCTCTGGTATGATCCAATTCATATCCTACTGCGTCGGGCCCATCTTCAAGAAGTAGAGATGTATTTCCACCAGCTGCGGAGAAGTTGTTGATGAGAGCCTTTCTTTTACCCTTGGCAGGACGAGGCCATTCTTTCGGGCCTTTCTGGGCGATATGTACACCCCGAAGACCAAGGTCTTTAGGAAAGCCCTGGTTGATCTTGGTCTTGATGCCGCAGTGAGGAGGAATGGTGTTTTTCTGCATCATGAGTAACACCTTGATGACTGCAATGACACCAGACGCTGACTCTGCATGCCCGATGTTGGACTTAATAGACCCAAGATGCAGTGTCTTATCTCTTGGGCGACTGTGGTCATGGGCAAATGTATTCAAAACGGAGCGCATCTCAACTGCGTCGCCGGCTTGAGTTCCAGTACCGTGCATCTCAACGTAGCTTACATCGTGAGGATGAATTCCCCTCTGGTTTAGAAGCTTCTTGAAGAGGTACTCCTGCGCCTCCGTCAAGGGTCGAGTAATAGAGACTGACTCGGCCGAATGATTGGTAAATGCCCCCAAGATGGTGCCAAAGATAGGATCACCATCTGCAATAGCATCTGGGAGGCGTTTGAGGACAAGAGTCCCAACACCGTCAGCGCGGCAATACCCATCAGCGCCATCGTCGAATGTTTTACAATTGCCTGTTCTTGACAAGAAATATCCACGATCAAGTCCAGCGAAGAAGTCGGGGTTGGTCAAGACGTTTGTTCCGCCAGCAATAGCGGTATCGCAGTCATGGTTGATCAGCGACGTGATGGCGACATTTATTGCAGCTAGGCTGGACGAGCAGGCAGTGTCAACGGCGATACTGGGACCAGTGAATTTGAAGAAGTAATTGACCCGCCCTGGGATAAAGGCTCGATTGGCCCCTGGGATAAAGTACGTATCAATGTCCTGTGCTGAGTTGACTTCACCCCAGTCATTACTTGTGACACCATAGTACACTCCAACACGGCTTCTCTGCGTAGAAGGCGTCCGATCAGGTACGAAACCAGACATTTCAAGAGCCTCATACGCTGTGAGAAGAGCTAACCGCTGCGCTGGATCTGTCTGCAGCGCTTCTTTGGGCGACATGTGGAAGAACTGGGTGTCGAAGTGGCCGGCCGTCTTTAACCAGCACCCGTACTTGACTTGGCTTGTATTTTTGCGCTGGCCTGTGGAATCATAATGATCTTTTGCGAAGCGGTCTTCAGGCACAAGTTTGTGTACATCGAGACCTCTGATCAGGAGATCCCAGAATTCATCGAGGTCATCAGCTTCTGGGAAGCGACCGCTGAAGCCAACGATGGCGATTTTGTCCGCATCTATGTTCTCTGGTTGCGAAGTCTTGGGGTCATTAGTTGAGTCTTTCAATTTTGGTGATATACAAGTCGTTACGCCTCTACGAGATAGAGAGTCCACGATACTGGCTGCGCTGGCTTGGGCGTTGATAGGGACGAATGTCGTGTCGTTAGCAGAAACATGCTCGAACAGTGCGTCAACAACAAGATCCATCCGGATTTGTTCGGAAAAAGCATCTTTGAGGACTTGTTTCAACAAGGCTTCAAAAGTAGACCCTGATTCATGTGATCCCGAAGCGCAAGAAACTACAGGAACAAGCACCCTGCTGTCGCAGAATTCAAGACCCTGGAGAAGGTATCTGATAGTCTGCTCCAGATCTGTCTCTGAATATGCTGACGGGCAATGGTAGGGGCCATAGATAGGGGCAGGGAGCATCCGTTTAGGAGAAAGACCAGGTTGTGACTTCAGCGACTCGATGATAGCAGGTGAGCCGCTGATGGTAACGGAGCCTGGGCCAACAGCACTGATGTACGGTTGTAGTCCCATAGGTAGATTCTACAAGAAAGTGTAAGTGAAGATTCCATCGTTTTAGAAAATAGACTGACCTTGTTCCCCGACAGAGTTTCCAAAGCCTTCATGGCACGGTCTTTATCTGCCGAGGGTATCACCACTGACCAGCTAACTGGTGTCGGATAACCCAGGTGCTCTGCTCTCCTCTCGATGTACACACCCTGCCGAAAAGCAACAGTAACAGCCTGGGCACCCAGTTGAGGAATCTCAAACACAGTCTGTGAGCAGCTTATGGCAGCTGCCGCAAGACCCCCAGTGCAAATCCCCAGAAACCGACATGTCGGAGAGGGAACATGCTCGATGTTGGAGCGAGCAAGATATCTGCTGTAATCAGTAATGCTTCATTAAGCCATAACCCCTTCCACTCACTCGATGTAGTACCCAATCTCATAGATGCACAAGAAACAGCTCTCGAGTGATGGGTGGGTGACACCCCGTTTGACTTCATCAACAAGCAGGCTGAGACTTTCAGCCCGTACCATGTGCTTTCTATCGATGGAGGGTAACGCCTCGGTTTCACGCTGGATAGCGGCAAAAGCCTCGTTGAAGAAGCCCTTTAGAAGAGCGTTGTGCTTAATCCGGAGAAGAGATTGCAAACCCCCGAGAATTGGCGTGCTCTGGTCACCAAAGACGTATATTTTTGAAGAAGACATGTTGAATGTTCAAGATGGTTGTCAGGAAATCATTAATTAACAAATAAAGGCGTATTTTAGGCGTTCCTATTTATCCATCTATTCTATTTGTACAGAATCTCTCCAGAAGGCTTGAAGCCTCATTCCCAAACTGGATATGCAGTCTGCAGGTCTAAACCTGATATTCTCCGATTCAACCCGACATCCTCACCAACTCATCGTCTGCCACGAGTCCGAAATCTATCGGGGATCGGAAACCGAGATGTATGCAGTGCGTTGAGTTGTACGGCAGCATCAAGATACGAGTGGCGAAGATAAGCAAAATGGGCTGAAGTTGTGAGATATAGGATCATGGTCTATGATGCTTATACACGCTTACTTGCAGTTTGGTCTTGCTTATTGCTTCCGGCGTTTCACTACTTAGAGGTGGCTTAGTTGGTAGGATCTGCAGGTGAATCGTTTGAGATATCAACTCGATGCAGAAAAGGACTATGTTGTGTCACATTACTTGGAACTTGGCGGCATGACGATCAGGGTAGTATCCTATTATCAAGTTTGCACCTAAGAGCAGTATCGCACTGCAGTTGATTTGTTGAAAATTGTAGCAGTCTCAGTGAAGCTGGCTTGACGGTACAGCTCATTGTACAGAACACATAGGATGATTAAGTTACTCGCTCGTAGAATTTATGCTGTAAATGTTCTTATCTTTGTTACAAAAAAGAGTGACTGATAGCTCATCTCCATGGTTAAGGGGCCCGATACTCCTTTCAGGTAGCCACTGGCACTGAACGAGTGAAGTTCACAGCGTGATTAAACCCCGAAGTGTCTTTTAAGCCTTCCCTTTAAGCCGTTTCTTCATCTCCTGTTTCACAACCTCAACCGCCGTACTGTAGAATTGCCCTCTTTCCGTCAACTCAACATCATTGAGAACAGGCGCATTAGACAAGCCCATAAACGCACGCAGAAGAAACTCATCTTCGCTTAGATTCAGGATATCCTTGAGCACGGCTGGGTCCTGTAAGCAGAACAACGAGTTGCAGATCATCTGAGATCGTTCCATCGTCATGGCGGCGGGCTGTTCTCGCTCTTGTGCATAACTAGCTAGAGCTGCCTTGATGGAATCGTGAGATATCCCGTCTTGAGATGTATAAACTCCCATGAGTTTATTGATCAGGACCGCACACGACTCCATGGCCTGGTTCGCGCCCTGACCACCAGCAGGCGTCGTCTTACAAGCTGCATCGCCAACAATAGCCGAGCGATCGGTGTTCCATGTTGTTGGTATGCCCTCTTCCACTGGGGTTCTCATAGCCACGATACGGTTTTTGTAAATAGCTTCAAAGGCAAGACTAGGCGTGCATTGAACTTTGAAGACTTTCTTGCAGAGGTCTTCAGCATCTACTTCCGTATATCGCTTGGCTTGGGAGAGTGGGACGTAGTGGTTGAGGTTCTCAAAGACGAACCAGAAGATGACTCCGCCTTTCCCAGTGAACCCAACCACTGCCTCGTTCTTTCTGTAGACAGCGAAGCGTTCGCCAGGGGCGATGCCGTTGGTGGGTGATGACATTCCATATACAGTTGAAAAGCCGACGTTGATGTCTACTACAGTTAGCAACGGTGTTGACATATTGTAAAGGGAACTTACATTCGTCGGAAGGTTTGCTGGATAGAGATACATCGATGTGTCTGCGGACGGCACTGCGTACACCATCGGCACCAATGACGATATCGCCGGTGTAGGCTTCACCAGACGTGGTTGTCACGACGACATTCTTTTCAGTCTCTTGAATCGAGACCACGCGTGCTGAAGTTCTTATACAGTCCATCCGCTGAAGGCGGCTGGTCATGATAGAAAGGAGCTGCTGTCGTTCGATAAAGGTAAATGGGTACCCGATTCTAGCAACTGTCAGTTATACAGTGAATGATAACAGAGCATATTTGACCAACCGTTCACGGAAACGCCCCAAGGCGTGGGAAATAGACTTCAAGTTACAATCCCCATCGTAGGAGAAACACTTGGTGATGGGAATAGTCGCTTCCTCTATCTCATCGACAAGGCCGAGCTGGTCGAGGATGCGCAGCCCATTGGGTTGCAGGCCAATACCAGCACCTCTATCAGAATTGAGAGAATCGCGTGCTTCGAGGAGGATGTAGTTGATGCCAAGCCTCTCGCACATCAGCGCCAGAGTGATGCCTGCAATTCCGCCTCCAACGATGACGACCTGGGAGTGTTGCTTGGGGATAGCCATGGTAGATTATTGATGTGCTGGTTTAAGTGTGATGTTCTGGATGATAACGGGAAAGGGTGTGTTCAAGACACATGCTCCTTTCCTTTTAGGACTCTTGAGAGTGAGGAGCGTGTCACTCAATTCCAAGTCGGGAATTAAGGATCCGACAACTGCGGTTCGGAAGTGATCTCGGGAGAGGATATCCTTTGCGTAACACGCTCTTTTCGTGGAGGCACGATGATCTCCCATGTGGTTGTAACACCATCCATCTCGCCGCTTGCAACGTCTGTTAGATAAAGTCCCATAACCCAGTATCTCGGTCCCAAATCATGCATCTCTATCACTATCATCACAAAGATATCACACAAACTTATTCAACATGTCTTCCAACCGTATGAACAACAGCGCCAATGACATCGATCTAGCCGCGGAGATTGATGCATTGACTGCAGACCTGGGTAACCAGTCAAAGCTTTTTAGCGAATATTTGAGAGCCCCAGCTAGCGAGAAAGTACCTGGAGACCTTCCTGCGGAGGTTCAGGCTGCCAAAGAGACGTTGCTCGAAAGTGCCTTGCAGATCTTCAACCTTGTCAGCGGCCCTACCGAGTATATCCAGAATGTCCTCATCGGTGTGAGTTAGCAACGCAATGAGAATTCGTTCAGTTAGGGCTTGCTAACCTGCTACAGGCTCATTACATGGAAATCCTTCGTTGGATGAGCCACTTCAAAATCTTTGAACTAGTTCCCCTCGACGGCAAAATCTCCTACTCGGAGCTAGCTGCCAAAGCCGGCGTAACAGAGGAGCGACTCAAGAGTCTTGCACGTATGGCAATGACAAGCTCCCTCTTCACCGAACCTGAAAAGGGGTTCATGGCCCATTCTGCCACGTCTACAGCTCTGGCGACAAACCAGGGTCTTGCATCTTTCAGGCAGTGGATAACGGCTGTTACCGGTCCTGCAGCTTCGTCAATGGTGAAAGCCCATGCAAGATGGCCAGACGATACTGCGCCCAACAGGACTCCGTTCAGTGCTGCTTTTGATACTGACCTTGGCATGTATGATTACATTGCCACACAGCCTGAGCTCTACAAAATGTTTGATACTGCTATGCAGGCGGTGGCTAAAAGCCCCATGAGCCACTTGAAGCATCTCATTAGTGGCTTCGACTGGGGCAGTCTTGGAAAGGCCACAGTCGTTGATGTAAGTCACCTAGACATGGTATCCCATTCAAACGTCAACTAACTTACTTTGTCAAGGTCGGCGGAAATGTCGGTCACAGCTGTGTAGAGCTTGCAAAAGCCTTCCCCGACCTAGACTTTGTCGTCGAGGACACTCCCCACATTGTGGAAGAGGGCATCAAAACCGTCGAAGCCAACGACCCAGCTCTTTCGGAACGCATCACCTTCCTAGAGTACGACTTCTTCACTAAACAGCCAGTGCGGGGTGCGCAAGTCTACCTCCTGCGCCAGATTCTACACAACTGGAACTTTGACAAAGCTGTTGAGATCACGGAGAATACTGCTGCATCTATGAGTAGAGACTCGCATATGCTCATCATGGACATGTTACTCCCGGAGCCGGGTAGTGTGTCGTCCGTGCATGAGAGGGTGCTGCGTTCTCGTGATGTTGTCATGATGCAGCTTTTCAATTCATTGGAGCGAGACTTGGAGGGCTGGCAGAAGATTTTGACGGCGGCGGATCCGAGACTTAGGATCAATGCGGTCAACAAGCCTGAGGGAAGCTTTCTCACAGTTATTGATGTTGTTAAAGTGTAGCTGCGATATCTGGGTGTAGGTGCTGGAGTACATGACACATACTACCAGGTTAGGTACTCTGTAGTACTAGTATTAGTCGGAGCGATGGCGAATGCTTTAATTAGCGAGGGGAATCTCTGGTCTCAACACCAGTCATTCGTTGTCACAGGTAGAGACTACGAGACTCTCATGTAGCGACACTTACAATGAACAAAGTTTATCTTGATTTTACTGCAGACAAGTGAAACCTCACGTTTTAGTCAATCAAAATGCACCACAACTTGCAAGTGATTTCCAACAACGCTCGCACCAGCATATGCTCATCTCCTGACTGGAGGCTTGTCTCTGCGTCGCACAAGTACAGATCATCAACCCAGAATGGTGGAGAGCTGCGAGATCAACGTCCAAACACAGTACGGCCAAGCATCCATCTTGCATTATCTGTAGATGAGTGGCGCTGGGCTTATCCCCCACATACACGATAAGTTACGTCGCAGCCCGGGACCCGAAGCCCGTCAAGGAGCATGGAGATCACAAACTTCCGAGTACGACTTCCCTTTCAAGCTTCATGCTTTTTCTAATTCTAGTATTCTTGATTTTTCGTCGTGATCTCATTCCGATGCTGTGACTATCTTGTTGCTACCATGCAAGATATGCCCGGTTTTCTTTGCGTGTTCCACTACATCTGCCCTACAGAAAGTTCCTCTCATTCCGTTCTGGTTATGTTTCACATGTCCCACAAGCACTTGTATCAAAATTCCTTATCACATAGCTTTGTTTGTAGATTGGTAAGCTCACAAGGGCGGATCGGTCTCTTGTTATTGAGATGCATGGACCTTGGTGTGCATAGGTTAGGTTAGACAGACTTCATGAGAATAACCTTACTAGTAGTGTATTGAAAACGAAAAGGATTATTTACAGAAACTCTTATTATTTCAACCCAGTAGCCCAACTTGTACTCCTTCCAGAAAGCCCAGGTAGCTCAGTTAGTAAGTACAGGTGATTTCCCATCCCATTCGCTGCTCTCAGCTGCGTCGACGAGCCATTTTCCCAGACTCTCCCTAGTAATCTTAGGCATCCAAGCACAGCCCTTACCATCTTCAGGCCAAACCTTGACTACTTGAGCCTCTCCCTCTGCAAGCATAACTGGCCGTGCAAGCACAAAGGGAAGACCGCTCTCCCTAACCAGTCGATCGACTTCGTTGTGGTCCTTAACTCCGATGCCCATGCTACCGTGACTAAAAAGAATTTTCCCGGGAAGGTTCATAGATCGCCACGATGAACCAGCACCTTGAGCAGAGTTGACAATGATCTTAGGCGTGGAAGGGAGATTTGCTTGACTGATAGCTGCGAGAAGGGCTCTCATGCTAACGGCCATGAAGTCAGGCGTGGTATCAGGGTGCAGAGCCGCAAAAGGTGACTCCGTTACTCGGACCTGAGCAAGTGCTGTCACAATAACTTGAGGAGTCTGGGGTGTCGTAAGAGCCTTGGCAATGTCTGATTGTGAAGTAGGTGTGCCTTGGACGAGGGTGAGGTTGGTGTGTGAAGGGATTTTAGTGGTGGTTGTGTTGCGGACAAGGGCAGTTACTGTGTGGCCTCGGGCGAGTGCTTCTTTGACAGCCAAAGAGCCATTGCGTCCAGTTCCGCCAATGATGAGGAAATGCATATTGAGAGGAGTTTTAGGTGAGAAAGTGCGTAAATAGTGGTGCTTTGTGGCGGAGATGTTGGTTGACTGAAGATGTCGAGGAGTTAATGGAGAATTGAGGTGTTAACTTTGAATGTGTTGTTATGTCTGTATATAAACTGATGAATAACATGAATTCGATCATGGAACACTCCCCATCTTTATATAGCATCCTCCTTCAATATTAACCCAAGTATATCGGCCGACATCTTCGGCACCGATACTCGGCCGGATAACATGTGCGGGCTGTGCAAATACCAGCTTACTTAACAATCAGCACTAGACAAAAGGCCGGAGCCTTGCGGGCGCATTTCCCAGCGTCTGACTGATCCTCCAACATACCCATTAGCCTTTTATCGGCCGAGTAAGATATATATCGGCCGGATGGATTGACTCGGCCGGGTTGTGGCTTTTGCTTCTGAAGCTTATTGGATGGGTCGGATAAGAACGGCCGCGATATTACGAATTCTTCCAACGAGTGCGAGCGACCAAATGACCGACACCGAGTAATTTACCGGAGGATCAAATGAGTTTTTCTGGAGGATTTCAAAGCTTTGGTTTGGGAAGGTGGTCAGAAGTGGTTGTGTATATATAGGAGCAGTATCCACCTCATATCGATCACTAACACATCGACACTCACAACATTAATCACTACATTCATCTACTACCCAGTAACTTAAAGGGTGATATACCAGAGATACTTCTCACTCACCTCAATATTGTCATCACATCCTCTTCAACATTTACCATGTCCTCCCCAAAGGTTGCTATCATCGGAGCTGGTCTCTCAGGTCTAGCACTGGCACTAGCCCTCCACCAACAAGGCATCGAGACCATCACATTCGAGCAACAGAGCGCCCCTCTCGACATCGGAGGTGCCATCATGCTCTCTCCCAACTCTCTCAAAGCTCTTGATAAGCTCGGCGTCTATGAGCGTATGCTGCCTCGGAGTTACAAGTTCCAAGACCTCAACTTCCTATCTCAGGATGACAAGCTTGTCGATGTCTTTGAATTCGGAAATGAGGCCAAGTATGGCTACTCCGGCATCCGAGTCTATCGCTTCGAACTCATCAAGATCCTGCTTGAACTTGTTCGCGAAGCTGATCTCAAGGTCGAGTATGGTAGAAAGTTCGACAAAATCGTTAGTGAGACTGAGGATGCAGTCACCTGGCGCTTCACAGACGGCTCGGAGGAATCAACCAGCGTTCTCGTCGGCGCAGATGGAATTCACTCTCGTGTTCGATCCTACCTGCACCCTGACCTCACACCAAAATTCACAAACATGATTGGTGTCACTGCTGCTATTCCTACAGCACAGCTCAAGATGGAGGACAACGAGTACCATCTGCCAGCAACCTTCATGCACGACAAGCGCGGTGCTTTTGTCATCGCACCCCAACTAGTCGACGGTTCTGAAGTTCTCATTGGCAAGCAAAAGATCTTTGCCGGCGAAGACCCAGGCCGTGATGCTTGGAAGGCCATGAGCTCTGATAAGTCATGGTGCGTTGACTTCCTACGCGAGGGAGCGGAGGACTTCCCTGCCATTGTTACAAACGCCACTTCCGAAATCTCCCCTGATAAAGTCAACCTCTGGCCCTTCTACATTCTCCCCAAGCTCGAGGCCTGGGCATCCAACGACAAGCATGGCCGAGTAGTCATCCTCGGTGACGCAGCACATGCCATCCCTCCCACTGCTGGCCAGGGCGTAAACCAGGCATTCGAAGATGTGTACACCTTCGCTGGTGTTCTGGGCCAGCTGAAGGAGAACAAAGGAAAGGGTCTCAATGAGGCTTTGGGCCGTTGGCAGTCGGGTCGACAGGAGCGTGTGGATAATATCATTGAGCTGAACAGTGAGATTAACAAGAGGAGGATGCCTAAGGAGCAAGATGTTGAGACTAAGCCTTTTGAGCTGGACTGGCTTTACTCGGTCGATTTGGATCAGGCAGTACAGGACTTTGTGGGTACAAAGTAGAATGTAAGCGGCGAAATAGATGATCAGATTGTTCTATAGTTCGGGTTTTTCTTATTTAGTCCTTGTTTAAGCTACCTCAGTATATACTTCGAGGCGTTTCCTTCCAATACCACTTCTTCAACATATCTCTCCCAAGACTAAATTGGCAAACATATATGATTACTTGCAGCTATGAACCTACCTAAGTGCAAAAGGGACCCTGTGCACCCTCCCAAATTCCCCAGTCTTATTAGATCCATCCCTGCCGCTTAGATAGGCCCACTCTGAGCGTAAAATCTGCAAAAAGAGAGGATCCAAAGACCATTTCACGACCACGCCAGGAGTCGAACCTGGAATCTCTAGAGGATTCAGAGGAAGAAGACCGAAATCTAGCGCCTTAGCCATTAGGCCACGCGGCCAGTGTGATTTGTGAAAATTTCTGACACTGTGTGATTACAGATTCCTGCCTCATTCTTTGGATGAGATCCTCCCAAGTGAAATGGGCAACGATTTCTTAAGCAGGTTTGCAATTTCGACCCAAAGATAGAGAATAGTGGTAAGGGTAATATGCTGGGATCTCTGTAAGAAGCCTGGCGACCAGTCGTGCTCTTGAAAAGTGTGGTTTTGAAATTGAAGGAAGGCAGAAGGCGGCTATTGAGAAGCCTGGAGTCATGATAGACACTTTCGCATAAGTCAAAGTAACGCTTAAATTAATACGTTCTTTTTAATGCTTACCTCCTTGGTAATTGACTTATCATGCTCGTCTGTCTAAGTGATATAAAGCTTATAGAGTGCGGGCGCATATTAATGCAGTCAGAAGACGTAGTCTTATTTGAAAGCTACCGCCGCTGCGCCAATTGATAATGAATTGGGGGGGCGGCCCTAAACTTTATGCCGCTCAACGATAGTACAGTATTAGTCTAGCTTGTTCTATGACGGCACATTGTCTTTGCCCTTTGTTGCCACATCATGCAGCCTCAGATAGCTAGTTCCCTCCCTCGTAAATGATAAGAAACCGAGATGGGGACAGGTCAAGAAGCAGGAATCGTCCAGAGTTCTAGACCAAGGCCAGAGGCAAAACTAAGCTTCCATGGTCTGGAAAGGTCTAATAATTCCTTTTTTATTATGATTTTCGCCATAACTAAGGTTAGGTGCAGATCTTCCAGTTCTAGACTAAGTGAGGGGCAGGCCGGGACTTTCCTTTACTCTAGGTCTACACTATTGAATAATATTGATGCTTAGTTTTTAGAGCTGAGAGGCTTAGAGAAAGTTTGTGGCTTGATCTCAGATACAAATAGAGGTGTTTCCCTTCTCTTGTTTCTGTAGAAGATAATTCAGTGATAACCTCATCTGCGAGCATTATATCAGCCAATAATACCCCAAAACTTCATCATCTGAAGTAGTCAACTTATCAATATGGCCGACACAGGAGGTCTCGCCAATCACTACTATAAATCTATGCAACATCACCCGTATGGATATGCACTCTTCGAGCCAGCCCCATTCACACGTCTCCGACCCGGCTCCCTCGGCTATCTGGATGAACACCATCTCTGGCATCCAATCCTGGATCTTCTAGATTCAGAAGCCGTCGAGCGAGCAGGTTATCCCTCCTTGGGCGATCTGCGACCTGCTGAACCAGATGTTCGTCGTTTTGGACCTCTGCTGTCAAATAAGACAGCCAAGACCAGCATCGACCTTGAAGCGGGCGTTGGTGCAGCTGCCATGGGACTCCCCGTTGACGTGAGTGGCGCTGTCAAGTACAGCACATCCAACGAATTCGGGGCAGTCCTTGTTTGCGAGAACGATGTGGTATCTGAGGGATTTGATCTCCGTCAACCTTTTATCACCTGGCTTGAAAACAATGCCAAAGCGCTGTTCAAAGAATACCCAGAACTTAAAAAGCATGGCCTTTATGCAGTGACGTGGACTTATTCGTCCACAGACATACACCTCAGTGCGTGGAATGGCGAAAGTAACGATGCCACCGTCGGCTTCAAAGTTGGTATGGCTGGTGCTGGGAATGTCGGTCCAAAGACAGAATGGGTCAGAGGACAGTCGAGCAGTGGGTGGGCAGAGTGGACGGATCAGAAACGAGTTCTTTTCTTCACCGGTGTTTTCATGAGAACGAACCTATTTGGCTGGGCCACGATGAAGAGGAAGAAGAGTGGTCCTGCAGAGGGAACCAAGAGGTTCAAAATTGAGGGCGACGAGGGTGAAGAGAGCTTCAAAGTCTTCTTGGAACCTGTTGGAGATACAGATAAGGCAAAGGCTCTTTCTACTGATGAGTCTGTTTGAGTGATAACAAGAGAAACACAAGATATCTTTTTCTTTGAATAATATATTATAGGCACAAAGCAACGTAGCCACCCCAAGTAACATCTTTCTAGCCAGGGCCCCGCCCCTATGGTATCCATGCTGTCACTCATATCAGCTGTCTTTAAGAGTTATTGCTTGTCGAGATTGATCGGGCTGGTCCAAACGACATGATCCAAATCAAAACACCACTTAGCCGCACAGGCAAAACACGAGACCATTCTCCTTTCAAGTAATAGCTGGCTAAAGAAGCGAATACCTGATGGCCACCATCTAGTGATCCGCATGTGGCTGAAGAGAACCAGAAGCAAAATGACTGCCCCGAATTATGTACCTTCTTTGAATGGAGTGGAAGCGTGCGAAAGATGTGTTAGTTGATTCGTGGCAAGGACCAGACTATGGTTCGAATTATTCCCATTGTTAAGAGTTTGCAGGATCTGGGGGGAGACCTCGTGGAGGCTTTTGAGTTGTTACTTACTGGCCGAGTTTTCATCAGAAGCACATATACCCGACTCTTGGAGTATACATTAGTATATACACGAGCGAGCTAATTCGATAGCCTGCAGCAGACAATATGCCGGTACAGACTCATGGCTTTTACACAGTAGATTTCTTGGACCAAGAGTTTAATTTATTCTTTCCTCTTATTATACATTCAATGACGTAAGAGTAAATCCCAGACTCCCAGTATTTCATTCCTAGAGTTCGCCAAAGGCTACAATACTAGATAATATATACTCCAATTGTATATTCCTCAGGTGCGTAACTATCTTTCTAATGAACTTCTTACTCCTATTATGACCTCTGGAAAGTCCTCTTTGGTATATCAAACGATGATAGTTACACACTTGACTTCCAATGTTGAGAACTACAACGGGGGGGCCTGTTAATTACACTTGAATTTCATGAAGTTGACTGCAGAGTTGCTGTTTACTATATGCATTTTGAAACCTACTTTTCTCTGTGTCCAGAAACTATGAGAGGCGTTGGTTGATGTGATGCTGGCGATACTTGACGTTGGTGTTGGGTGATATCGATTGAGATACAGAGTTCGGAAGTTTAAAGATGTAGGATACAAGGATCAAATCTCAGATCTCAATTATCAAAAGAGCAGGTTAGAATGTCACTTAGTTGAAAATTAAAGTAGAGACGAATAATTAACATCACAAAGGCAAAAGAGGTAGTAGATAGTAACTTGAATAAACTATTCAGTCTGTTTCTGATATTTACACATTAGGCTCATTTACTTCCGCTCCCCGATCAGATCACCACCGTGATCTCCAAACAGTTCAGGTATAATTAGAAAAACAAATCTTCCCCTTCATCATCAGTAGCGACATTGAGTATGAGATCATCTTTAGACGTGGTCGTCGTGCTCGGTCTTGGGGACAACCTTGACGTCACCAGCACGGGCGAAGGTCTCATGGGGCCTCCACTTGGCGGAAGTTCGGGGAGTGGTCTCCTCCATCATCTTATCAACCTGCTCGAGAGACAGACCCTTGGTCTCAGGAACGAGGAAGTAAGTGTAGACGAAGGCGCAGGTGCAGAGACCACCCCAGATGAAGAAGACGGAGGACTTGAGGTTACCTCGGTTCTCGCCAACCATGTAGGGGGTGATGACAGCAATGATGGTGTTCCAGAGCCAGTTAGAGGCAGTGGACAGACCAACACCACGAGATCGGATGGGGATGGGGAAGATCTCGCCAATGACAATCCAGGCACCAGGTCCCCAGGTGGAAGCGAACCAGAAGATGAAGATGGCGATGAAGGCAATCTGGGCGTTGACAGCGCTGATGTTGTTGGCGAGTCTGGCATCGGGGTCGGCATCGGTAGGGGCGGCGTGAGTGTGGTTGAAACCGATGGTAACACCGATGATGGCGACGATGAACTGGCAGACAAGCATACCGAAGGCACCGACGAGAAGGATGCTGCGGCGACCGAATCGCTCAACGGTCCAGAAAGACAGAGGAGTGGAGAAGACGTTGACGAGGGTGAAGATGAGAGAGATGAGGAAAGCGTTGGAAATGGCACCGGTGGACTTGAGGAAGGGAGTAGAGTAGTAAAAGATGAAGTTGACACCAGTCCTGCAGATTGTTAGTTTGGGAATCCTGAGAGTTGATCGGGGAAATGTCTTACCATTGCTGCATCATCTGCATAGAAGTACCAAGGATAGTTCGGCGAAGGTTAGACTTGCCATCCCAGAGGCTGCCCTTGAAGCAGTTGGCCCAGCTGCCGAACCAAGAGGTGTTGGGGATGATTTGGCGCTCGTACTCCTCGTTGGCGACGATCTCGGCGATCTCAGACTGGACGTACTTGGAGTCCTTGGGCTGACCACGTACACGGGAGAGAGCCTCAATGGCGTCTTCGATTCTACCCTTCTTGACGAAGTATCGGGGGGAGTCGGGGAGGAAGAAGAGACCACCAGCAAGGATGACAGCCCAGGGGAACTGAAGACCGATGGGGATCTGGTACGACTTCATGCTGTCGTATTTCTCGGTGCCGTAGACGATGCAGGCGGCGAGGAGGAGACCGATGGTGATACAGAATTGGTAACCGGCAACGAGAGCACCACGGACCTGCTTGGGGCACTGGAGGAGGAGAGATGTTAGCATAGGAAAAGAGCTACGGCGACGAAGAGCTGGAACTTACAATCTCAGACATGTAGAGGATAACAATGGCAGACTCGAAACCGACACCGAGTCCGGCAATAAGACGACCGACAACGATACAAGCGAGGGCATCACCGTGACCAGTGATCATCTGAATAACAACACCGACAGCGTAGATGAGGCAGCCAAGGATAACAGTCCACTTGCGACCCATGCGGTCGGCAAGATCACCAGCGATGAGGGCACCGAAGAAGGTACCGCAAGAGAGAATAGAGACGATGAGAGACTGGTTGCTCTCGCTGAGCTTGGTAGCGGTAGGGCCCTCGACCTGGTGAATGAAGTAGGTGGAGCCGTTGACACCGTTGATGTATCCGGAATCGTAACCGAAGAAGATACCACCAAAGGAGGCGAAGGCGCACATCAGGTAGGCCTTCCAGGTAACGGGAGCCTCGATCTGCTCAACATTGTCGGCAGTCTGGAGGGCGACAGAGCCATGTCGCTCGTCGTGGGTGCCTTCAACGCCCATGGTTGCTGTTGTTGTTTGATTTTCTGACCAGGCAGAGAAGGGGGCGGGAGGTTGTATTTGTATTTGCTGTTGAGGTTCAATTAAACAATTCCAAAAAAGATCATAGAAAAACCTTCACGCGCCCCAATATCTTTCTTTGCATCTGGGGAACCGCGCGTGGGGATTGGCGGGCCCTCTACTCGAGGGGTGCTACGAGGTAAGGCCGACGATAGTGGAGGGGGGCACTCTCTAGCACAGGTCTGCAGAGACCACAGCACACAGGCCACAGGCCACAGGGCATTCATTTTCGGTCCTCTGACGGTTGACCCATAACGTTAACGGTTTATGCCGGGGGGTGGTCCAGACGTCCCCAGAGAAGCGCCGAGTCGTCGCCGGCCGTTTATTTCCTTTTCTTCGGACTTCAGGTTTTGGACCGGCACGGGACCTTCTATCCAGAGTTCTAGAGGCATCGGAAATCTTTTTTTCTAACTCCGTGCTTTTCTTCGAGTCAGGCCCGGATACGGACGGATCAAAGGCGAACCAAGCTGGTGGGTTCGTCGGCTTTGGATCTGTGTAGTCAATATCGTACCATTGACTGGACCTCATCATCTTGATCAACGAAGCAGTAAAAAGGTTGTCAAAGATTGGATATGCGCTGATCTGGTGGCATTTGTGAAATGCCATTCCTATCCTGTAAGCTCCCATCCCACCACTCTAATCCCCCAGCCAGTTATAGCCTTCCAATACCACCACCCTCTCCAAACGCCGACGCGGGGAAATAAAAGACAACCACACAGAAGAGAATACAATATACTTTACGGGGTACGTAGTGGCAGCCCAATCCAAGGAACAGACCAAGCAGACCGCAGACCCAGCAAAAGGGGTCCCGATGGGCCAACTCTCGGTGGTACTCGAGGACGCTACGCCCCTGCTGCCCCGACTGCATGGATGGTTGTAATTGACCGAGACTACTCCATCACCATCCAATCTTTGGGGTAATAGTCTCTTCCTCACGGACCTCGTTTTCTTCCTCTTGGGGCCTCCCTCGGCTGCTCTGGTCTCTGGGGAACTACCTGGCCGCTCATCACATCACCGCACCTGTCAACACCATCCCCCATAGCGCCCCCTCCCCCAGAGAAATGCCAACAGAGTGCCTCCGAGTCGGCCACCGAGATGCCATATAGTGGCATGCACAACCCCAGAATCTCCGGATTTTCCACACAAGCGATGAAGCGACGAACGCGGGGAGAAACAAAAGTGAGACCGAGTGTCGCTGAATTTGACCGAGAACGCTCGTCCACTGCCAAACCTCAACGCTGCAGTCTGAATCCTTTGTCGTGATATCGCCCATACAACAAGCAGCAATAAAAGGCCCAGTAGAATTAAAACCAAGCCACCATCGTCACGAGAACCGCGAATCGTCTTGTCATGCATAATTTCCGGGCCGAAACGTCAAGGGCCTGGCAATTGAGCCAGCCCAGAAGCCAAGGGCGCCATCCATACCACACCACAATCACCGGGCTGTAGGTAGGTAGGGGTGAGCAATACAATTTTTTGGTCTCGATTATTCTCGTGAGAGAACGACACAGGAGCACACAATGCCGAAAATCGGCCTAGCTTCAGCGCATATTACGAATACAGCAAGCAACTTGTTGTATTCTGCCCGTTTTCGTAGCCGCAATATCCCCTTTGACCTGATCCTCTTTTTCCATGTGAGAGCGTTGCGGTAACCAGACCAAGCTGCTAATTACGTTACAATATCCTTCCTTTACTCTGACCAACGTGCAAGGCACGGAGACAAGGGTAAGCCTCAACCGGAGTTACACCAAAAAAATATCGTAGCACGTGGTAACACATTTTGAGTTACCTATTCTCTATCTGTAGATATCCCAGAATAAAACAAAAATTTATTATTTCTTTAACCATCTGTCTCGTCTATCCCAGAGTTACCTTCGCATCGGAAATGGACCACGCAACGCACGACCGAACCACAGTATCGGAACGATCCATTGTATTAGGCCTGGGAATACGGATATCCGGGGTGGTCACGCGGCAGAATCAGATTTATTTGAGATAGAGTAATCGACAAAGTTGTCAACTATGACCAAGCATTACCCGTCTCCATCAATATGTCCCCATTCCCCATTCTCCATTAAAATAGTAACCTGAGCTTTAGCCGACCTTTCTCCAGCAAAAACCAGATTCAGTGGCGCCCACCCCCAGTTCCCCTTACCTTACCCTGCCAGAAGCTCACATCATTGGCCGCGCGAGGCTCCGGAACCTGGAGAGAGAGGACCGCATTTGGGTCCCGGTGTTCCCAAAGATTCCAATGTGGAGCCCTCGGCCGGACTCACTCTGAAGCCATCGTGTCAGATTCCCCAGCTCTCATTACGGTACGCCTAAACCGGGGCCTCGTGACTACACAAGGCCTTTTTTTGCAGGAAAAAACTCTTACACCATGATAGTAATTCTCGTTTGGAGTGAGAGACTAGCCGTTTTTTTCCTCAACTCGGCCGAGATCCCGTGAGACCCAACGATCGATGACAAACCGCAACAGCCGTGTTCCGAAAATACGCGTGCTGAAACGGATGAGGATTCCAAATGCAGTACTGACCCGTTCCTGGGCTGTTGAATCAGTTCAGTGGTTTGAGTCAAAGAGTGGTCAAATTTGATGATGATGAACGGGTGGCGTTGTGAGCCTCCCATTCCAGCAAGTCATCAGATACTCCCAAGCACCCAAGCTAACGTTAGTGAATCTCAGCTTGTGAAGCCTCTGACGAGTATTTCTCCTGCTCTGTCTCACCGTCACTGTATTCGCCGTGATCTTCGTGTTCTAGATCGTTTTCAAAGTCTCGAGCGTCCAGGACACCGACAACCCTCCATTTGTCTCAGAGAGAGAGCCCGAGCTCAAGCTCAAGCTTTCGTTTGGCCACTCGCTTGCTTTGCTGATCGACGCTGCCATCCCACATCCCATCATCCTTCCCCGCAACAATCCATTTTACCGTTTGCGACATGATACGTCCATTCTGAGTCAACAGCAACGTTGAATCCGACGGTTGACGGCCAAGGAATTCCAGCATCTCAATGCGACTTTACAATGCATGCAGTGAGACAGCAGGTCCGTAGATATACGGATATGCATTCAAGGCTCCATCTAGGGGGTACCGAAAGAGTCGAGCATCTGACTGAAAGCGAAGAAATAAATTAGGTAAAATCTTTGTATGTTTAAGGGTAAAATGTCTACGTATCGTATTTCTGTCTCCTGAGCTAAAGCGGCAAAGTTTTCTGGTACCCTAAGATCATTCGAGATCATAATTGACTTTGACTTGTAAAGAGACTTTGCCAAGGCGCCAAGATCGTCAACCACTTTCAGCTTTAGCTGCAGCGAGCATCTATTTCCTCTTCAAAATAAAAATTCTGGTCTCGTGATGGTTAACTTTGTCCTCTTTTTGGCCTGGTGAAAACGATAATGTGCAATAACAATCCTCTAAAACGTCGGAGCATCGCATATTTTCCTCCTGTGGCGTTCTAGACGTTGGATGTTCGGTCCACCTGATGTTGTTATGATGGGAGATACGCACGAATACTCATCATATCATCAACATCGATCGCATTAAGCAATGGTATGATCATACATACATATGGATCGACCCATGAGTACAGGATCATCATGGGCCAATGTACTCTTTTTATGGACAAGATGATCCTCGCGATTCTTCTTGGCGATGCGATTGTATTGCGGTCGCTCACGAGGCGAAGTGATACATCCGTTGCGATGGTGCTACCCTAGATCGCCATGTTGATTTTCGCGGGGATCTGATTTTAGTGGTTCCTCTCGAGTAAGCATCACCAATGAGTTCTCCAGAATATGACTCGAGCCGAACTACTGCTTCAGAACAAAGCTCAAAATGAAATCATAATGGTCAGCTGATTCACAGTTCTGCAGCAATCCAGGTCGATAGTAGATCCCATACGCTTCTTTACCCGCCAGCTTAAGCCTGCGATCTGAACAATCGACCTTTCTCCATTTCGCGGTATTCTCCAATCTCCCCATCTAGCGCATCTCGATGATACACAAGCTAATCCCGAGCATGCAGAACAGTCGAGAGTAAGGAGCACAGAGATCTTCTGGGCTACAGAGCTTATCGAATCAGCGAACCTCGGAAAATGCCACCTCAAACTTCTTTCAGTCTCTCGAGCGCGACATCACCAAGACCAGTTGCCCGAGTCACCGGAGCCACGGCCGTTTGAACATCATGACTTCGACATCGCCCAGATCCCCAAAGTCCTGTAGGGCTGCTTGCTTCAGCCTATCGCATGTTCATGGCCATCCGTGGGAGCATTGCAGTGGCTTCCTCCAAGAGGTGTCTCGCTCTAGCCATCAATATGGGGGTAGCCTTGGCCGTCTAAAACATGTGCGCCGATACCAGTTCTCCAAGTCACGGAAAGCCATGTTGAGGTTCTCTCTCGAAGGGGTGTGTGCATGGACAGCAGACTTTGGGCTGAGCCGTGGGCTCTGATTACTTCAATGGCGTTTGCTGGCAAGTGTCAAGGTCTATTAATCAAGGTGATGTCCACATGATTCTGCAAGATAATCTCTTGCGTGTTGATTGGAGTTTGTACCTATTGCAAGTTGTGGCGTCCAGACCCGGAGCGCCCTGGTTTGTATGATCGGTCCATGTCCTTGGAGCTCAACAATTCGAAGTCGAAGTGTTGGTTGACATTGGACACGAAGTATTTGAGTGAAGTACTCTATAACGCCCCAAGAATGTACACCGAAAGAAGAACGGGAGGGGTCGTAACAAGTTTGCCCACGAGTTAATCACAATATCATCAAACATGTTCAGCAGGGTTCCATCACGATGCAACCAGCTGAATAATACATCCCAGTGCTCAATCGATAATAATAGTATTAGTTTACTTATATAGAAACATCTCCATAAAATAGACAGCTTCGAGAACATTGTGGACTTGTCCGACCAAACTGGCCTCGGCATCTCCACTCGCTAACAATTTTCATTTTTTTGCCTCTCGGTTTTTGCAAGACGTCATTAAGAACTCAATGGATAATGTTTCAGACGTAACCTTATCTCATTCCTAACCCCATTCTCATGCCATGTCAATTTACTTTGGCGAAACATCATCATAGACGATTCTTTGTTGCTGTGTACCTTACTTAACCCCAGTTTGTTAAATCTTACAGCTTGCCAACCGCGATATATAATAATTCAAGGATAACAAGAAACAACATTTGTTCAACATATCGCCTCACCACACACAATGGCGCAGCAAATGCAAGCATGGCAAGTCGCCCACCCGGGCTCTTTCGAGAGCGTCTTCAAGCTCAGCGATACCGTCCCCAAACCCACGCAGCAAAGCCTCAAGTCAGGCCAAATTCTCGTTCAAGTCTCCCGCGCCGCCATTAACCCGGCCGACTACAAGATCGTCGAGCTGGGCATGGCCGCCCGTCTCATCACCTCGTTCCCCAAGACCCCAGGCATGGATCTCAGCGGCCGCGTTGTCGCAGTCGCAGATGACGTGACGGATGCCAAAGAAGGCGATCTCATCCTCGCCAGGGCCACGCCCATGAAGACTTTTGGATCTCTGGCGCAGTTCACCGTGTGTGAGCGCGAGGGCTACAGTGTCATTCCCAAGGAGCTTGATCTGGAGCAGGCGGCTGGTGTTGGAACAGCGGGATTGACGGCGTATCAGACCATTGCGCCGTATGTCAAGGCTGGCGACCAGGTCTTTATCAACGGTGGTTCTGGAGGTGTTGGACTTTGGGGCATCCAGATTGCTAAGGCTCTTGGATGCCAGGTTACAGTGTCTTGCTCAACAGGCAAGGCAGATCTGTGTAAGAGTCTGGGCGCCGACAGTGTGATTGACTACAAGACAAGCGACGTCCTCACCGAGCTCCAGAAGCTCGGCCAAGTATTCAGCCTCTGCGTCGATAACGTCGGCAATGCGCCTCCGAACCTGTACGCATCATCAAACGGCTTCCTCCTCCCCGGCAGCCACTTCGTCTTCGTCGGTGGCCACATCTCAGCCAAGAGCGTTCTGAGTCTGTCGACCAACCTTGTGCGCCCTTCGTTCCTGGGCGGTGTCAAGAGCAAGTTTGTCACATATGCTACAGCGAACAAGCAGAAAGACCTGGACCAGCTGAGGGATTGGATGGTGGAGGGCAAGGTTAAGACTATCATTGCCGCGACATATTCGTTCCAGGAGGCAGACAAGGCGTTTGAGTATTTGAAGAAGGGATCCAGCGGAGGCAAGATTATTGTTCGGGTTGAGGAGTAGAGTTTTACATAGCGATAAGATACCAAATTTTGATTTCAAGGATGAATGAGTGTGTGTTGACGTAGAGTTATGATACTGTAGATAAATATTTCGTTGTTCTAGTCAGACTATTGTTCCAGGCTGTCCCAGCAACTCGCCATTGTGACGTGAAGCGTAATGTAATTCTCAAGCCTCGTTTCTTACCAGCCAATGTGACATTGATACACAAACCCCGTGTGCAACAAGCCTTGAATAAGGCCCTGAAGCGGCGTGTCCGACTCTATCATACATGCCGAGTTGAGTTTGTATCCGACAGCGGGCGCAGAGATGGCGTATGCGCCTACACTCTCATCTCGCGCAACCCGATCTATTTGATGCACGGCTTGCCCATTCTTTTTATCGGGAACACAAGCGACAGCTACATCCTGGGAGACCGAATCCCTAAGAAAATGAGCAATGCCGGATATCTTCGCAAGACTGCTGCACCAGGGAAGTAGTGGTCTTACCATGGACCAAAGCCGGTTTGTTTGAGCATGACCAGGTAGAGTTCGTCCGAAGTAGAGATGTTCGATTCTCCCTCGTTTCTCATGTCCCCAAGCCAGCAGCAAACTTATGAGCAACCCACGAAGAGCCGTGTTCCTCATACTCCTTCTTCGTCACGGCTAATCTCTCAATATGCGGATGATTCGCCAGATTCGCACCGCCGTACCAGGTTTGAGTGACAGGATCTGCGGGTCTTGCAACCCTTACTATACAATCATCAGGGACACGCTGCACGACCTCCTTCTGCAGTCGCTGAATAAACCCATCGAAGTGCGTGTTACCACCCACGACGATGATGTTGGCCAGCATACTGGGCCAGAGGCCAATGGGAAGCTCATTGAGAGACTCCTGAACTAGGTCAGCCAGACCGGGTTGCCTGATACCAGCATCTGATGGACTGAACAAGAGTTCAGGGACGGCGAATCTCTCGTTACGTAGTGTCAAGGCATCCTCCTCGGATTGATTGGCCAATTTCTTGGCTTTCGAATGTCGCGAGGGTTCGTAATCGGTCAGAGTACCGTTGGATCGGGTGTGGAAGTCGGGCAGGATATAGTCCTTCGCAATGCCGCCTCCAGACAGATAGTCCGGTCTTCGTTCTCCCCTGGTCCCCTTCCATGTTTTTTCTATGTCCGCTTTGAAGTCGGCTGCGACGTAGCAAGAAAGCTCCTTCATCTCGTTGACGATGTATGTATCGTTACGCATATCAAAGTGGCGGAGAGAGATCAATCGCGTTAGGTAGTTCGTGAGAACCTTGCCGCCGACATCGAGTCGTTTGATGGCTGAATGTAGAGGTTGGCCGCGGAGAAGGGGTGTGATAGTTGTATGCGAGTAACCGGAATCTATGACCATGAGGGCTTCGGTGGGGATATTCGCAACGGTCGGGTTTTCTTGCGGCGTTCGGAAGACGTTCTGAATGTCGTGGTAGGCATTAAATGACGGCCCTGGGTTTCGTTAGCAACCAAGTATACGAATGATCAGTCGCCCTACCTATACCACGATAATAACTCGTAAACCCGTATTCCTCAAAAACGATCTGGTCGCAATTCGTCTGAAGAATAGGCAACCCATTCGGCGCCTCGGCAAGTATCAACCTAGTCTCCGCCGGATCAAACTTGCACGCCTTATTCTCAAAAAGTTCGCGATCCCAAATCTCCTTCTGCGCTTCCCAATTGACGATAGAGCCCTTCTCCATGGGTCGCCGAAACTGGATCTCCCCGAAATCGCGGCACTTTTCAAGCTCGGAAGCGACGTAGACTTTGCGCGCGCGGTCGCGGGCGATGACGTTGGGGATGATGCGAGGCTCGTCGATTTTTCCATCGCGCACAAGGCCGGCTTTGATGGTCGCGGCGCCGTTGTCGAGGACGAGAGTGGTCGATGGGCCCTTTGGGACCGCCGGTTTGGCTTTGCGTCCTCCGGCCATGGCGATTGTCGGGTTGGGAAGGTGGGAGATTGGTGGTGATGGTTTCTTGGAGTTTGGGCAAACGCGATTTCATGTGGGGAGTGCAGTTACGTAAGCCATCATGATTTCTATTCATGATGGGCTTGTGTCCTGGCTTGGCAACCATGATTGAGGTCCTCACCCTCTAGACATTGGATTTCCGCATGTGATAGATATCGATGTATGGTCGCAGGCATACTTCGACAAGACTGAAGGTTGAACACTCAAACCTGGAGATGGTAACTTAAATTCGTCATTACTTTCAACTTCACGAATTTGCATCCACATTTCACCAAACAGCTCACTTTCAAGATTAGTTCAAGACTTGAGAGAGCCCCCATAGGCAATTTATTTTTTTCATCCACACTTCCTGGACATTCTGTTCCGCTTCTGAACCAAAGCCTAGCCACAAAAGCTGTACCTCCTTCACAACGGACTTACCCTGTAACATTGTCTTTACGAGTCTGGCTTGGAAGTACTCACAGGTGTCTAGATCATTGCGCCACTGTGAAGCCAGCCGTTGCCCTCAAATGGCGTCAGAGCATACCCAGGAAATGCTCACGCCCATCAGTGATTGTAGTTTCAGGCGATCAACTAGGCCATTTCCCTATTAAACGCGAGAAGAAGAATATTATTCAAACACTCTAGGCCACATTGCCTTTCAAATAACCCGTAATACGAAAAGGTCCTATAAATCTGATGTCACAGGCTACGGCCTGAAGATCTAGTTAGGTGATCTGCACGGCACTTGCAAGATCGCGCCGCACTAAGGCAAGATCGAATGCGAGATGCAATATGAAGATCCACGATATTCTCTTGGCCTTGAGATTGACACCACACACTCATGATCGCACGTTCCAAAAGGCAATTAAAGTGCAGCTTCAAACAATCTTTATTCATAAATCCATCAAATCTTGGGTGTATCTAGCACACCGGGTATCAACTGCCACTTCAGCGCCGTCTCATCCCTCGGCACAACACCCATATCTTCTACCCTTCGTGTATTAACAAATCCGGGACCACCGCTCTCCCACGCATAGTCCTTCCAGCTTCCTAGTGCAGGCCACATACGCTCCCTCACGATTCTCTCGATCTTGGCCTTGCGCTGCGTCGCCTCCTCGTCGCCCACAAGACCGACCACGCTCGTCCACAGAGCCCATGTCTCCTCTAGCTCGTCGACACTTGACACGCCCATGACGCTGACGCCGAGACGGCCTGTGTCGTTGGCGTTCAGCTTTGTACCGAATTCGGAGCCGACGCGCGCCCAGTTCTCGAGGGCCCAGCGGATAGCCACCTCCTCGAGATGCTCGCCTTCTTCTTGCGCGATATCGGAGAGCTTGATGCATAGATCTCGAAGCGTCTCGGGTGCGGGATGCCATGCGCGCATGGGACTGTTATCGATACCACGGGTCGTCAAGAGCCCCATCCCCAGCATGCTAGCGTTTGGCACACAGTCAACACCTGCAGCCTTGAACCGATCCAGCAATGTCTTCGCGCCCAACTTTCCGTTCTGCACGCAGAAATTGCTGTACGACATGACGGCATCCAGCGGTTCTCCTGTCTCGCGCAAGATCATCTCGGCCAGCGAGGCAAGCGTCTCAACGGGATATCCGCTGATACCCACGTAGCGAATAAGTCCCTGGTCTCTCAATCGTCGGAGCTCCATGACGGCAGTGAGAACCTCCTCGGGGGATACAAACTCGACGTCGTGTGTGTAGACAAGATCGAGGTAGGGGGTACCGAGGCGCTCAAGACTGCGACACACGCTATATCGGATCCAAGCAGGTGAGTAGTCAAACTCGTCTCCTGCGACGCGGCCAGCCTTTGTAATGAGAAAGTAACCCTCTCGAGAAGGTGGAGGGGTCAGCTTGCGCAGCGCATCGCCGAGCAGAATCTCGGAGGGACCATAATAGGGCGAAGTATCGAAACCGAGGATGTTGTGAGCGAGAGCACGGCCAACGATGTCGGTGTATGGCATGTGAGTAGGGTCTGGATGGTATTGGTGGTTGAATGTGGCTGTTCCGAGGATCAGAGGAGGGAGGACCTCGGAGAGAGGTTTGCGCATGGCGGCCATTGCAAGGTCTGAGTGATTTAGAGGATATCGTGAGTGAGTGAGTGAGTGAGTGAACGAGGGAGGAAGGTTGAGACTGGATCGAAAGGACCGAGAGGATCTCGACTTTTAGTCTGGACTCTGGACCTCTCGAGATCGTCAGGGTCCGTTAATTTTTAGGTGTCCTCGAGTAGTGGGGGATGCAAGATGCAATGGAGGGGCTCGGTTCAAGACGGCGATAACGGGATTTCAAAGAAACAAAAGATCCAAAACGAAGACAAAAATGTCACAAGTAAAATCTACTCGTCGTGCCTATAACTTATCTATCATGACGAGTGAGAGAATAATAATAAATTAACAAGGATCCCTGTATCTGTCAGTGATTTCAAGGGTCGCCTTCGCCCTTAATCGAGCGATCTATCGCCACTAAGCGCGATCGCGGGCTATTGTCTGCAGCATTGTGATGAATCATGATGGAGAGGCTTTTTTTCTCTGCCGACGGTCCGACAAGGACACGGACCGAACCTGAAATGAGCAAGATTGGGCCGAGTGCGTAATTTAAGCATTCGCTTGCGCCATTTGCCGTTGTGTGTTTTGTGGCTGTGCTATGTGCCGTGTGCTGTGTTGACCTGTCAGTGATGCACGTTGCATGATTTGAAATGAGAGATGAGGTTGGGAAAGTGAGTATGATAAGAAAGTTGGGATAAGCTGAATTAAGGTAGTCACCGTCAGCCGCGGAATTGTAACGCGTTTTTACTTATTCCTGAGCTGCCCCCAATTGCAATTGACATGCCCCCAAACATCGAGCTTCACCGGTAGTCTATATCCGCTCTGTTCCCATCCATGCTATCGGATTTTCTATCCCTCCGTGATAGAGATTCGATACTGCGCCAGGGTCCGAGATGGCATCACCCCATATCTCAGACGATACAATGCCAACTTCTTCACTTCTGAAGTCTTGCACATGTACAGATACCAAGGAAGTGGTGCGATATTTCAGCCAAGGGATCCAGTCCCAGCCTGGCCAATTATTGGAGTTGAATATTCATGTATCTGAAGAGTCGAGTTTCATCCTTAACGCCCTTGCTCCAAAACAAGTACAAAAAAATCATCAAAAGTGGAAATTCCAGCAGATAAAATCGCATCTCATCCGAGAGAGCGTCACGCCTCGTAAGATCTGATGCATCAACATCTCATCTCTAACGAAAGGCATGTGAAGCACACTATATTTCAGGGACTAAATGCCGAGGCCAGTTCACCATGCATCAGGATCTGTGCATGCGATGCGACAGATGCACATCTGTTTCCTACATCGTAGCTTATGACAGCTTTCTCAGACCACGACCTCGAGAGAAGCACCCTATAAGTCAAGTCAGTGAATGCGCAAGTGAATGGAAGAACCCGAGTTCTTGACACATACAATCGCACTGTAAAAGTAGTCAGTAAAAACTCCTTAGCATAATGGACAGGACATACGTACGAAAGCTGGTGAAGAACCCTCATTGTGAATGAGGCAGTATCCGCCACAGCACTTTTTACAATACTTTTGCGTGCGCTCAATACAATCGTTACACTGTAAATGTTAGCTACATGAGTCTCATGCGATTCGAATGCAACATACGTTCATGCCGCATTCCCAGCAGCTTCGAGAGACATGGCGCTGTGAAGCTTGTCAGCATATGTAAAGTTAAGCAAGCACTGGCTATCAAACTACTGTGCCTTGTCTTCCCTACCTTGGCTTTTTCCATCACTGCACCATCCTGCCTCCAGCTAAATGAAGCGTCAGGCTCATGGGGTATTGTGCTATGGCCAAAAGGCTGATAACACGTCTCGCACCACCATTTGTTGCAAGTCACACAAAACCTATCTCTAAGACAATCCGCGCAACGAGGTACAAAGTCCTCATGACCAGGTCTGGGCGACGTGGCAGCCTTTACGGACGATGATAGGATTGGTGGAGGAGCCAGCAATGGTAGTGACGAACAGTGGGTCTCAGCCGTCATGATACCCTCAGGCGCCTTGCCACAGGATGCGCAACCACCAACGGCGAATGGGGCCACAGCAGGGCTGCAAGGCGATCGCATGGGGGTTTTGCCAAACGCCGGTGAATTGGCGTGTCGTGGACCTTGGCACAGGACTGCATCAAACGAGATGATGCCCTGGCATGCAAGTAGACACTGCGCCCATTCGTCCATATCATCAGAAGAGTTGAGCATGCGGCCCTTTCTAGACCACCATGCATCAGCCTCATTTTGTGTAGATGTGCTCAATTCCTGCGCATTTTCATGGCAAGAATTAACAGGCATAGGGCCAAAGACATATAGAGCTTGTAGTCGTGGGGTATTCTCAGGGCGCGAGCTGCGACAGGCATATGCTAGTGCGGCGCGCAGCTTTCCATGATTGAGATTGTTGGCGCCGCGGATCGAGAGCATTCGCACGCTGTAGTTCGGGTCGTTGATGATATCGTGGCACAGCTCGGCTGTGACCGAGAGGCCATCGAGGATCAGGGATTGGACATGGCGAAGAATATCGCGTTGTCGGAGGGTAGAGAAAATGCCCCTCAAGGGCCCGGCATAGAAGCTATGGATCAAAGCTGTGAGCTAAAACGGCCGGCTAAAGTGGTCGCAGGCTGGACCAGGGTGTCCTGTGGGTATCGACTCACTCATCTTCAGTCAGGTAGTCAGAAAGTTGGACATTGTGCCAGACTGCGAGGTTGCGCTCCGACTCTTTCTGGGCTTCTTCGCAGTGCGCTGTCTTGACCCGTGTGAGGTCGAGGTGACGAAAGACACCGGGGGTTTCGTGGAGAAGGTAGCGTATATCGCGACAGGTTGCAGCGAGGTTCAGCAGACCAGAGACGGGGAGGTAAGGGAGAGTGTGTCGGAGGATGAGAGAATTGTATAGAGTGTCAAAGAGGGTCAAGCCCTTTGGTTCGATCTGGGTGATCTCTGCGCGCGTGTGGTGGTGGACGATAACTTGGCTCATGTCAGGCTGGCATGAGAAATTTCACAACGGTGGCTAATAAATAGGATTCGGATTAAGTATGAAACGAAGACAGAAAGACAAGACTGGAGGCTGGCATCAGGATATATCTATATACAGCTACGGCTAGGTATAGCTCGAGACGAGACATGACAGACTTCAAGCCCCCATGTCATTGTTGTGGTCATGGTTGTGGTCATGCCAGCGGCCAAAGCGGCAATGATTTACTGGAACGAGCTCCCATGCTTGGGTCTGGGGGAAGATGGAGATGGCCGCTGGGTGGGATGGGCGCACAAGATGGGCTGAGATGAGATTGGATTGGCGAGGTTAGATCCAAAGCCAAGTTCCAGCTCTAGACCTAGCCTATCATTATCCTCAGGGGGGAGTGTTGGCATTGATTTACAGCAGCGAGTGAGTCAAGTCAAACTCATCCATTACACAAGCTTGTTAGTTGAAGCTTGATGATCACTTTGAGTTATGATAGTCCCACCTTAAACTGCGTAGATCAGATGGGCCGATAGAGTGGGGGTTATGCTGCTCAACAACTATGCAGTAGCAACACCAAAAAAAGCAGAAACTCCCGGCTGAACCGGAAACACAAAGAAACAGCCTTTGTTTTGCGTCAAGAGGTGGGAAGATCGGCCCGTGTGAGGATATGTGGTGGGGATTGGATGCGTTTGAGATAATTATGCACTGCACCTACTAATAAAGGTAAGAGCGGGAAAAGAGTCTGGCCGACTGGAGGATAGGACATCTTGACAGGATGGCATCACCAAGCCTAGGGATCTTATCTTTGAGGCGCACCATTCAATTGCCCGGGAGCTAAAGTAGGGTACCCTGCCAAGTATGAAGGGCCCTAGTAGCCCCCCTTTTGACGCTGAACAACCTATTTTGTGACTTGACTCACTTGATGGACAGCGGCAGAATACGTGGATAAATGTACCGTGCCGGATTTGATCCTGAACTTCTTATGAGGGGAAGACAGCATTATCCAGAAATCTATCTATGAGCCATGCCATGTATGCACTGGACTGCAAAGTGTCTCGATCAGTGTATCAGACTCAATTGTAGGGTAGCTTCGCAGATCATGACTAGTTGCAACAAGCTCGGGGCCCGAGTCCGCCAAGTCTCAAAGCCCCTAAGCCTCATCATAGCTGATGAATATCTTTTGCAAGGGCATACAATGAGCTGGCACTCTTTGCTAGAACTGGTGTGCCTCTGCGCTATGTTTTTTCCCGGTGATGTACTGCCGGGGCTGGCCCATCCATCATGACCCCTTCTGCCCATGATGGATGGTTACGCTGCATAACCATTTGTGGGGGGCCAACCCTGACTGCACAACCAGAATAGATATATGTGTGTTTCACTGGAGAAATGCTGGGGAGGATGAGACACCTTCGTAGATTGTAATGGCGGTGAAACTTGCCAATGTTTCCTTCTGTTGCGATCGACACGGGCATCATAGAGATCTTCGACTCGTGGACCTGCCATGTTGCACGTGTAGTATCATCGAATCTGACCGAGAATTACGTGTAATCTCTTGCCCAAGCCACTGTACAACGTATGTAGCTATAGCACAGCCGGTAGTTCTCATCCCCCCTGCTGGGGTGTTGTCTATGCGTAGCGGAATTGCTTCCCGCTTGTATGGGAACTTGCACGATGGTGACATTGGTCTCAGATATGTTTTGTAGTCTAATTTTAACCATGATATTAACCGTAGAATAGTGTTTTGTGCTAAAAGTAAACGTGTAGATCCTTCAGTAGCGAGATATCGTGGCTGACTGAGAAATATGCCCAGCAATATCCCGTTGATACTTCGACCAACAAGCTCTTGTTTCGAAGTTTACCCTACAGCCAAGCTTCGTGTTTGGGTAGACCTCGGAATTTTATTACCCCGAGATGATAGCCCGTGATGCGCTTATGTAAGGTAATTTCGTAGGCAACTCTATTCTGATGCGGCTTCTGGACGATGCTGGAAGAACGTCACCGAAATAGCTGACTGAGCATTGCCGCTTGAGAATGACTTTCAGCCTGTGTTAAGTTTCTAATAAGCTGTCTCATAGAAAATCAATGCCAAATTTTCTCTAAAAGTTTACTCGTAACATGTAGGCATTTATCGCATGTCTTGACTTTCGCCCACTACGTAATTGCATCTTATCAACCCCACCAAACCTCACATCGCTTCACAATCCTGCCTACACATAGCCCAGTATGGAAGAACCTGCTCCCTTGCGCTGGTCAAGCGCGCTACCTGTCGTGAATCCCTCCATAATAGCAGCCAAGAATCTGCGAGGCGACAAGATTCTTCTTCCTCAATCTGCTCTCGAGCAACTCCTAGCCGCGGCGCGATCTCGACCCTCCTCGACGACTGCCGGCCGATCAGACCCATGGTCTTACACATCCTCCGTCCACAGCGACGTCGATAGCGCACAACAACTTCCGAACCCCCTCATATTTCGATTGGTCAATCCTAAGAACAAAAATGCAGTCTTCGCGGGCATCAGAGAGTTCTCTGCCTCAGAGGGTACCTTGGGACTGAGCCCTTGGTTGACAGAAGCGTTGGGAATTCAAGAAGATGAGTTTGTATCGCCAAAAGAGGTCATAGATGTGGAACAAGACCCGGCACAACAAGAAAGCGAACAAATGGACGTTGACGGCATTCACATCAAGGTTGAGGCGAGACAACTTCCCAAAGGCACCTACGTACGACTTAGACCACTAGAAGCAGGCTACAATCCAGATGACTGGAAGCCTCTTCTCGAACGACAACTGCGAGAGAATTTTACAACGCTCAGTAAAGGTTCGATGTTGGTAGTGAAGGGTGCGCGCGGCGAGGAGTTTAAGTTGCTCGTGGACAAGGTCGCGCCTGAAGGAGATGGTATTTGCGTTGTTGATACGGATCTCGAGGTCGATATCGAAGCTCTGGACGAGGAGCAAGCACGAGAAACACTGCGGCGAATCATGTCTGCGCAACGGGGATCTACAAACGGAAGTTCTACCGGCGGCGAGATTGATATATGGAAGCCTGCAGAAGGGCAAGTTCTTGAGGGTGAATACGTCGATTACACGCTTCCGTCATGGAACAAGCCCCAACCTCTTGCTATTGAGCTGCACACGGGAGAAGACGAAGATGCCCTCGACTTATTCGTCACGCCAAAGTCTTCCCGGCAACGCGCATTACCGCGAGAGGCTGTCCATGTCTTTGGCGACTTTTCACCAGCGGTCAATGGGGTGAAGAGGATTGTGATAAGCCCCACCAATGTCGAGCTTGAAGGGGCCGAACAGATCACGATATCAGTGCATGGGTATAAGCAGCCAGATGCCACAGAAGGGTCTGCAAAGACATTGCGTTACTCATTGCGAGCGAAAGTAGACTTGCCCGACTCAACGAAGTCCGAATCGAGCCCGACAACGAATGGAACGAATGGTCACGAGCACTCTTCTGATGAGGAGCAGTGCGGCAACTGCTTACAATTCATTCCCAAGCGAACAATGGTATTACATGAGAACTTCTGTCGGAGGAATAATATTGTTTGCCCTGGCTGCAAGTCTGTATTTAAGAAAGGGTCTCCAGAATGGGAAGCTCATTGGCATTGTGACAAAGACAGTGCTTTTGGCAACTCGGTGACGAGCAGGGTAAAGCACGACGACATATTTCACACGGAACGGCAATGTCCCCATTGCGAATTCTCTACAAACTCACTGGCCGATTTGGCAAGGCATTCAACAAGCGTGTGCCCAGGGAAGCTAATTCTTTGCCGCTTCTGCCATCTTGAAGTGCCCCAAGAGGGAGACCCCTTTAACCCAAGCCCAGAGGTGGTCCTGTCTGGGTTGACGGCACATGAGCTTGCTGATGGTACGCGCACAACCGAGTGCCATCTTTGCGATAAGATCGTCCGACTGAAAGACATGGAGACACATCTCAAGCACCACGAGCTTGACAAGGTGTCTCGATTAACGCCGCCAATTTGTCGCAACGCCAACTGTGGACGTACCATGTTTGGAGTTGGATCAAGGGGCCAGGTCCGCCAAGCAGCTTCCAGCGAGCAAGCTTCAAACGATGTCGGTCTTTGCTCCATCTGCTATGGCCCGTTGTACGTGAGCATGCACGATCCAGAAGGCAAGGCTCTCAAACGCCGCATCGAAAGACGATATCTCGGACAACTTATGACAGGCTGTGGGAAAGCTCACTGCGGAAATACATGGTGTAAAACAGGACGTGCCAACGCAGGTCTCGAACCCAAGCCTTCAAGCGCGCGAGAGGTCCTGCCCTTGGTGAAGCCGCTCCTTGCCGACATCACGAACATGAATGCGCCTTTGTACTTCTGTACGGATGAGACGAGTCAGAGGAGCCGGAAATTGGCGGAGATGATGGCTGCGGAAGGTGTTTGGGAGGTTGAGTGGTGTATTGCTGCGGCGGAGGTAGAGAAGGGGAGTTTGGAGAGAATGAGGGACTGGCTGCAGGCGTGGGCACCGACGAGGTAAAGGCGTTGGGTCATAGATTAAGGTTGTAACGGGTTTCGATGATGAGATTATGATATATCTATGGGGTACGTGTTGGTAGAATGGACATAGAGTTAGACGGGATTTACGATATACTACTAGAGCAAGCTGCAAGGTTTCGTAGCACAATACAATGCATGGCTTGATCATGCTTTGAATTGACACAGCTCTACACTGTCGGTGAGCATGCGACATACAGTCAAGTCACATCGATGATGAGTCTATGAGAGACCATCCGGATCTTTCGGAGTCAGATTATGGCATGATGTTCCATCAACAACAACGTACGCCCGTGCTGTTTCAAATGCCATTGACCGAATGTTTCGGTGAAAGGAAGTTCGAGAGATTGACGTGAAACAAGCAGTAAGTAATAAATTCACATTTTCTTGTTTTTCTACCGTCTGGGTTCAGGGATGTTTTGCATCCATGTTTGACATTGTTTTGGTGACAATTCATGACGTTGATTGATGGATGCGAGTCAGGATTGACGTTGCAGATCTGTCTGTCACTTGTAACTTTGTTAGATCGGATGGAAAACCGATGTACAACTATGAAACGGGTTCAGTTAAAAAGCTACAGGCGAGCAGCAAAAAGCTGTTAAGCCTTAGAGCAATTGAGTTGTCTTCGTCAACGTAAATATTTGATCCAGGGTTTAGATAACGTATAGATAAGACCCTATGCATCAGCATGAATTATCGTCAAAGTTTAGCACTAAAGATAGCTTGCCTTGGCTAAACTACTCCATAGCTTACGACGCCTTGCATTGTAGGGGGAGCATTCTCCAATGCTGCTAAGCTTCCTTGACGTAACTCCATGCGAGAAGTAGTGGGAGATTTCCTCAGTCATCTATTCTTGTTCCCAACCTGAGCTGCATGTGCACCTGGTTATTCTTCTCTTCTGCATCACATCGCCCTGTATTCTCCGATTGTTCAGCAGTCCTACAACTGAATAGCTTCGCGCTACCCCGCTATCTGTTATCTGCTAAGGTACCTAAGAGCATTTACCCGCCCGCCTGGCTCACGGGCTCCAGTATCCGATCCATTCCCACCTCAGCTAATCCAGGCCCAGACCCAGACTCGACCAGCACCTGCCTACATATCCCCTGCTGTTACAGTTGAGCACCTTCTGTACTGTAGCTAACGTCTTCCCCAACCTCTCACAGCTGCTGCCAACCATTTTTATCCCGACCATCAAACACTGGAACCATCAACATCCGTTATCGCTCCACTATCAACTATCAACATCTTCCATCATTTCCAACCCCATCCTTTCAACTTTTGTTAAATCAACTCAGCGTTGCTGGCACCTGTCAACAGCCGCGTCCCCTACACCCCAGGGCGTCAATACCACCTTCTCCATAAACGATAGGTTCCCGCCCAAGCGAGATGCTCTCTGTGGTGACCCCCGTCGTCTGACGCCCCTCCCCCATTTCCACCCATCGCATCGCGGGACATTCGGTACCGTTAGGTTCATAATCAAATCGAGTTGATATTATCGCTCAACTCAGCTCAGCTTATCCTGGCCAGTCTTGTCATTCATCTTTGATTCACTTGCCTCCTTTCTCTGTTCCAGCTCTGAGATTTTGAGGAGTATCTCCTTTGATTATCGTTGACGACAACACCTGCCTTGGTCAACGCCATCGACACCAGATAAGACGAGCCCAAGTGCGCGATCGCGCCACATCACCCAGCCGCTATCGCCTTTCACAACTCAACATGGGTAATTCAAGCACAAAAGAGTCCCGCCCGGAAGGCGATGCCTCACGTCGGTATTCAACACCGGGCGATCCGTCAGTTCGCGAACATCTGCGAGATACCAACTCGAGACAGAACCGACGCATGAGCAGAGCCGAGATCAACATCTTCGGCATGGGCCCGAGTTCTTCCCGCAACCGCGAACAACCAGATGCTCCATTTGAGCGTCGCGAAACTAAACAGGAGCGCGAGGCGAGGAGACTGGAGAGAGAACGCGTGGCACGAGAGAAGGAACGTGAGAGGAGTATGCGCGAGGAGCATGTCGATGGAGGTTATCTGGTAACATTGGGCACCTATACGGGCACTGAGGACTTTAGCAAACCTGTCGTGAGACAGCTTCAGGTACTTTCTCCCGCTCTTGACTGTTCGTCTTGCTAAGCTGACATGACACAGATCGAAAGGAAACTTGCGCCTTTTTGGCGAGGTCTTAATGACTGGTCTGGCAGCTGGGCTGAGCATCAACTTATTGCTGCAGCCCGTGGTCTTCCTATCCCCCCCGCCGATGCGCCGCCCGATCCAGAGCTTATTCCTCGACCTCCTCCTCCCTCAGAGCATCCGTCCTCTTCGAGCCAGAACCTTCACAACCTGACAGTTCCTATGGGACCCCGGACTCTTTCTGCCGCATCAGACCGTAGCGGCTCGAACACAGGATCTGCCCTTCCTTCCCCGTCGACTACTGGACAAAGTAAATCGCCCTTCAAGCCTCGGGCCAAAGCTCTGGCTGCTGCTCTCACCGGAGGCTCTCGAAATGCATCTTCGACAGATCTGACACCCAAGGAAATCTCTCTACCTAACGATCCCTTCGTCAATGGCCAACCTCTTGAGGTTTTCCTGTACAAGGACGCTGATGAGTGTCCCATTTGCTTCCTAACATACCCACCTTACTTGAACCATACTCGATGTTGCGACCAGCCCATTTGCAGCGAATGCTTTGTTCAGATCAAGCGTACCGATCCTCATCTCCCCGAGCATCACCCCAATGGTGAAACTCGCAACCCCAACGAAGGTCTCAACGCTGATGATCCACCGGAAATGCTCATCTCGGAGCCTTCAGCTTGTCCATACTGCCAACAACCCGAATTTGGCGTGACTTATGAGCCTCCTCCCTTCCGACGAGGCCTCGCATACTCGGGCAACCCGCCGCACAGCACGGCCATGTCCTCACAAACTTCACTAAACAGCACGCTTCAGACCCCACCAGTACCAAACCGCCGACGCGCACATAGTTTGTCCGCGAACGCGCCGAATGTGATTACTACGGATCGCGTGCGCCCCGATTGGGCTTCGAAACTTGCCTCAGCCAGAAATCACCAAGCACGCAGGGCGGCTGCTGCGACGGCCCTTCACACGGCTGCGTTTCTTATGGGAGGAAACGAACAAAGGTCTATCCTTCGACCTGGCCGCTTTGGCCGAAGAAATACTGGGAACAACGATTCAAACGCTAGTCCCAGTGGCGGCGTACAGACCCCAGCTCAGGATGGTACACAAGACGATGCATCCGAGGGGCCGGAGCCTGGAGCTAGAGGATCTTCACGAAACGGAACAGGACGCAGAAGTCGTATGGATGAACTCGAAGAGATGATGTTTATGGAAGCTGTCCGACTCTCCCTAGCATCAGAAGAGGAGCGCAAACGAAAGGAGGACAAGGCTATACGCAAGGAGACCAAGAGACGAGAGAAGGAGGAGAAGAAAGCAGCCAAGAAGGGCGGTACTCCTTATAGCGGAAGTGCAAGTGGCGCGAGCGCTAGCAGTCTGTCTCTAGGGGGGCTGGGCCGTCGACGTGGCAATAGTACTGCCAGCAACCTGCGCGTAGAAGCGACGGTATCGAGAGCTTCACAAGCACCAAGCACTCCTGATTCACCAGCAGAGCCGAAAGCCAAGGACGACAGCACTGGAAAAGGCAAGGGGGTTGATCGAGGCTCGCCAGATACACAAACCGGACCAACCTCATCATCAAGTTCTCTACCACTACCGGCTGGCCCTTCACGCGGAGGATCGCATTTGAGGCAAATGAGCAATGCTTCTTCAGTGGGGTCCTCTCTAAACGACAGCCCTGGCGATACATACACTGGACCCGACTATCTGGGCGCTGATGAAGGCCCTCGGTCTAGTGGACTGAGCCTTGGTGCGTACAGTGACGATGGAGAACGTGATGCTGGAAGCGCTGGTTCTGAGCCAATGTTCAATTTTAGCAGTTTGGCTCAGATGGTTGGTGCCGATCTGGAAAACGGCTCAATGCGTCGCGATGACGATGGAGAGTCTCCCGATGGTACTTGCTATGCTCGACCGCTCTCACAAGTCAAGGAGGATGATAAGGAAGATGCAGAGGCAGAGCATATCGAAGGTGTAACTGCCGCTAAGACGGAAATTGTGCCTCGTACCCTAGGTGCGCCTGCTGTTATGATAACGCCAGAAACTCCAGCTCCGGTAGACGATGCGGAACACGAGGATAAGCAACTCGGATTCCCCCAGATGACGACAACAACGCATCGTCCTGCATCAGAGCAGAGAGAGTTTTAAATGGAGAGTTTGATACGGAAGAGGGGGAGTTTGGGACAGGCTTTTCAAGATATGACGGACCGAGAGGGAAGCGAGTCGAGCAATGTGTACTTTGTATAAAGCAAGCACTACGTGTAGTAACGTACAAATAGCGGTCATGTATCATTTATACCATGACGAGAATTATTTAGAATGCTTCTGATCGGTTAATGTCCATGCTTGATCCATTCTTTTGTTTGTCTTCTATTTCTGGGTCTAAGATAGCTATGTCTTCTTGACCTCAACCTTAAACTTCTCCATCCACTCAGTGAACTCATCACTTTCCCCCTCCCACCCCATCTTCAGAACCTCACTCACACCCACCGCCTGCTCAAAGCAATCCTCCATTAGACGATCGATCTCCTCCGCATCTAGCTCATAGAACGCACCCGCCAGATCTCCAAACTTGTCGGGCAACGTCTCGAGAACACTGGCCGTGCGGTCCAGTTTGGCCGGCATGCCATCCTTGGCGGTGTCCTTGGGCAGCTTCTTGAATCGTCGCTTGGAAAGGGCTTGGTAGAGTAGGACGACCATGCGGAGACGCTTGAGGGAGGAGTCGAGACGCGGGCGGATCTTGTCGGGGTCGGAGCGCGGGATGGCGGAGGACGAGTTCATGAAGTCGTCGAGCATTTCTTGTTTGGAGAGGGATGTGTCGTTCAGTTGATCTGCGAGATCGTTCACATCGTCTTCATCTTCATCTTCATCGTCGTCTTCCTCCTCTCCCCACTCCTTCAACTCCTCCATGACATCCTTGAGCGTATCTCTTCCCACCTCTAGTGCCCTGTCTCACCCCGCGGGTCCAATTCCGCACGATTCTCCGAACATTTACCGTCCAGGGGGCCAAGTGCCCCGGAACATCAGTAGCTTCAGGGGAGTTGTTTCAGTGGAGACCTCTGATGGAAGTGGAATGCTCCCTTGTCGGTCTGTTGTAGCTGACCTGGCCAACTCTAACTTTAAGCGTCTATTTCTTGGGAGGAAGAGACACAAGAGCTTGCCCTTTTTCTACTTGCACATCACACAAAACCGCCCAAAATGCAACATCCAAATTCTGTGGCGCTGCTCAGTGCTATATACGCATTTACTCTGGCAGCTGCGGGCAGCTTGCCCAGAGGTGTTGGCCCTGAATGTAAGTACTCTTTCTCGGTGAAGCTATCCCCAAGCTAACAGCTGTCTAGTTGTTTCTCACTACGAAGGCAAAGAGGAGTTCTCCTGCATCACCAATGCGGCCATTAAGCTAAGTCTCGATCAAATCAACGATAACACCTGCGATTGCCCCGACGGCTCAGACGAACCTGGCACTGCGGCCTGCGCCAACATCGATCCTCTTTCCCCCGAGCAACCTCTCGCCGGCTCCCTCTCCGGCACTACCAACACGACCAATGCTCTTCCTGGCTTCTGGTGTGCCAATGAGGGCCATATTGGGATGTATGTTCCGTTTCTCTACGTCAACGACGGCGTGTGTGATTACGACCTCTGCTGTGATGGCTCAGAGGAGTACTCTACTGTCCACGGCGTCAAGTGCGAGAACAAGTGCGCAGAGATTGGAAAAGAGCACAGGAGGCTAGAGGATGAGAAGAGGAAGAACATGCAGCAGGCGGCCAAGAAGCGAGGCGCTATGGTCGCCGAGGCAAAGGATCTTCGACAAAAGGTCGAGCAGAAGGTCGCAGACCTCAATAAGGAGATTGCAACCCTCGAAGCCAAGAAGGAGGAGCTCGCGCGGAAACACCGTGAAGCCGAACAGCAAGATAAGGGCAAGGTTGTTCGCGAGGGCGGCAATGGCGGTGGCAAGCTCGGTGTTCTTGTTGGATTGGCAAAGACACGCGTCACTGAGCTCCGCGACACCCTTGATGATGTCGTTAACCAGCGCGATGTCCTCAAGGAGAGGGTCAGTGAGCTTGAGGAGCTTCTTACCAAGTTCAAGACTGACTACAACCCCAACTTCAACGATGAGGGTGTCAAAGCAGCTATTCGATCTTTCGAGGATTACTCAGCTCGACAGGCGGAGAAGCTTGGCGAGAAGGTTCTTCCTGATGAGGATATCATGAGTGTTCTTAAGGAAGATGGTGAGGATAACGGTGTTAACTGGAGTGAGTTTGAGGAGGGTGAGGGAAGTGATACTGATATCCGTAAGTCAAGTCCACACCCACGATGTGATGCTCTGCTAACCCACGAAGTCTACAACTTCGAGGCTTATCTTCCTCCTCCCGTCCGCGATTTCGTCCACAGCAGCCTCAATTCCCTCCGCGTCTGGGCCATCACCAACGGTATCCTCGCCGACAACACAAGCCCCGGCAAAGAATCCACTCTCGTCCGCGCCGCTCGCGAAGCCCTTGACGTCGCCGACCGCGACCTCAGCGACAAGCAATCCACCCTCAGCGTCGAGCAAGCCGATCTCACTACCGACTACGGTCCTGACGACATCTTCCGCGCCCTCAAGGGCAAGTGCGTTTCCATTGAGGCAGGAGAATACACCTACGAGCAATGTTGGCTGGACCGCACCAAGCAAAAGTCCAAGAAGGGCCACGGACAGAGCAACATGGGCAACTTCAAGCGTATCGACCGCGAGATGGCTGACGATGAGGAGAGGATTGATGGCAAGAGTCTTGGAAAGGGCGAGAGGATGGTTCTGCGGTACGAGGATGGCCAACAGTGCTGGAACGGTCCCCAGAGAAGAACGGATGTTTGGCTGGGCTGTGCCGAGACGGAGGAGGTTTGGCGTGTGAGTGAGAGTGAGAAGTGTGTGTACAAGATGGAGATCGGTACACCTGCGGCCTGTGACTTTTCGAAGTGGGACGTTGGAACTCAGCCCAAGAAGCCTCGATCCAGGGATGAGCTATAAACAGGTGTCACGTTGAGATATCAAAAAGCCATATTAGAGGTAGTTTGCGTAGAATACACCCGTTCACATAAAGTACCATTTAGTGATGTCTATACCGTACTCATACTCATACACATCAGATAAATACGCTTTGCACGTCCAAGAATGTTCCTGATATCACATTATCCCCAGCCCCCCAACTCCGGCAACGCATATCTAAATCAGATAATAACAATCGCACTCAATCTATCCTCCCTTTCCCTTTCGCAGCAGCTTAGAATGAAATCTACCAGAAGCTGCACCATCCTATATAGTGCTGGCACAGATTCTCCAGCTTAGTTGCCTCCATAATCAACTTGTTGACCTGGTTAATCACGTCCAGCTCCTCGTTATTCTTGAAGTCCCGACCCGTGAGCTTCTGCTGCACGCGGTCCAGCACCTCGACGGCTCGCGCGTTCTGGCTCTCTACCTCCGGTGCGCCGTTAACCATCGGATTGCCGTCCACGCCTGCGGAGCTGTTTGTGCGAGCGCGTGCGCGTGTCTGGATGGATGGCTCAGGGGCGTTAAGGAGTTCTGAGGGCGCGACGTCGCTGTCGAGAATGGATTGACGACGGGCGCGGACGCCGCCGGGTACCACGGGCATTGCTGCGTCTCTATCGGAGCGGAAGTTGGGGCCTGCGGGTGAGGCGGCGTTGGTCAAGCGCCAGGTGAGGAGAGGATCATGGATGAACTGGATATTGTCAGCATTATACATCAATTTGTGAGAGGATTTGTGAACTTACCGCTTCAAGGACAGCCATGACACTTTCCTTATTGTCTCTCAAGACTCTCATTACGTTCTCACATGTAATTCTAAAGCTACCCTCAATGTTGCTAACCTCCATAGCATAGGTTAACATGCGAGTCAATCGGAAGGGAACCCGCTCGGGGTACTTCTCTCGCTTCATTGCTACCTCGAAACAATCACCGAAATCGATATGGATGATTTTTCCGGTGACACGGTCGAGCATCAGGTTGGAAGGATGACGATCACCCAGTCCAAGGATGTAGCCCACCATAGACATGACACCAAGAGAGCGTGTGTAGTTTGTTCGTCTCTCAAGCCAAGCCTCAGAGGACTTGGACTTGAGCCACAGCACGCGGTACAAGTCTTGACCTGTGGTGTTGTCCAACGCATAACCAAACACCTCGACTTTCTGCATCAAGGTGAGGTTGTCGTAGTCGGGCGCCATCTGCAGCATAATGCGATGTTCGATGTTGAGCAGGATCTTGCGACTCTCACGGTACTCCCTAATAAGAACGTGGAGGGTGTCGCTGTTGGGAACCCACCCCAGCAGACCACTATTCTGCGACAGAGGGATTGCAGGATAGCGCTGGATGTTAAGATGACGCTTGAAGCATTCCGGGTCGTGCGACAGCAGGGTATTACAGAGGCCGAACAGCTGCATAACTCGTTCGTCCTGACGAATATCCTCGTGGCCCTTGAGCAAGAAGGCGTACGACTTGCCGTCGCTGCCGTTGACGTTGAGCTTTCGTGGACGCTGCTTAGAGTTGATAACGCTAAACGTCGTGTCGAAAGACATGATCTTCACGATGGGCTGTCCGCTCTTATATGTTCCTGGGACAGCCAGGTCCAGGTTTTTGGCGTTGAGCAGTTTGGGCGAGCAATACGTCAACTCCAGGGTGGTAACCTGAGGAAGTTGCCTACTTATTCTGCGGAATACCTGATAATACAGATCCCACGCCTGGTTCAAATCGTTGACGTCTTGGCTCGTCTCATATTGGCGGCACCAGTCTTGGGCCTCCTTGAGATCCCGACCAAACGCCTGTGCGAAAGAGATCTCTCGAAGAGTCTCAGGGCCGCGTTCTAGAAGCTCGTGTAAGGGCTCAAGGGTGGCAAACATGCCTTCAATGTTGTGATCGCCAAAGTATAGGCGCGATGCTTCTTCCAGTCCTTCATGCCAGAGTTCGTGCCACAGTACAGCCACACGAATCAGTTCATGACTGACAATGTCGGCCTGGGCGACTAGGTTTGCGCTATGCTGCCTCATGCTATCCATGATCTGAGCTGCAGAGCGCGATCGGCGTGTGTTCTGCCAGGACTTCATGGCAACAGTCAAAGGATAAACCAGAGCCTGAGGGTGAGCTCGTCCAACGTCGGCAAGAAGGTTATGCACAGACTGCTGAACTCGCTTGTTGGGTTGGTTGATTCGCGCGATCAGTTGAGGAATGACCTCGAGCCAGGTGTCGACGCTGACATTAGCAAAGCCTTCTGTCACGGCTGAGGTGACATCCACGCTTCCTCCATGCGTAAACCAGAGTGTAAGCAGGCGGAGTGTATCCTGCAGCGAGCTTCCCTCTGAAAGCGCAATAGACTTGAAGAAGCCCTTGACAGCTGGAACAACATGGTCGATAACCATTGCTTGATCCGTCCGTGACAAGTGTCCTTCATTTCCAGCTGTGAGTGTCTGCACAATCTCGAAGTTGGCTAATGCCCAGGCGTGCCAGGCCTTGTACCAGTGGGGGTTGTACTTCGTCGCCTGAGAGTACGAGGTGAGGATGTCTTGGACTTGAGTATATTGCCAGTCATCCTTATTGAGTGCAATCAGCCACTCTCCCTGTCTCAAGTAGCACTTGGCCAGCAGAACCGTTTGGTCATACAACGCTCGCTGGGTCTGTGGGCTCATGATGGCAGGGTCCATGGGGTTCTGGAAGCCGTAATCACCCGTGATATTGACTTCGCTGCCGGCTTGGGCATTCAGATGAGCTTTGGCAACATCGAGGCGGTGCGCAGCATCATTGGTGAACTTGCGCAGGCAGTACAGGGTCTTCTCGGGAACATTGGTCTTCTTAGAAACAGGCTGTTGTCCAAGCTCCCACTGGTACTTGAGCACGGCGTAGATGACCTGAGCTGCTGGTGCAGTTCGGGGTCCAGGCCCTGGCTGTCGTTGATCGTTCCAGTAGGGTATCATGGATTCCAATGGAGCGTCGGTTCCAATGAGTTGCTTGAGAGACTTCTCGGCGAGACCCATGCGGCCAGACTTGCGACAAAGGTTGGCAAACTTGATCCACATGTGCATGTTCTCGGTGGGCGCGATCACTATAGCACGCAACCTGAGCATGCGCTGCCAGACCTCGACGTTCCTCTGGCATCCCTTCAATCGAGTCTCCCAAGTTCGCCTCATGATAGCTTGCTTCTTTTCGTCGCATTGCTTGTAGACGATGAGCTCCTCCAGCTCAGCAAGCATTTGCACTCGAACGACGACCTGGTATGCTCGGTTGTACGACTCACTAACGAGCGCACTCAACTCAGTATCAAGACCTTCACGAGCCTGCGTGACACATGCTATCGCCTCGCGGAACTGATTGCGGTGGAGCGCCAAGATGGCACCAAAGAATGAACGATCAGGTGAGTATCTCTTGAGCGACGAGAGGTAGTTGTCCATGGAATCCCACTTGTTCAGACCCCAGGCAGCAGCTGTAGCAAGAGGGGCGATCATTCTCTGGACATCGGGAGATGAGTTGGCCCAAGTGCTGCCAGTCAAAGTAGCCAAGGCCTCCCATTCTCCCAGGGCGTGCAAACAGCGCATCTTTCCCATGACAATATCGACAGGTATCGCTTGGTCTTCGGGCACCTCTTCCTCTCGCTTGTTGTAGAACGCAAGTGCCTCTTCCCAGCGCTCTAACTTCTCGAACCAGGTTTCTCGCAGCTGTATGCCTTCCTTATACAATTGAGCTTTGCGGAGAATACCGATAGCGGCATCAGACTGCTGGAGCTGATTGTTGATAACGATCAGGGCCTCAACTGCGCCACTGCTCTGGTCCTGCAGGAATTCCAGTTCCTTGTAGTGCAAGGCCTTTGCATACGCGTGACAGCGAGCAGCTTCCCTACCGAGAACCCGGATGTCGATCGGCAAAGCCTTGTCGTCATGCTCCATAAACTCGGCGAGATTGAGTAATAGGCCTAGCAGATCAGGTGGGACGTTCTCGGACTTGATCGCACTCTCGATGTTCTGGATGAGTTCATCCTGGAACTGCTCGTACAGCTCGCTCCAGCAAGAGACAAACGCCGAGTTGAAGAGCTCTCTTGCCAGAGGAAGATACACACTGGCGAGGCTGGCACAAGCTCTGAGGGCATGGTTTGGCGATTCGGTAAGGAGCATTGTACTGAAACGTCGCAACCACTCTTGCCAATCCTCCTTTGTAGACTTGCCCTTTGTGTCCCAGGCAGCCTTGAGATGTATGGCGTTCATCTCCAGCTTTTTTGTCCCTTGATCGGCAAAGGCAGGCTCGTCTGCTCCATCACCAAAGCCGGCCCCTGAACTGAGATCCTGTGGCAGGACTTCTCCCTTCTGAAGCTTACTGACAAGCAGCTCATAGTTGGAATGCTGAATCTGATGTTGGTTGATCGTTTTGTTAACGGTTCCCATGAAGTGCAAATAGTCCTTGCCCAGCTGCTGAATAAGCGCACAGAGAGTATCCAGAGCAGTAATGCGGAGCACTGGGTCGCCCATATCCAACACACGTGTAAGAGGATGAATGATCTTCGCAGCGTAGTCGTTGAGGTTCACTTGACGTGAAATCTTTCCGATCGTATCAATGGCCTGCTTCCTGATAAAGGTAGGTTGGCCCTGCTTCTCGAACGTTCGGACAATAACAGGAATAATGAGATGCATGTATTCCTCAGCGCTGGCGCCGAAGACCAAGAAAGCATGCAATACCTTCTCCGACGGTGTGCGTTTGGCGGAGGTGTCCTTATCCAGCACACCAAGCATCAAGGGTAGCAAGCCTGCCAAGTAAATCTTGAATTCGCCCTCCAGTGATCTTGAAATGGCCTCCACAAGAGACAGAATGGTAGTCTGCAGTGATGGGGAGGTGTGCCAGTATTCTTGAAGGATCTCAACAATGGACGGCAGGTAATTTCTTATATGTTGCCGGACAATGCTCACGAGAGTTGCCAGTTGGTTGAAGTAAGACTCCAGTCTTGTGGAAGTAGCCGACCGTATCACTTGAAGGAATGCCGGTATGATTCTATCAAGGAACGACACACACTCCAAGCCTAGGGTGCGGAAGATGTTCATAATCGCTTCAATCACAGCCGCGTGGTGCTGAACCAGGGATGAATCCTTCAGGATCTGAAGAAGAGCATTAATAACGACAGTCGGGAAGTATTCTTTGTTGGAGGGTGTCAGTCCAGTCATCATGAGGGAAATGTCTGTCAACTGGTTGGCCTCGCCGCCTCTTGAATCGGGAGTTCGTTCCTCGGCCTGTCAGGTGTCAGTATTTGATGTCATTCAATATTGTGCAAGGCTTACCTGGTGCTTATAAGGATCGAGCGCACCCAGGATACCCATCAATTTAATGGTTTCCTGTCGCAAGGGCACTCCCTGACCTTCAGTCCTGATGATACTTTGCAGAATTTCGAGTAGTTGAGGGTACTCGATGTATGGCAAGATGACGTATCCCGAGTTGCTCGCAAGTTGTCCCAGGGCATGTAAAGCAGCCCCTCTCTTTGCGTTGGAGCTCTGGTCCTGTAGCGCATCGAGAATGAGCGGCATCAATCGGTCTTTATACGGCATCATATCCTCGCCACCCACAGTAGCAAGCTCACCAATGGCCTTCATGATTGTTGCGGCAACTGAAGGGTTGCTGTCTTTTGCTTTGGGGAGAAGAACCGAGATCATGGGCTCGACATAAGGCTTGATGAGGGATTGGGCATTCTGGACCAAGAGACTCAATAACTTGGCACTCTCCTCTTTATTCCGGGCGACGTCAGAGAATTCGAGTTCGGTGAGCAACTGGATAAGAGTCTTTCGGAGCGAGGGAATGACATAGGCTGGGTTGTACCTAGCCAGTCGGCCGATGATCGAGATAGCAACTTCTCTGATGGAGAAAATTTCATCGTTCAAGGCGAAGAAAAGAATCCGAATGTTCTCAGCTTTGGCCAAGTGACGGTCAAATCGTTCGTCAAGGGCCGCTAGAACTGTCCGTCTGATATTCGGTTCAGGATCTGAGACTCCGACGGTGAGGAGTTTTTCTATAACATCGCCAACGACTTGAAGCGCATGATAACTAGTCTGGTTGACAATCGGATCGCGGACGTATAGTTGACAGCATGTCAAGGCTGCTGCTTCACGGATTTCTGGATCTTCGTCTTCAACGTATTTGATCGCGACATCACGAACGAACTCGTTCAAAACGTGACCTGAGAAGTCAAAACTGCCGAGAGTGTTAAGCGCCAGTTTGACCTCAGCCCTTCGGTGTTCGTAAGCCAGAGGATCCTTTGCGTCTTTGGGAATGATAGGAACCGATGTAAGAGTGTTCGGTTGTGGAGCGCCAAGAGGCTTGAAAGATTCGCCGCAGAGGACTACGCTGAGCATGTTGAGTAGTCGTTCTTGGATTGTCGGCTTGACCGGGGGGATATAAAAGGCCATATCGACAAGGGCTTGGGTGAGCTTAGGGGTAAGGTCGCAGGCGAAGATAGGATCCAGTAGCGCCTCCATGTATTTGCTGAGAGTCTGTCCGACAGCCACAGCAAGACGGCTGATACAGTCAAATACAGGATCGACTGAGCCTCTCTTGCGAGATTGAATGCTGAGGCCTTCTCGCACGTAGATCAAGACACCATCAAGATACGGAGCGATGGCACTCTTGACCGAGTTGGCAATGTTACCGATTGCAAGGAAAGCATCATTGCGCTCCTTGTCCTTCTTGAGCATGCCAGAAAGATAGACCATGAATTTGTGCAGCCAAGTATGCGCAAAGTCTGCTGGGGAATAGCTGGCTAGATCTGGGATCAGAAGAACCACAGTCTTTCGAATGGTCGGGTCTCTATGATCCTTGTGCTTGAAAACAATGTCGCATGCCTGTTGATAATGCTCCTGCATGTACATGGCTCCCTGCTCGAGAAGTTCCTTCAAGACGAGCAACGAACCGTGGATAGATTCAACAGTGTTGACCTTTAAACCCTGCTTCGCCTCATTATAAATCTTGCTCATCCAGAGCTGCTTCATTTCTTGGTCTCGTTCGCGAAGGATTCGGAAGCAGGCGCTAACTGTCTCTGCCGACGTCGCCCGGATAAGCTGTCTGGAGTCTCTAAGTCCAATCCAGATCCAGTCAAAGATTGTCGGAATGTACTGATACATCAGTGTTGGAGCGCTGCGAGCCAACTCGCGGAGGACGAGGACGGCGCTATATCGTCGCTCCTCCACGCGGTCGTTTTGGAGCCATTCGAGTGCTGTGTTGACCTCGGAGTCCACCACCTCAGATATCATCGATCCACCAGGTCGACATAGTTTTCCAAGCGCGATCGCAGCGGGTTGCATAGGGTTGATGTCCTTCCCACGGAGGACTGTCTTTAAATTTTGGGTGAAACGCGTGTATTTGATGGCGACATCGACGCCTTCGAAGTCGATGAGCGCATCGAGGGCGTAGATGCCTCCGAGTCGCTCTGATGAGTCGCTGCCATGTGTAATAAGCTGTGTAATCTTGTTGTTGACCGAGTTGTAGAAAGTGAGGAACTGTTCGGGGCTGAGATCTCGATGGCAAAGAACCACAAGCTCGCGAAGCTGCACGGCGGATCGTTTTCGCACATCGTCGCTGATTCTATAACGTATTAGGTTTGTTGCCATAGCAAACATTGCACTGTAGAACCAACCTTGACCGTAGGCCTCGAGAGACTTGCTCCAGTCGCTCCAAGGCGACCTGCTGTGCTTGTGCCATGATGCCGTCGCGGCACTGGTATACGATCGATCAAGGTCGCATGTACCTGAATATCGAGAGCCCGTCAGTGGGCGGGCGTTGGCGAAGAGAGAGTTCGAGGTTGGAGTGGGGAGTCGGATCGAATCGAATCGAGCTTCGCCCAATCGCGGCGGTCGTGTACGTGTTGTTTGTTTCAAAAGCGGCCAATGTGTTCCAAATATGTATGCTATGAGCAAGTCGCTCAATGCTAGATAACTCCTTCAGTAAAGCGCCGCCAGAGGGAGATATTAAGAAAGGTGCATGGCACCGGGGTAGGGTTGGAGTTGGAGGTTGATGAGCTTGGGTCAAGCGGAGGTCATTAGAGGAACGGGAACGAGGTATGGAAATGGCGGGCTACCTTAGCTGTGGAGCGCTGCGAAAGTGTCGGTACAGTACTAATTGCGGCCCACTTAGGAATTGTTCACTGGCGGACCAGTGTTCATACAGTGCTTAAGAGTTTCAATACGGTAGAGCTACTTTAAGCTTGCATGGAGTCGAACGGCTCTTATCGATAAGCAACTTGCCTGGCTTTAGGAATCGCCTCAGCCTTGATGATTCCTAACTTCGTTCATCCACGTGCACCGTTATTCCTATTTGTGTTCCTAACTGCGCCAAGCCAATATCACTACGACGATTGAATCCATCGAGATCCCTCTCCACGGCTACACGGTTGTCTCTGTCACGACCCAATCCCGTTGCAATCATGGGCAACGACGGCGGTTCCATCCCCAAGCGTCGCGAGCTTGTGAAAAATGCGGCGCGCGCTCCTACAACTTCCGAACTTAAGGCCACTGCCCTCGAATCACTCGCACATGCTTGGGCTCACTGCGCGCTCAGTGGCGACAACCTCGACGTCGATACTCTTGTCTCCGACTGGCGCGGGCGCCTGTACAACTACGAAGCGATGCTCAAGGGTCTCATGCCCTCCGACGACCCGGTCGAAGTCACCCCTGCGAGTTTGGGTATCAAGTCACTGCGCGATGTCGTTAAGCTGAAGGTGTCCAAGAACGGGGACAAGTTGGTGTGTCCCATCTCTATGAAGGAGCTTGGCCCTGCTGTAAAGACTGTCTACCTAGTCCCTTGTGGACATGTCTTTGCAGATGTGGCGATGAAAGAGATTCAAGAAAAGGCATGCCCGGAGTGCGGTGTCGAGTTCACCCAAGACAACATCATCACGGTCCTTGCAGCATCAAAAGAAGACGTGGAGAAGCTGGAGAAGAGGATTGAGGACCTCAAGAGCCAAGGACTGACACATACCTTAAAAAAGGACAAGTCCGAAAAGAAGAAGAAGCGCAAGGGCGACGATGTGAAGGAAGAAGACAAGGTCACAAGTGGGGTGAAGGAGATCAAGAAACCCGAGGATGCTAGGATCAGTGGTATAAATAATTCGTTTGCTGCTTCATTAACGGCAAAGGTTTTGGCTGAACAGGATGAAAGGAATAAGAGGAGAAAACTGGTGGCAGACTCGACAAGACGGGAGGCTGCCAGGGGTTGAGGAATAGGATTACAGTACAGAAATGATACCCTTTGAGACATGAAACTCACATCAGCACGGTGCACTCACTATGTTGATTTCTGGCTTAGCTCTTCAAACGATTGAAGCATTGGCCGCTGGTCCCGTTGCGGAGCTGTTTGCATGTGTGGCTTCGTGTTGTGTGCAGAATAAGCGGTCCCGGAACTTCAACATATTATAGAATGAATATGATTGCCTCATGTACGCCAGTGCAATTGGCCGAAATAAATCTTTGTTCGGGCATGTTTGTATCCTCGACACCGGGAATATCTAGATACAGGAGCCATGCCATTATCATACTAGGTTCTCTCAAAAATTTGTTCAGCATTAACGCCTTTTGCATGCAGATATTGAAGCTGAGGATAAAGTAACAAGGCATAAATTACAACATCCAGGGTATATCATACATCATCTAACATATCCAAACCAGCCTACTCCTTAATCATAACGCTTCGATTCCATTGCCCCCTCAACATCTCAGAAACTCCCTTGTAACCTTCCATTCCGTTTTACCCGGCTCCGGATCCCTAAAGAACGTGACCCAAGTCCCTCCCTCACCCGGCGGACCAATGATGGCGTTCTTCATACGTCGATCCTCGGGAATACCAAACGGCGACTCGAGACATGCAGATTTGAGCGCAGCAACGTCCAGCTGCTGGATGCCGTCGACGGCGGCCGATACGGGCGACGCGGGCTCAGGTGCGGAAGCAGGTGATGGGCTTGACCCCAGGCTGTAAGGCGAGTCGCTCGAGACATCCTCGAGTGATGGGTCGGCGAAGGAGACAGGAGGTGGCGGTAGATAAGGGGGATTCGAGACTGCGATCTTGATCTTTCTGGGACTACATGTGTACATGTCAAGAGATGCTTCGCTCGAACTGCTGGGGCTTGATGCGACCATGGGGTTCATGTCAAGATCCAGGTCCAGGTCTAGGGGAACGTCCAAATCGGCTTCCTCAATCTCGATGCTGCGAGCAGCAATGACAGCGGTTTCACGAGCGTGCCATAGATTCTCCCGTCGGTTGCGCATTTGATCTCGTGCCAAAAGTTTAAGGGCTGCGCGTCGTAACAGAGGATGGCGACATTTGACGGCGGTCCAGTACACAGGAGGAATGATCTCTGTCTCGAAGCTAAAGGGCTCTAACTTGGCATTTGCCGGAACCGATCCGATAACGGAAGATGCCAAAGAGATGATGTTGGCAAAGTTGGCGGTGAAACGGTCGTACATGGTCTCGCACGTCTCCAAACATGAGGAAATCCAGATGAGTGTCGACTGGTGATATATCCGGAGGACGTTCAGCAAACTTTCCAGAGAAGATGACTGAGCACTCATTGATGTGAGGACTGTAAAGGCGGCGTGCCATCGGCTCAACTGTGATAGAAGTCGCTGCTGCTCATGCTGAAGATTGCGAATATCCTGAGGGTCGGCGTCCGGGTTGAAGATAACACCCCGAGCACTAGTGCTGAACTGTAAGGCCTCGTCAAGTAGCAAATACAAAGCGTATCGGGCGTCTTCAATGGTCGTGAACACAACAGGCACCTCCACCCAGCCTCGCAGATGCGTGGGAATAGGAGCCGGACGGCTGCCGAAGAGAAAGCTCGAGAGACTAAGACGAGCGTATATGGGCACAAGCGAGTGTTTGATCATCTCCAAGGCCGGAGAGCGTCCATCCCCAAGAGTAGAGAGGATTTGCCGTCCTTGGCAGATATGCATCTGGGCAGCCATATCGCGATCAATAAGGAACTCGATGCAGATGAAGAGCACGCAGACGAGCAGCGGCACAACGGAGGGTTCATTGCGCTCGCCCCAGTTCCGCAACGACGTGATAGCGTTACCGTACTCACGGAAAGCGAAGCGCGTATCGATCTCACGAACGCTCCTGTAGCGTGACTCTACAGCCTCGTGCAAGCTACTGATGGCGAGCATGGCGTGCCGCACTGCAGGCTCGGTGGTGCTCATCTTGAGGACCACACCACCCCAGAAGACACTGTCGATGGCGCCCGAGAGGACCTTTGCCGTGCGCAGACGGTAGTGATCAAACGCGCGAGCTTCACGGGGAGATTCAAAGCCTGGCGTTGGGCTCAGGGACATGGGCTCTGGCGATGAGTTGGGCGATGGACGATAGCCATCGCATTGACGACCTGTCTTGATACATCGCAGACAGTAGGGCTTTGCCTCTGGAGGGGTTGTCAGCGGCTGAGACGAGATTTGTACGAGAGTGGCAGAAGCTGTTTACCATCGCATTTCACTTTTCGAATTCTTCATATCGCAGTCAGCAAAAAATGTCTTGGCACGAACGAATAGGTGAATAGAACGGACTTGCAGGTGATGCAGCCAGTGCGGACCTTTTTGCTCCCCTTGCGGCCCGAGGGCTTGGAGGACGTCTGGGAGGGGACTGAATACATGAGCTAGCGTATAGTAGTTGACAGGTACTGCAGTCTGCAGTGCTACTCTCTGTTCCCAGGGCTGATGTTTTCTTGTTTCTGGCGCTGAAAGTACAGTAACTATTGAGTGTATCACGGCCAAGATCAAAGTCCGAGGTTGAGAGTCCGAGCCAAAGAAATGAATTGAGGGGCTGACGTTGGAGGATCATTGTGTGGTTTTATTGCTGTAGTTGTAGGGGTCCATATCCCCTGTATCTGGCATCTTAACTGGACCTGTCTGGAATTAGAACCATGGAAGGGCTTCTTACACAGCCGCGGGGCGTATAAACGAGCGCGGGCAGCTAATTCGCTGCAGAGGCGCTGTGGACTTGCTATTTGCTTAGCTATGACGAGATGCCTAAGTAACGGGTTGGAGGCGCAGCAGCTGGATGAGTATCTAATGTGGAGGCGGAGCTTTTAGCTATAGCTTTATCCGTCGTTTGGATGAAGTTGAGCTGCGTATCACGTTGCGATATAGTGATGATGTACGGTAAAACCAAGGCTTTATCTCCAGCTGGTGATATAAATGTGATAAAATATTAAAGATGTATCCTCACTTAACCTGAGTCAGTCGATAACATTGTAAATAGTGGATAGGCTTGAAGGATGAATGTCTGTCAGCAAGGTCCCCCCAAACCAACACTGGGAGGATTAAGCTCATTAGAATCAAGATCAAAACGATAGGACTTGTAATTAGAAGAAAGTAATGCCAACGGCCGTCAATAGTGCGTAGATCTCAAGATACTTGTTCAACATCTCGCCACTTACAGTTCATGCCCCTGCTGTAGATGCTGTAAACTTGTAGATCGTCGCTTACACAGAAATCCTTCCTCATCCCCCCACACGCATCCAATTGGCACGCTCGGACTCGACTCGGACTCTTCAAGCTCGCAACCACTCACTGTAACCTAAAGAACAATGAGAAGTAAGCACCAGATCCTTCGACGTCTGCGCTATCTCCGCATTGAGACCGTTTGCGCATGTCGCGGCAGCTCGCACTCCCACGGTCCGAGATTAAAGCCAGCGCGCTAACTTAACTTGGTGTTTAAGCTCATAGCTGTCATAGGGCTGCGTATCCATCAAAACGCATCTGTGGTATCCAGAAAGTGGGATTTCGCAAGTTTCAGCCTTGAGGCTTGGAGTATTGCGAGGATTTGCATGCTGGAATGCGAGATGAACTAAGGCTGTGCTGTATTAAAGTCTTAGTGTTATTTAATTGTTGACCCTTGGAGCTGGCTGAAAGATTGAGTATATAACAGACAATCCATTGCAGTCTATAGCCATTCATCACTAACAAACACATCTTCCTCCATTCGTTACAACCATTTAATTCATTCGTTGTATAATCTCGACATGCCTTCTCTCTCCAAGCTTGCAGTCGTTGCTGCAGGTGCCTTTGCCTTTGCCGACGCCAAAGCATGCCCTCCTCTCGGCGCCGTCTTCCCAGCTCCCCTCACACCTGGCGAGAGCCCTCTGGTGCAAAAAGCTGTAGCCGCCGTCAAAGCAGGTCTCGATGCCACCATCGCCGCTCAGTTCAACAACTCTGGTCTCGCTATTGGTGTCAAGTCCATCCACGAGGACGAGCCCCTCTTCACTTACCACTTCACCCCGCCCAACCCTGGTGAGGGCACCACCGAGATCGACGAAGATACAGTCTTCCGCATTGCTAGTGGCTCCAAACTGTTCACAGCTCTGGCTGCCCTTATTAGTGACAAGATTGACATTGATGCTTCCGTGCTGAAGTATCTTCCTGAGCTGAACAAGACGGCGGGTGATGATGATATCTTCTCGCTCAAATGGGAGGACATCACTGTCAAGTCGCTCGCCAGCCATCTTTCAGGTGTTGGTGTCGATAGTAAGCTCTAACCAACCTATCATGTCTAATACTGTACTGACTCAAAATAGTGGCACAAGATCTGGCAATTGCTGGATCAGAGCCTTGGAAGGCCTTTGGTCTCCCCAACATCCCCAAGGGCAAGGGACCCAACTGCTCTGGTCTTCCAGGTACCATTCCCTGCACAAGAAAGGATCTTCTCGAGCAGGTCAACCTTCGACCTCCTGTCTACGGACCTTTCACCAACCCCATTTACTCCAACGTCGGCCATGCCCTCCTCGGTCTTGTCATCGAGGCCGCCGAGGACATGCCTTACGAAGATGTCATCAAGCGTGATATTCTTGATGTTGTCGGCATGAAGCACACATACGTCGATAAGACACCCCCTACCAAGGATCTCTTCATCCCCAGCAAGGAGCCTACATGGAACTCCACGCTTGCCGTGTTCGACGCGTAAGTACAATACGCCGATACAACTGTTCTATCTAACTGTATCTAGTGCCGGTGGAATCTTCTCTTCCGTTTCTGACATGCTTCTCCTTGCCGACGGTATTCTTAGCCACAAGTTCCTCACACCAGTTCAGACTCGCAAGTGGATGAAGCCCGAGGCCAACACTGCTTCCTGGGGCTACCAGGTTGGCGGTTCCTGGGAGATTCTCAAGAGCGACAACATCACTTCTGACGGTCGTCTTATCGACATCTACACCAAGAGTGGTGATCTCGGTCTCTACCACACCCAGACTGTCCTGATCCCCGACTACGACATTGTTATCTCCATCATGTCCGGTGGTCTTGAAGCTTCCGCCAACCCATACGTTACCGGCCAGGTACTCAGCGCTGTTATCCAGAATCTTCTTCCCGCCATTGAAAAGGTCGGCCGAGACGATGCCAAGGCCGCCTTCGCTGGCCACTACGAAGACAAGGAGACCAACTCTAGCATCTCATTTCAGTCCGACAGCGGCCCCGGTCTTAAGATTAAGAGCTGGCAGGTCCGCGGTTTCGACGTCCTCAACAACATCGGCAACTTCAACTTCAACGCCCTCGAGTCCGGCGCCTCCACAAAAACCCCCTACGTCGACGCCCGCATGTACCCCAGCAACCTAGCCAAGAAGGGCCAAACCGCATGGCGCGCCGTCTTCGACAAGACCAGCTCGGCCGAGAATGCCGCCTACGAAAGCACCCTGTTCTTCAAGGACGGCACGTGTCAGACGTGGTTCCAGCAGGACCGCATGGTCTACGACTATCTCCCCCTGGACCTCTTCGTCTTCACCGAGGGCGAGGACGGCGTCAGCGAGTCAGTCAAGAGCCCTGCTTTCAACGTCACTTTGACAAAGGTACGCCAACCCGCGCAGAAGAAGGCCACAGGTGAGGGCGATCGAAACGCCGCTGCTGAGATGGGGCGTTTTGGAGTGCTCGGCCTCGCTCTTGTCACGGCTGCGACATTGATGAGCACGTTCTAATAGGTTTGCAGGTCAAGGCGTACGGTTCGGGATATTAGACACTTGTTTTGAGACTGATGAGGAGTGGAGAGCATGTGACCTTTTGTAAATATATTAGACTCTGTATATTAGATATATATACTTGGAATTGTAGTCTGACAATACTTCATATCTTTTACTGTATTGAAAAAAGTGTAATTATTTAGTATTTAACTTGTTGACCTTTAATAATGTATTCAGGGAATAAATAAGTTCTTGTACTAGCAGTCTGGCTGAGAGGGATAACATTTAACCGTTTTTCTCAGTATTAAACTTGTTAGTTAATAATGTATTAGGACTTACGAAACACATAGAGTAAATTATATATTGCCTGGTGTTTAAGCTTATTACTATTTTAGGATATGTATAGGGGTTATTAGGATAGTTTAATATATTTTAACTATTTAGTAATGTAGTTATATTAATTAAATATAAGTATTATATTTTAAATGCATTTGTAAAAAGTACAATTAGTATTATTCTTATAGAATATAAGTAACTTATAATATTTTACTAATATTATATAAAAAAAGAAATAGACTCTTACTTATAAGTATAAATTCCTAATATAATAAAGATTTAGTAATATAAAAAGACTGTATATTTACAAATAAAGTATAAGGTAATTTACTAGTAATATAGTATAAAGATATTATATAGTACCTGAATATAATATAAGGTATTTATAGTATTTTATTTTCATTACTTAAAACTTTAAATAATCTTTTATTTATAAGTAAAAACTATTAATATAAATTAAATATAATAGTCCTAAAGGACTTTATATTTATAAATAAATTATAAGGTAGTTTACTTGTAATACATTAAAGGAATATTATATATTACCTAAATATAACATAAGGTATTTATAGTATTTTATTAATATAGTTTACAATTATAAATAATCTTTTACCTATAAGTAGAGGTTATTAATATAAAGTGTACTTAACAGTATTAAAAGACTTAATGCTTATAATTAGAGTATATAGTAATTTACTAGTAATATGTTAGGAATATATTATATATTACCGGAATATACTATAAGGTATTTATAGTATTTTACTAATATAATTTAAAACTATAAGTAACCTTTAACTTATATATATATATTACTAATATTAGTAGATTTAACAGTATTAAGTATTTTATACTTATTAATTAAGTGTAAAGTAGTTTAGTAGTAAAATATTAAAGAGATATTAAATATTATATTAATATAGTATTAAGTATTTATAATATTTTACTAATATACCTTAAAATACAAGATATTTAAACTCCTACTAAATATTTAAAATATAAATTATAATATAGTAATTGGGAAAGTGTAGAGATACTTAGCTAAGTTATTAAAATACTAAGATTAAACAATATTATATCTCTTACTTATAATACTTATTCTATAATACTTAGAGTAGGAAACTCTATTTATATTGTTATTAACCTTAAAGTTATTAAATCTGTATAGATAAGCAGGTATTATTACTATTCATACAACCAGGCACAGCCCAGTAAAACACGTACTCCCTTTTATCATTACTATTGTCCATTGAAACCTGTAAACCCACCCTGGACATTACCCAAAGAATCAAACCCAGGATATATCTGTCCCCAGTTTACATACTCAGTCTGCGGCGTCATTCCACCAGCTGGTATGAGTTGATCTGCTACTAACTGAGGATATAACACACCGTTATTCCAGGCTTGTACATCGGCCGGACCGATCTGGCCATTGGACATGCTAAGCATAGGCTGCTGCATCATATCAAAGCCAGTGCCCATCGACGTCGGTGGAACAACCTCGCGGACTGTTTCAGGGACTTGACTCCCTCGGTTCGTGGCACTACGAACAGTCCTTAGACTATCTCTGTGGCCAAGACCCGTCCCCATTACACTGCCGCTCTCTTCAGAGCCATCGTCCATCACAACACCAGAGTCAGGACGGGGCATGATATCGCGACCCTTGCGCTGGACGATACTCTGCGGTGCTTGAGATCGGACAATGTCGTTCTTTTTGTTGCTGCGGTTGGTATAAGGCATACTCTGGGCATCGTTGATACAATGGTCTAGTGTCTCAATGAAGCATTGGTAGAATTTCGTGGAGAGAGTTTCCAGAGTTGCGGGGTTGGAAATCTTGTCAAGAAGGGAAAGCTTTAGCTGTTCAAAAGCTTCCTGATACTTGGCAGCGACTTCGAAATGTTCGATAACAGGAGTGTATTCTGAGTCCATTAGTTTCTCTCCCTAATATTTGAGTGATAGATACTTACCATAGGGCCGGACATCACTATCGTCATCGTCTGGGAAGACAATATTCCAAATCTCCTTCCACTGAACTTCGGGCGATGTACCACTCGCTCGCTTCCTGCTCAACAACTTGGTCGCAGTCTGAGGATCAATCCCACTTTCAGCATCTGCATCGGCGATATCGCACATATACTCCTTAGGAAGACGTTGGTGGTCGCGCAGCTCCTTTCGCGTGGGAAAGTCACGACTGCATCGATCGCAGACATACGCTGAGGGGTCATCGCGTTTATGCTGCTTGACAATATGTTGTCTAATGTAAAAAGTCAGCATAGTCCGTGCAAGGAAAGGCTTGACGTACCTGAGTTCTGCAAATTTGGGGAAATAAGTCATTGCGCAGCTATGGTGATCTCTCACATTGAAACGATGGGGATTTCGCTTCCTGAACGGGCAGCTGAGTCGAAGATTCTCGTCTTCTTTGGGGTTGGGCCGTAAGCGCTTTGTCTGCAGATAGCCCGAGCCCTCGCCGTCGCTGAATTCATCACCGTCATCTTCGCGTTTTCCCTGCTTCTTCCGCTTTCCACCCCGTCGGTCGTTGCCGGGGGCGTCCTGCGAGGGCGATGACGATGAGCTTGATGTTGACATTGTGTGTGAGAGTTGGCCGTCTGAGGCAGATTGCCAGATGTGCTGGTCAATCTCTTGGGTGAAGTTGGATATGAGACTTTGCACTTTGTCTTGAGAGATTGAAACATCATTCATGTCAACGCCATAAATGATCTGAAGAGCGTAGTTGAGCACCAGGTTTGCATCCTCTGGTGAGACATCTTCTGAATCTTCTTCATCGGCATCACATGTGTGGATGTCTTCTGTGTGGTGAGATTCTGTAGGCGTATGAACTTTCTCTTCCTTGATGAAAGACTCTGTGCTGGGGCTGAGACAGTAAGCGACTTGATCGCGCAGAGGAAGTCAGCAGGCTTACCTTGTAAGGCAAAGCTCTTGAACAGCAGGTCGGCGTTGTGCATCATGAACATTGCGGATCTTCAGGTCAAACTCCGGATAACCCGTGATGATGGCATCGTCGTCTTCATTCACAAACGTTGAGCAAGTTCCACTGGAAGGATTGTGGCGATGGCAGATGCGACTGGCTGGTCTTGAGCTATCGAGTGTCGCAGCTGCAAATTGTTCCTGGATAGAGCTGGCATAGGTGGTGCTGATAGGGCTGGCCAGAGTTGAAAGCGAATGAGTGGTCGCTGAGTCTGGAACGTTGGCTGAAGAAATACTGCTCATGGACGACTCTGTAGGTGATCGAAGGCGGAATGCGCCAGGGTTGAAATGCAGACTCTCAGGAGCCCTTTTTCCATTGCGCTGGCCAAGAACAGGGAATTTTGATAGTGGTGCATCGCTGTGTCGCCCGTCTCTCAAGCGCAGAGGCAGATGGTGAAGGCCAGCTTCGCCAATCTGGTTATTATCTGACATGGCGTTTCGCGATGCTTAGAATGGAGGGGAATTTATTCTAGAGGCGTAAGTTAGCTGAACCTTCGCATTGTGGACGATGTCTGATGCTGAACGCCATGGCGTTTCGGATACAGTCCATTAACTTACAGGGACGCGACTAAGTGAGATAATTATGCAAAAGAAAAAGCGTTTAGATGGTTCAATTAAATTGAAACAGAGAGAAACAATGCACTTGCAGGGTGATGGGATGATAATCGCACCAGGGTTAAAGAGCGTGTACAAGGAAAAGGGTGTTTGAAGGAGTGAAAGGAAAGCCCCGACGAGGTCAGTAATAACGAGAATTGATAAGATGTCTGAAACTATTGAAGGAAAAGGAAGGCAAAAAAAGAATGTAAGCAGAACAGACGTTATGTTATAGCAGGGCAGGCAATTAAAAAAGGGAGAAAGATTGACAGAGTCGGACATCCGTTTCACATCTGGTCACCTCATCTCACTTCCCTCCCTCCCTCGCACAGGTTGCCTCGTCCTGGGAAGTCTGCCATCCTGAACGCATCTCAGCTTCTGACTGGCCAGGCTGTCTAGTCCTAGACTCCTAATCCACCGCGCTTGTTATCAAAGTGGTCAAGCCTGGTCGTGATCCCTGACGAGGGTGGTTTTGAGATGCTCTGATTCGCTCGTGACGGCCGCTGTTGCATGGGCTGTGCTGTTTGGTTTTCCATTTCCAGGCACCAGAAACTGGAAACTGATCTTTTCTTTTTATGGTTGTCTGATGCTGTAGAGTCTAGGCTTGGTCAGCCCTACGGTTCGCAACACGGGCTGGGCGTTTCGGGGAGGCTGTGTTGGTAGGCTATCGTTCAGCTTTTAGCTTTTACCCCTCGATTGAGGGTATGACACCTCGTTAATCTAATCTACTGATGCTTGGCAAACGTCATGTTTAGGCGTATCTAGACAATGCATTGATTGAGCTGACCCCATGAATCAAGAGTCAACCTATATATCCGCATCTAGATCAAGATAACAAAAAGGTGCCTTACTTCCCGACACGCAGAATCTCAGTTGCTCGCAGAACAGCTTTAGCACTCCTCTCCACCCACTCCTCAGCCTGCGTCAAGTTGCCCTGATCCAGACTATCCTGAATAGCAGGGAACACATCCGCCCCATACCCACTATCCAATCCCGGCGCGCTCACAACATTGTAGAACGAGAACCGACCGGGCAGCAGACCAGCACTCGCAAAACCGCGGCTAAAGTCACGGTACTTGGCATTGATAGCGCCGAGAAGAACAGTGTCGTTGAGCGCCAGAGCCTGCTTTGCGAGAGTACCGATTTTCTTTCCCGCAGCTTCGAAAGCAGCCACGGCGTCGTCGAGAGGACCTAGGTTGATGTCAAAGTCGGAGAATCTATCCTCAAGCTTCTCTTCGAGATCTTCGAAGATGTCGCGGAGTGCAGAGCCAGCGTGATCCATATCCCAGGGGATAAGGGGGTCGTCAGCGATGTGGTATGTGAGAAGAGTGACGAACTGGCCCATGGCGACGTGGAGATGGAAACCTGGGTCTGCAAACTCGGTCATCCATCGGTGGGTATCATAAAGACTAAACTGCGTTAGACGATGATGTAGTTAATGATTGAAAGTACTTACCTGTGATAGGCGTAGACAGGATCCTTGGGTCCAGGACCTCCAGCAATATCGAGCTATTACATGATGTCAGCTTATCTTCGAGAATATCAAGGCATTTGGTATACTTACAGAGGCAATGCCGTTGTGGTAGAAAGCAGCATAGTCACTACCGCTACCCATAGCAGGCAAAACTCCCTCCGTCGCATTGAACCACGCATCGTATAGCGTCGGGCCAGCACCGTATCCCTCGGGGAAAAGGATCTTCTTCATAGTCTCAATCGCAATAGTCTGAATCTCTCCGGAGCCAACAATCTCAGCCCGGGGTCCAGATACCGCTGTGTCGAGGTTGATGTACGCAACAGTCTTGTCAATAAGCTCTGGTAAATGGTCCTCAACCCATTCAGTACTGCCCATAAGTCCAAATTCCTCGGCGTCCCAGGAGGCTAGGATACTATATTGGTGTAAGAATTTCAAATGACACCTGAAATGGGTAGACTTACATGGTTCGGCGGGGCTTCCAGCCTTGATCAACGAGTTTTCCGAAAGCCTTTGCCATCTCGATGAGAAGTGAACCGCCAGAAACAGCATCAGCTGCGCCGCCTCCGGTCCATCCATCACGATGATTTCCAATAATGACGTACTCGTCAGGGTTAGTTCCATTGATAGAAGCCAGCACATCATAAGCAGGCTCAAGTCTGGCATCCATGATGTTGACCAAGTTGAGCGTAGCACCAGGGGCAGGACCGGTATGGTAGGTTACGTTGGAGAATGCACCCTTGTAGTTGGTTCTGTTGACCTTCTCAGCGGAGAGGCCATGTCCGTCGAGGGCGTGAAGAAGCTGGAGGCCGTCTCTGGGGCTGATGGGAATAGAAGGGATCTTGGGTCCGTATGGAGAGATGTCGCTTCGGGGAGCATCCTTGGTTGATGCGTAGCCGATGGTTGAGGGATCTCCGAATGAGAGAGAACCCCAGCGCGTGCTACCTCTTTGAATGGATGAAGGGTGTCGAGCAGGACCGTCTGGGTTGGAAATATGTCAGCACAAAGACTCGTTAAGGATAATGTCGATTTTACTAACCTGGGTAGGGAAGATAGCCGTTTGCTTCGGTAATCTCACCATCCTCCAGGGGATCTGTGTACAAAATGGTTCCAATCATACCATGGGCCTTCAAATTTCGTTAGTACCACTCCAATTTGAACGATCAATTGCACTCACCTCAGCGTTCTTAATCTTGACTCCACGATTTGAACCGCCGTACTGAGCAAGAGCAATCTTGCCCTCCAGCTCAATACCGAGGTCCTTCAGCTTCTTGAAGTCATCCCGAGAACCGCGGCTTTACCACAGAGTTAACAGAGAACTGATCCTTGGAACTTATGATACTCACCCCACGTAGATGTATTCCGCAGTCACTCTTCCACTACCAGAAAGAGCATGATAGGCCGGCTGTTCATGAGGATTGCTTGTCTGTGGATCAACATCCAGAGCATCTTCAAGTCTTTGAACTTGATGAGATGAACCATCAGGACGGTTCAGCTTGAGGGTACTCTCAATAGGCTCCGTGTACCAAATCCAATATTCATCAATCCAAGATTCCCAGCCTAGATCGATCCATTTCTGCTGCGTCCACTCCGCCTGAGACCTGTTATGCCCAGCGAGACGGTATCCCGAGGAGTAGTAAAGTGACCAGTCAGAAACAGAGTTGTTATCGAACGAGTTCACGAGAATGCTCTCGGTGTCGGTGAGAACGGGAGGATACTCTACTACGTCGCGCTTGAGATGCCGACTACGGGGCTCTCTTGCGTGGCGTCTGGCTCGGAGATGGGCGAGTTCATCTTTGTCTGGCAGACAAGCGAAGACGCAAGCCGCAGCGACGAGACAAGCTGACAGGGCTTTAGACATGATGGCAAAAGGAACAAAGACCCAAACGTCAAAACAGCCGTGACGAGACTTTTTCGTTTGAGAGCACTATATGCTATTTATACTAAGCTACCACTCCCGAATATCTATCTTGGCCTGCTCATCCTCGTCATAAGTCACACGAACTTGTGCGGGGAATTGGCCAAACTCAACATACAAGCAACAAACATGATAAGCTAGCGCTTACACCGCCCTACAAAGAGCTCCAAAAGAGGAATGTGAAGTTCAAGATGCAGCCTGTGAGCAACGATAAGACGTTGCGTCATATACTTAGACGAAGCTTGGCGCATCGAGTTCCTTCGTTTGACCTTCCAACTTGGGGTGCGATCCGCGCAGCGTCGTACTGAACCTAGACGAAAAGAAGAAACAGCAAAGCGGGGGAATAGAGGAACTTTACCTCAGCCCGAAGGTTCCGCAAGGTTAATGTCATTAAGCTTGTTTTTATGTTTGTCATGGGAGCAGGGAAACGATAAGTTAGTGTTTGTTGCGGCTAAAGTCGATGCTTGCGGGGGTTTGTGACGGGGATGAGAGGAAGGATTCTGTAGGATCGTGAGATTCTGACAAGCGGGTTGGGTGCAGGTCTGTTGATATCGTCTTTTAAGAAGGTGGCAAGATTCTAAGATTCAATTGAAAGAGAAGACTTGACTTCCCAACAATTGATACCGGGAATTGGCCCTGGATACCTGCTACTCTAGTCAAGTAGTTGCTAAAGCTAGCAAAACATCACACGATGGTACGATTGGTTAGTTTCTGTTTTTTCTTTGGAAAGACAGCACTTACCATCAGAAGATAGGGCCAGGTACATCTCAAGACATCAAATTCGGCCAGGGCAAAAACAGAAAAGAGTTTGGCATGAGACACCAAATGATCTGTCTATAAACGTGCAGCATATTTCTACAGAGACTAAAGAGCAAAATCATACAAAAACGACATAAGAAACTGGAACTGTAAAAGAAGGCGTGTTCTGTCCCTCATGGCCACCGAAAAACATCCAAAGAAGAAGAAAGCCAATATCCAAAGATCACCCCAAGCATCCCCCGAGCCACCACAGCCATTTAGTCAAAGGTCACATCGAAAGGCGTACGCTGAATGCCCTCGTTGGGGAGGGGCTCATTGTAGACGAGATCCTCACACTTGGCGTTGCAGCCGACGATGCGGTTGACGGGAAGAGCAATGCTAAACTCAGCCTGGCCACGGACCCAGCGTCCGTTCTTGTTCTGGGTCTGCTGCTGGACCTCTGTATTCAAAGACCGTGGTTAGTTTACAATGCCTTACTATGAAGAGTAAACTTTGGTAGAGTTAAGACTTACCACCGTCGGTCTTGCCAACGCAGACACGAGACATGTGTCCCCAGATACGCTTGGTGCGGTCAGCGTACCAGACTTGATGGCAACCTTGGTCATTCCAGGTGCAACGGCTAAGTCTCACAGTTAGATCACATCCTATTATATCAAGGTAGATAGGGAACGTACTTAGTGGTAGAGTCAGTGGTGCAGATAGTCGTGGTATCAGCCTGAGCATCACTGTGCTGGTACTTGACGTTGCTACCGATAGAGACCTTGTTGGTAGTATCCGGGATAACCATCTCAAGCTTGGCCTCGACAATCTGCCAGTCCATACCGTTGCTCCAAGACTTTGTATGAGCAGTGCAGCTTTGCGAAGCGATGCTGGAGTCTGAGTTGCAGCTCGACGTGGTTCTGCAGTCAATAGCAGCGCCCGAGTTCTGCCAAGAGGAGTACTCAACAGCAGATTCGACGAAGTAGTATTCGGTCCAGCAGTGGTCAGAGTTATGGCCAGTGGTGCAAGCATCGTCATTACCACTCTTAGGGAGCTTGATACCCTGGTCGACACTGTAGCCGGTCTGTTTGGGAATCATGTAGCTGGGATCGTTGGCTGAGTCGTTGCAGTCGGGGATGGCGTCACGGTAGACCTTGGCAGGGACGCGCTTGATAAGCTGGTCTACTGTCTCGCCGCGGGCTTCGAGTTCCTTGAGAACAGCCTTCACGGCGTGTTCGTCCATAGGCTCGCGCTTGGCGGGCATGGCGGAGACAAGGCCAAGGCAGGCAAGGACGGTAATGAGATTGGAACGCATACTGAGGAATGTTGTTCAAGAACGAGTGGTGGTAGTGTTAAAGAATGTGTTGAAGAAGATAGAGACTGGAATTAATTGAGGTAGAGGTGACTGGAGTGTTGAGTCTGTGTGTGATCTGAATCCAAAGACAGAGGATAGTTGGGATACTTTATACCATCCAGTAGATATAACACTCCTACCATCGATTCCACTGAGTCTCTTGCAATGAAAGTACATGCTGGGTAGAATCATTACCTGATCAAGTGAACGATGCTTCTCAAGATACTCACAGTGTACAACCAAGTATGTAACCTCAAGAGTTCTTTGATGGAAAATGAATCGCGTGCAGGGCAGAGCTTCCTTCAACTCCTCCACTGACCGAAGATGCCATATACAGACCATAGAGCATAGTCCATCATGCCACGGGCAACTCGAAAGGTAGTAGCTGTAGTGTTCACAGCCACTCGGAGGAGCAGAACCTTGCTAAGGAAATCCTATAGGTATCTACGCACTAAACTTATATCCTGCAGGACGGCTCAGAAAATAGATATTTAGTAGCGTAAAACGGCTTGTGGGTCGACGGTCTACCAGGGATCGATAACAAGCTTAATGCCGAGCAGTCAACCTTGGATCGTTGGTACGTGTTTGATTATCAGTCCCCACTGACGATTATGGTAGCAAGCTTTTGCCCATACGTATTTGGACGGGAAATACAGACTTCTGATAGGATAACTCTATAAGCCCGACCACGAAGAAAAGGAGAGGAAGGGGCTTTGACATGCAGCTGCAGGAACCTCGACGATCAAAGCAAGGGTCCCAGTTTTTCATTCCGTACCTGCATGGGACTCTTATGTCCGAAGGGTCCCATTTCAATCAAATCGTAATATAGAGCTGCCATATTTGTGCTCTTAGAACCAAGCTTCTTGGAAGAAACAAGCAGGCGAACAATAGCCAAAGAGTTTCACGTCCTAACAAAAGCCTGTACCACACTGAGGACTATTTCAATACTCTGAACATTAATTGCAATGCGATTAGACGAGTAATACTAACGTCTTGCGAGGCTGATCATTTCATCTCGGTGATGGAAGCGGCGTCAGATCGTATACCCTGTCAACCCGCTTTTGTGCAGCCATTCAACGATGGCAGGTGATACACGTGCAACGGCCGGTGTATTTACAGACCCCGAGTATCATTGAGATTGTAATTCCTTCCGTATGAGAACAGCGGAATACTAGTCAAGCAAGCTTATCCTCATTAAACTTTGGGCGGTTCACTGTAAGACAAGGCAGACTCGGCCGAGGCTGTTTGATGCTGCAGGGCCTCCGTCACTTCCGAAGACCTGGAATCACCCACATTCGAAATATTGTTCAAAATATGCTTAGCTATGTGTGACTGCTTCTCCATATACATTATTTTCTATGCTGCGAGCAATCGGAAGATAGTACATGGGCCTTGAAGTTTTCGTGCTAGTCGTGCATCATTTTCAAAGTCTGGCAATTGCAATTTCCTAACAGACAAAGCGTGTGGACATGCGTTGAGGATCCACAAAGATCGATCTACTGGCAAAGGTTTTGGCCAAGAGTGTTTTTATAAGCGTATGATAGATGCAGTGCTTTACGAAGAATCGACACGTGAAAATAATATGAAATTATCCACGTGAAGAGTTTTTAGAAGTTGAGGCATGACGGGGAAGAATCAAGACATGCAACCAGATAACACGAAAGTAATCAGGGCGATATAGGGTACAGAAGCTAAAGAATTACAAAGTAAGCATCAATCGCGATGGTGGTTGTGGATTCCGCAAACGCTTAATTCGTGGAGAAGGATAAGCGTCCTGGCCCAGGTATAAAGAAATATAGAAATAGAGAAAGGAATTGTTAACGCAGAGCAGTTATTTCCTCCATCATCTACGTTTTATCCTTGCTGGAGAGAAAGAAATAAAATAAGAAAGGTGCCTGATAGGCTGCATAACCTTACTCTGGAAGGAATTTCAAAACAATGCAGGTTAGAGAAGTAGCTCCTTTGTTGTGAAGTAGTCTATCATACTACTGTCAAAGATTAAGATGACCAGTGTCATCATCCGATCGCCCTGTGAGAGCAGTAAGCAATTGGGTTACAATCGCCAATAGGTGTGTTTTGATAGGCACCTGTAGACTAGTGCTTACAGCCTGATTCCTTCGAAGCCTTAGTGTGAACTGTATACGAGTAAGAGCGAGTATAAGATGACAGGCGCATCTCTGCAGCAGTTTACCCAAAACACAGACATCTAGTTCAATCAATAACTACGTCCAAATCTGCATCATGTCATCGAACCAGGGAGAAGTCCGCATTGCTATGCGCGAGAAGCATTATAATGAGAACTGCGAAATTCAGCATGCGGCGGTGAAAGCCGGGCTGTACTTGATTCCGGACTTCTCGGGAAGTAAGTCCCAATATCATAGAGACATCTGTATTACCGTCATTTAACACTATAATGAATAGGAGACAATCTGACTGTGGTCGACTATGGATGTGCTCAAGGCGCCAACTCGTAAGTTCTTTCTTACACTCAGACTCCTGCGGTTAACACCATGCAAGCATCGAGCCTATGAACAAGGCCATCTCTACTTTGCCAGACGGTGCTACCGCTACTCTCGTATTCGAAGATACTCCCTTCAACGACTTTGGCAGTTTGGCAAAGACAGTCGCACACCACTTTGCCGACACAGACTCAAAGGTTTTTGTCGCGCCTAGTCTCGTACCTCGGGGCTTCTACCAGCAGGTCATTCCTTCAAGCTCTGCCGATCTCGGATTTTCCTGGTCCTCCCTTAATTATCTTGAGAAGACTCCAACGGTCAGCTTAGATGCGACAGCCTCCCCAGCTGACTTCGCCGCTGCTCGCCACAAGGCACTTGCATCAGCTGGTCACACTGACTTGATCAAACTTCTCAAGCTCAGAGCTAAGGAGATCCGCGAGGGAGGGTACTTCATCACTGCGATTGGTGGGCAAAAGCCCGAAGGGGAGACCGAGCTTTCGAACCCAGGAGCGCAAGTGATCCAAGCTGGCACAATGCGCATGGTTGGTGAAGGCAAGCTCTCAATTGCTGAGTTGATGCAGTTTGCTCTGTTCCCGAGCCATGAGCGCACTCCAGATGAAGTGCAAGCTGCATTGGAAGACGAGACTGTAGCGCCACTGTGGGAAGTTGAGGTTATGGAGTCAAAGCTGATTGTGCAGCCGGCATGGGAGGTTTATCAAGATACTGTACAAGTTGACGAGACCAAGAAGGATGAAGCGCTCAAGAAGTATGCCCGTGCTGTAATGGAAAACCTGATAGCAGCGTCTGGGTGGTTCTGGATCGACATCTTGAAGAAATCGAGGGGCGCAGATTGGGACGGGGGCGATGCGTTTCTAGAAGACTTCCTCAAAATCTCCGTGGAGGAATTTGTGACAAAGTTCGCAGATTTCAAAGCTCAGATTTGGTGGACTTATCTTAGGCTTAAGAGAACCGACAAGAAAGCTTAGAAATATTTACCATAGGACAAATGAAATATCATCCAATGAGAAACTGATGGAGGCTCCGGAGTTGCAAGAAAATGGACCGATGGAGTTCTCGGAGTGGGTAAGATCTCAGACGTCATATTGAGCCAGTGGATTAGTCAGGGTAACTCCACGGACTTGTCGCATGCTGCAACGATATGAAAATAAATTTCCGTCAATAATCTTGCTTAAATTGAAATTATAATCGAATTGTCATTAGTTGTAATACGACAACAAAAGCAAAACTCACCCTGAACAGCAAGCATGACGCAAATCGGAATCTTCCCCGCTTCTGGCGCTCTGGGTACCAGCACCTACACCCATCTTTTGTCTCAGGTCCCTAACGACCAGGTCACGCTCATCAATCGCTATCCTGAAAAGGTTCCTGAGAAATACGTCGAAAGCGGCACTACTGTTCGTCAAGCCTCATACGAGTCCAGCTCCGAAGAGCTTGAGGCCGCCTTTGCTGGGGTTGATGTCCTCTTTTTGATCTCATATCCCAGCCATGTCCATCAGTACCGGACCAAAGTTCAGACCAGGGCACTTGACGCGGCGGTAAAAGCTGGAGTTAAGCACATTTTCTACTCCTCTTTGGGCTTTGCATCTATCAACAAGGATTCTACGGAGGCGGAAGTCATGGGTGCACATCTCGACAGCGAGGCGTATGTGAAGGAGCTTGCTCGTACTCACCCCGGGTTTTCCTGGACTAGCATCCGCGAGGGTCTCTACAGCGAATCGTTTCCCATCTACACTTCTTTCCTCGACCTCAAGAACCCCCCATCGAAGATCCTCATCCCGCATGACGGAAGCGGCCCAGGTGTCAGCTGGGTCAAAAGAGACGAACTGGGTGAAGCCACTGCACGTCTGATCGCCTCGTATACGAAGTCACCATCGTCATTCAAGTACACTAACGAGATCGTCACACTGACCGGCTCAAAATCGTGGACGTTGGCAGAGACCGTTGAGGTTCTTTCACGAGCCGTAGGCAAGGGGTTCCAGATTCAGGAAATTAGCGTGGACGAATACGTGGATCTTCCGCAGATCAAGGAGTATTTCGGATCCGAGGAAAAGGCAAGAACTTGGGCTACTGCATGGGAAGCTATTCGTGCTGGGGAGACTGCTCCTGTGACCTCGACAATGAAGGAGGTTCTGGGCCGTGAGCCTGAGCCTTTCGAGAAAACCATTGAGGAGTTTGTTAAGCAGACAAAGTCTGGATAGATCCGATGAATTGAGTTCTGTTGAGACTAGTAGAATATACAGAGTATGGCAGTTCTATTTTTAACCTTTTGTCTGTTGTACCGGCAGCCACGTCATGACGCTATCCAATAGGACTGTGCGGGTTGAAACATCGTCCCAGCGGCGCCAGTGGCTGGCTATTGACGGAACGGGGCTGCGCGAGACCCCGAGTCGATGCTACGTAGTAGACTTCTAGATTATCTCCTCCGCCTCACTAAAACATTTACACTAGGGAGCCTAGGAGCCCAACCTTCTTAGGAGAATTAAATCCCTTGGATCGGGTCTCGGCAACCCCCGCCCGTCAATCGCACGGACACTCGGCCTACGTCAGTGGGTAATTATAGCCAATCCAAAATATTCCCAGACGATCCTCGGAATTCGGCAGGCAAATCGTATTGAAAATTGACCACGTGTAGACTTTCTGGATCTCGTATTCTCAATCGGGGCGTAGCTGTGTCGGGAGCGGCTGTGCAAGTGCCATTCTAGACTCCCTTAGCCCTCGAGAAGGGAGTGGCGATACGCTACACAAATGCCGTTCGATTCAGCTGTGGCTAGGCGAGCCACTAGGAATGAATGCTACCTTGTGAACCCACACTGGAGCCCATTCCCTTGGCATGATGTCAACTGCCGTCGATTTTGATAAAGATCAACGCAGAGCTCGTATTCAGACTTATATAAACACCTACACTGCGTCCCTCAATCAAACTCATTATCAACACATTCAATCACACTTCAACACTCAGACACTTCAACAGCTCAACTCTTTCAAACACACATCACCAAACACATCTCAATCCGTCAACATGCAATTCAAGACTCTCTTCACAGCTTCCCTCCTCAGCGGCCTCGCTCTCGCCGCCCCTGCAGAGAAGACGAAGTCTTGCGACGAGAAGATCTTCGACCTCGTTGCGCTTCGCTCTGGCAGTGACATCCACTTCTCCAGATTCAGCGCCTCCTTGGGCGGCTTCCAGCTGGGTCTCCCCGAAGATAAGCAGAAGGCGACCTGCAAGGGCAACGTCCATGGTATTGCCAACTTCCGCCTGAAGGATGGCGAGCTGTACCTCTACAGCACCGACAAGAAGCAGCAAAAGGTCTACACCGACCGCTCCGGCATGGGTAAGTTTCATATATAGGGTTTAATTGCAACGAAAGCTAACAAATCTATCAGGCCAGGGTGTTCTCCAATACAGCAGCGATGGCAACGTCTCCAAGAACGGCGAGTCCAAGGGCTGGAAGATCGACAAGTCTGGCAACCTCGTCTTCGGCAAGGACAACGCAAGTTTCATCGCCTGCCCCAACGGTCCCGACAAGTCTTGGAACGTCTGGATTTACACTGGCCTCGACCGCCCCGGTTACAGCGAGAAGGAGTGCCTTGGGTTCTCTGCTCGCACCGATGTGCTCAAGAAGGGTACCAGCTGTGTCTACACCACTTCTTAGGTTGAGCAAAGCATAGTCGTGGACATAATCATTAGATAGTAGCGTGTATTTGTTTCATCTCGAGTAAACAAGATTCAGTTTATGTTGCCTTTGTTTCAACTTGAGTAAATAAGATTGTGTTTATATCATAATTACGTATGCATAATGTTCATGAATGAATTCTAAAGTCAATCTAATTATAGCCCAAGTGTGGAGTTGGAACGGAAAAACGGCTTAGTCTTCTGCCGCTGTTGACACGTGATATTTAGCCGATCTCGAGCCGTTGTTTATCAGATGATCAGATAAAAAATATCTCAAATCCCCCCTGCCCGCGAAACCGATCGTGCCGAACGCGTCCTTCCGGCCAACAGCGGCGCAATGAAGCTTCCGTCTTCCTTGGGCTCTTTGCTCATAATTCTCTCATTATGGACATCTTCAGCCCAAGCTGAAGATAGATCACCAGAGAGAGTATGCTACGATTCGTGTTTTACGTGTCTAAAGCCGGTTCAATTCGATGATGCGCTGCGCAACCACACCAACTTCCTAACAACACTATGCTACAGCCCGAAAGCGATTTTGTCTCTTTATCTATGCTTGGATGTTTATTGTATGCCTGGGGCGAGAGATTCTGGCCTGACGCCCTTTAACGAAACGTGTCGGGAGCAGGCTCATATTGTTCTTCCGCCATTTGATGTGATTTCAAATTATACTGCAGAGGATATCAAGACGATACACCGCGTTGAGCAGAATGAGACTGAGGGAGCGATCGTATTTTCAGAAGTTGTTATACCCTCTGAGACCTGGTTTGGCATTTGGTGGGACACTTTGGTAAGCGACTTTGTGTGTGGATCTTGGGCACGATCATAAGACTGATCATGAATATAGGACTCAGTCGCATATACATATACCTATCATGATTTATACGGGTAGGATCACCCTTGTGGATTTATGAAATTGTTGCTAAACGTGAACAGTCGCGCCATGATCATCTTCTGGGTTGTCGTAATCGCCATTGGGGTTCTCAACCATGCCATTTCTCGAATCGCCAACCTACAAGTGGTTCGCAACCACTCTTCAAAGTCTGGTGGACGTCTTTGGAACTTCTACTCTTCAACCATAAGCCGACTCACAGTTCCAGCTACGTTTGGAAACCGTTGCGCCCAGAAGGTCGGATGGGGGACAATACCCCCTCGATTGCAGTCTCTTACGCTCTTTGCTTTCCTTATCCTTAATATTGTTCTGAGTGTCCACGGATATAAGATTGTTCCAGTCAACATGTAGTAAGTACCAGCATCTCCTGTCTGTACCTGCAACCTGCCAACTGACATCATCACAGTTTCCCATCTACAGAGAAGCAAATTCTTCGATACGTCTCAGATCGCACTGGTGTAATCTCATTTGCCAACTTTCCACTGATTTGGCTTTTTGGCATGAGGAATAACCTTCTGATGTGGCTAACTGGTTGGGACTTTGGGACTTACAATAACTTCCATCGTTGGGTTGCTCGCATTTCTACTGCTCAGGCAATTATCCATTCAATTGGCTATACGCTTTTGATCTTCAGAGGTTTGTCACTAATTCTGATCCCTGGGAACATCATGCTGATCGGATCTTAGAGGGCGGTTGGGATTATTACGTGTTCTGGTGGTCCTACATGTTTTGGTGGGTTGGCGAAATTGTATGTGCTCTGCCCTCTAAAGTATCATTCCTCACTGACGATCTTAGGCAACCATCATCATGTCGCTTCTCGTAGGAGCTTCGTTTTACTGGATCCGCCGTCAACAGTACGAACTCTTTTTGGTTGTGCATATCATCATGTCGATCATTGTCTTGGTCACCATGCTCGCGTAAGTTCATCTCTCCATATCTAATAGCAAAAGCTAACACAATCTAGTCACGTCTCCATCTTCGAGGGCGAGTACGATGTGTTTTTCTGGGTCCCTTGCTTCATCTGGGTCGGCGATCGTGTCATCCGAGCACTTCGAATTGCAGCTTTCAACCCAAAGCTGTGGGATACATGGGCCACGTCCGTGTATCACCCTTCTTCGAACATCGTCAGGCTTGTCATTCCCTGGTCGAGCAGTCTGTACGAACCCGCTCCGGGAACCTATTACTATATTCACGTTCTAAATGGACCTCGGTGCTGGGAAAGCCATCCGTTCACTGTTGCCGCAGTCACAGAAGAGGGTCAGCATGGCTCCAAGCTGTTGGGAGAACAAGTCCCTCTGCTTGAAAACAATTCATCCGAGCAAAGCTTAAATCCTCTTGAACCCCAGGAAATCTGCACGGACTCTCGCACAATGACATTCTTGATTCGACCTTATGATGGTTTTACTTCGAGACTTCGAGATGCAGCTTCAGCAGAGTGGCCCAAGAACGTTCCGCAGCGAGTCCTTGTCGATGGGCCATATGGACACACCCAGCCTCTACATCTCTTCGACAACGTTATTTTCGTCGTCGGAGGCAGTGGCATAGTCGTGCCACTATCATATCTCCAGGTTCTCACAGGCTCAACAGCTCCACGATCTGTAAGAATACACTGGGCAGTTCGCGAACCCGCCTTCGCACTAGACGTCCTAAAAACAGATATCGCCGACGCATTGGGAAGTGCGAATCTTAGTATAGACATCCATCTCACAACGCATACTCCCCAAGATGAGCTGAGTGATTGGCCATCACAAGTCACGTTACGCCGTGGTCGAATAGACGCCTCTTCAGTGGTGCGAAATAGCAGTGAGAAAGCTACTGGTGAAAGCCTGGCGGTTGTTGCATGTGGACCTGCGCAGATGGCGGATGATGCTAGGAAGACGGTGGCTGATTTATTGCGGAATGGGGTGGTGCGGATAGAGTATTTTGAAGAGAGCTTCCAGTGGTAACATACAATAGACGCAATAGAGATTTCTTTTCTTTGAGCTTTGATGTACGGAAAGATATATTGATATTAAGTCTGGTGACACAAATTGAGTAAGAGATCTAATTATCTCAATAAACCCGACATAAATACCAACAATACGGAATGATACTTAGTCGGGGCATTCTTCACTCGAGGCAGATACGCTGCCGTACAAAGTCTTGGCCAAAAGAAAGCCCATCGAAAAAAGACGAGGGCAGCATTTCTTTTTCAACAAATTCGCCATCAATATTTACAAACTTGTATGTTGGAAGGATAGAAGAGTTCAGCAGTCTCCTCGCGGATACGGCACTTTTGTTGTTGTTGATGGACTTGTGCTCCCATAAATCTCCTGCATTTATGAAACCCATCCTTGTGAAGTTCTGGCCACGTCGCTGGAGGACTATCATGCCGGAGGCACAGAAACAGTTGTCGGTGTCGGTAGTGACAAGGAGACCGATAGTCTGGCCTTGAGGTGCAGGCGAGGCGGACATTGTTGATTGAACTGCAACGAATACCCCTGGGGAGGCCTCAAGCAAACGATGGTGATACGGAGCTTCGACATCGAAGTTGGGGAAATACCTAGTATCAGATGGTCGCTTCACACCGTCAATTATACGCTGTGTTTGGTCCCGAGTTGCGAACTTTAGCTCTATTGTTGCTCCCGTTATATACAGATCCTTAACCTTGCGGTCGTACGGACAGTTTAACTGGTTTGTCATCTCGATGGATGTTGGCGCAAATGTTGGGTCTTTGGAGCTATGTGTGGTCCGGAGGGTGCTCCAAGACCCAAGCTCAACACCACCATCCCATCCAGTCCAAGACCAGCTAGGGAAATCTGACCTCCGTTCTTTTGGTGGTGAAGAGTGTTCCCACAACAGCATTCGAGCTCCTAGTTGAAGAGGCAACCCCCAGATGTGACTCGGCTGCGGAGCAATGTCCAAAGGCGAGCTGAGCACTGACGGTACTTCAGGCCTAGGTCGCCGTGATAAGACTGGACCTGCTTGCTGTTGTTCGTAGTCTGCAAAGATACCGAGAAAAGCATTAAGGGAGTCTTGGGGGTAGGATAACCGCCTCCCGGTGTAATGAACAATCCTTTTGCAGAGCTGGTCAAACTCAGCTTTCGTAGTTGCGAACACGGTGGGTAGGAAGTAGTCCTCCTCCATCGATACCGTTGCTTCGGAAGAAACAAGGTGCTGTAAATTTTCATCGACGAATCTTTCTTTACAGTTATATAGGACTCCTCTGTCGGTAAAAACAAGACACCTTGTTGATAATAAACCTTCCTGATAAGTCCAGCCTCTACTCACCCAGGTTGACTTGAGGGCAGAACCGAGGGCAGCCGGGAGCTCAAGGAGAGTACAGCCGTCGATTTGAATTTTCATTTGGTCTAGTCGAAGAACAGTGCTTACTCCAGGTAGTCCATCGGCAGATGTCTTTCCTGCGGCTGCAACGATGGTTACACAAGCCGCACTATAGATTTGATCCATGGCACGGATCAGGCGGTGTTTCTGTGCGTCATCATTTTGCGGAATACACTATTCTCAGGGCTTAGTCTCGTAGCATGTAAAGTATTGGCTGCGTTCGTACATATTGATCTACCCAAAGATATTTTAGACCTAGTTCCAGGGTCACCTTGATAGCGTCTTTGACAACGGCCGGGATTTCTGTGGCTGTCGCAAGAACGCCTCCCCATACGTATGACAGGGCAGCATACTGGCATGCATCGTGTACTGAAACGACAGAAACAGTGTAAGAACTAGCCAAGCATTCAATCACTAGAAGTCCAGGTAAGGACGGGGCCGCATTGACACAGTCCTTATGCTGTTGGCGACATCCCGAGATGGCGTTCCGCATCCAAGCGAAGTCCTTGATGAGCGGGGAAATCTTGGAGTTTTCGGGGTCTATCCCAGGGCCCAACAACGCAACATATGGCTGCAACCAACATCCCTGGTAAGATGGCTTGAGAAGTGCGACACTGCCATGGCGGGACTCGGAGCGATCAACGTTCCCTTCGAGGTCAAGGCTCGTGACTCTAAGTGTGGTTTTTGCCCAGTCGCCGTTAGTCCAACTGACCATGTGATCTTTATTTATGATGGTGGAGAGAATTTGGCAAATTCCACACTTTGAAACTTCCATCATCTCTTGACTTTTTTCCATGGTCTTGACAGTCCGCGGTGTGGAATGACTCCAACCTTTCTCATGGCGTAGCGGTCTCTTAACGACATCCTTCCAGTCTATCTCTCGACAGTCCGGACATAGTGAATCGTTGTCGTTAGAAGACATGAATCCGCCTCGTTCTCAGATCCGGCTCACTTGCGCTGTTGGTAGCTTTCATTCGTTCTTATGAGTAAGTATGATGTTGGAGTAAAGTTAACAACGTTTTCTACTTCCGAGTCTGACAATTGGCAAGTTTCAAGCTGATGTGGGGGCTCAAGATGGCGTGTCTGCGTCTCATTGGTTCCAATGAGGAGTACCCGTCAACCCGCATAAATCTGAAGTTAGGTGCTCACTGAAATGCCAAGTCGATATGGCAAATTATGAGCCTACGAATGTGCACTTTACGTTGAGGCCCTTCGATCTATCTGTTTCACTCACATGTGCCAGAAATTAGCGCTGACGAAGCCTTCTTCGATGGCATGTTTCATCCAACCATTAACGGGCTATCAACTTATATGGCTCGAGTGGTGTCGCAAAGGCCCGAGCCAAATTGTTATTATTTACGATCCGGGCAATTTTCCAATAAGCTTGAAAGCTCAAGAATAGTTGAAAGCTTGAAATCAAGTAAATTTAAACCAGATATGTCTCAACATAAATCAAATAAACCTTTCACTTTAAATTGGAAGGTTATAAGGAGGAATAAACTTACCCTATCAGAAACCGAGGAGATATTCCTTATCTTATCTTATCCTATCTTATCTCAGTCCTGAACTAGCCAAGTCTAATTTAAGTTGGATTATTTGAATTCTGTCTCTTGCCTCCCTCAATCAAATCCGAAGGCAACTTGATTAATTCCGGAAAAAAGTGTTTCAAGATTGTATTTATCATGAGCCTTGGCTGAAACCGCCGACCCTGTCCGCCAAAGGACGACAGCCCCGCCATTGTCGCCCTTTCTTTCACAACAAAGGCTTCAAGATTAAAAAGAGAATCCAGCCTTAGTGACACAGTATGCGAGCCTTGAAGAGGCCTTGTTCAGAATGCAAAAGTATACGAAATGAATTGAAGAGGTGTCCAGTGACTAATGATGATTGAACCTCAGGCAAGCATCTCAAATGTCCGTATGTCCAACAACCATACCTGCATGGGACACGTATAATTGACATCTTTGTTAGGCGACGATGAGGCTCCCCAATGCACACGGTGTCGTAACAGGGGGCTAGAATGTGTCCGATTGGGGCCAAGCCGTCAATTCAGGAATGGCTCCTCGGCTAAGTACGACGGCCAGTTTTCAGGGACACAAAACTGGGTGAACAGTAGTGCCAAAGAGTGTGAGTATCAGGTCCAGCTAAATGTGAAGGGACTATCTGACTTCTTAGATAGTCCGCTTACAAACAGGCCCTCGACGAGCTACGCAGAGAATCCCCTTGGCAGATGAGACCATTACTGCAGACTCTACGACACAAGAAATTCCGAGCGGCCCTTCTAACAATACGATAAACAAGCGTGACGATCCTTTAACTGAACACTCTTCACCGGTCTTAAGCCAGCCCGCTGAGCCAGGGCCAACCAACTCGTCATATTTTGGTCAGGTAATATCAAGTAGTACACCACCCCAGGAGAACGAGCAACTTCATGCATTAGCTCTCGCATCTTATCAAACCCACTCTTCCCAGCAACATCTGGCGCTTTCTCGGAGGGATCCTTCATGGGGTGGCATACTACACGCAGTCGAGCCTCCAGAGCGGAGAGACGTGCCGTTGGACTCGGTCCAAGAAGCCTGTTTACTACGCTACTTCATCGAAGAGCTTTCTCCTTGGGTAAGCTGCCAAGACTATGAAGAAAACCTAGATGCTTACTGAATATCAAGTTCGACTTGACGGATCCACATAGACTATACCAGCTAGTTGTTCCCGAACGAGCTCGACGTTACCCTCCACTTCTCAATGCCATCCTCGCAATGTCAACGCGACATCTGTGTCGTTGTGAGAAATACAGAACACCCCACGGAATTATCTATCGAGGTCAACATTTACCTAATCTCACTCCCGGTTCTGCAGTTGAATACATGCTCAAGTGCATTCCTGTCTTGAAGAATTTTCACACTACTCGCGATGGAGAGATCAGAGAGCTAATCGTCACTACAGCGGTGATTCTTCGCCACTTTGAAGAATTGGATGACGAGGAAGAAGAGGATTCATCTATAGAGACCCGCTTGGATGGGGGTGTCAACTTTCTAGCAATCTTGAACGCTGTTCTTCGGAGTCTGACCTCAGACGATCTGGTTCGTCGACGAGAACTTTTGAGTGCTTCGTTCTGGGTGGCTTTACGGCAGGAAGTCTACTTTGCCCTGAGAAAAGGATTTCCACCACAGATGGTCGAACCGCCAGCTGAATGGGCTGATATTTCACCAGCAAACAAACTTGTGTTGCACACACGTCAAGTGACCAAGTGGTTATTTGAAGACAAATCTGAGAGCGGATGGCGTAAGTACACTTGATCTGGTCTTAGGAAGTGGATAGCTAAGCATTAAACATACAGAGAAGCTCAAGGAACAGGAGGAGTATCTTGATCAGCATGTCTGCGGCCGTTTCACACCGATCCTCTTTCGACCTCCAGATCGAGTCTCAGGAGAGGTGTTTCCGACAATGTGGTATGCATCGCCCATTGCCCTCACTGGGATGCAGCACATGATGATAGCAAAAATGATTCTGGTCGGCGAGTCGCCGTTTCTCTCGTAAGCTCCCCATGATTTCTGTTATCCAAAGTATTGACCTGTATAGCCGATCGGAAGATGTTCGCTCTGCGTATCGCATTGCTGAAGGGGAGGTGAAGAAGTTGTTACTCGAGGTTTGTGGTACAGCAATTCAACATCCGGATACGCAACCGGGTCTTGTGAGCGCCATATTGGTTATACAAATGTACGGCAGTTATTTCACCGACCCGTGGGAAAGGGAGGCCCTGAGGATGACAGTGAAGATGTTTAAGGATTGCCAGGCGTGGCCTTTACCAAAATCATTAAGGGAATTTCTATCAGGAACACCAGAATCTTAGGGATAGTATTGGGTGGAATAATGAAAGAGAATAAATTTGGCTTAAGTAACGTGATAGCGGTAGATTATCAAAAGTGACGCTAATAATGCATGGTTGATCGTGATCTGATGCTATTCCCAGCCACACTTATCGGTCGCATGATGCAGCTCAAACCAGCCAATCAAAAAGTGGAGGGGACCAACATTTATCCACCGACCCTGTTTGGCCGAAAAATGCCGACACCGACACCGACAAGCACAAGCTTCTTATCTCTCAAGCCTCATCCTCGTCGCAACCCTCACAAAACCACTCACAGCAAAATCTCAAAATGGTTGTCTTCCGTATAGTGCGAAAAACAATCTTCCCGGGGCTTCTGGGCGCCTCCACGGCTGCTGCCTACCTCGCCTCTCAGAACCCCGTCATCTCCCCGCTCCCAGCCAACGATCCCATCTGGAGCTCAAGGCTCTTCAGAAGGGCCAATCCCAACGGCAACCCCGCCACAAACGATGTCTGCATTAAGCGCATCCCCTTCAGCAAGATTCGCCCAGAACTGCTCAAGAAGGAGAATGATTTGAGTCTTGAATTCTGTCGCGGTCTTTGGAGTGGATGGGGTAAGTAGCTTCTAATTTCAATATCAGTGAAACTTATCGCTCACGTGCCCAGGCTACGCTTTTCAGCGCAGATATCTCGACTTCAAGTATCGCGGCCCCGAGACTGAGAACCAGCTCTGGGACAACGAGCAGCTCGCCACCAGTACCTACGACAGGGGAACCATCATCACGGACCACTTCGAGGTAGTCGAAAAGACCTCAAACTCCATCACCGTGCGCTGCGGCGACACACCACGCAACAGTGCTCTGCGTCCCTCTGACGGCCTTTTCCAGATCAGCGCCACTATCGACAAGACGCGTGAGGAGGTTGAGTTGAGGCTCAAGAGCGTTTTGTTCTCAAGCGAGGGCAAGGTGCCCGGCCCCAAGGGTCCTATGCCAGGACATATTGAGGAGCTGCATCAGTGGTATGCGCGAATTTGGGCCGAGACTGCTTCGTGGAAGCTTCTGAAGTGATTGTTGATTAGGCATTGGGGGAAGATTATACCATGTAGCCTGTGGGCAGGTTTGAAACAAAGGATAGGCAGAAATCAAGGGAAAGAACTCAGTCAGTCATTACTCGCTTATGACTATATATTCGAAGTATGTTATGAAGCGGTCCGTCTAAGAATATATCTTGAATGGAAATCACTTGCACGTCTTTGAAAAATCGGTACAGAAGTGGAACGAACTTGATGTTTAACCCAGCAGCCGCCGCAAATCAAAGAACGAGCCACCCTAACCCCTGGAGCATCTGGAAGTCTATCCAAGATTTCGTTGCCACCTAAAGCCAAAATGGGTCAGGCGAGTACGAACAAATAATAATGACTATTCCCCAACTTTGAGACTCTTATTATCTTAGATACTTGGTAACGAGGTCAAAGGGTAAGCTTGTTCACCGCGTGGGAGTTGAGTATTAATCTTCACCAATATAACATCAATACTGGGGAGATATGTGCAAGCAGTTGTAAAAACGAAAAAGGGTATTATTCATATTAATCTAATCATCATCATTTCAAACGCAAACAATCTATTCCGCAGCGTTGCTCGCACAAGACCAAGGCTGTTTGCTTCCTCCCTGAGCAATAGCCTCAATAGAGGCCCACAGTCCAAGGACACAGATTAAAAATCCAGTAAGGAAAAGAATTACATTGGCGACGAAGCGGCAAGTCTGCTTTCCATCCTTGAACCAGTTTCCGTAATGCATCCAGAGCCAGAAGATACCAGGAAGGCCATAAGAAAACCAGGAAGCGAAGAGGGCACAGATAAGACCCAGGAGGTTGTTGAAAACGGGGATGGACTCGGCGATAACCATGGAGAGCGCCCAGGTGCCAAAGGTGACGGCGAACCAGACAAAGGTGGATAGCTTGGTTCGGCGAACCATGTGCTTGGTGTTACGGAAGATGCGCTGGAAGATATAGGATGAGGCGACATGGCCGTAGATCACACCAGCAATGACAATCGTGGGGATGGCAATTCCCCAGATGATCTTTCGCATCAAGGGAGAGCCAGCAGCAGAGAGAGCAGGCGAGGGAACATCGGGGCCGACAAAGACGTAGATGACAACGGCAGCGAGGATGTAGAGGACGGTGTCGACGATCTGGAGGAAAGCCAGGGCCTTGGGCCAGTCCTCGGGCTTCTTGAACTCGGAGATGACGCTGAAGAAGCAAGAGTGGCTGGAGAATGAGATGGCAATGTTGGTGACAGCCAGGAATGCGCCGGTGAAACCAAGCTCACGGGCAATCTCGATGCTAGCACTGCCAATGGGGCGCTCGTGGGCGACGTCGCCGACGGTGATGAGAACAGCGACAGTGATGGAAATACAAGACGCCATGGACATGTAGCTCGTGTACTTGAGGGTTCGGGGCAAGTTGAGAACCCAGAAGATGGCCAATCCAACCACGGCCCAGACAATGGTGCAAGTAGATCCGCCAGTGAGGGTGTTGATGCAGATGGTCCACGTCAGAAGATGGCTGCCCATGACAAACACTTGGAAAATGACCTGCGCCCAACCAAAGACCTCCTGGAAGACACGGCCCATTCCGATGGACTTTCCGATGACTTCGACGGCGTCACCAAAGTTTTGCACGAAGGGGTATTCGGCGCGGAACTCAGCCAGCACGAGACCTGAGTATGTTGAGAGGAAACCCATGACCAGAATCAGGATGATACCGGGGACGAGACCGACGGCGGCCAGGACTGAGGGAAGAGAAAGAATTCCGAGGGAGACTGTTTCAGCGATGAGGACAATGCCGCCTTGCCTGTAGATAATTAGTATTGACATTGCGACAGCAGTGCAATTGGTGCTTGAACGTACCACCACGTTAATGTCTTGTAGTCGATAAGTTCCGCATCTTCGTGAGCCAGAACGGCGTCTTCATTTTTTGTCGCAGGAGTAAATGCAGGAGGAGCATCAGTGACGCCCTTCTCTTGGTCCTTGGGATGCGCCGCAGCGCTTGTAGGGTCGGCGTGGCTCATGGTAGATCGATATTGTTGAAGAGGATATCGAGTGTTGAAAGAGAGAGAGGCCCAGAGAGAGAAAGTACCAATTGAGTCAAACAATGATTGAGACAGACAATTGAAAAGTACGGCAGTGGCATTGTTTAAATAAAAACCACTTTAATCTCACCTCTACCTCTGGGGGCGACAAGCTAACAGAAATTCGCCGACTACGGTCTAGCTAACGAAGGAAGAAAAATAAGTCGGCCCACAAACATTGGAGTTGGGGGAGATGGGCTATGGCATGTCCGGCGCGCACCGAACTCGGGCAAATCGAAGCTTTTGTATTAGCATTAGACCATGACATGTTTGCGGTCAATTGTATGCGAGATCGGCCAAGGATGATAATTAAGCAATGGCCCAGATCGTGAGATTCAATAGAATTTGCTAACTTTTACGTTATAGTCTCCACAGAGGGCCTGGGAACACTTGAACTTTTGATCCTCTTTGCTCCAGACTCTTTTCTCCAGAAAAGGCGAGAAGGGGTACTCCCCAGATAAAATGAATACGAGATCAATCCCGATTGCAGATATTGTCGTTGATGTTTGTGAAGAGCCTCATTGTAGCCGCGCGCTTGCTTCACGCTTGGCAGAACAATTTTCAGCCTCATTCCGCCAAGTCAGCAAACCTTTTCCCGCCGATATTTCTAGCTCATTTCTAGAACGACAAAGATTTCTAGCGCTGAAAAGTCAAAGTTAACGAACCAATCAAAGAATGACTCTATGACTAGTGGAGCGCGCCGCCGATCACGGCGATGCAAGGAACGGAGCTTGGTAGAATCTGGGCATTATCATGCGATTGAGCGGAGCCGAAGGGGCAAGGGTTTACGGGGGAGCTAGAAGAACTCCAGAGGAAATGGAGATTTGGCTTTGAATTTCATTCGGTCGAGAACTTTGTATGGAGCCTGGAGTCTGTGCATTTTGCTGGGGCTTGGGATTCACATGCTGGGCTGGTCTGGGAGAGTGGTGAAGGGAGTTGACTGCTTTATATACAAATTGAAGATTCTTTTCAAGCCACATATGGATAGCAGGTAGGTGGAGTTTACCAAGCTCTTCAGTGTGATGTGGCGCTGGCTGAAATAGATCGAGATTGCCATTGAGCCAAGACCCTAAAGATCGTTAGACCGCGGGAAGACGATGGACAAGTTTTGTATTCTGTGTTCCAATTTAAGTATCTACACTCTGACCATTTATTCTCACTGATGGTGTAGAGACCTGAAGCAAATTACGAGGCCGGACAGATCTACCTTCAGACTTGAGCAACAATCACGAGTACATCAGAAATGGGGTCTTCAAGGGTTTATTAGTAACGAGCGTCCATAGTATCTATCCTGGCCGAAGCCCCACCGCCGTGTGCCTTTACACCAGACCCTCGCATTGCTAGGAAGCCTATCTTCCCCAAGAACGGTAGTCGATCTGTATCTAATGATCATAGTCGTTGCCCACCTCGCGACAGCAAGTCCAGCAAGGTTCATCGTCACCATTGCCCTGAGATATATTAGCTCATCATTCGGTATCAGTTTCCAACTAGGGAGTCATACCTGATTGACAGCGTTCTACAGAATCAGTCAGCGATAATATCCGAAGTGTCATGATTTCAGTATACTTACCCAGTTTTCGGGGCATTGTGGCTTCTTGTCCCAGCAAACAAGCCAGCAGATGGCCTGCTTGGGGTCGATGGAATTCTTGGGTTGGGAAAAGTGAGCAAACTTAGGAGAGGAAGTTCCCGAGACTTGGATTCGGAGACTGGGTTGGTTTGAATTAGTGAATTGCTTGATGAAATGATTCAAAAGGGTTGGGGCATAGCCATCGGAGAACATACGTGATCTCTTCACCGCTGGAGCGGCTGGTCTTCACGGTTGACCAAGGCATGGCGACGATGCCTTGAACAAGGAGAGCGGTAGAGACGATGGAGAACTTCATGTTCAAGAAGGGTTTGATGGCGTTGATTATGATTATGATTGTGATTGTGATGAGGATGATGGATCGAGAGAAAGCGTGGGCCGGCACTTGGACTTTATAGACCTCAGTCGCCTCACTCGCAACTCACGATCGCGATTAGCACCCAGTCACACCCATTATATCTTGAAGTCACTCTGTATCCTGATCATACGCAAACAGACAGTTGCAGAAATGAATAACACCCCGGTGCTTCTCGGTGTACTCTTTGTCCTACCCACTGATGCATCTTCCCGTGATGGGCCCATTATACCCCGCCTTAGACGCACGAAGATGGGACCTTTATACTCGATTACACTTGGTGTATTTCATTGCTACGAGAAAACCTAAACTGGAGCAGCTCATTCTCGCGACGTATCCTTTGAAAAGCCCCGAGGGTAGTGCCAAGAATATTTGCATGCATTATAATCAAGCTGACCAACACATCTATATGCTCCATGCATGAAGCTCCTTTTGGTTGAGTTCTACAATTTGTAGAGTAAGTTGATAATAGGTATCCAAAGGATTGTTCAAGCAGTTGAACCTAATGATGGTGAGTATACAAGTTCGAGACACGAATTTTGAGTGTGTCGGGACTCGGAAAGCGGGGATCAGGGGAAATATCTCCCTGTAAATCCCAAACTAAAGCGGTGTTACAAGGCTTGGAGTGGTTTACAAGTTATGGCTCAACGGCCCATCGGTCATACTCGGCAAATCGCAAGACCAGAAAAATACAGCTTTGGGTGATAATCACGAGAATAGGCATATGGGTTTTGTAGGTGTATATAAGTAACGAGCGTATATAGTCTCTACTCAGACCAGTTCTTCCTCTCCATCTTCAAGTCTCATCTCTCATGTCAGAACATATATCCTTTCCCGGATACAGTGCTCGGTATGTATCTAAAGATAGTTGTCTTCTCCAGTACTCTTGCAGCAAGTCCAGCAAGGGTAGTCACCATCTCCCTAAGATTTGTTAGCCATAAGAAGTCATCATTTTACACTTTGGGGATTTTACAAATTTCTTTGAGTTCTGCAGCGCCAGTTAGCAACATTGTAGAAAGGAAAAGAAAAAACACGAGTTTGATTTTACTTACCCAGCCATCGGGACACTTAGGCTCTTCCGGCCAGCAAACCTTAAGGCAGACGTCGTAGTTCTTGTAGTTGATGGCACCCTTAGGCTCGGGCGTAAACTTGGATCCAGAGGCGGAGGCACCGGAGACCTGGATTCGCAGACTGGGTTTTGTCAGTAAACCACACATTGGAATTGAGGTGAGGTGGTGAAGACTGGTGGTTTTGTGGTTGTTGTAATAAAGCTTACGTGATCTCTTCGCCGTTGGACTGGCTCTTGACGGAGGTCCAGGGCATGGCGGCAATGCCCTGGGCGAGGAGGGCGGTGGCGACGATGGAGAACTTCATGGTGAATAGAGTTGGGTGGTGTTGGATAGTGTTGACTGTGATGTTTTGTGTTGCTGATGAGGATGATGAGATGAGAATATGCAGACTGATCCTCAGACTTTATAGATTTCACTCGACTGCCGACAGTCCGACGAGTATCGGAAACATTGAAATGTGAAGTCTCAAAACCCCTCAATATTCACATCATACGCAATCAACCAGTTGCAGAGTTGCGTAACACCTCTGGCCTGATCATTGCATGATTTGTCCTACCAAGCCTTCTTCGCGATGGCGGTGGAGGCATACCCTTCAACCAAGTCAAGATCTACATACTCAAACAGACTGTTTGTAGTCTCTTGCTGACTGCAAGACATTATTACGAGCGGATCGTCGGTTAGGACGGGACATCGCAACATCCCATTCCAATTGTCTCCGATGGCACTTCCTCGTCCGTCTGTGTGCATGACAAACGAGACCTACATGGAGGCCAGTACTTCATGCACGATTCTCCCTTTGGTTCAGCCTTCTTACGTGGACGCAGAAAACTCCATGTTTCAGTGAATAACCAACCAACCGAACCCAGCAGTCAAGGGGACTACAGGGATGGATCCAAGACACGGCTCGCGAGTGTCTCGGATGGTGGGGATCAGGAACAATATTTACCACGTAAGCCCTACCCAAGCAGTGTTACAAGGTTTAGAATAATCTCACAAGAACTAATCGGACGGGCCGTCGGTCGTGGCTGCAACGACCCGGAGTGCGCAGGGTTAAGTCTATGATTTGGTGCGACAAGCGAGACTTGGATACCTACGTCAGATAAATCTGAAGCTTGTCAGGGACTTCATGCTGGCAATGATCTTGGCGGTATTCAGTTTCAGTTATCCTACGGGAAGATGCAGCATGAAATGAAATGTGTTCAATTGCAAATTCCGAAGCGTCATCTGATCACCAAGAAAGGACCAGCAGAAGAAACGAAGGGGTTTGGATTCTAAGGCGGCAGTTCACCACCCAATTCCAGTTCCTTGTAAAGTACCGGACACCTGCATGGTTCTACCGCCGTATCACTCGAAAGCCCTCAGGGGATAAACTCCTTGACCTTGCACGCTCCCGGTCCATCCTGTCATTCGAGGCCTTCACTTTATCCCCAGTTTCAGGATCCCATATCCAGCCCTCCTTGAGCCACATCCATCGAAGATATGCCCTCAACTCTTTATCAAGGGGCACAACTCTCTTCCACTCAGGCTCAAAACCTGACGCTGCATCTAAACCATTCCAATTCTTCGCCAGCCCCCTCAGCATATCTCTGTGAAAGATCCGATAGCTGTCAATGGCGTACGGTCCAAGGGACGGTAGGTGCGCCACCTCCCAGCCGTGTCTCTCATCAGCTTCATCCAAAACCTCATCCTTGCCGATGTTTAGCCCATCGCCTTTCAAAGGATAATGCAGCTTCCTGTACCGCCTTGTTTTACACGGCGGACTCTCGACCCACGTCTTGGCAAATGCAATGAACCGAGCGGCGCGGGAATTGTACAGTCCGATAGGACGGATGAGGTCTGCGAGGTCTGAGAACGCAGCGTCAGCGAGGTCGTGCGGTGTCGGGTATTTTGAGATGAGTTTGAGGAAGACTGGACGGGCCTGGGATCCTCGGGTGCGGTTCCAGAGGACGGCGGCAACGAGGAGGGCGTAGAGGTCTGTTGCGACGCTTTCTTGGATAAGGCCGAAGCGGTCTTTGTGGATTGGGGGTATTCGAGATGCCGAGAGTACTACTCCTGCGGGAACTTTCTGTGCTTTCTTCTTGTGTTTCTCAACTTTGACTACCACCTTTGTGTCAATTGAGGGTCCGTTGGTCATGGATCGGGTTACACGCCGCTGCGGTTCCGAGATGAGAGGGCTCTTCTGGCCTGTCATTTTCGCAACCTGTTGGTATTGGTAATATTGAAACGCCCTGAAATTCAATCCTGCTCAAGTAATGAGCCACTATACCGAGCCTGAAACCAATGACTCAACGTCGTCCTCGGCAATATCCATGACGCCATCGATAGTCCTACGGGACGGAACGGGCGATCTCCATATCACAGCTGGCTAAGGTTCCCCGCATTTGTGAGACCGGCAAGCCATGAAGTGAGACAGAGTGGTGACAGCGCAGATGTTGTTCAACACGAAGTTTAGGATAGGTTGGTACATGATACAGAGATTGGTACTGGTAGGTAATGAGATCAATATTGTCCTTGTCAAGTCATTAGTTGTAATGTTCATAACACTTTTCATAAATGTATAAAAGAGTTATCCTAGGGAATATTTCTTGAATACCATTAGATCGGAAAATTCTAGCTAAATCTAAGCCTTGGTAAATCTCGAGTGAGGCTTCACCTCTCTAACAACACCCAACTTCTTCCCCGCATCCCCGTCGAGACAGAAGAGGGAACAATCACATGACCAACCTGCCAATCGTGGTCAATCTGATCTTCTTTGCTGGGTCGATGACAAAAACAGAGCGAATTGTGAAAGCAATGCCCTTTTCTGCGATGTTGTCCAGGTCTCTCTTGTCAATCATACTGTAGGGGAAGGCTACCTTGCGGTCGGCGTCGGCGATGATGGGGAATTGGAGGTTTGTGTTCGAGACTTCCTTGATGTCGTCTACCTACTTGTCGTGAGAGCTCAGGTCGTTGAAACTATACAGATGGAAGTCAGTATTGATATTTGGGGCTATAATGAGAATCACGTACCAGGCCAATCATCTTGACTTCTCTGTTCTCAACTTCACCCTTCAGCTTTACGAAGACAGCCGTTGTCTGTTTCAAGTGGGGCGTTTTAAACTGATAAGATAAGCTCTACAGTACCTATTCAGGGTACGTTAACTCTCAAGACAGATGGCTGTTTAGCAGTCAGCGTGTAATGGAAAACCTGTCCTCGTATCTCGATAGCTATTTGCTAGGTTAATAAATTGTGCTTGCAATTTTGGATAATTGTAGTGTTGTCCAGTATCTGTTTTTGTGCTAGCTTTTTGGTTCTTTCACAGAAACATAAGTAAAGGCCAAATCAAATAACACAAGTATTAGTTAGGGATGCAAGAAACGTGAAATAAATTGCTTTCCTCTTTGAGACCACTAACGAATGTTGTAAATACAGACATCAATTAGCACAAAGTAGCTGGGTATATGTGTCTAGTAATCAAGAAAACATATCCTCTGGTGATACAATCAATTACTTTCTTTGGCTAATATGAATATGCTTTAACATTGCGGCAGCAGTGGTCGTAAACCCGCTGGCAGCTATACCGCATGATATCATATGTGAGTCATTGCTTGTATCATCAGTATGTCCTGAACTCCGAACAAGTCCTTCTAAGACTCTAGAATGTTGAGAGGCAAATTTTGCTAAATCAAGTGAATCAACATGATTCCAAGGACCCAAGTGTGCAAGGTCAAAGCAGTGCCACTGGGGCATAAGATAAGAGCCAGCCTTCTCACTCGTTATGGCGAAAAGAACCATTTCTGGGGTTTCATATTTCAGAGAGAATTTGACTATGGTGGCTCCAACGAAGGCAGTATCTGGTGAACTCCAACCCCGGACCCAGTCTGAATCAGTGGTGTCATCAGCTGGGCATATGCCTAGTATGCTGTCGCTCTCAGAGAAGCGATCGGGAGGAAAAGTTTCGATGGTCAGAAATTTGTCCCGTGAGCTAAAAGACAGTAATGCCCCAGCTTTGTAATGGTTACTGACCCTTGAAGAAAGATGTTTTATCGACTTCGGGACAAATTGTCGTGTTGGAAAAAACATATCCGTAAGATTTGGATTATCACTCATAGCTAGTCGATCATAGTAGCTACTCGTAATATACAGAGGGATGGGAGTGTCTGGGTAGGAGCCTCTAGAAAAGAGATGTGAGGAAAGGTCTCCTGATACGGGAATCCCGACGTATTCGTTGGTATCCGGGATCTGAACGTTCAGGACGATGATGTGAGAAGACCAGCATCTTATTATAGGAAGACGAATAGAGAGGCCAGCATTGGTCATAGAGTACGGTGATGGTTGTGCGTTTGACCTCGACCGCCGATAATGCGTAGCTTCGAGGAAGCTATGTGGTCGTAGGGATAGAAGGCTGCTCTGGCCCTCATCTATAGTCCACGACCAGCAGAATAGGGAGTGGTCATCTGATGACTTGAGAATCTCCTCTTGGAGTCGCAAGAACGCCCCTTGTCCTTCACCATAGAGGAGGGGCATAGAGATCCCAAATATCCCCAACATGCAGTAGGCCATATCTTCGATCCTCGTTGTTTCGCGACACGCCAACCATGACATTCTCTCAGCAACCGAGGCATCATGGCAGGTGATATGGAAGCTCTTAGTCCAATCATCTCTCGTGGCAGCTACAGCCCTCTTTTCTGGGCAGAGATACTTGATATTTATGCCGGTAGCTTCGGCGATTTCGCGTACAAGAGTTGCCTTGGTTCCAATGCGCGACCAGTCGGCAGCGTAAAATACAACTTCTTCAGGGGCGAGGAGTTCCTGCAGTGTCCATCCTCTCTTGAACCAGCGACTGCGACAGAACCCTTCGGCGAACGAGATCGGTTTGAAAGTCGGCACGTCTGAAAGGTAGGCGTAGCAAATACCGGCCCGGTTGTACCACGCGAACATGGAGTTGATAGACTCTGTGAGCTCGGCTGAGCTTGTCTTATCGATACAATTGGTGTCTACCCAAGCGTATAAATATCCATCGCTTTTCGCTTGTTTGCAAGCTTCAATGATTTTCGTATACCCTGACTTATGCTTTATGGAGCTCGAGTCAGCCCAGTTTTGGAACGTGACCTCTTCTGAGCCCCAAGTATGTGACAAGATTGCATATTTGGGAAGATTGCCATAGAACTCCTCGAAAGACAATGTATAAGTGTTGATAAGTCTCATTGCTTTGTAAAGGAAAAGATGGTTACATGGAGATAACACGTTAAATGGACTCTGGTAGCAAGCAAACAACTACGAGTCTGACTGAAGTGGGCAATGCGGGGTTTATACCGGTACTTATTTAGGTGGCGGGGGTTGCCAACAAAGTATTGCATATCGGCCAAGGTTGTCTAAGGAAAAAGTAGATTATCAAGGCTATGCATCTATTACAGGCGTTGATCACTATATAAATTCTGAGTCTCTTTCTCCAATCAAAGTCTTCAATTTAATATAGGTAACCGTCGATTCCTTTGTATCATGTTGATTGCCATTCCTATGTCAGAAGCGTTTGCACGCCTATCTTCCTTTGCTGCCAGATTCGTTGCTGTCTGAATAGCATTCCGAATTTCTTTGATAGACAACGCTGAGGAATCTTGCTCTAGAATAGATTCTAGGATATCATCGGTGGTGTAAAGACCTCCGTCCTCATTGATGTGTAAATTGAAAGCTTTCATTGTGCTCTGCCACACTTCTTTTCTCTTACTGGCATTGAGCTTGAAGTTACAGGCTACATGAACTCGAAGCTGAAGAGCGGGGTCCAGACGGACTCCTATTAATAAGTTAGCTCTGGTTTGTTCTTATTCTGCTTTTTTGTAACTGACCTCCGGATGTTAAAACGACAATACCCTGGTGATAGTCCAATGCCTGAAGAATAAAGGAAACGACTGCGTTGCGCGAAAAGTCAGATTGCTTTCTTGTTTCCAAGTAGACATCGCACTCGTCTAATAGCATAACTAAATAAGAAGTAATGATTAGCATGGCGCACCGTTTGAAATTGCGACTGCGACACCTACTTGCGTCCCAAATACTACCAAGATAGAAGGCCTCATTGAGGTTCCTCTCGACCTCTTTGAGTTCAATGCCAATATCACTAGAGTTTAATCGGTATAATGGCCTTCTTGATAGTTCCGCAAGGGCTTCCGCTGCGAACGTCTTGCCTGTTCCGGGTCCACCATGCAACAATATCACCACGCCGGGCCCTCGACCACTCGTGATCCCGAGTTCATCTGATGATGAAGACTTTAGAACTGACGCACTGAGTATATCCTTCTCTTCCTGGGGGAGGACGAGCATCTCAAATGCACGATCGTTCCAAAGGATCTCTGCTGCGAATCTGACATCGAGCTTTCCTATAAGGTGGTCAGTGCCTGTAGTGTAATATTATCAGTTTCAAGGTACGGACTCCACTGCTTGTCGTGAAAGCCAAAGCCATAGATGGTTGGTGGCATTAACAGAACAAACTCTTCAGGAGGCGGCGCAGTGAACTTGCCAGAGTCCATTGGGTGGAATTGTTCAATAAATTCATCCGTGTTGGGATCCTCGGGGTTGCTTTCCCCACAAGAACGGTGATAAGTTTCCACGTCGACCATATAGCGGCCATTCTTCTATCCGATAGTTTTAGCAATTGGTAATTATGAAAATTGGAGTTCTACTTACCATCCGGTACTCGAGTAACTGATATGGGGCAGTGTACTGAATCAATTTGCGTTTTCGTAATGTCCAGAAGAACTCCCCTCTCTGCCTCAGCCTGTCCTCGAGGTGTCTATCAAATCTTATAGGGAAGGCACTGAGAGATCCGATTGAGGCCGCATCTGATTCCGAGAGGTTCTTTGGCCAGAGTATTGTGACAGTCCTTTTGTACTTTACGAATTTGCCGTTAAAGTCCATTATCTCACATTCAACCCTGATGGGGTCCGAGCCTGGCAAGGGAGGATATCGGGAAACCATAACAATATGCTGACCTGATCCGTTCATAGTGGCCAGAACCTCTCTTGGCCCAAATAACTTGTGAAAATGCTTTCTGGTCACAAGTCCTTTGGAGAAAAGATCCTCGGCTTCCTTGAATTCAGGGCCAAATTCGTTGGACAAGTATCCAAAGAGGAGGTTGATGTGTTCTTTCTGAGATTGTAATCTGCTTTCATGTTTGGCGAACAGGCCGCGAGCATAATAGAAGTGCAGATATGGCGCTATCAAACTCTGTTCCCGTCTCCAACCCAGAAGCAAGGACTTATGTTGAAACTCGTCTACGCCACAAGAGTCTCTATCCTTCACTTCTTCTATCGCGTCGCTGAGATGATTGGAAACAATTTCCATATGCTCTAGTTCTGGGACGGCCTGACGGGCGTCTTCTGCGAGGACTGAGACCCCCGAAGGCGCCTCTTCCAAGGCTGCAAATACTGAGGCATGATATTCAAGACAGTTATAGGTCCGATAGATGAGGAAAGAAACATCGGGATCCAATTTGGTTTTCGGTTTAGTGTGTTCGCCTGAGAGTCGTCCTCTGAGAGGACTGGCCTTGTTGTCACCAAGAAACAACCGTGGGACGTCTAGAAATGACGCAATAGCTGGATGACGAGAATGAGCGGGGGAAGATCCAGGGCATTTCACCTGATGGATAATTGTGTATGTAGGCGACGAGCCCGTCTCAGCTACATCAGGTCCGGTGTTTTCGGTCATGTCGAATTTGATTGATACTGTAGTGTCTTCATTCGGAGTGGAAGCCGACATTGGGGTATTATTAGTTAGCGAATTACAAGTGTAAGGCGACAAACCATATTGCGCCACGTCAGAAGAGGGGAAAGAAGAGACTTGCCAACTTGAGACGATGTAGTTCATTCAAGCACTCAAAGCGCTGTTAACAAATTATGACGCACTCCGCAGACCCATTTTGACAAGCGTAGAGGTTGTCAGGGCTCCATTATAATTTGCGGCTACGATGTTTTGACAGACCAATCCCCAATTCGAAGGCGACGATCACTCGTTCTTCGCCAGAACCTCAAAGTTTGTAATTAATGAAAATTTAAAACTGTTAGATATTATAAATCAGCAGTTATAGCTAAGCATAATAGAGATTTAATATCTATAGGTAGTATTATATTTAAATTAAGAGAAATGATACATAAACTTAACAAAATAGTAGCTCTGACTAACAGGAATCCATTTCTTATTATATAATAGCGATCTAGTTAAATTCTTAATTGCCTAAGTATTTAACAGGGTGCGGTCTCGGATTAACAAAGTTGACAATAAAATGAAGCCCTATGCCCTCTGGTCTGAGAAAGAGCCTAGCATAACGATATAGTTTTCTGTGGTTAAATATTCTGTCTAGCAGGATGAAAGCATTCCATATCGTGTAGTTAGCTTGGTGGCCTAAAAGTCATGTCATATCTCTCTGTTTTGATGGAACACACCTCTCTTTAACATCGTTCCGTTTAGCGTCACTGGCGTTGCGAGGTCAATCATGAGGTCTAACCGTTGGCCACTCATAGTGTCGTCTGATTACAATAATATAACTACTGCCAGATATTGTACTTGGGACTACCTACCTTATTTAGGTAGGTACGGTGGGATGAGGTCAGTTGTACCGACGTTTTTCCTTTTGCCTACGAGTTATCTCTGTCATCTTAACATTCTTTTTGTTTTACAATGTACTATTCTCGCTACACCTCTCTCCCACCAACGCTACATTACCAATCTAATTACTACTTCGTGTATGGCTGCTATTCCATAAACGCCACTAACCACCTGATCATGGATCGCACGTTGGTTCCAAGTGCAGATCTGCCATCCCGTGATACGATACCGCTGTCTGACGCAGAATCTACCCACAACAGCGACAAATTCCAATAATTGGGGCGATTTTGTAGACTCTGAGGACGAGTTTGACATAGAGGCAGTCTCTGAAGATGTCAATCTCTACCCCAGGGGCATGTGCTACCCTACTCAGATTGGTGAGGTTGTGGCCGGTCGGTATCGCATTATTCACAAACTCGGCTACGGAAGTTTCTCAACCGTCTGGATGGCATATGACATGACTGAAGAGAAGGACGTCGCCCTCAAAATTCTGATGTTAGGGGACTCGGAAGATCGCGAATATCACATGCAGCGCGAGATTGTCCGTGCTGTACGCGACACCACATATCTTGTGGTCTATCGAAGCACCTTTCATCTACACAGCCCCCACGGTCATCATCGAGTCCTGGTCTTCCCTTTGCTAGGCCCAAACCTCCGAGACCATCCACCCAGAGAGCCACCTGCTACTCGTATGTCGTTTGCAATACAACTGCTGCAAGCCTTGAGAAACATTCACGATGGCGAGATCGTACATGGGGGTAAGCCTACCCAACAGCTAACTACTATTTCCCTTATTAGATTCTATTAGAGGAGGTCAGCAGGACTAATGCCACTTGCAGATATAAACAGGTCTAACATACTATACACTCTTCGTGCTTTAGACAACTGCAGCATAACTAAAAAGTATGCCCAGGTTGGACGGCCTCGAAAGATGTGACTGTTTACCGAGCAATGGAAAGATGGCGAGCTCGTTATGCTGATGAAACCCCAAGAGAGCCTATTGGGAGACACGATCCGGCTTGGCGACTTTGGCCTGGCAGTTAAAGCCGGTACTCCAGTGGCACAGAAGCTACAGCTGCCCGCTACTTATTGTGCTCCTGAAAGATTACACGACGGTAACCCCAGCTATGCCTCTGACATGTGGAGCTACATGTGTCTTTTCTTTGAGTTGTATACGAAGCGTTGCCTTTTTCCCGGCTTTAGTCACGCGTTAGTGACCGAACGTATGATCAATATGTTAGATCCCCTTCCTCTCTCCTGGATTGGATCTTATCATGCTGGTGGACAAAATGACCTCGCATGGTATGACCAAGATAGAAATTCAGATCCTGAGATGGCTCTTAGGATGGACATACGTTCTCTCCGACCTGATATCAGCGCAAGAGAGCTTGAGCTTGTCTTATCTGTCCTGAGCCGGGGCCTTTCGTATCTACCTGAGCACCGACCTACTGCGACGCAGCTCCTCGAAGATCGTTCTTGGAAAGAACTTGTAGGATTCTATGGACTGTAAATAGAATAAGAAGGCTGCATTCATATATTAAAGTAGAGTAGTATTGACCATCAATTGTCTGTGGCCTCATTTTCATCATCACCATATCCGCTAATAATCACAACATTGTACAAATAAGTAGAGTGTTCCCAACTGTTCCTGAAGTAATTACAAAGTAATTGTCGCTACAATGAATCAGACAGGGATTTAAACTGTAGATTGACGCTATTTGTATCAATCAAGGTGATTTAGCTGATCGTGCCTGTCAAGTTACGCGTATACGGGATATATATCAATCAGCATGGCAGGTGGTCGTCTGGACCGGTGCTCCTGAACTCAACTTGGGAGAAAGAGAGGACTGCGATGGCTGGTGTGGGAATCGCTGCTGCTTCTTCATTGCTCGTCCATCCTTTTGAAATGCCGTGGTATTCCTCTCTGACAATACCCGAATCCTTCTTCATGGTCATAGTAGAGCTGCAGCTTTGAACTACTGGTGTGCGTTAAATGGCTAGCTGGCGCGATATTGAGTTTAAAGCGCTCCATGAAGAGGTTACAAGCTGTTGCATAAACTGCTGCTTAATGAACACAGGGAAGCACAGTAGCTGATCTGTAGTTGATGTGCGGGCGGGAACTGATTGTATGTTTGTTTGAAGTCTGCTTTTTGGATTGTTTCATGTTGGGTCCATGGATAGATGGGAGGTGACCGAAAGTACTCAAACCCCCTAGCTGCTTCACTAAGTTTCTCACAAGCATGACATTCTTATCAATTCGCATAGTAGCGGGAAATTGGATTTTTATTTATATGATTTCTTTCATTTTCATAGTTCCCGGGGAAGCATGGAACCGACAATTGGTCTGGGCTATAATACTATTGGCGATAAATTTGACTCGATCATATTTTGCCCGGCCTGATTGTACATACTTAACGAGCAGCGAAAATGTTTAAATATGACAGGGGTTAGGATACTCTTCCGATTCGCTATTCTGGCTCCATTCTAAGCGCTGGAGTTACGCTGCGGCCCAACAGCTTGAAGAGGAGTTCGGTTGTTCTGTCACATAAGCGAGTCTTTAACGTAACATTCAAATGGCTCCAAAGCTCCAATATCGCCCGTTGATAGGGAATGAAATTCGTGTTTTGAGGATTGAAGAGGTTGCGAATGCTGAAGATTCGACCAATACTACCAAGCGCCGACCAATAGCGTGCTCGCTCGAACATGTTTGCTTGCCACCCGCATCAAAGAACGACTCCTACCAACAGTTCAAGGGACGAGGTAGAACGTGGCCTGAGTTTTCAGCCACTCATGATACTAAAGCTTTGTTCAAGGACACTCGCGATTCAAGAGCACAAGACGACCGTTATGGAAAAGAGCCGAAAGGCACTGTGCAAGACGCGCTGGCCGTCGATGCAGATCTGCCGTGGAGATACGAATGGGGTGACTTCCTTGCATTGTCTTATGTGTGGGGCCATCCCGAATTACCTGAAGGAGAACCCTGCCATTCTATCACAGTTGATGGCTGCCCTGTTGAGGTTACTCCGAACTTGTACTATGCTCTAGCACAACTTAGCCAGAGCTGTAGAGTACGGCAAGGATTCAAGCTCTGGACTGATGCCATTTGCATCGATCAGGAAAATGCAGAGGAAAAAGGCCATCAAATTGCGCGCATGTGCGATATCTACCAGTTGGCATGGCAAGTGGTCATATGGCTGGGGCCTGATGAACAAGACAGCGCATTGGCTTTGTCTGCTCTATACTGGCTCGCTCGCGAGTCAGAACGGCCGGAACCCATGGGGAGCTTCTATCACGAGGGGTTCTCTCTCGACTTGAAGCCTTTGTTCATAATGTGGCCAACATACTATAGCCCGATGAAGAAGAAGGTTTACAAAGCATTGTTCCACTTCTTTACCCGGCCTTATTGGCGTCGGATGTGGGTGGTACAAGAAGTAGCTATGGGCAACCCTCAATCACCCGTGATCTGTGGCGACAGATGCATTGCCTGGGAGGATGTGTATAAGGCCGTGGAGATCATTGCTGCTGATGAGTCGAGACTTGGTCGAGAAATTCTTGACAGCGTTCGACCGCAAATACTTTCAACGTGGTCATTTGAGGTCGCCCGAGGTAGAGTGATTCAGGGAAGGGCGTGGTCACCAGAGAGAATGTGGAGGATACAACAAACTATGATGCAGATCCAGGGAGTGCAGAACGCTGATTCTGCCTCAGATGAGTGGCAAGGACTTGTTCGAGCACTAAGTCTGGCACGGGACTCACTAGTCACGGATGCAAAGGACAGGGTCTATGGCATCCTGAGTATCAAGGCCATCGCCCAGAGAGTCCAGATTACACCGAATTATAAGCTCTCGGAGTCAGACATCTACACGAACTTTATGTCCGAGCTCATATCGAAGGGCGATCTCAACACTCTTCGCCTTGCTTCCGGTCAGGGCGGATTTGTCGCAACAAGTTGGAAATTGGACAGTCTGCCTTCATTTCTACAAAACCAATTTGTAGCCCCATTATTGATACCGCTCCTGAATGGAATCGCCCCAGTACAGGAGAAAACTCCCATAGGGACACCCTGTTATCACGAACTTCCCTCCTGGGCTGTCTGTTGGATATGTGCCCCTGCCCCAACCGCTCAGCTTGGCGGTTTATATCATGCCGATTGGAACATCGGCCATTCATTGCCAGCATTTTCAGCTGGGAGATCAAGAATTACGGTGAAAGGTTTTGTATTGGATACTATCATCTCCCTGAGTGCATGTAACCAAAGCGAAGCAGATGTCAGTTATCCACTCAACAGCGACGATGCTACTCTGTCTTCGACTAGCAAATACGGAGGTTTCGAAGAAACAAAGCATGCCCTTTGGAGGACGATAGTTGGGGACACCATTTCCGAGGGTGGAGACGAGGCACCAGAGTACTATTCATGGATACTCAATCCAAAGCTATGGCAGAGAGGTGTCGCTGGGGTATGGACATATGGATTCGGACTACACGATTTCATGACGAGAAATCAGAACCTTCGTCTCTGTGGCTATACTTTGGAAGAGCTCATCTTTGGCTGCAACAAAACGGTTTCAAGGTTAAGGATGATAGTCGGAGATAACTACTACAACCCAACGGAGGCGCAGCGCGAGGCTCTCTCATGGGCGATCAACGCAATGGCATGGCGACGAGTATTTGCGACTAAAGATGGGAGAATGGGTATGGGAAGTTGTGCAGCCGGGGTAGGTGATCGGATCGTGATCTTACGAGGTTGTAACACTCCAATGATACTCAGAGAGATCGGGAAGGAATGGAAGCTCATCGGAGAGTGTTATACACATGGTGTTATGTATGGAGAGGTTTCAGCAGCCGAGCATGAACTTGTGGATATCACTATTCATTAACAGTAGCTATTGGGAAGGATCTCAAGGTGACGAGAGTAAGTCTATGACCTTATAATGATATCAACGGTTCTACTACTTCAACAACTGTGTCCAACTTGAATCAACAGAGAAAGTTTGCCCTCAGTCAATGTGCTTTTGCCTTCAGCTGTGGGTAGGGTGCCTTGAGTGCCGTTTCTAAGATTAACATCCAAACCCTCTTACGTATTCGATGTCTCAACCCTATCTGAAGGTTGACTTTCTCTGTTCTGCCTCAGCAAAGACTCAGTCGGAGTTTCTTCGCGTGTTTTCTTCCCATCATTCGGCTTCGGGTCGTTACCGAAGAACATAGCTCTATCACCGCCATCTTCCAAGCCGTTTCCTTGCCGTCGCAAAACTAGCCGGACATTAGCAGTGGACCTTATTTACTTGACGCAATTTACTTACCAAGCTATCGCATCTATAATTGTAAGAGCCGGCGCAGCAGCCCACAACTCCGAAGTGGTAAAATCCCAGGCATTATGCGGAACTCCAAATAGCGAGTTAATGCCGTTAATAGTAACAGATTTGGATCTCATTGTCCGCCAAAGAATCTGTGTGTATGCAATTCCTACAGCTGCTGATAATAATGCTCTCGTCAGAAACGCTATTCCGGTACCGATACGCAGGAACCATTCCTGCTGGTTTTGGCTTTGAACGATTCTATTGTTTAGATAATTATAGAAGAAATGATGGCTGATGGCGAGAACCAGTCCCAATAAGAAACTGCCTATCATGAGGATGAGAGTTAATTTATGGCACGCCATTTCGTCACTTCAGTCGTTATGAAGAAACTTCTATTCCTTAACTGGGCATACCCGGCTTGAAGGCATCAGGTGAGCGAATGGAAAGTCAAATGTTGTGAGGAATAAGTTGGGAAGAAGCAATTGACAGAAACAAGGCGCTGTCTGACACCATTGATTATATAAATAAGCAGTGAGCTCTGCTTGGCACTACACTGGCACAAGATCAGGCAACGATGGTCCTCAAAATGCAACAAATTCCCATGTTTCCTTACGTCAGGGCTGTGCTGACAGCGAAAATGACTGGCCAATGTAAGGACACATCTAGCTAGAAGGATGGGGGTTCGTGTTCAACGTAACATCATGCCACAAGCCGTGATGTTCTATTCTTTAACAACTTAATTCAGACTTTGTCAACTATATCCAAGAAGTGGTCCTCCGTAGTTCCGCTTGATCAGCCTCAACTAAGCCAAACTACTCATGCGGTGAAAGATGAAAAACCACAACTGAGCTAACCTAAATTCCGTATACCTCATATCTCTATTTCCTTTTAGCCAATCATATTAAAGTTTTCAACAATAAGAACTATTAATGTTGGACGTCGGTTCTTTTGTCGTGAAAGTAGAGGAGAAGAATATGGTTATCAGCTGCAAGGTTTATTGTATAGTGGATAGAAAACTAAGTCAACGAAGGGGTATCTTGCCGTCCCCTAGAACTTGCCCTCCCCCCCGGTATTTTAATCTAATTACCCTGTACTCTCCATAACTTTTTTTTATATACAAATCGGGTTGAAAGTAACAAGGGGGGGGGCAAGTTCCAGGGGACGGCAAGATACCCCTTCGTTGACTTAATCCCCATACTATTCGAGCCTCACCTTGACATATGTGTAGGTGTCAAGAATGATTCCCAGCTTTTCTACAGCCGCTTTCTGCCTTCCCTCAAATTCAAAACCGCATTTCTCAAGGACACGACAGCTTGCCGTGTTTCCATCAAAGACCTCAGCTTCCAGTCGCACCAAATTTATGAACTTATCGAAAGCCCAGCTAGAGAATTCGGTGATGACTTCGGTCGCGATTCCCTGATGCCAGTGGTCCTCGGCTATCCAATAGCCAATCTCCATAGTGCGGTGGTGAACGTCCTCGCGGGCTTTGAGCCCAACTCCACCGATGACTGTGATACCATCAGGCTCGCAGATAGCAAAGTCCCGAAGTGGCGATGGGGTGTTGGCGATGGAGATCCATTTCTCGGCATCCTTGATGGTATATGGGTGCGGGAATCCATTTTGCATCCATTCTGCTATTCGTGGATTGTTTGCTGCTTTAGCAAGAGATTCAACGTCTCCGCTGTGGTAAGCCCGTACCACGCAGGTGCGTAGCTTCAGGATTGGTTTACCGGCCATTGTATTTGTTGAAATGTGAAGGAGTTGTGGTGGTGAAGATGTGAAGTCTTGGGCTAAAGGTATACCACTTTGCATGTGTGACTCACACAAAGCCCCGATATCAGCGCCGGTAGTAAGATAAGTGTTTTGCCTTCAGTTGCCACATGTCAAATATGATTCAGACCAGTTGCGTCGTCCGTGTGACCGGGACCTATTTCGCCGAGATATCAAATAAGGTTATTCAATCATTCTTATCGCCAACTCAAACCTAGGGTTAAGCCATGCTGCCTCCCACGAACAACTTCAATTGAAGACTGGAACGAACTTGATTATGGAGGTGATCGGATTATTTTTCTTCTCATTCTATACTTTAGAAGAACTTTTTGTAGGGCTTGCTCTCTATTCCTCTATTTCTATCACCGACCCAGCTAGCTAATGATCCGAGGACCATTGAATAGCGCACAAGAGTGACTCACCCCCTTTCTTGTGAACACCGTCATGACCGATCGGAGCCTTGTCGTTCTCGCTATCACAGCCTATAGCTTGACAAGCTTACGGAGGTCAGACTCATTCTGACTCTCAACGTCGCCCAGACGCCCAACCTCCTTGCCCTAAACACAAATCAGTAATTAATTCATATATGACAACACCGACGATGCAAAACTCACAAACTTAATCTTGACAACAGTAGGAACGCCGGTGACATTGTAAGGCGCAAGACGGTACTTGTTAGGAGGAGTCGATCTCCACTCCTCGCGGGATCCCACGCGAACCAGGTGCGCCGTGGGAGCAGACTTGTCTCCAAAGACGGTGTTCAATGCAGGAAGTGCATCGCGGCAGTCTGGGCACCACGAGGGCTCGCCAGAGGCTAAGTAGACCACGTAGTGAGTGTCCGTGGTCGTGGTGGGTGGTGTGTTGGCGTTGATGAGAGGCATTTTAGTTGTTGTCTTGTTGAACGAAGAGGTGGTTTTGTTTCGTGATGTAGAGGATTTATTTGACTTAGAACGTGCTTTATGTTGAGAATGGCGTGTTAAGATGCTAAGTTTGAGGAAAAGAGGTTCTGGTGGATAATCCACTAACCCTCTTTGGCAATTACACAGTGCAGAGAAGGATTCTGCACGTGACTCTTCCACAGGGTCTGGTTAGAGTTTACAGTGCGTATTTCTGGAAGCTTCGTTTTTCATTAAAGCTTGTGAATGCAGTTTGTTCGAGAGTTTATTTAAGTCTCCCCAAGGTTAAACTTCGTGTTACTCAAGCTTAGGAGAAGTCTGAGATCCAAGAATGGCATTATTCCAAACTTATTGTAATCTCTCACGGATATCACTGAGACCCATTATCCAAAACCAGCATCGTCTTTCGAAAATAAATGTCGATAAATGAATATAAAATCAGTTATCCCCCTATTTGATATTTAAAGCTTGGCTCAACCTGCCTAATGGTGTTCAAGGACCATCTGTGTTAGACATGCGAACAACTGCCGTGGTCTCCTGCTTAGCCCTTTGACATTCTATTCATTAAGCAATCGTGCGGCAGAGACGACATCCCGAGATACAAGTAATAAACCAACCATAATTCCTGAAACTTCGGTACGTGCTAATAATAAGGTCCATCACTGCTCGATTGGTCTAGGCATCATCTCAATGAATTACAGCCAGGCCTTAGCGTTACAGGTCTAGGGTCAGCAGTACCCGTGTGCATCTGCCGAAGTTCCGCGGAACTGCAGCCAATCGGATGCGCGACATATCAGGTTTGGGTCAGTGATGTAATGACGTTTCCCGTAGGAAATCCTTTCAATACGAAGTCAATAATAATATTGTTGAAATGTATATGGTTCTGAAGAATTTCCAAGATATTGCTTTGTTCAACGGGTAGTGAACAACATGGCCAATACACCATGAACTTTCCCGATCAAGATAGCTTTTATTTTGTACTAAAAACTGATTTGTACATAAATCATGACTTGCAAACTGACCAATCACATCGTCTACTCATCAAGTGCCGACGCCAAAATATGGAGAAATCGTTCCTCGGAACCTATGACTGCACACATCTGGGGTAGGTAATCCGGGGCCGTCTTAGCCCCAGTGATCATCAAGTAATATCCATAGCATAAGATACAAATACACGCTTTCCACCCATCCAAGAACAGCTCTTCCAACCTCCCATCCCCGGTCTTCACCATCACTCACAATGGCTCTCACCGAACTCCTAATCTCCCCTTGGGCCCCTGTAGCTCTCGTCGTTGCTTTCGTCGCCTGGTACATCCTCCCCTGGGTCAGCAACAAAGAACTCCGCGGCATCCCAGCTCCTTTCCCAGCGCAATTCAGCAACCTTTGGTTACTATCGACATGTCGACGTGGAAAGCGTTACGAGGTTGTTGATCAGGTCCACAAGAAGCTGGGTGTTCTTGTTCGCATTGCGCCTAACCACGTTAGTGTCGCGGACGCTGATGCTATTAACACTATCTATGGACATGGAAATGGCTTCCTCAAGGCGTATGTTCCGTATATCCTGGTGGTTGGTTGGAGAAACTGACATTGAGTAGTGACTTTTACGACACTTTTGTATCCATCCGTCGTGGTCTTTTCAACACACGTGACAGAGCTGAGCACTCCCGCAAGAGAAAGCTCGTGTCGCACACTTTTGCTCCTAAGAGTGTTTTGGAGTTTGAGCCATATATCCGTCAAAATCTCCAGATTTTCATCAACCAGTGGGATAACATCTCGAGCAAAAAGGAGGCTGATGGGTATGGAAGCGTTGACTGCCTCAATTGGTTCAACTTTCTTGCTTTTGACATCATTGCTGATCTAGCCTTTGGTAAACCATTCGGTGAGTTCCTCCATGCTGGATAGATGTTGTGACTTGTATGCTGACTTGGTTTAGGCATGCTTACCTCTGGAGAGGATATTGCTGAAGTGAAGGCCTCCCCCACAAGTCCCACCATCTACGCACCCGCAGTCGAGATCATGAACCGTCGCGGAGAAGTCTCAGCTACTCTTGGATGTCTCCCCCAGCTCAAGCCCTACGCCAAGTATCTTCCTGATCCATTCTTCAGCAAGGGCCTCCAGGCCGTTGAGAACCTCGCGGGTATCGCTATTGCTAGAGTCAGCGAGAGATTGGAGCGCGGCGGAGATTCCACACGAAAGGACCTTCTGGCTCGTCTTATGCAAGGCCGTGATGAAAAGGGCGAGCCTCTTGGTCGAGATGAGCTTACCGCTGAAGCTCTTACCCAGTTGATTGCCGGAAGCGATACTACCTCCAACTCATCTTGTGCGCTGCTATACCACGTTGTCAGGACACCTGGAGTGATGCAGAAGCTGTTTGAAGAACTATCCGCCGTTGTTCCTGAAGACATCGATATTCCCGACTACGAATCCGTCAAACACCTCCCCTACCTCGGTCACTGCATCAACGAGACCCTCCGAATCCACTCTCCCTCTGGCATTGGCCTACCCCGTGAGATCCCCGCTCACCACAAGGGCGTCACTCTCCACGGACGCTACTTCGGCCCCGGAACGGTCCTCAGCGTACCTACATACACCATCCACCACTCCAAAGAGATCTGGGGTCCTGACGCGGACGAATTCCGACCTGAACGATGGGAGACCCTGACGGACAAGCAGAAGATCGCATTTATCCCTTTTAGCTACGGTCCGCGATCTTGCGTGGGACGAAATCTGGCAGAGATGCAGATGAGACTGATTGCTACTACCTGGATCAAGAGATACAATGTCGTTTTGAGACAGGATATTATGGAGACGAGGGAGGGGTTCCTGCGAAAGCCCATGGGATTGGATGTTGGACTGGCTCGACGATAAGTGCCATGATTATATGGTATACTGCATGTAAAAATTGGCGCATGGAAATGAAATCTTAGTTATGAATTTGCAACATGATATCCTGTCATAATCATCTTTGTCTTGCTTCTCAATTGCCAAGATGATACCGAGCCACTGTCCTCTTGGGCCCTCGGCGCCTTTACTGTTTTAAGTTGAAGCTTACGAATGGTGCGGGGTCAACATCTAGATCGATCTAAGTTTCAGCTGCCAATGCTTCGTAATTCGATGCGCCTCATGGATCTTTTTTGCCTAGTTAAGAGCCCATGATTCGTAGCATGTAAAACAAGCCTTTCTAAAACGCTTCTGCGCAAATCAAAACAACTCTTTTGATCCACAGGGCGCAGCGAATTTCTCATGTCATCGCATCGCCCAATGGACAGCTGTCCTCTCAGACGCCCAGATTTTCAGCTACAGGCTAGTGTTGCATAACAACAAGGGTCAATGCGGCTGATGGTGGCTCTGATTTTGACGCAAGCATAAATTGAAGCTTACTCCCCTTCACCCAGCATCAAGATATCCATTGGATCACTACTCATACTCTTTAAACGCTTATCTTATCATCTGACACAATGGGTGAAGGTGGATATATCAACCTCGTCAACGGCACGCCGTACCGTTGGAAGCGAACGGGCAAGGCCAGCTATCAAATGGACGGGTGGGAATTCCCAGAGTCCATCAACGCAGGTAAATCCCACTCCCATCAATCCAGCACAGGCATCGACAATTGACCCCGCCACAGGAGCCGTGCCATCCGTGTATGTGGAGTTCAACCAGGACCTTCTGAAGAAACGTCAGGACACCAGCGGCACAGCCACGTACAAGCTCGAAGGCACAGACGCTTCCTTCACAGTCCACGTCGCCGACAAGCCAGAGAGACTCTGGGTCCAGCTCGACGGTCTTGAATCTATTAATAATTCCCGCGGTTCAAAGATCGAGCTCGGATGGCGCCACGATGGCTGCGTCACGTTTGTGCTCTCCGGAAAGAAGGGGGACTTCCACACGTCTAACCCGCCAATGGACTGGATGCAGCAGAACAGAAAGACGCTTGGTCAGCGGCCTCTGTCGCAGATCTGCATTCTGGGCACTCATGACTCAGGCATGTCGACTATCTCGCACTGTGATATCCCTGGTGGCGTCATTGATCCCTATGTGCTTTGCCAGTCAACTGGTATACAGGGACAGCTTGCTCATGGTGCGCGATACTTTGATATCAGACCCCAATACTCGGGCGGAGAGCTCTGGACAGGGCATTACACCGGCAAGGTTGGCGGTCGGGGCGAATCGATTTCTAGCATCATTTCTGCTGTCAACGAATTCACCAAGAAAAACGGCGAGCTGATCATCATCAACTTCTCTCACTCTCTGCAGAGTGACACCGACGACTGGCGAGAGTTCAACAAAAAGGAGTGGCACGCGCTGATGAAGGAGCTTCTCAAGTTGGAGCACCTGTACATCGTCCAGGATAAATCCAAGGCCAACGACCTCAGTCTCTTGAAGCTAGATGATTTCATTGGCAACGGCAAAGCAGCTGTAATCTGCGTCATGGAGCAATGGGATCTCGACATCGGCGAATACGCCCACAAGGGTTTCTACAAGCTATCGCAACTCAACATCCGCAACGAGTACTCCAACAAGGACGACACAGGCGTGATGGTGAACGACCAGATTGAGAAGATGAAGGGCCACATGACTGCCAAGGAGAAGCGGCTGTTCCTCCTCTCCTGGACACTAACCCAACAGGCGCCGAATTGGGATGGAGATGTCAAGAATTTTGTAAAGACAGCTCCACGGTCACTCAAGCCGATTAAGCACCTTGCTCGCAGTTGCAACAAGGAGCTTTTCACGCGGCTTTTGCCCGAGGTTGGCGATAAGTCGTTTCCTAATGTGGTGTATATTGATTATTTGGATAGTAAGGATTATGTGGCTTTGGTTATTGCGATTAACGATAAGGTCTTCAACAACTGAGGGGACACCACATCGCCACTTTGATACATAGTTTATAGTCAATTAAGTTAAGGGACTTTTATCGGATGACTGTTCCATGCCAGCATGGGATACTGTTGCATGTTGCGTCGGAATAGCAGCTCGGCGACCACCAGGTCTTAGGAGCTCATATCTACTCAAGGTATTCTAACAACCACTCTTCCAGTGACTTGCTGTCGTTGAAGATCCCCAATAACATTTCCTACCTCTCCAAACTCAAGGACCTTTACTTCCGGCACTATCTTTCCTTCCAGAGCATGTTGCAGAAGCTCCTTCATCTGTTCCTCTGTACCCACAGCAACACCAGTGACGGTAAGTGCTAAAAGTCAAGTTAGTAAGCCACTCCAGGCTCAGCTGTGGAGTGCTACTTACATCGGGCTGAGCAGATTGTAGCAGAAAGAGGAATATTGAAATCATTCCTTGGAAGACCAATATTGACAATAATCCCCATGTTTCGCACCAGGCTGGGGGCTTGGATAAAGGCTTCTTGTGAACCTGTAACCACCAGCACTGCTGATACTCCCTCGTCGGTGATCTTTTTCACCCATGCTCCAACATCTTCCACAGCAAAGTCGATGAAGTGTTCTGCACCACTGTCCAAGCTCAGCTTGCGCCTAGCTTCTCCAGTATCGATAGCAATTACTCGCAGTCCTTGCAGTCTTGCAGCAATTTGAACACCAAGGTGGCCAAGTCCACCTCCCGATCCAGAAATGACTATCCAGTCACCCCTCATGGCGTATCCAGAGAGCTTTGATACAGCACCGGCCATGGTAAGGCCAGCACAAAGTAATGGAGCTGCCACCTCACCAGGCAGACCTTTTGGAATCTCTGTTACATATCTCGCGTCGGCGATCATGTATTCCTGTAGTGTTCCAGCAACATGGCGTCCAGTGTTAAGCTGCTTGGGGCAATTGTTGGGATATCCTCTTCTACAAGCATTGCAAGCTCCGCAGGCGCTGTAGAGCCATTTCACGCCTACTCTCTTGTTGAGCATACGTGTGTCGACGCCCTCACCAAGCTTGACGACAGTTCCCACGCCTTCGTGTCCGACAATGGAGTTGTACGGACCCCATCCTGAGAGCGCCCGAATCTCTGAGCCACTACATGGAGTTAGCCTACAGCGCTGAAAGAAGCCAGGTGACCTTACCAGACGCCAGTGAAAGCCACCTTGACAAGAATCTCATTCACACCAGGATTTTCAACTGGAATATTCGAACGAAAGATAATCTGTGCGTCATTGCCTGGGTTTTCAATTAATGCCGCAGTCTGGACCGATGGAATTGAAGAGCTCATATTGAGATGTTTTTGCTGATCCGCCGAGTAAGCGGCACGTCCGGGCTTGGGCGGGTTTAAGAGCCACTGTAAATGTCGGTTCAGGCCTGGGTGCTGTCGATTTAGCGGGTTCAGCAGCCGAGCCAAGTGCCGTTCCGCTCAGCTTGCCGATACAAATGCCGGGTTTTGAATGGGAAATGTCTGCCCGAAATTTGGATGGAATTAATGAGCAGTAAGACTATTATGCGAATTCATGATAATGAAGAAGCTGCGCTTCCAATTTATCTTAGAATAATTCTCTATGTTTGAGAACAAAGATACCACCTTCCCTAGGAATGTCCAGCAATTGGCTTGGCCTCATAAAGCTCCTCCAGGTACTCAACCTCCTCATCAGTCAACTTCTTCCCCCTTGCACCAATAGCCTGCTCAATTCTCTCAACACTACTAAATCCAATGATGGGACTCGTGATACGCTGGTTGATCCAAGCCAGCGCAACATGCGCCATAGGCCACTCGTGCTTCTCCGCCAGCTCAACAACGCGTTCTATGATCTTCTGATCCACTGCAGATAACTCGCCTGAACTCTCCTTCTCACCTTTGCTTCTGTCGGTGGAACCGAACTCGGCGGGCGGTCTGGCCAGATGTCCTCTGCAAAGCGGTGCCCAGGGGATGACACCAACGCCCGTGTCGTTGCAGTAGCGGATCATCTCCCGCTCCTCCTCGCGGTAAAGGAGATTGTAGTGGTTCTGCATGCTGATGAACTGCGTCCAGCCGTTCTTCTCGGCGACGAATTGCATGCGGGCGAATTGGGTAGCCCACATGCTGCTTGCTCCGATGTAGCGCACTTTACCTAACTGAACGAGGTCGTGGAGCGCTTTCATGGTTTCTTCAAGAGGAGTGAGTTCATCATATCGATGGATTTGAAGCAGATCGATATAATCTGTGTCAAGTCGCTTCAGAGATGCCTCGACTTGGTTGAAGATGGCAGCGCGAGAAAGACCGTACTGGTTCTGGTAGTCTTTCGAAACTTCGAATTCGGGCCTGTAGTTGATATGGCGAGCCTCTGGTCGTCATGTCAGCAGGGTTCACGAACGTTGTTTGGATTTCGTACCTGGTTCTTCTCCAACGGCCCAGCGGCATTTGCTAAGGATGAGGACCTTGTGGCGAGGAATGTTGAACTTCTTCAATGCTTTGCCAACTATTTCTTCAGACACGCCATTGCTGTAAGTATTGGCTGTGTCCCAGGTGTTGAGGCCACGGTCGTAGGCAGCTTTGAGGAGCTCCAGAGCCTGTCGGTAGAGTGTTAGCGACTTTATCGCCGTGGTACGGGGCATCGCACCTCGTCTTCGCCTATGACCCACGGCAGCGTTCTCTTATCTCCAAAGCTCATACACCCAAATACAGGCACGGAGATGCGTAGACCGGATTTTCCCAGGTTGCGATATTCACATTTTGAGGCCTCGATAGACTCTTTGAGTCGGGCGGGAAGTTCTTTGGAAGACATGGTGATTGTGGTAGGATCGTAAGATAGATTTAGGAGAGTGAGATCAAGAAGAGAGTAAAAGAATGAGAATAACCTGAGATAAAGGCAGAAATTGCGTGATAGGCGGATAAATAGAGGTTAATGTCATCATTGTGCTGCGCGTTGTTGTACCCCGCTGCTGACTTTCGTTCTGGGAGGGAGCTGCGGGTTTGGTGGAGCAAGATGTTGACTGAGTTCTAGAACATTTGTGATGTTGCAATCGCGAAGCTATACTTCTCTTCTGTAAATAAGATGGCCTCGCCGTTAAGGCCAATATGAAACTTGACTCTTGGTAGAGCAAAACTGATAAAATTGTTAATTATTGATTATTCGTCATCACTGACAGATTATGCAGCTTCACAGTCGGCTTCTCTCCCGATGCCAATAACCCTTCCTGCGTCAACGTCAACACAGCCTCTCGTCTACAACGAACAAAATACCACAAATGACTGATGCCCTACAAGATTGGTTCCCTCGCTTCTGTTTGGGCCTTTCCAATTCCTTGTCTCCCCAACCCCATGGTGCGAAGGCGGTGTGTTAACCGCAAACCGCCTAGCCCATCCCACATAGCGCGTCCAAATATTGTGGGGGATTATGGGGAACCATCGGCAAATGGGTTCGGGTCTGGGGTTATCACGAGCTGCTTTTCAATCAGATCCCTGTGAGTAGATCAACTCAAACCTAACATAACACTGCCGCTACGTTACCGTGATATTCGGATTGTTCAGCCTCTTACCGCGGAACATAAACCCACATTCTACAATCATGGATATCCAGGCGACAAAGACGAAGCGGAAGAGAGTGTCCAGGGCTTGTAACCTCTGTCGCATGCGAAAGGTGCGCTGCATTATTGAGAATCCGTCGGATCCTTGTGTCAATTGCAGACACAACGACAAGGTTTGCACTTTTAAGCGACGACATGGCATAATGTGAGTGTACTACCTTGCATGCGCTATTGTGTTGTTCCATACTTATTGTTTTAGATCAACAACACCTCGTATACTACCTAATAGCCCTCTGACACCTCCCTCAATTGAAGGTTCCGTCATCGAACGTCACATAGAGCAACCTAACCAGAGGTTATCACCAACAAGTCCAGCATACATACAAAGCGCAGCCTCAATCTCATCCTCAGCATCGCTACCAGAGCCTCCCAACAGCTCTCCACCTCAAATCACTCAATTGCCCAGGCCATCATGCCACCCTGATTATGCCTTCCTCCAGGTCCCCGACACCAAAGACCTTCTACCTCAAGACGCCGCTTTTCTGGTCAGCCAAGGATGTTTTATTGTACCGCAACGAGCAGCTCTGGATGATTTCCTGCGACAGTATTTTCTCCACGTGCATCCGATGCTTCCAATACTGAACGAAAAGGACTTTTGGCTTTCATACAACTCTGTGGATTCTGATGTTGAGTACCAAATGCCCATGCTAGTGCTCCAAGGCCTATTGTTCATTTCATCCGGGGTAAGAACCTCTTCAACGAGTTCAATGGCTCAGCTAATCATTGGCAGTTTGTGTCGCCAGAGACAATCAAAATGCTTGGCTTTGAAGACGTCCACCAAGCCAAACTAGCATTCTACAGACGATCAAAGGTACGCCGCCCCATCTTCTCACACAACCCGTCACTCACCTTAGACAGCTCCTCTACGACTTCAGCTGCGAAAAGTCCTGCATCGCCATCGCCCAGGCCTCACTCCTCCTCGCACACACCCACCTCATCCCACGCTGCATCGCCGGCAACAAACCCCTCGGCTCAATCTGGCTCGGCATCGCCATATCCTACGCGCGCGTCGCTAAAGCACATTGCTACTCATCTCTCCGCCCAAGCAACGACCTAGAAGTAGCCAAGGTGCAGAAACTTCGAAATACACTCAAGCGTCTGTGGTGGTGCTGCATCATCTGCGACAGATTGCTCCCGCTCACTTCGCGACAGAGCATCAAGATTACGCCTGCGAACTTTAGTTTCTCTGGGTGTTCTGTTCTTGGAAGTGCGGACTTGTGCGATGAGTTGTATAATTCTGATGTCTACGACTCGACGACGAAAACCCTTCATTCTGAGCTCTTGTCGAAACTGGTCGATCTCTGCGTTGTGCTCACAGATGTATTGACCGTTACTTCTGTTCTCTACAATAATCCATCTTGGATGCTATCCGGCAGAATGGAAGTTGCTAAAGACGCTGGCCTTTGTCAGATTGAGCTTCGGAGATGGTATAATGCGTGGAACGAGACAAAGGCTACTTTGGATGAGAGGATGGCCGATGAGGGATCTTCGGCAGAGTCTATTATTCTGTTCAAGAATCTTATCGAGATGTATTATCAGTGAGTTCTCTGACCTCATCTTTTATCTGCTTAAACTGACCCTAGTAGTTCCGCGCGTCTGTCGGTTTGCCATTACAACATCCTCCGATCAAGTCTACTACCACCAGCAGAATCAGATGTTCAGCTTCGTCGACAAAGTGAAGACCTTCAAGGCTCGGCTTCGCGCGTGACCGAGTGTCTCCTTGAGTTCGACCGTCGAGGTCTTTCACGCTGGCTACCAATGACTGCGTATGTAAACAGCCAATACTATCTTTATATCAAGCTAACCAGTCTTCAAGTATTGGATGTACAGCATTTCCACTGGCTCTCCAGATGATCGACGTCGAGCTTCTTAGGCCCAAACAACAAACCACAGCACCTCAAGGTGTCGCACTGACAGAGAAACAACGACATGTGGACAACATATTGAAGCAAATGAAGAGCTATAAGAACAAGTACTACATAACCGATTGGGTTATGCGCGCGATACGCCATGTCGTTGAGCTCGCAAGACAGCGGTCCCCGACCCCGTTCAACACCGAAGAGGACTCCCCTTCACCTAGTAGTTATCTCGACATGCTGAAGAACCGACCCAGTTACTACCTCCGTCTGGTCATGACTTTGGACATGAGTATCAGCAACGGCCGTTTGCCCGATGAATGCGATTTCCCACCGTCTTTAAGAAAGGCTGGTCGAGGCTTGAACTCACGATCTCAAGGTGGCTTTGTTTCGACCGTTGACGAACAATCGAGGAAGCGCTTTTCGGCGATGAACAAAGACCTGACTCCCGACAACCTGGCAGATCTCATCATCAACCAAAGCAGCAACGTCTCATCTGATATGCAAATCCAAGACATAAGAATGGTTGATCAAGACTCTTTCTTCAACAACAAACAAGCTTTTCCCGCAGATTTGACAGCAGCTCTTTGCGAAATCACCAACATTCCGCCATTGGATTTTAGCGATATGCCGTTGCTGGATTCAACGCACTTCAACGACTTCGGTGGTGTACCTTTCTGGCCTTTGGAGCTACTCGGTTCACCGCCTGATACTGCTGGGCAAGTGGAGGAGCTTGGCATGAATGATGTTTTGTTTACGGGAGCTATGGATGATATGAGTGGCAAGACTGGTTATGACGGGACGTCGAAAGAGGGTGACATCAGCGTAAATATGGACTCTTTTTGAGTTGGTATCATTTTAGTCATTTGTGTAAAATACCATAAAAGCTTTTGTTTTGATATGACGACTTTGAGTTCCAGACCTTGACAGGAACTCGATGTGGCCCTTGTTCATGATTTGGCCATCTCAGATCTCAATGATCAATCACCATTTCACCAAATCCTGCACCTTAACAGGCATACCAGATTTCATCGAATGATTCGCCCCAACACCCACCAAAACTGCATTTCCTCCATCACGAATATACGCAGCCCGCTTAAAGTCATCCGACTGATTACCCAGGATAACATCCTTTAACAACACTGGATCTCCACCGCCATGACCGCCCTCCCCCTTGACAACATCCACAACATAAGGCTTGTCAAACAGGGGATACACAACAATCTTGGTCTGCTCAACTCCGCCCTGTATGTAGTTCTCATCCTCACCCTCGGCGTCCTTCGTCACTGGGTCGCCGAGGGGGTTGTACCCGCTCTCGACGACGTTGATTTCGATGCGGCCCTTGCTGCCGTTGAAGACACACCGGTAGCCCTCCCATGGTGCATAGGCGTATGTGTTGTATGTCATGACCGCGCGGTTCTTGTACTTGATTATCATGGAGAGGTTGTCCTCGATGGTGATACCCTCCGCGAAGCAGTTCCTGTCACGGATATAGCCATCTTCATGCTCCGCGTTCAGGTACAGCTTCTTCATTCGCTCGTTATCGTCAAGCTGGAACGCAAAAGGGTCGTTCTTAGCATTGTCGTTGTTCTGATATCTCTCGCCGAGGTTCTTCTCGCCGCGTCGTTCGGCATTCTCTTTACCGTAGAAGCGAAGATCGCCGAGGCAGTAGACCAGCTCCGGTTCGGTGTTGAGCCAGAAGTGTACGAGGTCGAAATGGTGGATTGACTTGTGCATCTGGATACCGCCGCTGGTCTCCTTGTGGCGATGCCAGCGACGCATAAAGTCTGCTCCGTGGGCGCAGTCGAGGATCCAGTCCATGTGCACTGTTGAGATCTCGCCGATGACGCCAGAGTCGATAAGTTCGCGGACTTTGGTGTGGTGGGGAGCATAGCGGTAGTTGAAGAGCACGCGGACTTGTTTGCCCGTCTTCTTCTCTGCGTCGATCATGGCCTGGAGTTTATGCTCATCAATGGTCATTGGCTTCTCCGTGATAGCATCGCAGCCCAGTTCCATAGCGCGAATGCAGTAATGGTGGTGGAACAGATCAATTGTTGTTACAATGACAACGTTTGCCTTTTGCTCTTGCACCATCTTGTCAAAGTCGGTGTCCTTGTAAGTCGGGACTTTCTCACCCCCCAGCTCGACGATATGGTCGTTGGCCACATCCATACGAGTCTGGTTCGTGTCGCAGATGCCAACCAGCTTGGCTACATCCTTGAAGTCCTGGATAATAGCCTGGTAGTACATGGCTGAGCGAACGCCCATGCCAACGATGACATAGCGTTTAAATTGAGCTGATTCTGAAGACATGATGAAGAGTGTTGGGGGGTATGATGAACGACCTCCAACTCTTTCTAGGACGACAGAACGGCGGGAACTAAATACTCCAAAAGGCAAGCCGACGGCGGATTACTCAGATGATGCTGTTTAGGATTTACATTACCCCGCCGGTGCTTCGGGGAAGTATTTGCCGACAACAACTGTCACGACGTGAGAGGCGGGGGATTCTTGGCTGACGTGCAGATCGAGCCCCATTGAGACAAGTCGCGTTGGATTATTCAAGATTCGTGGCATGCATCGTTTCAACCTGTGGATATTTGGAGATTTGTTTCCACTTTGTAGCTTGTTCGGGTGCCACATCTAAGCCCGACTGTTGGCTTTGGGGGATCTACAGCTGTCTGTTTGGACTCGGGTGGATTTAAGATATTATCGTGAGAGGTTTGTAGATCCTACTGGTGAAGAGTTTGCATGACGTTGTGGTCGGTCTCGGTGATTCAGCAATGGATTCATGGCCAATAGCCTACACACCTGCATTGATGCGAGAACCGTATCCAATACTTCAATCGCAAAATGAATCGCCAATTATGGTACCCTGCCTTGCTTTACCTCAAAAGACAAAGACAAACTCATCGTTCATCAAATCAGTCAAATCATCAAACGCATGATCCCCAACCGTCCCGTCCCTTGCATTTTCCACCTGCTGTCCTTCTGTCGCTCTTGCCCTGCGAAGCCGATCCGCTTCTTCAGGTGAATATAAACTATAGTCAGTGATGACGGCATCCTTCCCTGCCAACACACGTCGACGACTGTGGTCGCGGTTGAGGTACGAGAGGTACATACTCGTCACGACGACAAGTCCAACAATGGAGCAGTATAGTAACAAGTTCCAGTATAGGCCCCGGTGATATTCGGGTGCCTCGGATGGTTTGTATAGTAGTGGACCAACAATGTTTCCGAGTGATTGGCCGATGAAAAGTGCAGATGAGTTACATTTGCTCTTGGTGTCACCGGCAGTGTTGGAGGATGACCATGAGTAAATCAACGGAACTATCATTGTAAGCATATACAGTTGGGGGAGGAAGGGAGAGGCATACTTATTCCTGGAAAGACAGAGATCATGTAGTACCCGCTCAATAATGTATTTCTGCCTTCGGGCGTATGCGGCGTCGATAGCATGACCATGCAGCCAAATATAGGGAATAGAGCCAGGAATGCAATCACAGGTCCTTTCTTGTGGTACTTAGTCGCCACATAAGACCCTCCGATGGTAGAAATAGTCTGAACAATGCCGAATGGTGCATTGAAGAGAATGGCCTGGAAGGAGTCAAAGCCAAAGGACTTGATGAGAAGAGGACCGAAAGAGCCTACGCCACCCGAGGGAACTCTGAAGCATCAAGTAGTTAGTTTGTGGTTAAGAATAGTGACACGATTCACATACGAGATACTGAAGATGAGAGCGAACCAAAGCCAGGTCTTCACATCTCGAACCGTCTCCCAAAAATGATCCCATCGCCATTGACGTGACATAACACCGGTTTGGTTCATTCTCAATCGCTCAATTGCAATAAGCTTGTCATGCTTATCAAGGAATTTGGCCTCAGCTGGGGAGTCGGGCATGAGGGAGAATAGGACCGTTGAGAAGCAAACTGTGATAATTCCGAAGACGACGAAGATTGTCTACAGTGGTCAGTGAAATTGTGATTGGATGCGAGTGTGAAGCGGCTCACCTGATATGGCTTGAGTCCCAGTGGCAGCTGCGCGAGCCACCATGTAGCCAAACTCCCAAACTAAATCATGTCAGTCCTACTCATCATCTCGAGCATTCAACATACCACACCGGTAAAGCCATTCATCGCATACCAATACGACATACGAAGGGGCTGTTCTCTCCTCCGCCAAAACATCTGAGTAATAGCCACGAAACTTGGCGCAATACTAGCCTCGAAAGCGCCGAGCCAGAACCGAGCAAAAAGCAGGCTCCGGAATGTGTGCGCCGCGGCCATGAATGTCAGTGTAAGACCCCACAGAGTGACCATGCAGCTGGTGAATTTGCCAATGGGGAGCTTCACGAGCAGCCAGGCTAGAGGGAATTGCGCGATGAGCTGTGCGACGTAGACGATGGAGCTGAGCCAGGAGAATTGGTTGCCCTCGAGGCCTGTGTCTTCGATAAGGCCGAAGATGGAGGCGTATGCAATTGTCGCTTTATCAAGACCTGAACAGAGTTAGCTCTATAGTGGAGTTTGTAACAAGATGGGTATTTTACCTTGGAGGAAGTAAACAGCCAGCATAAGAGGCAGAACAACCATATCAATCCGCCTGAGCACCCGAGCATCATCTTCAGGCGTGACCTTGATACGTCGTTCAGGTGAGACCCCAAGCCTGCGCATTAAATCAGCCGCAGCACTTCCTTTCCCATCGGCATGGCTTCTGCCCCGCGCATCGGACTCTTCGCCGTCTACGAGGTCGAGAAGAGCGTGTTGGTCGTGCGATGACGCGCCTGGGTCTGGGGAAGTGGAGCCCAGACGGCCCCGGCCTATACTGGACATTTTGCGATTGAACCTCGCGTTAATTGAGTGTAAAACGAATGGAAATCTATCAGCCTGTGGGAGATTGGAGGTGGTAAAGTGAGGACAGGTTTATGTTCAGCTAGGATTCTTGGCTGAGAGATTGTTAAGGGATGACTGCTGATCTTAGCCAATCAAGGATGGTGTTTGTGCTGCCAATACATCTTAGATAAGCAGGTATCAACTCCAAGTTGGTGTAGGGTAGCTTAATAGGAAAGAACGAATACATTGAAGACCACACTCATTTCTAAGAAGGCGTGTAATTATATAACTGGGCTCCAATAAGACCGCAATGCTTAAATTTCCTGACACGGAAAAGACAATGTTTATTGTACGCAGGGTGGAATCTTTGTTGACCCGTGAGATTGTTCACAAGTACACGGAACCCCGACTGATGCCGCTAAATGTCTCGCAACAAAGTCCAGTGCCTCACCCGTAAAACAAGACATTTGCCCGTGTTTCACATGGCGATTATAAAAACTCGATTTTCCCCATGCTGTGACACCTCTACAGCGACACACCCAAAGATGACCAAGACGATAGAATTATAGCATCATAGCCCTCTTATCCTGCATCAACACGTGGATCACGATACTACGTCATCCGCCACCCCCACCTGTCATCTTCATAAAATAACCAGGTTTCCAAGCCAAATATCCCCGTCACTCAAGCCACATCTAAAATTCAATCTTATCTTTCCTAGTCTATCACAACACACGCAAAATTACCTGTATCCATGAACCAAGCACTAGGGTCTATATTCGCTGGAGCAATACCCAGCCAACTAATGGGCGGAAACAAGGACAAGGGCGACGACGACAATGTCGAAGCCCCAAGCGAAAACATGTCCGCCACCAAAGAGCGCATCGTGAAGGAAATCCAAACGCGCGTTGAAGAAGCAAAGGGTCTGCAGGAGAAATCTATAAAACTCCACGAACAAGCAGACGAGGAGAAGGACGACGAGGAGGCGGACAAGATACGGCAGGAAGCGCGCGAGATCGACAAGAAAGCCGCCAAGCTCATGAAGACCGCCGAGCGGTTAGAGAAGGGCTGGCTGCAGGGCGGAGCGATGGGCACGGGTATAGGCGCTGGTGTTGCGAGCGGGCTTGGGATGGGTGTTGGTGCGCTGCTGACTGGTGTTGTGGCGATTCCCACGGCTGGTCTGGGGCTGCTTATAGGAGCTGGGACGGGACTTGCTCATGGGTCCTGGGTTAAGTTCACAGAGGCTTTTTCTAAGGATGAGGCTGAGGATATCGTGAATGAGGCGGAGGAGGAAGCCGGGAAGATTGCCAAGGGGTAGGATGTTGTACTGAGTTGGATGTTATGGTGGTTGGGATGGTTATCTAAATTGCATTAGGGATTCGGTATCAATTATGAGGGCATTGCGGAATCGTTACTGCACTTTTTCCTTATGTTGAGATTAGGCAGCTGGATGTCATCTAGACACAAATGGAATCTTTATCTCCGGCTGCTGCCGACGCCATGACTTCAGCCCTATAATTGATCAAATAATGCTTCTGGAATATCATGCGCTGCACTCTTCAATGCGACGCTACTACCTATTCTATCAAAACTAATTCCGGCCTCGGAGTACAGCGTCGCGCAAGTGAAGTGTTTTGCAACGTAGACGCGGAACTGGCTCCGCTCAGGCACAATGCAACGTCTAACGGCCTCTTGGGCGTTTCAGTGTTAGTATAATAGCCACGAAAAGTTAATCGTGTGGATACAATCCGTCTTTACTCCGTAAAAAAAAGTTAAGCTCGGCTCAAATTATCATGCGACACAATGTGGGGGCTGAGGCTATTATTCCTTCATTGGTACGGATAAGTCATAACTGCTGACACGATCAGATAAGATTTGACAACTGATAATCTCTTCGCCTACAATCTCGCCAACAGCAGTTCCCCGAGTCCGCGGCGGAGAGTCCGCAAAGAGACTAACCCACGAACTCAAACACAATCTTACGTATTTAGTGCCTTGGCGGTATAAAAATCACTCTTCAGTACATGCTTTGGCAGGGTTGTACGAAGGGTTCAGCGCCAAGACAAGCTATCAATCAGCTCTTGACCATCGTCTTTACTCTACGCAGCAATGATCATCATCATACCATGCACCTGTCGTGTGCGGGACATCGCTTTAGGCATAAGTGCCGTTGGCAGATTTTGACAGATAAAGCGCGGCATCCCATCTTTTTTGAGGGACTTTTCGGTAGTGATTGTTCTCCAAATTGCGGCGGATCAATATGGCTGATACAACGAAAAATGAGACCGCAGTGGAGGAGGAGACGAGACCGCGAGCAGCAAACGAAGCTCTTCGGAAGTTATGGACGACACAGACCCTCGGCATCGCTATCGGATGGTTTGTAGTGCCCATTGTTAACTTGGGCTAGGCTAACAGCTGCAGTCTCCTACTCATGAACTTCTTCATGAACTTGACAGTATACACGCAGAATGTATACGAGCCATACGCGACTAGCCACTTCAATGGCCATTCTCTTCTAACAACCGGGGCCATCATTGCTGGAATCGTTCGAATCGTGTCTTACCCGCTCTTGGCTAAGCTCGCCAACGTAAGACTCCTACAACCACGAGCTGTAATTTTACCGACGGAATTGTTGTGTAGCATTTTGGTCGACCGCAAGGATTCGCTGGAGCTGCCGTATCAATGGCCATTGGCAACGCCATGTATGCGTCGTGTCGTAACGTCGACACTTTTCTAGCGGGAACGATCTTCGACGCGTTTGGTGATTCATGGTGGAATATCGTGCAGCAGATCTTCGTCGCTGACATTACATCCCTCGTCAACCGCGGTATCTTATTCACCCTTCCTGAATCCCTTTCGGCCATTCCGACTTTATACGGCGGAACATACCTTGGCGAGCATATCCTCACTACATCATCTTGGAGGTGGGGTTATGGCATGTGGGCAATCGTTCTACCAGTAACAGCTATACCCACCATCGGTATCATGATCTGGATGAACCGTCGAGCCAAATATGTTGGACTGGTCAATGAGAAAGTGTCTTTTATGCATGGAGCTTCTTCTGGGCCCGTCGGCAAGTTTAAGCATGTCGCTACACAGCTTGATCTGATCGGCGCATTACTCCTCATCGGCGGTTTGGCCATGACGCTGCTCCCCATGACGATTGCCGGACGAAACAACACCGACAGATGGAGCAGACCTTCTAGTATTGTGCTCATCATCATTGGTGTCCTTACGTTCGTCGCCTTTCTAGTCTGGGATGGCAAATTCGCGTCCAACCCGATTATTCCTTATCGAACCATCCGCGAGCGCAACGTCATCATCGCCTGCGCGTCGGTTATCACCATTGCCATGTCGGACAGTATTTACCGACCGTTCCTCTCAAGCTTCCTCCAAGTCGCAGGCCATTACTCGCCCGGAGCCGCGACACGAGTAGACAATGCCCAGCGCGTGGCATACAACATCGGTGCATTGGTCTGTGGAGTTACTCTGAAGTTTGTCAAAAACACGAAACCCACCATCATGCTTGGAGTAGTCCTGATCATCTTGGCTTCTGGGCTTCCAATTTATTTGACCAACATTTCCGGTACTCACATCGCCAGTGAGCCAGCATTCATCACCTCCAAGTCCCTCCTCGGAGTCGGTCGTGGTTTCGCCCAGGTATCGCTACAAGTCTCACTCCAAGCCGTGATGGAATATGAGCAAGTCGCCATCGCCACCGCCGTCTACCTCTCCTCTGTCGGACTTGGATCCAACCTAGGCGTTACCATCAGTGGTGCCATCTGGAACTCTCTTCTCCCTCGAAAGCTCGTTGCCTTTTTCGGCGAAGAAGACGGCCGCAAGATCTTTGGATCAATTGTAGTTGCACGGGAATATGAAGTCGGCAGCGCCGGGAGAAATGCAATCGACGAGTGCTACCGCCAGACTCAACAGACCCTGGCCATTGGGTCTGTGTGCGTTTCGGGTGTGCTTTTGGTGCTTGTCTATCTTGTTCGCAACGTAAAGCTCGACGCTGAGGATGAGAAGAGGGCGGCGCAGGCAGATGAAGAGCTTGCTTGGGCTATTAAGCACAAGGAGGCTAAAGAGGACGCCCCTGTTGAAATTGAAGAAGGAAGACGCTAGGAGGGTCCAATTCGGTGGATCAAATGATATGGTTGTATGCGAGGTTTGGAGGGAGGATCAATATCCCTACCGAGGGTCCGGTCGAGTTCTCTAGATGTAACACGGATGAAGAGTTTTACGACCATCGAAGATAATCTCATGTACCAAGCACGAGAGTTAGAGAAAATGAATACATAGCCTAATGGGTACTCGGGGCACATATCTTCCACCAAACATGCGACAGCAAAACTTATCATTGTATGTTGACCTTCCATCTGCCGATGCCATTCATGTGCTTGAAAGCCAGATGCGGAATCCACTGCGATTTAGCTGGGATCCTTGCTAGCATAATTGACCTGCATGTGAAATGAGATGTCACTTGTTAGTGGTGACACGTTAGTCGACTACCAGGGTCTGATGCCAAGTTCAACCTCAGATACAGGAACGTTGCCACCCACAAACAATAATCGCTCAGTTGCGTCCCTCACAAGCTCTACGACTACAGACCAAAGAGTATCGCGTTGCGTCTCTGGCGAAGGGTTAGCAACTCCCGCTACTCACCGAGAGACTTTGAGTTGGAAGACTTTATCTGCGATTGGCGAAAAGACTGTTGATACGGACCGCAATCCCGAGCAACAACTGCAATCGGGCGTAAGCACCAACTCCAAAGCATGCTCAAGAGCTTGCCCCCTGGTCGATGACTTTGCCTCTTAGGGTCTGTGCATGGTGCGGCTGAGGAGCCAATGCCCTTCATCGCCAGACGATCATTGTGCCAAGGAAAAGCAAACAGTTTGTCAAGCTGTCTCTACTATATGCGATTTTGAAAAGGTACCAGGACAAGAGTAACATCAAATAAGTACTCAGTGTACAACGGCAGACCACAGTGTCTTTACACGCCTTAACAAATCCGCTAGTGTTGAGCTGACTGTGATGCCTCTCACACTGACTAGAAGCCACCAATTTGTTGTGTAAAACCACTAATGCAAGCCCGGCCATTCCCCTCATTTAAGCTTCTTCCTCCGCCCAACCATAATTTAGTCTCCTTTCCACCGCTCATAAGGCAGAGAAAAGGGAGCCTGCAACCTCTTTAATCACAGCCTAGCTTTCTTGGCATGCCTTGTTAACCAGGGATATCCTCAAACCAGAGGACGCCATGACAACACAAGGCTGAATTAGAGAAGAGGGGTAAAGACATGGTGTGTTGGCGTCGACATTATAAATTCCTCTAGTTGTCCCGGGGCGTTGCCTTTGGCGCATTTGGGTTCTAAATTTCTCAGCCACCTCTACAGTCCCTGTAACCGTTGGGCTGTTACAATACTTCAATCATGTTGCAGTCTCGTACTTTGTCGTTTGCCCTTTGGGTGGCAAAATGTGTGGCGTTTGGCGGCGAAGACTTCCAGCTGAACAAGGGACCAAATATGGTATCCTTGAGTGATGCTGCAGCGAGGGATATTCTACTCCCAGACACTGTAGCCAATTTCACAGAATGGATTGGAGAGAGTAATGAACTCGCAGCATCCGGCCTACGTCCAAGGCAACTCCAATGTGTTAATACAGGATATTGTGTGTCTCTTCGCTGAAAGTCCAAGCTTTGGCATATCACTAATACACGGTGTAGATCCATGTTCAAGCGGTCTTGGATGTTGCCCCGAGGGCAACACATGCGTTTCTAACGGCTGCTGCCCCGGCAACTCCAAACAATGCGGATCATCCAAATGCTACGAGCCCTCTTCACAAATCTGCTGCAGTTCTGGCTATGCCTGTCTCAAGGGACAAAACTGCGTCAATGGAGGCTGCTGCAGCAGCGGGGAGGTCAAGTGCGGTACTTCTGGTTGTTACAACCCAAACACTTCAGTTTGCTGTGGAGGCTCTGGAAGAAATTGTCCCAAAGGGTATGACTGCATGGAAGGCGGTGGGTGCTGTCCATCTGGTCAGAAGCGCTGCGGTAACAGTAAATGCTACAACCCTCGAACAACGACCTGCTGCACCGGACCTGGAACTGTCTGGGCGTGTTCGAGGGGTGACGAGTGTTGTTCGAGCGGATCATGCGCCAACCCTTCAACTCAAAAGTGCTGTGCGAATGGTTCGTGTCTGAAGGGCACAACATGTTGCGAGAAGGAGTGTTGTCGCTCGAATGGCTATTGTGCTTCTGACGGCTACTGCAAGATATGCCCTGCTGCGACTAGAAGCATCACGTCTACAGATACGGTAACAACCACGTCGACAAAAACCGTGCGGGTTACAACAGATATCGAACCGGATACTGGAAACGCTCCTGAATTTACGTGCGTACCAATGACTGCGACCAACGACGAGGGTGCTACACTTGAGCTTGACGACGGCTGCGTTCTTCACTATGCGCCACCTGAAACTACATCAACCGAAGAAGCCGCTGCTCGTCTCCGTCGCGACGCCGAGACTGCACCAGCAAAGCTGAACGCAGGACTCGGCCTGTTAGCCAGACAAGCGTCCTGCACACCCTACACAACATTCACGCGGACAGTCTGGGAAACAGAAACATCTACCGAAACTGGTACACGCACTGTTACAATCCAGGGCGAAGACGGAACCTTTTCTTGCCCTGAGATGGAGGTCACAAATGATGTCGGAGATGTACTGGCTCTGGATGCTGAGTGTGCCTTGTCGTTCTCTCCTGCTGAAGCTACCAGCACGGCTGACAGCGAGGATACCACGGCGCAAGATGAGCCAACGGCTGATGAACAGGGTGTTACGGCAACTGCCCAAAGTACGTCTAGTACTACTGCTTCTGCTCCCGGAGAGAGTCAAAGTGACAATGCTGGCTCAGTCGATGGAGTCCACGGGATGCTGATGGTGGGATTCACGGGATTTTCTTTGCTTTGGATTATCTCATAAGGCTTAAAGTAAGCTATCTTTGTTCTGAAGATGTTTTTATGGTTAAATGTGAACTTCCGTTAGTGAGGGTGTAACAAGCGAGTGGCATACTCGTAGTTGAGAAAATATTCATCTAGTGTGCGAGTGTTGTAATAATAAGTGAATGCTCAGAATCCTTACATGCCTAGTACGCTATGTATATACACATAGGCTATTTATTTGATAAAGCAGCTATATCGTTCAAACATTCCTTCTCACATTGAAGCCTATACTCAATACTATTTAATGGCGCAAATTTGCTCTAGTTGTCAAGTTTGTGTTTTGCCACGCCGGTCATAAAATCCAGACGCCGTCAAAGCGGGTATGAACTCTACAGACGCCGTTTCAAGTTCGCCCTGTCCTACAAACATCCTCCCAAAAGTCAAACCAACACTCTTAATCCAACGACTGGATTCCAGAAAAGAACTTTCTAAAAAGCGAAGAAGATTCCTAACCTCAGAAAAGGAAGATCTAAGTCATAATATTCCATACAGGTATCGAAAAGAATGCTAAGACCGGGAAATAACCTTGGGGCCGAGATTGTCAGTACCAACGATGCTTGTCAGCGATTGGTGGAGAAAGTAATGGATCTCCTATCACGAGGTCCACACTGACCCAGCTTGTATCTAAATTAAGCCTAGTATCTAGGTCCACGCGACCTTGAGTGGTTGAAAAATTATCAACACTCTTTTAATTTTCTTCAACGGTTCTATTCAGTGCGGCAGAGCTGCTTTAGTTTTCTAAACGGTCGTATCTTTTGTACTTCCCACGAAACTACGCTGGCCGTAGAATCAAATAGCTGCCACCATGTCTCGCGAAACGGAATACTCTCAGGCCAATGAGAATGAACAGTCTGAAGGGGCGCCTCTTCTGGCTGAGCCCGCTGGAAATGATATGCCTACTGAGACAAACGAGTCACCTTCTGGTACCTCATGGGAGAAGTTCCAAGATTTCTATTCCAAGAACATAGGACTGTTCTACGTTCTTCTCGCTCAGTTATTCGCTTCTATTGTAAGAACTCCCCAATTGGAAGTACAAACCCGTCCGCTAACAAAGCCAGATGTCCATGACAACACGTCTATTGGAAACTGGGTTCGAGACAAAGTTCCACGCTCTGCAGATCATCTTCGTTCGCATGCTAGCAACCGCTCTTATCTGCTCTTCCTACATGTGGCATGGGAACGTCCCCGACTTCCCTTTTGGCCCACGTGAAGTTCGGGGGTTGTTGATCCTGAGAGGCATGGCTGGCTCTGCTGGTCTTTTTGGCCTATACTGTAAGACAACGGGTGGCATCTTGAGGAGAGGATAAAAATGCTAACCGAATTGCAGATTCGTTATCGTATCTTGATGTTTGCGATGCCACAATCATCACGTTCCTTGTCCCTACTCTTACGGCTTTCATTGCCTGGGTTGCCCTCCGCGTAAGTCAGGCTCTATATGAGAACGATGGTAGCTGCTAACTTAATGGTAGGAACCTTTCACAGTCAAAGAGGCAGCAGCGGGCTTCATCGCCTTCGCTGGTGTACTCTGTGTTGCCCGCCCAGCGTTTCTGTTCTCCCCTCACGAACAAGCATCCCCAGCATCCGACTCTTCAGCTCATACCAATGGAGGTATTCTCCCGCCAGTAAAGGCGACACCTCAGGAGCGCACCATCGCTATCTTCTGTTCCATTTTTGGCTCCATCGCAGCAGCGACAGCATATTCGACTATCCGTGTGATTGGAAAGCGGGCGCACTCTCTCGTGAGCGTCAACTATTTTGCCACATTGGCTACCATCAGTTCTTTTGTTATCATTACAATTCATCCTAAACTTCACTTTGAGATCCCAAACAGTGGTGCCGAATGGTATGTACTACACTCCCCTGCTCTGTGACACGATGACTGATTTATCTAGGATCCTGCTTCTTTCTATTGGAGTTTCAGGCTTTATGTTCCAACTCCTCTTGACAGAGGGTCTACAAAGAGAAAAGGCGGGTAGAGCGACCAACCTCATCGTAAGCTGCCCAATCTTGTTTTTTTGGTTACCACTAACACATATACCAGTACGTTCAGATGGTCTTCGCCTTGATCATCGAGCGCGTCGTCTGGGGAACTACACCACCGCTGGCGAGCTTCGTTGGCAGTGCTCTGATTATTGGATCTGCTGTTTGGGTCACTTTGCAGAAGAAGACGCCCACAGAGCCCAAGCCGCTTGTCGATGAGGAGAGAGCTTCTCGCATTGACTAGGAAAGGCAGAAGGCGGCCTGAGTGTACCAATTATAGAACGATACGATTACTATAGACATTCAGCAAGCAAGTTTGACTTGTCACGTTGCGACACATGTCACACAGATAGAATTTTAGATTTCAATTTCAAAAAGCAGAATTTATTCACCAATCATTTTTCTAGTTACCTGTCTCTCATACTACGAAGTCAAACCAATGAAAGAACAAAAATACAGCAAACAAAAACAATAACCCGTTTAACCAAGAATAGACTTACCATACCCAGCACCATGCATCCTAATCATACAAGCACCAACAATTGACCGCGTGTAGTTCACACTACATTTAGTAGTACGAAGGCCTCTTCCTAGCCTCACACACTGCGCAGAGTTTCTTCTTCACGATGCGCTGCTCCACGGTGCCATGTCCGCAAACACCCCACTCGTTCTTCTTGCGTCCCTTGCTGCACATCTTGATATCGCGCTTCAGCCCGATGTTGTCACCGCATTCGACGCACTTAGAGATGGTACGAGTTTCGGTGCACATGACTGTTGTTGTGTATGGGTGTTAGTTTGAGAGGCTGATGCTGATAGATTTGTGAAATGTCTTTAGAGAGTAGTGCTTTGGTTTGGAGATTCTGTGGTTAGAGAGTTTGGGTTAGCCGGGTAAGGAGGAAATGGTGTTTATATATATACTCGGTAGGTGGAAGATTATGAACTCAATGTTCTCCAACCAACCTGCTGTGCTAGACACCAGTGGAAGTTTGGTCTTGGATATTATCTTCATGTTCTTTCCTAGATAGTGAACATTGTAGAAAGGCCATATGTTGTTCGCCATTGTACAAGCAAACAAAACTGAGTACGGTTTCTTCCAATTGCAGATTCTAGAACGGATAACGGATCAGTTTCGCACTAGGAACATGTTCTTTAGAGTCATCATGCACGACCGGTTTGGCTTTACAATCAAATACAAAGGACATGCTCTACCTGGCGTGAGATGGAAGTATGACTCTGGTCCATCCTAATCTTTTGGAAGAGAAGCAGTGCAAAATCCATGTGACTTGTATTAGAACTGGTGTCTTACGATATCATCTCTCTCGCACTTCTAGGCTTACGAACAAACGCAGAACAAATAGGCATTGTTCACTTTAGTCATCGAACTTACATTGATAAACTAGGTAAAGTAGGCTGAACAGATGATGAATATGCTCCAATGATTTATGGTGAGGCACGGAAACTGGGGAATGCGGCCTTCATCAAAACCCTGCTTGCGATTTGACCATACAGCTACAACGCGTGTAGTTTCACTATGACATAAAAGAATCCTACATTGCTATTTCCAGCTTATCCTGCAGCGATTCAAGGCCATACCCACTGACATGATGCTTATCCTAGTTCGGCAGGTGAATAATTCCCACACACTTTTCGCATGTTCACACTGGAGGAACCTCGCTACTCGCCAATGTCAGCCTACCACCAAAGTACTGGAAGCCGAGGGACCGATATCAATCTGCAAGACTTTCCGAAGCTTATTCCTTCGTGGCTTAGGTTGCCACCAGGGTTACGGCCTCTGCGCCGCATCCTTCAGCGGGGCGAGCAGGGAGAAGCTTTTCCGTCAACTCTAATTATCGCAGGCATTCACTGTTCAAGCCTCCACGGCTAATACTCGTCTGGACTACCTTCCATCTCACTCTTGATATCCTGCTCGTACGAATTTCCATCTAAGTTCTTACCATTTTTAGTTTCTTTCGTTCACTCTTCCGAGAGCTCCTCAGTCTATGCTCCACCGAAAGAAGGATTCGAAAGAACCAATCGGTCAAAGAAAGTAAAGCGCTCACGCTTAACCAATATCATCTCTTGAGGCCTTGGCAGTGAGACCTAGAGAGGTGAATCCGTCAGAGATGAGCTTATATGACATATCACCCCACTGATTGATATGATCCTCGAACCCGATTGGAGCTTTGCTGTTGCTTAAACAAGGGTCAGTCTGGGGCCGTGGGAAGTGCCACTTATCTGATCCTTTCGGTAGATTATCAGATTCGAGGAAGTTTGCCGCCTTGCCACCAATGTATATCTGATATTCTGTCTATAAAAGGTACGAAATATCCCTTCTATTTAAGCTATCATCACTATCCTCACCACCGCCTCATCCAATCATCCCAATACCACTTTCATCATGAAGTTCTTCTCTGTTGTCTTTGCCATCGTCTCGGCCTCTGCTGTCATGGCCGCTGCCGTCCCCGAGCCCGAGATTCCCGGCAAGCTTGTCAGCCGCGACGAGTTTGAGCTTGCTATCCGCCAGGTTGGCTGCTCTGCCTGTGTCCAGGGCATTCGATGCTGCAACGGTGCTTGCATCCGTGGCTGCTAAATTAGCAACTCTCTATGTTTATCTGAAAATTAACAGTACTGGTTCGTTATCTAATATGATTCTGTTGCTATTATTATGTGGTTATTGACCGAAGTACTAGGGGCACCACAATGACCTTTTTTGTCAATGTGGCATAACGAAGAAATGTTGGGACGGAGAGGGTTTATTAGATCAATTCGTATCTCATAGACACTACATAAATTGATATAGCCGTGAGAAGATAAATCATTTTCTTCAATCTAAATGCTGCGTGCAAGTGTTTCAAAAACGCCGCTCTAATCATTGCCCGTGACATCATAAAACCTCAAAATCTCCATCCAACTGCTGCGCTTAACGCTCCTCCTCTTGTCTGACGGATGTGTAGTTATTCTTGACTCTGTCTCGCAACTCCATAATCTCCGTCCCTTGTTCGGAATCATACGTAGTCTCAATCTCTGCCTCCTTGTGTATACTCGCCGCACACCCAGTGCAGTACATAAGTTCTGGGTGTCTGCTGGACACAAAAGCATCGATGCTAAAGCGATACAGCGTCCACAGTCCTGACAGTATAACCATACTATTGATAATAACCGATACAACAAGTGAGGGTGTACTCTTGAGGCGAGGTATCTGACAAAGAAAAGTGGTCGAGATGACGGAAGTCTCTATACCAAGATTATCCTTTGATACGTCTTTGGATGTGAAAGCACGCTGGGCGAGGCCAGTTGTAGTATTCACTCTCAAATTATCACCCCAGATCTCCTTCCTGTCACGAATTGCCTCGTATCCTTTTGTCGAGAAAGCCAACAAGTCTGCATTTTCGAGGATATTAGGTCCCGAATCCGTCTGGCCAAGGTCAGCCAAGATGGTAAAATAAAAGGCCTTGGCTAAATTGTTAGCCGAAAGCCAAATACCCGGCAACGGCATGTGCGTATCGGTATCGTCCGCGTTGGATAGCTTCTCAATTAAATTTGTGTTATTCATCTTCCCATGGTCGCAGTAGTACACATTGGGAGTAACGCCGTTGTTACTCCATGGCACGAAGAAACAGCTGACGCTGAGAAATTCGAGGGACTTGATGTCATCGACAGTCGGCACAACAGTCTTTCTCTTACTGAATGAGGCTTGCCCTTTGTAGATAGGCAGAACATCATCACCCTTTGAAAACTTATCGTTGGCGATATGTATGTCATTGGTAAGAGCTATAGAATACCACGCGAGTAGGGACTCTCCCCACCACAAGCTGGCTTTCTTGGTGGCATTTCGACCCGGAAATGATGAGCCAGCGTCGTTGCTCACTCCGTTGTAGTCGTAGTTGGTTGTCATGTTCATTGTTGTCGTGCCAGCAGGCGTAGTGACCTGGCAAGCGACCGATGCTCGTAGCTTGGCGCCCCATTGCTGAACAGCGATCTGCGAGGCACTGCGATCGATGCCTTCAAACTCGATAGTGATGCCATTGACTGAACAATTCTGAAGCGGATTGCTGAGATAGGGAAGCGAACCAAGCAATTCGTCTGGAGACTTGGGGTCTTTGCCTTGCCATATCTTGGTAACAGTGTACTTGAGAGCTGTGTTGTTCGTGTAGAACTCGGTATTGATCGGGATCGTGGCGGCAGAACAGACGGACTTGGTGTTCGCTGTCAAGAAGGATGGCCAGTCGGAGAAGGGATTCCGGTTCTGGCTGGTTGTATTGGGGTTCGACGTTGGCATAGAAATCGTCTCGTATCCTTGAGTCGCCACACTGAGGAAGGCGATAAGTGCAGTTGCGATCAAGCCTCCAACGAAAACGACCGGTGTAAACCATACGTATGGGTACGGTCTACTTAGATTGTAAGAGAAATAAGAGTTGTGCATGGTGAAGGCTGAGCTTACTCTGGTAGCAGATTGGGCTGAACTGATTCAGGAATTTCTTTGGGGAATGCCTACATCTTATTCTTTTACGCTGCTGTTCAGCCTAGTGCAACGGGGGCTGTGATGAGTGGCAATGTGAAGGTGGGGTCGAAAAATGATAGGAAATCGTGCGTTGGGGGCCAAATGAGACGCGTTTCCATAGTTTATTGGATGATTACACGATTCGCGAATGGATTAGCTCCAGTGACCATCTGTAGCGTGAGTGATCTACAGGGCTTTAACATTAGATGATCTAAGGGTGTTTTGCTCCAGTTTCGATGTGCGCTCTTTCTTGCAGGACGTATGGGAACTTTCCATTTCTTATAGGCTGTGTAATAATTATGTGTTGCATCAATGGAGACAGTCGCTCCGAGAATCGATCACCAGATGACAAGAAAAGAAGCAAGCAATCTGTGATAAAGAAATCAAGACCCTAAGTGTGCTTTTCAAAAAGACTAAGACACATCTAGGATCGTCTTACGAAATTCCCTCCGACTTGTGGGACCGAATATTCAAATACGAAATGCTGAATGGAAGGCCGTCGATCCTTAGTGCCGAGAAGCCATCTCAATTCCGAACGGTTGAATTAGCAAGCTGAAGCTTTAAATTACCTGATGTCGTGATAACAGGTCAAGTTTAGGGGTTGATGCGGTCATCATCTACGGCGATTGCGCCCCCATAAGCCTCCATTCAAAGAAGCTAGTGGGAGACCCCAGCTATAAATAGTTGAACATTCCAGGCTCGGTGATAAGCTCACCACACCAATTTTAATCCCGTCTCTACGGTTACACAGCTACACTAGCTCCCATAGAAAGCATTCCAGTCTGGGCAAGCAGACCCTAAGCACACCAACTATACAAACTGCTTCTGGGAGACCTCAGATCCTGATGGAACCCCTGGGTTAGGTATCATGACTTCCCTGTGCCACGGATGGACTACTGGACCTACTGCCGAGCTGAGCAAGCACGTACTTGGCGTTAAGCCTGTCAGGCCCGGTTTTGCAGAGTGGAAGGTTGAGCCTATGACTCTTGGTCTTGGCTGGGCAAAGGGTCGTGTTCCTACTGACAAAGGTACGATCAAGGTTGAGTGGAAGTTCCTGTCTGATCTTTTGCACATGAAGGTTCGTGTTGTCGGTGGCAAGGGAACTCTTGGTACTGTTCATCTTCCTCGGCCGTTGCTCATACCTGTTGAAGAGAGTGTTATCAAGGTTAACGGAAAAGTGGCGAATGGGACTAGCTCCTCTGTTGACGATGGTGATGAGATTGTGATCACACAGACCAAATGCGCCTAATGCTTGCCACTGGTGGCAGGGTTTACGGGTGAGCATTTGCAACCAAATAGATAGTCGTGTATGATTGAACTTCATCTCAACAGTTTTTATCCTTAGTCCTCCTTTTATTCTTATTTTGTACATATATAATTTTGCATTTCATATAAGCTCGGCGAGATGGATCCAGGATGAATGTCACACATAGGCCTAATCCATCTACATTTACTCCAATACATATGCGTCATTGCCATCCTGTCTGGAAAACCCCCCTGTTTCTGGTTTACCCCAGTCCCTGCACTCCGTACTCAGGCAACAACAAGGGACAAATGCTAATATTGCCGACATAGCGGATGTTTATGCATAGGAACGAATGCCTCAGATCGCCAAGAACTACTTTGGGCCCCAAACGCAGCCAACCTCGGTTCACGGCACAGTGATGGTCGAAAATATCCTGACATAACGTAGGGTCAGACGCGCCAAGTTGTTATACTCCATAAACGACTTGTAAAGCCTGCGTCTAAACGAAGAACGAGGTTTAGATTATCAACTTGCAGGGCTATGCCGGTAGTTCAAACTTAGAATGGGCCGAGTCCACGGACGTACCCGTACCTCTTGGGAGATAATTAACTACATTACGGTTGCTCTCTAGCATTTATTGCCGCTTTTCAATCTCACAAAATTGCCAACAACTTCTCTCAAATCCACCTTGGCTCCAGCGCCATTCTCCAACAACCACACACCTTCTTTGTGACACTCCTGCGCAATCCCCTTCCGTGTTGAACTATACACAGCCGTCCTTAAGCTCTTCGCAATCCCCGCACTCGTATATCCAACCAAGCCATAGAGGCCTGAACCGCTCTTAGTGACGAGATGGACCGCCCCCTTCCCAAAGCCCTTGGCAGCGCCCAAAGCACCCTCCTTCTTAGCACCCTTGTACGGTTGCACCATAATATCGGATATTCCTTCAGCGAGTCCCCAGGCGAAGTTTTTGCCTGCTACCATCACTCCGCTCTTGGCGTCTGTGACTGGGCCAAAGTCCCTGACTTCCTCGCCATATAGCCGTGGGACTGATCGTAAGCCCTCTGTCAGGGCGAGTGGGAAATCGACCAGCATCCCTTTCGTTGCGGTTTGGGCTGTCTTACCCACGCTCTTAGCTGAAGCCAGTGCCATTTTACCGGCTAGCGCGCCAGAATTTTCGCTTCTCGGTAGTGTTGACGCAGCTGAAAGACTGTCCGGTGAATGTGAACCTGTTTCATGCAAGTCATTCTGTGATTGAGGTCCTGTCAATTCTCCCACACGACGCTTGTGTTCCTCCCGATATTCCTCGACTGGTTTAGTAACTATACCGGTAAGCGAACCTGCCACATCAGTCGCTATTCCTATGACTGCTGAAGCGCCACCCGACACAGGATCCCATCTTGTGGTTTCCGTCACAATAGGTTTGCTTTGATAGCTGACAGTTATTAGCTGATAAGTACGGAGACCGATAGAAGAGGTGAGTTACGTACAGCTTTAGGTGTTTAGCCTCAATCAACTTCTCAGATATCAGCATCTCTACCGCAACTTTGGAAAGCTTGATGGGATGCTTCGACTTTTCATACTGCCATACGGCTGGCTCGTTTGGTACCAAATCACACCGCATCCGATCCAGAGGTAGCTGTCTGTGGAATGATTGCACAGCAGCCCTGACACCTTCTTCGCGTTCCATCTTGACTGAGATCGCCATAGCTGCCTGAGACGCTTTTTCGGATAGACAGTAGCGAATGGCTTGGGAGAGATTCTCAACAGTCAATTGGGAATGGGGAATTGGACTTGGTCCTGCGCCAGCTTTGGCCACCATTTCACCCCAGAATGGTTGGCTAAAGAGTTCGATTAGCATCAATCACCGAAAAAGAAAGGTAATGAACTTACTCGCCAAAGAAAGGAACAATAGTGGTTGGTCTTCCATTCTTCAAACCACAAGCTGTGGTCCCCGCACCACCATGATGAATCACTGCCGCAACATGTTGGAAAAGCCACTCGTGGGGACAGTCGCCTATCCAAAAGATGTTCTCATGCTCAACGCCGCCCAGCTCAGACCAGCCTTTAGAGATGATGGCCCGAGCACCAGTGCCGTGAACAGCATCAAGGATCGTGGTGACCATTTTTTCAGGATTGTCGAGAACAATACTACCAAATCCGATATAAACGGGAGGAGGACCGGCTTGGAGGAATTGAAGCAGATCTGATGGTGGAGAGTATTGAGGAGCGTCTCGAAAGAAGAATCCGCAGACATCTGTATTGCTGTTAGAGGCTTTCATGATCGCACTGGTCTGGGACACCCGTACCTATATGTGCAGGCCAATCTATGGGCTTCGGGACCAAAGCTGGCGACCAACAATACGTGAAGGGTATCTTCAGCGTATGTGCTAGCAAAGGGGCATCAAACATGGCCACTTCTTCTAAGTCGATCGATCTCCGCCCTTTGTTGATGATATCGCCTAGCCTTTCCGCCGATTGTCAGCATACCACCTAAAGTCAATGCGAGAACAACTCACCCTTGCCAGGTCAACCACTCGACCACTGTGTATGACATGTAGTTTTTCATTCGAGGGTCACTGCCCACATTCTTCATATTCGCAAGCGGATGTGGAAACGCCCTGGTGCTGCTCCAAGGCATAGTGAACATCAGATGCACAGGAACACCGAGTGCCTGAGCGCAGTGAATATGTGCGAAACTCGGAGGATTGGCTATTATAGCGTCGGCGACAAATGGACTGCCCGTGGAGGGATCAGGTGTGATGCACGAGTGCCAGAACTTTTCAAGCATTTCTTCCATCATATCGCGTTTTTTCTGGATCTCTCCAGCAGCTAAGCTCTGCATGCTTGGTATGAGACCTGGATTCTTGACCATGTATGCCATGAGCTCCGCGGGATCTCCGCCAATAGGGTAAAATTCGAGACCTGAGCCTTTTACGAAATTCTCAAATGTGTCGTGTGTCGCTAGACGGACGCGGTAGCCGTACCTCTGAAGCTCGTTACCGAGAGCGATGAAAGGCTGTACGTCTCCTCGGCTGCCGACTACTTGAATAACGATATTCAGTTTCGTGTCCCATCGTGGGCTTGTTGGGTCGATTTCTGAGTACTCGGGGATTGGTTCATCGGGCAGCGCGGGTGTCTTGTAAAGTTTTGTAAGAGCGCGTACCAATTTTGAGTCGCAATCGATTTCGATTCGGGCATCATCTATGACATTGATCAGCAAGATAAAACCTCTAGAGGTTGGGTTGGAAGAGGCGTATACCTCGAACTGTGACATTGTTTGCATTCGCGCTGTCAAATAAACCGGAAAGGGATTCTACGTCCGCGTTTTCATCGGAAAATACCGATTGATTAGATGAGTCCCCCATGTTGGGGTTATTGATGGAGGTTGAGTAAGGGGGTGGTGCTGGTGCTGGTGGTGGCGGCTCGCTGCCAGGGAGCGCACGGCGAGGGATTGTGTGCTTTTTGTCAGTCATGGTTATCGGTCAATGGATGCAGAGCCCAACCCACAAATCGACTGGGAAAGGACTGGTTTATAAACAACCTGCGAAGCTATAGCACATACCTTAAACATACTGTTAAGCACCTAATAGACATACGGTCTAACACGGCCGGACTAACAACACGGTCGGTCGGTCTTTTTTAGTGGTGCGCAAGGCGTGGCGGAGCCCCCAACTTCAACGTAAGCCACCCACAACCAATTTTCGGTCTTCGTTTAACGCATGGGATCAGTTCTAAAAGACCGAGGCTTTTGGTTAGTTAAAGTATGTGGAACTGTCACAAAGACCCTAGTGTTACTAAAACGCATGGCGCGAGAGAATGCGGGAGCTAAAAGGGCTGTGCTTAGGAATGTGGCACCGCAACAAGAACGAGATACGAGGGGTGGTAACTGGTAAACGATGAAAAGACCGAGGAACGAATCAACGCTCGTTTACGGGACGCTCATGCAGGTACAGCTTTGATCACATGCTGGCATTCACTGCCTCAAGGATATGACGAGTATTCATCCACTATGAAATACTAGGAACATTATGTCTTTCATTTGGGGATTGTTTCTACCGGAAGCAGGTCCCACCACTCCTTGCTGAAACCGTTTGGTATTGTCTTATTCATACATTGAAGCTTGAATTGCTAAGACGGACGATAGCCAATGGAAGACCTTTAGACTTTCAACGATTTTCTGAAACAATAATGAGCCTTGCCTAGATGTAATGTTTCATCTACTTAGTATCAGAAAGACAAAGGATCACCAGCGTGAATAAATGCTTGAATCGCTGAATATTCCATCGCTCTAGATAAAACTTTTTTGGCTCCGTTTCGAATCTCGATCTACGAGCGAGGCTCAAAAGGTGAGTCGTGGTGAATTGGTCAGGCCTCGAGATGTTTTCAATTAGTTATTGATTTTTGATCCGACTGGAAAAGGGTGATGACGTGATTCCGTTCGGTCTTTGCTGATGCTTGCACGTTTACAGGGGTCGTTGCTCGGTCTTTCATCAAGGCTTGACTGATTCTCATAGCAGCATACGAATACTACATGACTTTGTAGATTGCAATCTTAGATATTATGAATTGTACGCTCAAGTCTTTGTTCGTCAATGCCTAGAGCCCTGGGGTACTACTTTATGCGGTGACAATTTGGACTTATCATGACCTCCACTTAAAAGAGAAGGGCGAATTAATAGTTATTGCTTGCACCAGTCCAAGTATAGCTGGAAGTGGAAATCAGTGACATTCTTTCCGATATCAGCAGCGACATCTACAATACGAACGACATCGCGATGTTAAACCCAGGCGACTGCCTGGACACTATCTAGCAGGTCAATCTAAGTAGTAGCTTGACCCTCAATCAACATAGTGATGCTAACTCCGCCGCATTCGTACTTCGGGCGATGGTTAATTGAAGGCTACTCCAAGATCCCTTACGGCAAGAGAGGAAACTAGTATGGCTTCAATTGGACTGGAGAGGGCAGTGATTTTGCGCAGAACGGCGAGATTCTAGGATTTTGCACAAGGAAATCGGGGCTTGTTCTCTCACATATTTTACACTGGGTCTATTGAGTTTAGAGTGTAGTTGCTTTAGTCTATTGAATTGATTCTTACGTAACCGTGATATTATATTCTTCATATCTCTTCTCTTACAAGACTACCTTCAGTTCAAGGCTGGGCAATGTTCAACGAATGTGTCCAAAAGGATTAAAGACCATCCTGCTACCTCAGATCCCTGTCGCACCCGTTCATCGATATAGCCAAACTCTTAGTAGTTACGGACAATCTGCATGCGCTTCTTGAGGCGGAAGGCAATAGCACGCTTGCGGGCAGCAGTAGACTGGGTGAAAGCTCCAGAGCCACCAAAGGGGCCAGCGGCAGCTCCGTTGCGCACGCGGACGATGCACACGTTGTTGGCGCCGCCTACAGTACCCTCGCAGGTCATGCCTTGGGGCATCTTGACCTTGAGAGGGAAGTCTGTGTTGGTAGCGAGGGAGAGTCCCTGGATACCGAGGCCAGGGACATCCTGAGTAACCTCAGCGGTCTGGAAGGCATCGGGGTCAGTGCCACCGGAAGTTGCGTCGATGTCAGCTGTCATGGGACCGGCGCCATCTTGGTTGACCTTTGACAAATGTTAGCGGGCATCAGATGAGTTGTTAAGAATAAGACTTACCTGTCTGTAGGTCAAGGTGACCTCTCCATTGTCCGAGGCGGTTGGCAAGCCCGAGCTGGCACCCTCTCCTGCTGTCGCAGCAACGCTAGTCTCTTCAGCCTTCTCATTCTTGTCACCACCACCAGCACCACCACGACCGCCTCCAAAGAGGCCACCCAAGAAACCACCGAGCTGGCGCTTCTTTTCCTTGTTGTTGTTGTTGTTGCGACCAGCTGGGATGTTGGAGAGGTCATCCTCAACACCAACGCCCGCGGCGGTGCCGTTGTTGGTAGGGACATTGGCAGCGCCATTGCCACCGCCGAGGAAGTTGGAGATCATGACAGATGCATCAACAGGTCCGTTACCCTGGGTCCTGCCCAGAGCACTCGCCTCTCCGCTGCGAATCTCGCGGTCGCGGATGATGGAGGTATCAGCCTGAGAGCCGCATCGGTTGCTTGAGCAATCACGAGGAGTTCCGTCAGCGACTAACAGAGCGTTAGAGTTATTGGTTCATGAACAGATGAGGCAACTTACTGCTGAGACCAGGCATAGAGACACCATTGGCACCCTCGACAGAGAGGACTACTCCGTGAGCAGAGATGACGGAGACGAGAGCAGGAAGGATAGCGAGGAAATGCATTTTGAAAATGTTGGAGAAATAAAGATTATAGGCAAGTAAGTTGTTGAAGAGTAACCACCAGGGTTTACTTGGGTATCAAGGAGAAAAGAAGAGAAGAGTAGATGAGAAGAGAGGCTTGTTGTTGCTGTTGAATTATTGTCTAAGTCCTGCGATCTCAACACTCTTATATACAGAATCTGTTGATACAACTTCTCAAATAATTCCTCGCTTCAATGTTCCAAACATCTCAAGATCAACCGCTTTGAGCCACACCAAGAGTCTACAGGCATCAGCTTCAGGTCGATGTTTCTGTGTGTCTCAATATCTGCATCGCCACATTTCTTCTGGGAGTTTTTGGAGTCTCAAGTCCCGCCCAGTTTCGAAATTTCGGTGGGCGTTGTGGTGTTTCACGTTTCGCTCAGACCCCCTGGGGTTTTACGTTACACCACAACTGATTCACAACGATTTCGAAACGTGATCTCCCACATTTCGGAGAATTCTTGGCTATTTTGGTGATTGCGATTGGCTTCGCGAATTGTCGACTGTCTGGGGCTTAGACGCCCACCTGAACAGCTGTGCGCGGGATGGTTGACAGCCGGCTGCCGAGAGTTATTAATACAGGCTTTTGCGTCACATGCTTTATCGGATAAGACCGAGGATTTACTTTTTGTTTGTGATCGGCGTTAACTAGCTCGTTTCTTTTGTGCTGAAACTCGGAACAAAACCTATGGTCAATCACAGTCTTGAAGGAGGCGCTTCTAGTGAAGATTCCATGTGAGGATAGTTTCAGCTCGGCGCACTCGCAATAGTTTCTTCTCTGGGAGGATATCTGCTTCCGAGCTAGTTGCAGCGTAGCGACAAGTTAACGTATTCTCTCCAATTGCCCACCAGTACGGAGTTGCAGAGCCATTGGCTTGTCTCCATCAAGTTTCAAATGACACCTGAATACACGATCTACTATTTACGACTGACCGACTAACCAAATCGAATATAGAGGGTAGAGAGCAGCATGCGACTTCACCAACTCGAACTTCAGCCCAGTTGTCGGATTTCCTAATCTAGACGCCTTACGACCCATCTCGCTTTTCTTACCATATTGAGGACCTCAAATGACTGAAACTTTGATTTCTTTCTATAGTTTCAATAGAGTTTCGATTGGATCTATAAGCTTAGTTGTTTTGAGATATTAAAAAGCAGGCTGGTAAGAGAATGGTGATGCTAAAGCACCAGCCAACCTTTGTGTTTGTCTTGCTGTTGCTAGTCTAGTCCGTGCGGATCTAGCATTCCAGCATGCATGTAGAACCCACGATCTTGTATTTCTTGCGTAGCTTACAAAGGAGGAAATAACCTAAAGCAGACTTTCTCATCAACTATCTCACTGCCATGTGAACATGTGGTCCAAGCTCGTTAGGCTTGACATGGCAATATACGGGCGACATAAGAAGCAGTTGAAAATACATAATCTCACAAAGTAGATTTTTGGCAAAATAATTATTGGTCTCGGAACTCAGCTCCAGGTCTTGCATCAAATCTGCGACTCTCATTCTTGGGTAAAAGTTGTTTTGCCTTGTATAAAGATACCATGGTTGGTGTTAACTAGTCTACCCTGGATTCCGTCAGCAGTTAATAATAAGTTAGTAAAGACTCTTAAAACATTGTTATTTGGTCAGTCTAAAAGTTCTAAGGCTATTGCCAACACTTGGTATTTAAAAGTAAAAGGTGTTTATGCTAAAAAATAAACAAAATAGTACAATCTCTTAATAATTATGAACTTCTGTAAAACAGGTTTTCAACTTGGCATGTTTAAAATGCGATGTGAGAAAAGTGTTCTAGTACTCACGCGACTGAACAGTACGTTAAGTAATTTTGATTGAATGTTAAAGCGATTGAAGTTTACCTACATTTTAGAATGCACTCCATATAGGTTCTATTTTCATTCTAGGAATCCTTCAACGTTTAGAACATATGCAATATCTAGTGTGGCCATAATATGAATTCAGACACGATGACGTTGTGGAATTGCATGAGGCAGCTGACAAAGCGAGATATGACAAATATAATGTCTCATGTTGTAAGATTCAACTTAAAACCCCTTACATCCTCATCATCTCAGGAACAATCACCACCAATAACATGGACGACCAAAAAGTTCCCAGAATCATCGAGCGTGCTCTACCAAACGGAGTAATCTACGACATGTCCGCAGCTGGACAAGTACGTATCACACTTCCAACAACATCAACCTGGTCAAGTGGACTGCACTGGCATGAAACCCATGACGAGTATTTGAAAGTCCTCCAAGGTACCATCAGGGTCCGTTTGGGCGATTCTACGCAGGTGATTAGTGCTGCTGAGGGGAATCAGCCTGAGATCAAGGTCGCGCGCTACGTTTGGCATGAATGGCAACGTGCGGGCCCCGACGGTGAAGAGGTTGTTGTCGTGGAGAGGACGGAACCGGATGACAACGACAAATCTATTTTCTTCTGGAACCTCAACGGGGTCATTCTCAACGCGCCAAAGATGTTGAGTGACGACTCGTCTTTCGCCTCGCGATTGCCGACAGGACTGCAAGGGCCATTTCTTAATTTCTGGATCCCATTGAATCTCTTTGTTATCTTTCGAAGCTTAGATAATATTCCCGTGTTCTTGAATGCGCCTGATCTCTTCAAAATCTCAGATGCCAGACTTCGAAGCCTTCTGAAACTTGTTGACTGGGTTGTCTCGCATATTGTTCTCCTCATAGCTTGTTTGGTTGGAAAGATGGCGGGTATTCAGCCTGTTAGGTCTAGCTACACGCCTGACGATGCCTATGACGCGTGGCAGTTGAGGCGGCAGGACGGCAAGAAAAGGATTCAGTGAGTAGGTGGAGAGTTGAAGCGCTTGGCTTGAGACACGAAAGAAAGACTGCATATGGCTTGGTTTCGGTGGCCGACAAAGACAAAAAAGTACTGAACAGAAAGAAGCAAATGAGGAATTATTATTGTGGTGGTATGCACTCGCTATTTATAAGAGATGGTTTCGACTCTATGGTCCATACTTTTGAAAACACCAACCGCCTTTATGTTTCCCTTGAACTGAGTACACTTTTAAAAATCTGCGCCTATTTCCCAAACTCGCCCATTTAGTTCTCAACGATAGGACCGTTGTACTCCTTTCTCGCCCAGACGAAGTAGTAAATAACGCTGAAGATTACAAGGCCACCAGTGACCACAACGCTGTAGTTCATCATGTCAACACTAGGGTCCACCATGGGAGGAAAGAAGCTGAAGAATCCAACAACAATAAGGTAGCACATGGCGAAAACGTTGTTGGCGATGCCAAGAGCACCCTTGATGTGGAATGGTCCCCAGACAAGCTCAGCCCCGGTGGTGTTGGCCAACGCTGGCAGGTCGGCGGAGCCAGGGAGGGTGAAGCCCTTGGTAGTTCGGCGATACAGGAGAAGGCCGGCGGCGATGAGATATGACGAGTACAGGCAAGAGATAGAGAGAGATGTGACATTCTGGAATGCCACGGGGGATCCGATGTTGATGAGAGACAGCAAGATGGAGATGACGGCGGTGCAAAGCACAGCATAGACAGGGACAGTGGTTCGGTCGTTGACCTTGGATAGTGTACGCCAGCCAGGGAGACCACGGTCACGGGCGAAAGACCAGAAGACGCGGGAGGTCGAAGCGAGCATACCGACGGTGGCGCAACCGGCGAGGATGACGATAACAGCTGCCATGACGGTGGCGCCGGCTTTGGAGTTGGTCGCCTGTTCGAAGATGTACATGAAGGGGAAGCCGAGCATGCCGGGGCCTGAAGCCATGGCGTCGTCGAAGTTACCCATGCAGAAGACCATGGCGATGAGCATGGCGAAACCACAGCAGCCATTGATGCACAGGCTGAGGAGGATGGAGGTGGGGACGACAACGGAGGGGTTGATGGTTTCTTCAGACATCTGGTGCGGTTGTTAGTGATATTCGCATGAAGTCTTGAAGATGGAGGACTTACATGGAAAGCAGCGTCGGTGCCGACGAAGGCAAAGGCATTGCCCATCATACCGACCATGAAGGACACACCTTGGCTAGACCAGCCTCCATTGTTGACAAACACAGTAAAGACGTCCGATGCACTGGCATGAGGTCCAAGCGTAACAAGCGGAATAAGAATGGCGAAGAAGCCCAGAATATGAAGGATCAAGATCAATCCCTCAAACTTGGGCAGCACTGAACTGACGAGGGTGTTGATGAAGACGGCAAAGAGGAAGATAGCCCAGAACAGCAATGTTCCTTGCCAAAGCTCCGGCTGAAAACCATCGTGGTTCAATGTCGCCATTCCCAAGATCATGTTGCCCGTGAGGAGAGCACTGGACGATACAGAGCCTTGCCAGCCGCCGACCGTGAGCATGCCTGTGAGATGGCTGAGGAATTTCGAGCACGACCGCGGCGCCATCATGGCCACCCTACAAGATGTCAGTTGCAGATGCCATAGGTGTGGATTTATGCGACTTACCAGTGGTATTGTCCTCCGGACGTCGGTGCCATAGAGACCAGCTCGCACATGGTAGCAAAGACACTAAAGTTACCAATCCATACGACGATGAAACTGTAGATGACACCAGCTGTGCCACCGTTGTTAAGACCTTGGGCGAAAAGAACTAAGACTGCTTCCCAGGTGATGAGGATAGTGCAGCTGAAGCCAAGAATAGACAAGAAACCAAAGTTGCGCTGCGAGTTTGTCAGTCATCTGCAGCGATCGCCTTCGCCAAGGTAGTAGTGACATACTCGAAGAACCTGCTTCTTTCCCATACGCTCCAATTGATCCTTATCATGATAATTATTTGTCGAGCTTCTCCCAGAGTCTGGCTCTGCTGCAGTAGAAACTTTGACATCGTTGGCTGCCTTGACGGTGGCATTGTTGCCCATCTCGAAGCTGGGACTGGTGCTGCTGCCCATGGTGGATGATGCGGGTAAGCCGGGAATAAGCAGCGGATGAAAACAGAGACACAGAGGAAAGGAATCTGGGGGGAATAAGCAAAAGAAAAGAAACTGCTTGAAATCGAGGAGGGAAGAAAGTTAAAAAGGTACTGAAGAAGGAAGAATAAGGTATGGTTAGGTACAGGAATGCCAGATGCTCACCCCTGGACCAAATATCCGGGTCTCGCCTGGGGGTAAGGTCGCTGGATTGATGTTTGTGCGCCACCAACCGAGGGCCGGAAATAGTGCTGTTTTGAATAAGAGCATGGTTTGCAGTCTTTATCAGCTGCTTAATTGGACTCTGCTATAGAGACATGCCATGCTATGTGTACATCCCTAAGGTTCCGGGTGCTGATCCGGCAGAATGCCCCGATGCCCCCGTCGCCGTCCTTGCAGGGTTCATAAAGCAAGGGTCCCTGTTTCTGCAGCACGTTAGCGTACCTGTTGGTCGACGGGTCAAATTTTCTCTGACACAAGCCTTCAGCATTCTTCTCGCCTTTCTTTTTCTCGTCTGTCGGCTTGCAACACCCCGCAAAGAAACCCTCAGCATTGAAGGATTTGTCTCATGCGTACCCCGTTTCCGGGCTGTGAGTGATCATCGTGGGTTTGTTTTAGAGTTCTATTTACGAAGCAATCGGTATTGCAGATGCGGGTAAGAGGCACGAACGACGCCACACACGCGCTTCGACAAATAGGGTCTCGGCAGCGAGAGAAAGGGTGTGTAGAGGTAGATACGTTCCTGTAAGAGAGAGGCTCGGTAAGAGAAAAGAGAGCCCCCGATCTGGGTTGACCATAACAGGCTCGGCTTACTTGCCTCCTTCCAGAATCTTGGTTAGCTCGGATCTACAAGGGTCCAACAGCTGTTACGTTTCTCAATACACGCCGATCATACGACCTGCTCCATTCGTCAAGGGTAATCTTGGTGATTGATGTATCATATGCTTGCTACCGAGCGGAATTCACTTTAGAGGCTCAGTGTATCAACTCATCTCACCCCCTGCCCATGTATGTCAGAATACAGTGCTTAGTTTTCTCTTTGCCCTTTCTGTCCGGTCTGGCACAGCGGTTGGTTGATCAGTGAGATTTATGCAAGTGCTAGGTCAAACAGAATGCTTTGCTTTTTTCTATAGTGCTTACAGTAAAGGTTTTGTTACAGGTCTATTTAGTGGTCAACCATACTTCCTACTCCGTATCCGTACATTTGCATGAAATCCAAAACTGTACTGTAACCCCTCAGAGGGACAAACATGAATAAAATGGTACTAGAAAAAGCAAAAAATGGGCCTGCCTATGTTTGTCTGGGTGTCGCGTCGTGCGTGCTCTCTATGTCTACCTGCCACGTCTGATGGATCAGAATCTTCTGACTTGAGTGGCTTGACCGGCTTTGGCCATCCCAGCTCGCCTCATGGTCGTGCCTTGGCTTTTTGCCGAAATCCTCCATCTCGTGAATCTCGCTGCGCTGTGTTCTTGAGGCACCGTGTTCGTGGGAAGACACAAACGCGTGCGACTTGTTGCTCTGGCCCGTCTTGGTCTTGTACTTGCCATAGCCTGGCTTGCTTGTTGGGTAGCCGTTACTGCTCGACTTACCCTGCCGTCGGAGATCGTCAACGCGGATCTGGCCCGACTCCAGACTGTCGAGGAAGGGTTTGAAGTTGGGCAGGCATACGGTAAGGATTGCGAGACATTGCACTAGTTGGATCGCGATGGAGGCGGGCCAGATCGCGAACGAGTGATCGGCGGAAGCGAATGCCTTGTTGGAGTAATGGATCTGCGCTGCAATCGCGGGCGTTACACTTAATCGCTTAATTAGCTCCGATAATCTTCAATCGGCTCGGTCAAGAAAAAACGAGGATCAATCACTTACAAGATTCTACTACCGAAAACACTCATAACGAGAATCTTCTTGGACCAAGATGTTTGGATCTTGAGGACGTTCTCCGCCATGACGACGACGATTATGATGTCGGTGATGATATTGGCGGCGGAGTAGCACGTCCAAAAGGCCTTGAGGTTGATGCATTTATCGTTGTCGCCGTACATCCACGGTGTCGGTGGTTGGCATTGGAAGAAGTTGACGATGAGTGCCGTAGCGCCCCAGACGCCGACGATGGCTTCGCAGATGATGATGATCCATTTTTGGCTCTTCTGGGCCATGATGCGGAGACTCATTGTGCCGGATAATTTGCAGCAGAGCAGGGAGGCGATGAACATCGTATTTGTCGCATATTGACTCTGTTGTAATAAATTAGAGACAAGTTTAGTTGTTGGTATTTGTTGTGGTGTTACCTTGAAGAAGACGTCGCGGTTGTTGGTACTCAAAACCTCGAAATGTTGGCCGAGTCCATGCTCACACGCATTGAAGATAGTGGCTGTCTGACAAGCTGCAAGGACCTGTGCGCACAAGCGTAAGTAAATTAACGAAGGTGAGACAAACAAACATGTCTTACAGTTGCGACAATAATAAGAACGTCGTCGACCCTTAGGGTCTTGATCATGAAAAGCTTGGTCCCCGTTCTCACAAGACATGAAAGGATTGCGATAACAAGAAACATTAACGACAGGACCTGAACGAGCGGGGACTTGTTGTTGTCGGTGATAATTCTTTGATTTGAACTCATATTGGGCGGTGCAGCGATCGCCGCGGCGATACTGGCATTCTCTTTGTAACAGGAAAGATATGAAAGAAACGAGCGAGAGGATTTTACGGAAAATAGAAAAGGAAAAGATCACAGATCTTGCAGCCGCGGCGCACAGGACATACACGATATAAGAGACAAGCAACGAGCCAGTCCCGGCGAGGCAAGATGCAGCTGAGGCATGGCCATACAAGCTCAGCTAAGTCACAGCTGACGGTGGAGCGTATCGAGGCCCCCAGATTAAGGACAGCTACCTACAGCTTGCAGCATGAGTTAAAGTGTGTGTACACACGTACATCATGGGCGTGGAAAGCAATCTCACAGGCACCAGGCACAAGAAGGATGGTCTCGAACTTGGTTGGATGATGGCGGCCCGGAAACGGTCATGGTAAACGGTATTGAACCCCAAAAGCAGTTTGGCACGCTTTTCTCTTGAAACGAGACGTGACGACCAATAGGTCTGCAAGGAATGTAGTCCCTTTGCTTCTTCACCATTATGCACCGCGGTACTTGGACTGTAGCGCCGTCATCCATTTTGGTGGAAGAAAGGAAATGGCTGAGTGACAGACAGCAAGGGTTACTCCCCTGGTGGCCCATATTTACGCTTCTATTGTGGTTTGATGAGATGTTATTGACCGGAGATTTATGCAGCCGGGAGGCTCAGCGACCACACTGTGAGCAATAAGAAAAACAGAGTTTTTTGGTCCAGTGAATTCCACTCTAATTGGGTTTGTTTGTCTATTGATGCTGTTTCGCCGTCACACAAGTCATTTTGCATACCGCAGATCGCAATATCTAGCATCTTTTGAGTAGAGCTGGGGCTGTGCGCCAATCTTCAACACCACAGACCTTCCGTCTTCCGCTAGGGCCAGATTTAAAAAAAATCTCAAACGATGCAACAAGGGCTGCACGCCCCCTTGGAGAACGACAGGTTACCATGTGAAAGAGTCGCTTGATTCTATTCACCCAAGACAGTCCGTGCTCTCCTTGAATAAAATCCAAAGGTCCCGCTGATACGCGACGTTAAGCCCAATGGGACTGAGCCGAACGAAGATCGATTGTAAGCGGAGAAAATCCGCGGCATGCGATGATTAACAAGGAAGGTCGATTTTAACACGCTCCACCGCCCAGGATCTATAACTCCCACCTTGTGGCCCCTGGTTCGATTATTCTCATTTCTCCTGCAAACGGGTGGGCATCCTTACGTTTCCTTTCTCCTGCATGGAAGGGAAGGACGCAGGTGTGGTGTTGGTTGTCCCCTGCCATGCCCATACATCCCTGCTTTTAATTCCGCACCGGCCGAGGGATCCGGGAATGTAGTAGGGATACGGAGGGTTTACGACTTTTCACGGCCGAGATGGATCGGTTTTCCTGCGAGGAGGCCTCGGTTCTGAGTATTCCTTGCGAGTGTCTGTGGGTAGGTGGCTTTATTGTCGACCCAAAAAGGCATCGAGCTTCCGTCTTCCTGGAACTGAACCTGCTCCAGGGTGAATAAATCGTTCGCATAACAAAAGCAAAACATGCCAATGTTTTTGGGAAAGCAATGGCCTGATTGACACATTCAGCCTGCGCAGCCCTGCCCGCCTTGTCGTTATCAATATGCACTAATTAGCTCATTGCTTGGGTGCTTTAGCACCCCATTAGCCACTCAATACAACTTAATTCAATCATTTGTTCTCTTGTGACGACCATTCTCAAACACCATACCCTGTACCAACAATGGCGCTTAAAGTAGTAAAAGTAGACACTGCTACTGATTTTGAAGAGCTCATAGCGTGTCAATGGGCTTCTTACGAAAATCCCCTTCAGCCATTCTTTCGCATGTTTTGTCCCCTACTTGGTGAAGGTCCATCAGCACATGCAGATTCCCTCAAGGAGTCGGTAAAACTACAATTGAAATGGCACAACGAGGACCCGACGAGCTACTGGGGGAAGGTTGTGAACGACGATGGCAAAATTGTCGGCGGTTGTTTGTGGAAGATTTGCCCGACGAACCCATTTGACACGGAGGACGATCATGCATATGCCTATTGGCAGCCTGAGGGGGAAAGAAGAGAGTTCATCTCCCAAGCTTTAGAGCAGTTTGATGCCCCCCGAGCGAGAATGGGTGCCAGACCCCAGGTTTGTATGTTGTAGTCAGGTTTTACTCGCCAATTATATACTGTACTGACTTGTAATAGACATCAACATCGTCTTTACACACCCAGACCACCGCCGCCAGGGTGTAGCAAACGTGATCATGAACTGGAGCAAGCAAAAGGCCGACGAGATGGGTGTCGAACTTTGGCTTGACGCAACTGAGCAAGGTGTGCCTGTTTATGAAAAGCACGGTTTCACGGTCGTCAGTGTCAACACTATCCAACCGACGAAAGAGAACCCAGGTGAAGAATGGAATAAGGTTAAGGAAGAGTTTGGAACTATGACTTTTAGACAGATGTGGAGGCCGGTTGGCGGTGATTATCAGGAGGGTAAGACTGTAAAGCCGTGGGAGACTGTAGACATCATGTATGAACCTGAGCCCGCGTTTGTAAAGGCTTATGTAGCTTGAGGGGACAAGAGAGATGTTAGAATAGAGACAGTGTAGGATTCTTGATGGTACAGAGATTAGACGATCAAAATTTGTCAGAGATATGTACTACCATGTTACCTGCTACCACTCAAGCAATATTCATGTCCATGAATCAATGATTGCGCTGGACAACAAGTGCGACACCTCTACGTATCAGTGACACATATGCAATGCCCGTTTTCAAAAGAGGAGGTACTAGGCAACACTGGAAAATATACTTAGATTACGGTAACTTATGACTTAATTGATGTCATTGTCATCGATACAACAATATTCGATCTACTTGTCGAGGGTAGTTGTTTGTCATTACTTGCCCATTCATTCACGACGTCAGAGAAAATGTTATTTCCGTGTAGTCTCCTGCCCCTCTAGCCGTCAAAGCATGTTATAAATCCAACGCCCTTGCGTAATACGTTCACTGGCGAATTGGATCCGATCGGCAGAACTCCTCGTGAGTCATTTCCACAATGTAGATATATCAACAAAAGACGTCACTTACCAACTCAACACCTTTCGTTTGCGTGCTCGATAACACAACTCATAAACATGAGCGAACACGGCACTATTCGAAGCGAACTCCGCAATCTCAAGGTCCTCGAAGGATCGGCGGAGAAATGTGATTTCAGCACTTTTCCTCCCACACCAGATGAGTCATTCCGAAAATGGTTGAAAGAAGCCATCAAGGCCGGTGTCAAGGAACCACACGCAATGACGCTTTCCACCGTTGACGAGGACGGCTGCCCAGATGCTCGAGTTCTCATTCTGAAGAACGTTGATGCTCGTGGATGGCACTTTGCGATCAAGGGCAATAGCCCGAAGGGCGTACAGCTCGCTGCTAATCCGAATGCTGCGCTGACGTTTTACTGGCCTAACCAAGGGCGACAGATCCGCATTCGGGGAAAGGCGGTTGCGTTACCTGATGATGAATGTGAGCAGGACTTTGCAGATCGACCATTGTCGTCCAAGATTGCGGCGTTGGGGTCGAAGCAGAGTCACGTGCTGCAGGATGTGGATGAAATCGAGAGGAATATGGAGTCTGCTCGACAGGAATTTGAGGGCAACGTGCATATGGTTCGGCCAGACTGGAAAGTCTATGCAGTTCTTCCGAACTCAGTAGAGTTCTGGCAGGGATCTAAGGACCGACTTCACCAGAGGCTGCAGTACAGGCGTGGTTCTGCGGGACAGCAGTGGGAGAAGCAGCTTTTATGGCCTTGAGATGGGGAAAGAGGGAACTGTCCTATCGGTCACTTGGTCAAGCGGTTTATTCATCACCATGTGAGGTAGCACAGCACGGAGTCAGCACTATTGTGAAACAAGGTTAATGTATTTTCCTGAAACGCGCCACAACGTTCTGTTTGTGACACCGATACTCTACAAGACAATTAAAAAGAGCCCTGGATCTTAGATAATCACCACCTCATTTTCCAATAACATATGGCTTATCGTCCTTGAAAATCAAACCAGGTTTCCTCTCTGCCAAGTCAAGCACCATTTCAGCGAAATAGCTATTCGCCCATGCAAACCATGGCCTTGTGAAAACACTCGAGTTGTAGATATTAACGCTCTCATGGATAAGGCCCAGTCCAGAGGTATTCTCCAGAATGATATTCAGTCGCTCGGTGATTTCCTTATCGTTGTCTGAGCCATAAATGGCCGAGACGTGTGCCATTGGCCATGGGTTTGTGGCGTTGGCGTGCGGTCCGCCAATACCACTGAAGGTCTTCCCGACTGCGTAGTATGGGTTTGCGCGTGAGAAAAGTGCAGACTTTGTCTTTTCGTATGTTGGATTGTCCCGTTTGAGAAAGCCTAAGTAGGGGAGAGAGACTAGACTGGGAACGTTGGCATCGTCCATGATGTACTGCCCGCCATAGCCATTGGTCTCGTAGGCAAAAATACCATTGGAAGTAATAGTGTGGTTCCACACTGCTTGGCGAATTGTCTTCGCGTGGTGACGCAGTGTGCCAGAGAGACTCTTCTGGTTACCGACTTTGTCTAGTACGGTGGCTACGTTGTCAAGCTCCACAGACATCATGGCATTGTCGGAGGTGATGTAGTTAAAGACACTCAAGTCATCAGAAGGGCGGTGGCTGCATGCTACGAGGCCGTTGGCTAGCTTTGGCTCACCGTTTCCGCTATTTGGTACAGGTGGTGAGAGTGAACCTGCCTGGCCTGTCCAGTTGTAGTAGCTGATGTAGTCCCAGTCATTGGCCCATGTGCTTTGGGACTGTTCGTCGATGACTCGGAGGATTTGCTTCATTGCATCCTTGACTGGTGGGATTTTGTCAGTCAGTGCAAAATTCGGATTGTTGTAGCGCATGTTGACCTACAGTTGCCATTGATGAAGGAGGAGTCATGTGTGTTGTCATAGTAGGAGCGTGCGATCTTCAGAAAGCCTGCAAGGGAGTCGAGTTCGTACTAAAGATTAGTCAGAGAGGAATTAAGTGAGGCTGCGGGTGTGCAATTACTTTACACTCGAAGACAGTCTGATTATTGACAGGACTAGGATATAGAGTCAACATGGAAACTCGACACATTCGCCAAGACGTCGCATGGGACTCACGGATTGACGGTAACGAGCTCGGCATAGTCCTAGCCACTTCTGTCAGCATGCCCCGATCCAGCGGTAATCAATTGATGTTAAGTCTTGACTGGACACAACATACGTTCACAGAGGGACTCAAGCCACTCTCAGGTGGCGGCTGAAAAGCACCTGCAAACATCAGCTCAGCATATGATATGTCAACATCTCACACATCAAACATACCACAATATGGGTATTTGGAGATGTACCTCGCCTCCGTGTTGATGATGGCCCTCACAAGCGCTTGGAGGTTCTTGTCTTGAGGCAGCAGCTTATACAAGTGAGCAAACTGATTGCCTGTGTCACGCAGCCATTGCGCAGTAATGTCGCCAGTCACGATAAAAGCAAGGTTCTTTTTCGCATCAAAGTACTTGACCGTCGTATCGAGCGTGGACGGAAAGGTGTTTTCGAAAAGACGCGCCAGGTCGGGGTTTTTGACGCGCTTCTTGATATCGTTTATGACTTTCTGCGAAACGTCAGCGATTGCTTTTGTAAAATGGTCATTTCGCAACATGCTTCGACTGCGGAACTCGTGAAAGTTCTGCACTTCTCACTAGGTCTCATAAACGGCAGCTTGAGCTTGCCTGACGATAAAGGCGCATGAGGTTTCTGCGAGTAATCGACATAGTCAGGACATGAACTCGGCGTGCGGTTTTGAGGCTTGTAGTCTTTCCAGGTCGCGGCATCAGCGCCTTGGAGGAGTGCCAGAACACCAATGGCGATTCCGAGCGCCTGTCGGGAGTAGGAGTAAAACATCATTTGTCTTGGCACAACTTTTGATGGATTGCAGGTTCGTCAATGGCTCAGGAAAAGGGGAATTTTATTTATATGGTGAAGTCTACGAAGCAAATGTTTAAATCTTATCCGACGTGATCCGAAATGACCTGTTGATCTTTCTCCAGATTGGTTTAGAATGCGGGGGAAGTAGCATTGGCGAGACGATCGACCTTGATTTTATGTAACGTTGATGATGTTTCTCGGGCCTTTTGCAGGGTGAACTGCTGTAATATGGGGAGAAAAGTGACGTAGGGTATCAGACTCTAGACTTTTGGAGCTGTGAAGGTATCGTGATTGGCGCGCAAGAGACACCTAGCTAAACCTTCAATGTTTTGTTTCTGACATCAACCAGAACCACTTACTCAGTCAACCTGCCCAACTCTAAACAGTCGCTGTAATGATATCTAGATCTCGAGGCCGCTTTTCTATGTTTCAATGAGGTTATCTTGAGCATTGAGGACTGTGATTGTTGTAATTCACTGCTTTCCAAATTCGTTGCTACAAGTAGACTCCGATGTGGATACTTCGGTACTTGAATTATACCGACATCGGCGAACTTGAGGGGTCCTGGGGGGAACCACGGCCGACATCCTCGGCAGTTCCCACGATGGCTTCATCAACGCTTTGATCTTTTACTTTAATCATAATCCAACTATTCTACCAAATACATTACTCAGGTCATTTATCGTATCTCCCTAATTATGGCAGACTTCACTGAATATGGCGCCGTTGCGCAGGAATGGCTTGCTGTCAAAGATAGCAGGCCCGCTATCCCTTCCACGCTAGATCTCAAAGAAATGCAGCGCCTGACCAACATGTACAGAGAACAGTTGGCTCAGAGTGAGTTGCAGAAACTGACTGGTCCTCTTGCCCATATGAAAGACTACACCGTCGCTGCAAGAGATGGATTCGCTCTCGAGGTACGAACTTACAGGCCTGTTTCAGCAGCCGACGAGGCACGTCTGCCAATTTATATCCACCTCCACGGCGGCGGTTACGTTTTTGGTAACATTGCGAGCGAGGATGCCATTTGCACTGCCATCGCCGTAGGAGCCAATGTCACCGTCGTTAATCTAAACTACCGACATGCGCCCGACTACGCCTACCCGACAGCCTGGGAAGACACCGAAGATACGTTTCACTGGGTGCACGACCACATCGACGACATTATGGGAATCCCAAGTCAAGTGGTCATTGGCGGTATATCTGCTGGTGCTCAGCTCGCAGCTGCTCTGACGCTGAGGCAAAATATCTCGCCGGATGGGCTCTCGCGACCTAAGCTTGCCGGTCAAGTCTTGATGATTCCTGCATTGGTTCATCCCAAGTGCTACGACCACGTACTTGCTCAGATGAAGGACCCATCACTTTCATCATATGCTCAGAATGCGGACGCTCCTATGATCAACAAGGCAGCGCTAGAGAAGTTCTCCAGCTTACTGAAGGTCGAGAACCCAGATCCTAAAGATGTTCAATTGAATATCGGCCTTGCGACTAGTGAGCAGGTAAAAGGCCTTCCTCCTACGGTACTCGGAATAGCTGGTTTGGACCCCTTAAGAGATGAGAGTCTTCTATACGGCATGAAGCTTGTTGAGACAGGGTAAGAGGTTTGTTTGCAGTGTCTAATGATATCAACTGATATATTTCACAGGGTACCTACGGACGTTCATGTCTTTAGTGGCCTCCCTCACGGATTCCGCCGCTTCGGAGATCAACTGACTGAGAGCAAGAGATGGGATGCTGTGATGGAGAATGGAATTAAATGGGCTCTGTCGAACCCTGCATCTTCTGAAGACTTCGAGATCAGGCTTGAATAGACACATTGGTCTATATAGTTATGAATTAGCGAATTATTAGCTAGCCTTGCCAAATCAGTAACCTTAAATAGTATAATTGATTTCTTTGTTAGGCTTCTACAGGGGTCTTCTACAATCAGGACTCTAAAGCCATATCATGAAGTGGTTTATCGATTAATGACGTTGTCCCAAAGATCAACTGAATGTCCGACCATGTTCCGTAACAGCATTCTGGTTCTCAATAACAATGTAATCCACACCCACGATCAACCTCATCGAATTGGCATCAATAAAGTTGGCCTCATCATGCCGAATAACATTGACATAATGCGGATCCATGCCCATAGCTTGAAACGTTTCCATGTTTTGTACCCAAAACTCTGCAGCGCCGTCGAATTCGAGAATCTGGGCGGCACCTGGAACACGAACCAAATCGCGATATTTGGGGGTGGAGTGATACTAAAACATTAATGTCAGATAAAATATAGTGATCATGGCGGAAGAGAGGGGATATACCTGGGAGTACTTATACACACCCATCCGCAAATGGAAGTCTCCAGCGGTCTTGACGTGGTTGTTGGCCCAGTAGCTGTTGAACTCCTCGGGTGTTACGCCTTCCTTGCGATTGTAGAATAGCTGGATATGATACATCTTCTCGAGGTTTTTGGTGCATGTTTGCTTGTAGGTGAAGGGGCAGCATTCTGCGGATGTTGCTGGCACGGGAGTGTAGTCCGCTCGAGGATGGGGAATACTCTTTGCCGCTGAGGTCAAAGGAAGAATAGAGAGGAGCAAGCTTGGGAGTTTCATTTTGAGGTAGACGATAAGAAGGATTTGTAGTGATGGCTCTCGACTTGAAAACAACTTTGTAGTAGTCCATCTGAAGAGGCTTGTAGATAGTATTTATGTCTCACGTCTGCATACGCGGCCAGGCAACATGCCGCTTACAACAAGCAACGAATCCCGATTATGCCTATGTTACTAATAACAATATACCGAAATGGGAAAGATTTACAGGGAGTATTGTCGCCGGGCTCCGATTTCCTTCAGACTCGTAAAGTTGTAAGCGCAAGTTCAGGAAAGTGATCGACCTCTCGCGGGTTGTCGCGGCGCGAAAAGCGAGACAACCAAGGGTGTAAGCATAACGACAAGATACGGGTCCGGTCCATTTCTGTAAGAGTATAGATAAGATGGAGCATTTCATTTCGGAATGTGTTAAGCCCAGACAGAAAGAAATCACAAATTGTACAGTCACTTGTCTATTTGATGGATGATCGGGGCAAAACCATTGATTTGCTACTCTAAATTCACACAGGATGTCTCACTTTACCGCTCCACTTACCCCATGTTGAACGATATGGAACCATAGACGAACAACCTAATCATTTCATTCCAAGTACACACAAACGCCTACTTTCCACAATTCGTTTCTCCAGTCAATAGCGTCGCAAAAGCTTCGCTGTCGTATCAAACTCGTCAAACTCGACTACGAGACAATTAGACTGCAGTTAACCCTGGGCATCTGTGTCGCGATTCCTTACGTTCAAAGATATCCCCAGCACGACCCGAGGTCATAAGAACATGCGACGGTGCAACATCTGCGAGGGTCTCATCCGTCCCCTCGAGATCCTGCTCCACATTGACGTGATCCTGGATCTTGAGGAAAATGACTGGCGCTGCAATGACGAGTGAAGCAGCTAACAACACCCAGTTGCTCATGAACTGTGCATGAAAAGACACTTTTCTGGCATCCAGGTTGTTCGAAATAGCGGCTCCGGCGGATTGGATGCCTTTGTAAAATCCGATGTAGTTAGCCGCGCGACGACCTGAGTTGGACAAGGCGCCCATGAACCTTGAGTCATTAGAAAGGCAGTGATATATGGAAAGGGGACAAACCAGTAGACTGTAGCCTGCCAGGCGGCATCATAAAAGCCATAGAACAGATAAAGGAACATCGGCCCGATGTAGCCCGAGTCTTTCCAGTCCTTGGAGTGAAAGCCTTCAGCATCGGTCATTTCTCGAGTGTAGGTCTTCTGATGCACGTAGCCTCCACCCCAAACAATGAAAGTAAGAACGAAGAGAACAACGAGGGCAATTTTGGCTCGCACGGACCGACGAATATGATCCAAGTCAAGAAGGTAGCCCCAGATAGCAGCGGCGGCGATTTGAGCAAGCCAGTAAAGGAGGCTGTTGAGGGCTCTGGTTCTCGTTGAGAAGTATGCACCGTTAACGATGTTCTGCTGATACACATAGAACCAATTGGATGAGAAGAACATTGGAAATAGAAAAACCACAAAGGGTTCGAATCGAATGGTTTCGTAAAGTCCCCAGAATTCGCTCTGCCATGTCGGGTTCTTCATCAGAATAACATAGGATCCGTCTTTTCGAACCACGTCGTTTGCGTTGCAGAGTAGAAGGGCTAGGGCGGCACCGAAGAACATAAGAACAGTGAAGCCGATGTAAGTGCCGTCGCTCACGTCGCGTTTGGAGTTGGCGTCAATGTTGTCGCCCAAGGGAATCTGCAATAAATGGTGAGCTTCTCTTTCTTGGCAAATACCTTTGGACAGGAAGTCAAGGACAAAGCTTGGGGTCGGTTGACGGATATACTCACCAGACTTCCAATCACAGCTCCCATGTTGAAAATTCCCCAGAACCAAGCAAAGTAATGTCCCTTCTGGTGTTCATGTGGATACGAGATCATGATAGTTCCTTGTGCTGTCCATAGCATAGCCGCGCAAACACCCAGAAGCACGCCCGCGATGATGTTGAAGGCATGTACGTCGTTTTTGAAGTGGACTTCTAACAAGATGCTTATGGTGTAAATGCCATAGCCGATTCCACCAAAGGCCAAGGTGAGCTTCACCCCAAGTCTGTTGACTACGGTACCACCAAAGAAGCCAACAACGGCGAAAGTGCTATACAAGGCCGTGTTCTACAACATTAGTAAACACGACGACCAACGCTTCTTATTCTAGATGCTCACCATGTCGTTCACAAGTTTTGCATCCGTCCTACCGCCTGCACCCATCCCATTAAGGGCGTTGAACATGCCCGGACACATGAAACATACGAAGGCCACCATGCCCAACTGAACTTTGGGTGAGGCATACCAGGGCAGGGTGTATCCGAAGATTCGCAACTGGCGATACTTGTAGCCTTGAGGCACATCCACAGTACCTGTGGAGTAGTTGTATAACGGATCGCGGTTCGTGTACGAAATAGCCTCGGGGTTATTGACAGGGGCGGATTGGCCCGCTGCTGGTGTGTTGAGTGACATGGTATCCGAGGATATTGCCGAGGAACTGAGACAAAAAAGGCCTGGGCTTTCCGAGGAACCCTGAGTGTTTTAACAATCGGGTGAAATGAAAGGCAAAGTCAGAAAAGCATGGCGAACGGCTGACGTGGCGGAGCACAGCAGCTCTTGGCTCAGTAAAATGTCCGAGATCACTCGGTAATTGGTAGCACATATTCTTAAAATTACAGCTTTTGTACCACATCATACCGGAAGCCGTAGTGGCGCATGCTATACCGTGGTATTGGCGCATACGAGGTGCGGACTTGCAAACCAAGGTAGACTTTGGGGCTGAGAGCGCAAAGAGATGCACAGCCTTGTATATAAAAAGCTGCCAAATTAGCAGGCTCCTGAAAGTGCAGTTGTTCATATGCGTCGTTATTTTTAGAACCCTAGGCAATGAGGATGAAGTCGACAAATCAAGGTGGAAAGATGGTGGGTAATCTCAGCCCCCAAAGGTTGCCACGCAATATATGCTGTTAATGTCGCGGCCACATGCAATGGTGCGGAGTAGGGCTGATATAGCTAAACGATTGGATTTCTGGAATGGATGACTGCATGATGATAGTCAGTAATTAGAGTGAGATGACAAAAGAGGCTTGAGGCAGCGAATGAACAGCCTTGCTGGTGTAACACTCGACTTCTCACCGGCTCATAGCCCAACTTTTACACGGTCCCGATGTTCGCAAGTTATGGACAATTTTAGAAGGCCGATAGGGCTGAGCTCGCATTTTTCTCGCCGGAGGTCTTCTGGCTTTTGGACTGACAGAATTGGAGCGTTCAAGTCGGGCGGATTTATCCTTTTCCGTACCTGGGGAATGTTGGCTGGATGTGATTTCAACACTCGAGCATTATTGTCCATTGCATTCAAATGATGGGTCTTCGATCGTAGACACCTATACTATTACATAGAAGTTCCCATATATCAGGTTATCCCCTAGGTGTTACTAAAGTAATCATAAGAGTATATACATTATAGGACTTTTGCTAAGTTGAATAATTCAAATGATCAAGCCGCCATGGTGCATACACTATGAACCGAGCCAAATCCAGATCATCTTACCGCTCAATGAGATTCGAGCACAAATTCATAATATGTCCAAGCTTCTCCTCTTCACTTTTACTCTCATCTTCCAAGAATTTACTCGCCGGTCCAAACCTATCCCAGACTTGTATGAACTGCCCACTCTCGACCTTTCCTATCCTGCTAAAAGCCGCCTTCAGCACATCATGCTCCGTGATTCTCTCCACATCAGCGCGCTTGACGAGCTCTGGTCGGATCATGTATTCGTTGCCTTGCTGCATCCGCGTCATCACGGTGTACAACGCACTGGCCTTGAAACAGTAGGTAATCATGGCTGCTAGACCGGCCGCCAGAGCGGTGGCGATACTGGATCCTGTTGATTCTTCGGTTGCGGAAGTTTTGTCGGCGAGGTAGAGATGTAGGTTCCTACCGCTCGAAGTATTGACATTGACGCCGGGGAAGATAAAGTCGTTGTCTTTTCCGGCGTGACCATATGCACTGCCGTCGTCGTGGGCGGCGCCGATGACGAAGAAGCGATTTCGTCTAAAGGCTGAGGGGTAGTGGTCGGTATCGCTGATTGAATCGGATGAAGAACAGAACATGAGAACCTTTTGTTTGCAGGCTCTTTCCAACACTGAATCCAGGAGCTTCTTCTCGTCGCTTCCTTCAGCGGGGACCGGTAATGTCCATGACATCGATATTATTGTTGCGTTCTTTTCCAAGGCTGCTTCGATAGCCTACATATGTCAGTATAGTCGAGGAATAGTCAGAAGCATATAGCAGAGCAATAGACAGAACCTACCAAGGCCGCTGAAAATGCGTCAATTGTCGAAACTCCTTTATCCGGACTGCTATGCATCTTGAGGCGAATAGAGTAGATACTCGCCATAGGGCATACCTTGCATATCATCCTCGCCATTTCAGTGCCATGTCCCTTCCCTGATATGTAGTATTGCCCCACAGCTCGGTCCTCATAATCAAACGTCACACCCTCGATGGCACGTCCCGCAAACGCTGGATCACAGCTGTCAACACCGTCATCAATAAGTGCAACGACAACGGGCTTTACTAGGCTTTCGAGATCATTCTTGGCTCGCTCGTCGATGCTTGCATTTGGGATCGGTCCGAGTTTGCTTCGAGATAATTTATCCGTCTTTGTCCAAAGGTCGTTCATACATGTCGCAAATCCCTCCATGCATTTAATCCACTCGTGTTCGGTCATCAGATTTAAACGTCCTGATGCTTTGGCTGCACCGGTGGCCGATACGGAAACTTCTGCTCCCTTCTTGCCCTGTCGATGTCGGACATCAATGTTGCGCTCTGGTCGAGGTGTGGTAGCTTTCGTGTCGCCGTTTGGCTGCGGTAATGATTTTGCGTTATCAGGCTGCTTTGAACTAGCAATATCGATGGCCGTGTTGGCGTTGATATTGGAGTTACGGTTTAGGCGCACGCGAAACTCCTCGAGGTTTGTAGCAATCCACGGCGTCGTATCGAACATCTAAACGATATTTTTAGTATGCTGTGGATGAGAGAGATATTGTTTTGGGGTGTTGAGATGGCCAATCTTACTTCGGATTTTGGTGGGATATTCAGATTGACAGTCTCGAGTTTCTCCAGCAGAGGCAAACCCTCAGATTCACTCCAACCTCTGAGAACCGCATTATTACCACTCCACTTCAACGTGACTTCTCTCAGCTGGTTTCTTAGCCCATTTGACCTGCTTCCCTCGCCATCTTCATAACTAGGATGATGAGCCTTACTTCCCAGTTGACAAATAACCCTCGGGTCTAGATCCGTCTTCTGCCAATCGAGGTGCTCGACCACGAACTTCTCCAGCGAAGTCTGGATCGACTCGTCGCTGTGATATCTGTTCTCGGTTTCTTCCACTTCGACTCTGAGGATCCGTCGGACACCCTTCGCATAGAGCCATTTGAAGAAGAACTCCATGTCTTGCCGAACGGCGGGTCGGTCTGGTTCACGAGGCTTGGGCGCTTTTCGTCCTGACCGAATAACAGTCACGTTAGGGAATCTGACGTACATCAACACTTCGTCGAACCGCATGCCGTGGTTGGGACCCTCGCCGAAGCGCTCGTTAAACACCGAGTCTGTGATTTCAGCTGGTAGTCCTCTATAGTCGAAAAATATTTGAAATTCTACATTTTTGGTGAAGCGTTAGTCTGACACGAAAGACGTGGTGGAGTGCATTACTAACCTTGATGAAACCTCTTCCCGTGTAGGAAAGAAGTCGCCATTTTGATGCTTCTGGTCCTCATATAATGCAACTTGAGTATGGTAAGAATCTTTATTGAATTCCTTGCCAGAACCTTTGAATCTTGTCCCTTGGCCGAGGATTTCTTGGAGGATGCCGCTTTGCTCTTCCGTTTCCTCTCGTCATCGGTGTTGCCGTCAAAGGTCTGCGTAATGACTCTTTTCAAGGGTGTATTTGGTGCGTGCTCTGACGAACCTTTGGGAGTGATCAATGTTGAACCACCGATGGTGGCTTTTGGATCCTTGGCCTGCCTGACACGCTCTTTGAGGTCTTTGTCTTTCGGATGTCGTTTATCTTCCTTTCCCCTCTGTTCGAGTACTGCCCTTTCTTGTTCTTTCAACTCCTGTCGACGCTTCTCATTCTCATCCATGTATTGCACCTCCTTCTTCAAGCTATCACGCTCACGATCTGGGTTCTTAGCTTTGCGCTCCCGATCTTCAGGAGCTCGACTCTTAGGCCCCTTATCAACGCCACCCTTCAATATTTCCTTGTCCTTCATGAGAAGTGTAAGGTTTGCCATCTTGGTGTCGCCTCGCTCCGGATCAGGATCACGTAGCTTTGCTTCCCTTTCCAATTTGGCCACTTCTTCCATTTGTTGGTGGTGAGCTTTGGCTGTTCTCTTGTGCTCCCCATACACGGAGTATTCGGTCTTGTCCTCTCTCCGTTTGTACTTGAAGTCCAGGAAAGTCTCTAGGGGCTTGGATGTCCCGGAAGCCTTGTGTTGTTTCACAAGATCGCCGTCTTTCTGTAAAAAGAGCTTGACAACATCCACTCGTTCATCACTGCATTGGTCATACTGCACCGCGTAGTGGAAGGGCGTTCTGCCCGATCCATCCCTCAACTCCAACGCTTTCTGGCTAGCATGGCTGACCAGATTTCTGAGTACTTCTTCCCGGAGGCCTTTTTCGAATGCCAACGTCAGGCAGGTCTTGGCCGACCTGTCCTCACCACAAGGCACCTCCAGCGCATCTGCAATGGCGATGGGATCAGGGCAGCTCTTCAGCATGTAGTCAACCAACTTCCATGTGTACTTCTTCAAATGAATTGCGTGATAGAGTGGATTTCGCTTGTCGTCGTTCTTGGTCCGGATCAAGTCTGGAGAACTCTCCATCAGTTTCTTGATCAGAGGCTTCACATCTGATGCTTTGATGGCTTTGTCGTATACCAATTGGATGATTTTGTGAACAAAAGTGCCGTGCCCGCCGGCTTCTTGTGTAAGAACCCGCTGATGCTCATGGAAGAATTTGTCGACGTCTTCTTCCGTGGCCTTTCCGTTGAAAACCCTTGTCATCTGGTCGGTGGCCAACTTTGTCTTTCTCGTAAGGTCGTCTTCCTCGTCAGATTCCTCCTCATCGGAATCTTCATCCTCGTGCTCTCCGAGTTCCCTCCCCGAATTTCTATCTTCCGTATCAGACATAGCTGTGGTATTAAAAATTGCCTTATGAAAGACTTGGTAGTTGATTTGCTGATCTTGGGATTGGGTTCCGGTTCTGTGCTCGGGGTTTACCATTGCCTGCTTTCTGTAGGTTGGTCACGAGAGAACACGACAGGGATAAGACTGTCGCCAGTCACTCTCATCCTATTCGGTCAAGTCCCACCTGAACGCTTCAAAGTACAACAATGTCAATATTTGTATGGGAAGCAGTGACTGGGTTCGCCACATAAATTCGCGCATTGCTGTGACGAGTCTGACATACATGCATGTGCTGCACAGATCTGGAAGGATAGGTGCATAAGTGCTGTATGAAGAACTGGTCCAACGCTGTCAATTGGTGGCCTTGGGGGTTGTAATTCCGCCCCCACTGGTTTTTGCTTGGCCTCCGAGGCTAAGCTGAACCCTTGCTCTTTGGTAAGAATCGTGTAGGACTCCTTTGTGAAGTACCAATATTTACAATATGATGAGGCTCTTTATTAAACCCCAAGTCCTGAGCTCCAGTTACTATATTTCTTACTTTTACCTCAAACCTAATATTCACCACAGTCTAAACTCGTTGATACAACCACTATGACCACCGATATAAACACAACCCCGGATCCACATCTCGAGGGACTTGAACTGGAAGACGATGTCGACGTGTTTGACGTTAGCATGTTCGAAGAAGGAGGCGGTCTCCTTCATACGAAGAACAACCCCAAGGCTCCATATCAACGCTCGGAAGTCATTCAGCGGACAGGCCATGGCGTCGATATCAGATGCAGTCTCGTCGGCGTCATCCACGGTGCCATGTCAGCAGACAGTGATTATTGGGCGACTTTACTTGTTCTTGAATTCAGATTTGACCCTCAAAAGAAAGCGCGCCGCATTACCAGAGCGACAATTGAACTCACATTTGATGTTACCGACGTCAACAACTATGTCCCCGAGGTAGAAGCAGTATCGTTCGACGGCCACTATAGCTTCCTACCCAGCAAGCAATCAGAGTCTATGACCACCGGCGCTGAAGGAGGAATCAGTGCCAGCTTCGGAGCCCAAGCCAATACTTCACTTAAGTACGAGAAAACAGTCACACGAGAGACCTCACAGGCAACTACCATCAGCGGCAGCAAGCTGGTTGTTAACAATTTACCACCCAACCGCGTTGCTAAATGGACGCTTTTGGAAAACCCAAGCTTGAAAACAGGCGTCCCCGCTTCTATAAAGGTGGCCATCAGGATTCAACGGAGAGACGAGGCGGTATTTACTTGTATACCGAAACTGACGTGCACGGCGGACAAATGGACGGAAATGCGATCATTCTTTGGAAGGGTTCCAGAGGATGATCCTATACTGCTGAAGCCAGACATGGAAGCAACCAAGACGCTGAGGGGTTATGACCCTGAGGAGCTTGGTAGGATTGACTTGCAGGAGCTTAGCGATGTGACTTTCACCAAAATGATCCTGGATACCGTGAAATAATATTTGGGGGCCGGAAATGGTTGGCTGAGATAGCCCTCTTGTACGAAGTATGGTTGAATAACCCGCTAACGTTCCGTACTTCCGCTATTTATGGAGATCTGCAGCGTATGTAAGACTCAGATAGGCTAGAAAACAGTTGGGCACAATCATGCATCCACTCAGCAAACCAGGGTCCTCAAAGACGGGATTAGCCGCTGTTAGAAATGACAAGACCGCCCCAATCTTGGGTAATGCTCCGAATTGCGGCTTCTGCCTAACTCGGATCTGTTGGTCATTGGCCACGATACTGGAATGATACGCGGCTCAGCCCTGCAGGTGCATGCTGCACTCGTTGGGCTCTGCTGGAGAGTCAGTTCATGCTAACCACGATGTATCTTGCAGGGGTTTGTAAGTACCCTGGAGTATCAACCAGAAATCTGAGAATGTGAGTTCTTTCCCTTGGCCTGTGGTAGTTCCTGCCTATTTTGCCCCAAACGAACAACGGCTCGTTCTTGCCAGAAAATACTTGCGGCAGCTTGAATGATCCGCACATTCAGACAAAATGTCAGACTCTGACTCTGTTAATAATGTTCATCCTCTTGTCACGTCTATTCCTTCGGATACTGAGGATGAAGACCCAAGGGAAACGGGATCACAAGCCAACTCTAGGTCTAGTGACTCTGTTGCCCTAAGCCAGGACGACGATACAAACTCTTCACTTTCAACAGACCTCTCCGATGCATGTACTTTGGATCTCCTTGAACTTCCCCGTCCGGAATCGCCATTCGTTACTGAAGAAGGTCCTCCTCCTCTGGGGCTGAACAGACCATGGGGTTTGTCTGACTATGATGACTACGAGTAAACACAGTTCGAACGATACTGCACGATACCCAGCTAATACTCAAAGTGTCATTACTGTCCACGGACTGCGCGACGATCGCAGCACCTGTTGGAAGTCCAACAGCGGAAAGCCATGGCTTCGCGATAATCTATTCGAGTCACTTTCCATCCGGCAGTTGGACTACTCATATGCCACTGACGAGTCCGCCCGGATTTTCAGGCCAGGCGGAGTGAGGGCCGAGGCGCAAAATCTATTGCGGCTGTATAGCGAAAATCGGCGTGATCTTGAAACTGCAAGTCACACGACAGCGTCACGAATCTCATCCAGTACTGACACTTTTCAAAGCTTGAGGTTGATCGACCAATTATTTGGATTTGTCACGATGTTGGTGGTGCAATTGTCAAACAGGTGAACTATTATATGTACCTTATGAATTCTGGCTAACACTTGACAGGTTCTTATTGAGGCTGCACTGCCTATATTCGCCGAAGACTATGAAGATGCCGAAACTTGGGAGGTCATAAAGGAAATCCACAGGAAGATTTCAATATTTTCCACTGCCATAGTGCTAATTCCCTCCTGTATCATCTTTTATTCCTTTTTGCTAACACGCTTCTCGTGCAGATCTTTTTGGGCTGCCCTCACCGAGCTGAAACAATAGAAGTTCTTGAAGACGAGTTGCACAATCTGGTGGGCTTACCAGGGCCAGATGTCAGGAAGGGAATCACAGGAAAGATCAGAGACCTGGCATTTCAAGTAAACAATGTCAATATTCGTGCTCTGGAAGGAAGTCTATTCTCGCGAATCGTCAACATCAATGTCTTTTATCTCCCTCGCCTCGCAAAAGAGCCATACGCCAAGGGAGGCGAAACAGAAATGAAACTCGATTCTCTCCCTGCCGAACATCTTTCTGAGGCGGCTATACCAGAGCTTCCAACAGTGCCGGCGTCGCCTTTCAGCTGGTACACTTTGACCACCAGTAATTGGATGGAAGCCGACAGCCGGTATCGGCAAAGTGTCATCACCCACGCAGACCTTGTCCGAGGTGACGAGGACGCGGACGAGGATGACAGCTGGATAGAAAGTCTCTCCAATCGGTTGTCTCAGGGTATATACCGTGAGTACATATCATACCGAACTTTACTGAATTGAACTAATGACTAGCAGCCTTGAAGGTCCGGGGCATAATTATCAGCGAACAGGCCGGTTTGCTGTCCATGGCTCCTCCTCGCAAACAGGCAAATGTGCATATACCTCCAGGAGAGTTCATACCCTCTTCTAGAATACCCTCGTTTCTTGCAGAAAACAAACTCCGGTCTTCCAATTATCCTATAGGCCCGCAGTTCACGTACATTTGTGGACTTGGGGATTCTACCCGTACGGCCATGCTTTCCCAATATTGGCAAGTCTTTGATTCAAAAAGAAGAGGCGAGGCATTGACGGATTATGGGGGATCTATGTTCTACTTCGAGTTCGATAAACTGGACAAAAGACGCAATACAATCCGTTCCATGTTGTTGACTTACCTCAACGAAATGTCATGGCGCGATGGGAGCCAAAATACCGGTGTTGGTACTGTCGAATGGATGTTTGCGAGCCTGGAATACTATGGCTGCTGGTCGCTCCCTTTCCTGTTCAAGATGTTCCAGTGTCTAAGAACTGTGAGATCCAGAAAGAATACAGTGATATTCTTGGCGTGTTTTGACGACTGTGTCGAGGATGAACGGGCTTGGTTCCTTAAGGAAGTGCTGGATGAACACGGCCGAATTGACCAGGCATATCGTCTTGTCATCACAGCCAGCGACCCTGATACCTCTGCCTTGGATTCGGCCCCAGATGTACAGATCTTAAGTAAAAAGGATTTTCAGGAGGAACCTAGAGGGTTTGCCGTCGATGAGAAGGCTGTTAATGCCCGCGGGCTCGCATCATCTCTTCAAGCCTTACTTGATCGGCGCCAAGCTTTGAACAGTGTCCAGCACGCTTTGGAGGCATTGATAGGAGAGTGCCACTCTTCACCTCAACTTGGCTTCCTGATCCTCAACTGGCTGAGTAATTTTGGAAGAGGAAATTCAATTGATAAAATCGCCGCAAAGATCGAGGAGCTACGCCCTGTCACGCCAGATAATGTTCTCAATACATTTATTGGTAGTCTCTCAGGAGGAAAATGTGACTGGGCAGCCCTGGTTTACCAATGGGTGAAATTCACCATGGAACCCTTGACAGTCGAGGCTCTCGCTCATGCTCTTGCACTATCGACACTTTCGGAAGACGTGACACTCGTTGACATCGACTACACACAGTTCGCAGCTGACATTCAAGCCAATTTCTCGGGTGTTCTTGTCATGGATGGCCGATATATCAAATTCTCATATGCGCCCTTCCAAGATACGTCGCTCACATGCTTAGGCGGTTTACATGACGAGGAGCCATCAGTTGCGCATGGCGAGATTGCCCGAATTTGCCTGGAGTACCTCATGCACAGCCAAGTAGAGACAGGGTATCGCAACCTCACCGTTGGAAACTACAGCAGTGATCCGTCAATCCGTCCCCTGTTTCTTCCTCGAGACAGCCTCTTGGAATACGCTATTCAATACTGGCCAGAGCATTACCGCCTTGCAGGATCTCAACGCCCTTTCACACTTGCACTCGAGTTCCTTAACAATCTTCAGACCAGAAGAAAATGGGCCGAAGCATTTTATTTACTATCAAATCCGTTTACGCGCTTACAAAGAAGCTACTTTTCTGCCATACCACTGATGGCTGCACTCGGCTTGGAAGACCTAGTCAAGCACCAACTCGATCTTGAGGAAGATCCTCAGCGGTTACGTACGGACGTTTGGCTTGCCATTACAGAGGCGGCACGACATGGCCACTTAACCATACTCTCTTCGCTACTGGGTCGTTTGCAGGTACTCGGAGATAGCGCTGAGGACCAGCGCTGCTTGCAGGACACAATCTTCTGGTCAGCATTGCCCGACAATGAAGAAGTCTTGAGCCTTCTGGTCAACAAAGCTAGTTCGATAAATGGCTTTGCGTGGCCTGGGGATCTCTACGCCCGCGCCGCATTTGCCGGCAGCACAGTGCTCATGGCTGCACTGATCGGATCGGGATTGAATATAAATTACAAGAACAGTCAGACCAATATGTCAGCTCTATATACGGCCACACTCTGGAATCAACCAGCAGTAGCAAAGCTTGTCTTAGAAGCCGGTGCCGATTACAAATCAAAAGGCAATTATGGTGTGAGTGGCTTCCTTTGGGCAGTTATTATGTGCCGATCGGAAATAGTACAGCTCATGCTCGAAATGGGTGCTAGCTTGGAAGAGAAAGATGATTTCGGAATGACAGTAGTGAATAATGCTGTTGAATCGGGAGACAAGGAATCCCTGAAGCTTCTCATTGCCGCGGGGGCGGATTTCGAATCTGGCGATCTCCGTCTCGATTGTGATACCAACCGCCCTATTATACACGCCGCCGATTATGGTAGACCTGGCTGTCTTCGTATTCTAATAGATAGCGGTGCGGACCCTCTTACCGAGTCAGAGGGTGGGAGCCTTCTCTATCTTCTCTGTGCTTTCGCTGACCGAGTCGCCACTTGCCGACTTCTGCTGGAGAACGGAGCCGACCCCAATAAGAAATATGCGGACAAGTCGATGACCTTTATTCGCGCTTTGGAACAGGACGATAAGGAGCTTACCGAGGTGTTTCTGAACGCTGGAGCAATCCCAGATTCTTTCGATGACTGGGACGGGGCAGTCCGCAAGACACCATTGACTTATGCGGCTCGCTTTGCCTCCTATGAGGTTATGAAGCTTTTGCTTGATAATGGAGCCTCGCCAAACTATTGCCCTGACGGTATTGAATCTGCACTTCTAGAGGTTGCCTTGGAGGGAGGTGAAGACTCAAAAAAGGCTGAGTTACTTCTAGAACGAGGGGCAACCTTCGATTCCAAACGGCCTGACGGATGGACTCCTTTACAAGCTGCCTACGATTCTCCAGCGCTCGTGGCCCTATTTCTCAAACATGGTGCAGATGTTGAGAAGCAGACTGAAGACGGAACAGTGCTGATGATGGCAGCGAGATGGGGGTTCATAGAGACCTTAAGGGCTATTGTTGCACACGAAGATCCACGACCTGACCTCAACACCACATACATCTGGGAGGACAACACTCATAGTGGCTACACGGCACTTAATTTCGCTGTCTTGAACGGAAACTTTGATTGCGCCAACTTTCTACTTCAATCGGGTGCTAAGCTTAACAATCAGCCCACCAATACCCTGTACTTGACGTACATAGATATTGAGAGCAACCAGATTGATGAAATGGCCAGATTCACGCAGGCTTGTTTGAGTCGTGGGGTGAAGCTCGACGGGAAGGACGAGTCTGGAAACACCTATCTTCACAACATCACTTCATCCACAACGACGACAGTGATACAGATCCTTATCGACGCTGGTGTTCCAGTCAATAGCGCAAACACGGATGGCGTGACACCATTATGCATCGCTGTAAAGAATTGCAACATCAAGGCTGCGACGCGTTTGATCTTGCATAATGCTCGAGTAACCTTGTCCAGCCCAATATATGGCAGTCTCCTGCACGTGGCTTGCAACAGCACAGTGGCGGATCCGACTAATATCCTCAGAATGATCAAGGTTCTCATCAACGCCGGATGTGACCCCAATATACTAGGGTCTGAGCCTTCTCGTCCAAGTTTACTCCACACAGTGATCGACAAACTAGAAGGACTACATCGATATAGGCTGGTGCACTATCTTGTTGAGAACACTGATATTCATATCAACCCGGCGGAGGGGTCTCAACTGCACCCGATCCATGCCGCCTCTGAGAAGCATGACATCGGCCTATTTAGATATTTGATCCGTCATGGTGCGAACGTCAAATCAGTCGATAACATGGGACGCAATGCTATACATCATGCAATTCCCTCGTTCGCAGGAAACCGTAAAAGATTCCGCATCTTTAAGGAATCTGGCAAGGACTTTCTTGTCCCCGATAACTACGGGCGAACTCCCTTGCATATTACAGCCGCCTTCGGGTTTATGGGCGACCTTGGGTGGTTTCTCAGACATGTTCCGGCGCTGGACCTGAATTTGCGAGATGCAGATGGATGGACGCCACTAATGTGGGCTTGCAAGTTAGACCGGACTAACTTCTTCATGGTAAGGGAGTTGATAGGGCACGGAGCCGATATTTGGGCCAAGAGTAATGATGGTCAATGGTCTGCTCTCAAGTTAGCCCATCTCACACAAATGGGAGTGAATTCTTACGAGATTCTGCAGCCGCCTGAAAGTGAGAGGGAGCGTATCGGGCCCGATGGACTCAAGGAGACTTGGGATCCTGAATTCCACGTTACTGAGCCCGGGGACTACCATAATCGTATTCCCTGCAGCAGTTGTTTTATCGTAGGTCACGGCCCTTTGTTCCTAGATTGTACTTACTAACAAGCCCTGGTGTATCAGCCTATCCGAGGTAAACGCTACCTGTGTGATACATGTTTTAAAGCATTCAATCTCTGCTTCAAGTGCTATCCGCAGCGCACAACTATGCACAACCCAGATCATGAATTCATCAATTGCATCCCTGCGGATGCTGAAAGCATACAAAGCGAGGGGTCTGTTGTTGAAAGTAGCAGGGCTAGTGTCCGGACTGGTAGTCCAGTGGGCATCTCTCGTCAGCAGGCTAACGACAGCGAAACAGAAGATAATGAATCGGATGACGAAACAGATGCTGTGTCGGACGCTAAGAGTGGTTCTGAGAATTAGATGCGATAAAGAGTATTTAATCCATGTTGAGAGCTTCAAGTGTACACATTCAGGAGTATTGTGTGACAGCATCTACTGATCCTGCTCTATGGTATGCAAGAAGTGATGTCTAATTATTGAAGTAAGCTGATGAATTCTTGGATGTAATATGGACTGATGTATGCGCAATCTTAAGCTACACAGGAAGCTTACTTGTAGATTGTTACGAGACGCCTAGTTATGGAAAGCGTTAACGTGACTAGATTGAAAGGCTTGCCAGCTAAAAGACACACAAATTAGGCCTCCAAGCGCTGCCAAGCTGCAAAAGGCAGTGCATAAGAACAAATATATACCATTCATAAGACGGCACTATACTGGCTGCCAACAGAACGAAATTTGTTTAGTACGAACAGAGAATAAATATTTACATCTGCCTAGGTCAGCAGAGGCTGTTGAATGGGAATCCAGCCGCCGTCCCTCTCACACCCAGAATGATCTGCAGATCTCGATTATACAGGCACAATCGCCATTTATCCATAGTCTCCGCAATATCAATTAAGGGGGCGCAGCCTCAGTTGTGATAGCAACGCCAGCAGTAGTGGCGTCCTCGGTAGTGGAAGTAGCCTCAGAAGTAGCAGTAGTCGTATCGATGATCTGCACACACTGTGTTTGGACGCAGCCGCAGCGGACAGTATCGCACAACTGGGTGTATACCAGGCAGTCTGCCGCAACCACGCAGGGGAAGAGATCCGCTGGGACAAAGGCAGACATGGTGGAGGTGGCGGCGCTGGTGGTGCCTGTTTCGGTCAGGGTGAGGAAGGTTGTCAAGTCGGTGGTGACATCAAGACCGGAGGTGCTGAAAATGCTGGATGTGGCGAGGGAGGTTCCATCGTTTGTGGCCGAGGTCTCGATGCTTGTGGTGCCGGAGGTAACGGTGGAGGTCTCCACCGAACTGGGACGGCAGGGACCGGCGCTGACGCCGATGGAGAGCGCGATGACGCCGGCGATGAAGTTGGGAATGATCATTGTGAACGAGTGTGGCGATATCGGAGATATCTGAGGGTTGAACAAGTGACAAGTTGGGTGAGGTTCAATGTTAACAGGACGATGCAGAATGAGGTGGCACCGATACGTTATATATCAAGGCAAATGTTTACCATGCGTCATACAACCATGGCCCTTTTCCTTGCAGCTGAGCACTGAGGAAAAGGAAGCCGATCTCATCGCGATCAACAACACTATAAACGCGGCTTTTCAGGGGAAATTACAATGTGCATATAAACCGTGGAACTAGGAGTGAACTATCGATTTGGTGCCTCGCTTAGCGCGGCGTTTTCTTTATTTTCGCAAACGCTACTTAACGCCACCTTGACTATGGAATACTACGCGCTTAGCCCCTTATCACTCAGATTGCGTGGCGCATTTGAATTTCAGCTAAAAAGATAGGAAGACTTCACATTCGAAATGGCTGAGGGGAGGTTTTATTCTGTTCCGATTTGGTAGACTTGCAGTAAAAGTTTTGTTTATCTACAACCCTAGGTAAAACTTCTAACAACAAGCCACCAAAGAATTTATCCATTATTATAAATGCAAAGGAGGCATGATAATTCGACTTTTTATCAATAAATGTATCCTGAGATTGTATAAGATCAGATAAAGTTCAGAAGTTTATTATAATTATTTGTCTTTTGTAAATTTTAGAAGAGAGGAGGTTTTCGGAACTTACGCCTACTGTCATTTACCCGTGCGAAGAAAGTTCTGTATTTTGACACATTCTATTTGGTTCACAATATTGCAAAATGGCCCTAGGTCCAATCTGTGCAACCACAGAAGATTCATAAAAAAACGGGCCACGAATGCAGTAGCTCGCACGGGCAACGCCAAAGACAGATATGAAAGAGTAAAGTGTCAACGTACGAGTCACCTAACAATGAACATTCAAGTGCGATGACCAGAATGTCTGCTGGTGACATTTGCAGAAGGCTGGAAAGCACTCACGACAAAACAGACCTTCAATTGAATAACACCCGGATTCAAAATGCGCTATCCGAATTCAAGAGCAGTCTCTATCCCAGAACTCATCACATGAAAGAGAAAAAAACTCTTCTTCGAATTCTGATTCTTTTTGAGTTAGCCTGTATACGAAATGACGATATGTCGTGGTGTTTTATAAAATAACAAGCAGTTTTAATTTGTACTGTAGGGTATGCGGTCATGATGTTTCTTTGACTAACCATTTTACATCATGCAAATGTTTTCCTCTTATTCGCGAAACATATCCGAGTATATTTCCAGGAGCTCAGTGGTTAATAATAGACCGGCATATCATTTAACTCCGTAGAACATTATCGACCATAACAGAATCATAGTTAGCTGTGGATTCGTGCCTAGTACGATGAAGTCAGCCGCTTTTCGTTTCATCAGACCAATAGCAGCGAGCCCAATGTAAGCGAAAGTGAAATTCGGACTAGCCTGCAAATCATCTCGCGCCCTTGGACCACGCCTTGTCATCGACAAAGTGACAAAGTGGAGCCTCTTCCAACAGTCTTACATGGGACTCATTCATATAAGAACAGAAAGTCACAAGTTCACAACAATCACAACAGACATCATCACGCATATTCGCCAATACCCTATCAGAATAAGTCAATCACCTCAAACAATCATCTTACTCAATCACCCCAAAAATCAAAATGTCACAAACAACTTCAGTCCCCGGAGTCCTCTCCTCCTTCACCGAGAAATGGTCCCCACGCCTCGTCGCCGCTATCAACGACCACCACGTCAAAGTCGCCAAGATCGACGGCGAATTCATCTGGCACGCGCATCCGGACTCAGAAGAGCTCTTCTACCTGCTATCAGGAAAGTTGACAATGGAGATTCAAGGCGAGGAACCCGTGGTTATGAAGGAGGGGGATATGTATGTTGTGCCCAAGGGTGTTACGCATAAGCCTGTGGCGGAGAATGCGGTTATCATGATGATTGAGAAGGAGGGTACTGTGAATACGGGTGACCAGCAAGATTCTGAGAGGACGAAGGAGGTTCAGGATGCTAGGGAGGAAAGCTAGTCATTTCAGAGTTTGCCTAGAACGAACCATAAAGACTTGTTCTTGACCGTGAAAGCTGCTGGGAGAGAAACACTGTCTAGCCTGTCAATATGTTCTGCGCAAAGATTGTAAACACAGTCAACTTGAGGCGGGACTGCTTGACTGCGATTTACCAGGTTTGCGTCCTGGCATTTCTGACAGCGTAGAGCATGTCTAATGTTGCTCAATTTGTAGAATCCAAATTTTGACAAAACAGGCCCATCACCTAACAAAGCCGCAGTGAGGTTCCAGCAACGTGCCATCAGGGAACTTCTAAAGATTTCATCAAAAATCTCGTCAAGTCCTGGCTCCATAGACTGCAAAAGAAAGAGCCCTACAATTTCATCGAGAGTAGAGTCCTGCAAATTACTAGCGTTGGGGATCAAGTCGATGAGAAATATCTCCCTGATGATGCCTTTGCTTAATGGGACGTGACCCATAGTATGGAAGAAGATTGAAAGTCGTTCTTCAGCCAAATCTGAGGCAGTGTTAATGATCAACAAACTATCATCCAATTGATCTTGGTTTGATCCAAGCTTGGAGTTAACCTTGTCTGTAAACTTGAGGCCGAAAAATGATGCAATATGGTTCCCCAACAGTGTTACGACGGATTCTAGCGGAGGCCGATCTGCGAAGAGAGTCCACATAAATGTGCGAACCAGGACGTCTAACAGGAATTTACCAGAACCAGTCATTGCATCGAGTAGAACATCGTCCTCAAGCTGACAGGTTTCACATAACCCTTTCAATGTTATAGGAACTTCGTTACCAAGACCAGAGGCTAGAATTGCGAATGCCTGTAGATGTCGTTCTTGTTCCCGCTTATATCCCGTAGCCAAAAGACTGCAAAAATCTTGTTGTAGTACACGATCTGGCCTCTTCGCGCACTCGCATTGTCTTGTTGTCTCGTGATTCTCTAGGGGAGGAATATATGAAATGCCTTGGGCGATGGCATCGATAGTCTCGACCACAAAACCCTCATGATGCAGATCTTGTCCAACAAAAGTTAGACATTCATTAATACAACTTTCGTGGTTCTTATTTGCCGCTAATTTGCAAAGAACGGATTGCGTCCTCGATTGGAAAGTTGAGCCCTCTATTTTCTGGCTGTTTCTATGGGCTTCTGCAAATATTTGGAAGGCCCGACAGGCGAGCCCCCATTCTTGAGCAGAATCCGCATACAAGAAAGCATTTCCGGCAATTCGACATGTTGATGTTGATGGCAAATCTTCTAATATTCGTCTGACATAATACAAACATTGTCTGCGGAACGTGATGGCACCAGGGTGAATTCTCTCACGAAACTCCGTCATCATGGTCCAATGATGCCATGTTTCGCCCCAAGAAAGATTCAGGGGCTTCCGGATAGTTTGGTCAAGGAGTGCCCAGGTAGTCGCATTTCGCTTTGATGAAAGATGCGCGGTATGCTTGAACCAGTGGTCTGTAGCGTATTCCAGAAAAGGATATTCGGCTTTATTTTTCGAGTGCGTAGATGCTGGAGCAAAAATGGCCAATGCATCATTTGCCGAGGTCTTGCTTGAAATAGAAGGCTTCACAATGCGCTGGGTTAACCGACTCATGCGAGTACCGACCTCTCCTTTGATAACAGACTGTATCGTTCTACCGGCAAGCTGGCCCATGTCGAGGCTTGACGAAGGAGATTCCCGCACATTATTTCCTCTTTCTACAATCGCAGTATGAAAATTGTGAAGGTTGACATAAGTTATACAAGTTTCACCCACGAGCAGATCACACTTCTGCGCCTCGATATGGAGATCTTGGAATTCGCCTGAAACCTCTTGCAGAAGATACTCCTGGACAGAGATGTGACTGAAACGGACGGTATCATCCGTTTCCTCCACGTATATGAGACTCTCGCACCAGTTGGGCAGCCTGTCTATACCGTTGATGAGGCTATCATGATCTAGTGTGTGTTGCCCAATCTCAATGGAAAGAGCTTCGCGTAGTTGGAACAAAGTCAAGGGTCGTAGTACCGCTTTCGTCCATGAAAAGATCTTTTTCGCAATCTCTTGGTTACGTCGCTGTACGATGCGTCTCAGCGCACGGTCGAACGTGTCAGGAAGCTCGGTCGGAATCGCTTGGAGTGCTTGGCGGATCTCTTTATCATTCTTTGCGGAACACAAGTCCTCAATTGTCAGAAAAGCCCAGAGAAACCTGTAGTGTGGTAAACCTTATTAGCCAATGTATTACGACGATGGTCGTGTTTCTGCTTACATCCCGTGCTCTTTAGAAGCAATAGTGTTGGTAATTTCATCAATCAGTCCTGGATCATGCACAGCCAGTTCCCCAGTCGAGACCTTGTCGATAACAATGTCCTCAACATAGACGCCGATATCTGAGCTGGTTTCCTGTCGTCCAGTCACCAGTCGGGTCGAAGCAGGGAATATCTGGCTGATAACCTTGGAGCAGGCTTCTCGAGATGAAAAAAGCATCTTGATGCAACGAGATCCACCAAGACTCTCGACATCTTTGAAGAATTTCAGGAGACTCAACTGTTGGCTGTTGCTGAACTCGTCTAATCCATCAATTACAATGAACCAATCCTTGATAAGTGTTGATGCAGTAGAGTAGAGCTCCAATAGCTGCTCTCGAGAAAACATCGATGACTTTGCTTCTTGAACACGTTCGTCCAGTTCAGAAATACTCTCAGGATCCGAGTCGCCAATCGATGCTGTCGATAAGATTTGTTGGACGCAAGACCTTATGATCGTCTCCGTATCAAGGATCATTGAGTCATTGAATTGGATAAAGAAGAACGAAACGAACTGATTGGGAGGTCTAGTCTGGGAAAGCTTCTCTACAATTGAGGACCTAAAGAAAAATATTGTCATGAGTAAGATAGTACGTTAGTGGCTATAACACGAGAACTCACGTTAATACCGTCTTTCCGGAGCCGACTTAGGATTATTGTCAGTCAAGGATACATCACAAGCAACCTTTGGTAAGATTGTGAAACTCACTCTTGCCAGTCAGATGAAGGACAGATGAATGGCTACCATTAGCCCATTCCTGGAATTCTGGCGTTTTGAACACCCACTGTGCCGTCCCGAGATGACGTTTGTTCCGGGTTCGATTGAGTGCTGAAGTAAAGTCGTAGGACGAAAGGTCTCGGAGAAGGCGAAATCGCTTTTGCTCTGCATTTGGGTTAATAGTTGCAAAATGACCAAGACTCATTGATCTCAGTTACCTGCGGCTTTCCTCCTTCTCTGGGCCTGTAATGCTTCCACCTCACTGTTTGACTTAGAGGTCCACGCAAGTAAACGCTTTCGATAGTTCGCGGCATCTTGGCGCTCTTTCGTCTGAAGTTGTTGCTCCTCACGATCGTACTGAGCCTTGGTTAAACTGATCTCAGCTTGCACGTCCTCAGCTTTCGTTCTAATGTTCTCTACGTAACCTCGGAGTTCGGTTTGGAACGACTTATTGAGGGCTTTCAGAAGCTTAGATGTTACTGCGTAAATGTCAGTCTAAATCTTGCAATCATGGTGAGTAAGGGCAGGCTCACGGGATAGTCGAGCTGCCATGATAATCTTTTGACAGCAAGTAACGACAGCTGTATGAAATCGGCAAACCGAGGTCCTCAGCCGAGAGGAGTCCTTGAAAACCACTTGATAATTGGCAAAACGTGTGCACAATGTGCCAAATCCGTTCAAAAGCTCCACAAAGGATTGAAAGTAGGATGTAAAATTGGCGAGGAACTGAGATGAGGATGATGAATATTGAGGGAGCAGTCAATTGTTCAGAGAGATTCGTACCATGAATGTCAACTTTATGCTGCCCCATATAAGGGCTGCAATCTCAGGATTGGACTGAATGTAGGTGTCGATAATAGGCGTGAATTGCTCGACCGTCTGCAAGAAAGAAGCTAGCCTCGAGGCAACACTCCTTCCCCTTCTTTTTCCATCTAGCCTATCGAGCTCAGCTGTGAATATTATGATTGACTGAGCATCATGCGACGTCTTTTTTAGCTGTTGCAGCTGTATGCGCTCATCATCAGACAAGATGGCCTGGAACCCGGCGATTGTGTTTTCCAGCTCTTTGACGTCGCTGCTGGATTGAGCCTGGGTAGTAGTCAGAGTGGCACCGGGTCTCGTGCCAACAAGCTGCGAGTTTGAGGAATGAGAGGAGCTCATGGCTCAGGAATGATTTGGCTCAATGATGATGTTCTGAGGATGAAAGAGGGGAATTGGGAAGGCAAGTGAGAATCGACCTTTGATCTCACGTGCAGCAGCCACCAACACAGCGACCTCTCCTGATTGGATAATCAAATCGCAAGGCATATTCTGAGTAACGGTGGTTTAAGCGCTGCTCTTTTAAATGTACGTTGCGATTCATTGCGAGTTCAGCAGTCAGCTGCGAACGTTTGTGACTGCCCAAATGTGTGGTTAAAGTATCTATTCGCCGGGACCTTATTTGTAGGTACTTATCAATACCCCGCCGTCGTCCTATTGCACAAGAATCTGCTCACTGATAAGCATCTGCCTTAACTCCGCCTGGGCCTTCTTGATAAACTCCTCCTTATTGATCCTCGCTGTCCAATGTGCCGAAGTTGACCTGAGGGCAGTCGAACCGGTTATAAAGAAGCCTGCGGCAGATGCTCCGCTTGGATCGACGGGGGTAAACATTAGACTCGTTCCTGCAGCCACAGTCGCCATGCCAGCGGTGGCAATGAGGAAAGTCGAGTCTCGAGCGATGCCGGCCTTTTTGACCGCTTCGCTGAAGAATGTTGGGAACTTGGCTTTGACCTCTGCATCTCCGACTAGGTCGACAAGAAAACAGATGAAAACCTGGCAGTTATTCTCGTCGTAGACGTATTTCTCTTGGAGGGAAGTTTGCCAGATGAGATCAACTACAAGATGTGTTAGCTAAGCTATAAATCATGAGTTTAGTGGAGTTCATACCAATCTTCTTGATGAGGTTGTAGGGCCAAGGCCTAGCCGTAAATACTATAATTACCTTCTATATAGATATTCCCAACTATAAAGCTTCCTAAACTATACTTGGCAAGCTTGAGGATAATGTTATATGTAATTCCAGGTAGACAAAAGAGTAGGTATCTAGATACGTCCTCTCACCTGTGTGATATAATTGTATCTCGTGAAAGACGTGCTGGTTGCAGAATCCTCCCGAAACCTGAGAATCTTTGATGCCTCCGTCTTCATCTAGTCTCTTGTTTTCAATTAGCAGACCATACAAAGGAATGTTGCCCGAGGCTCTCTATACGCTCCCTATCCCAAAAAAAAAGGCGCCGCATCGCCAAGGCGCCAAAGTCCGAAAAGATTCACCCACAATACCTTCCCATGGCTGCCAGGGGCGAGTCTCCACAGTTCCCTTGCGATGAAGGTCGATTTTGCCGACCATAAGTACCAATGGATCCTGGCTTTGGGACACTCTGTAGAACCATTGCAACATAAATTCTGTTTGTGCTGATATGTCCATACACTGCAGTTTGTATATCAGACCAATCCCCTGACTTGTGAGAAAATGTGCAAAGTTTAGCATTTCGAGTCTTGTTTGTCTCTCCCAACGGCTTTTCTGCCTGGAATGATCCTGGATTGAAGACATCGGAGGGATCGGGGCCGAAAGATTAGCGGAGGTATTACTTATCATTGATAGGTATTGATCAAAGATATAATAAGCGATAGAGTAAAAAGCCCCTTCTTTAATGCCATCTTTATACGAAGCATTAAAGAATGCCTGACGTACTGATGCGTTCCTCTTGAACAAGATCTTCTCATGTAGAAAAAACATCTGGCAATAGGTCTCAAAATGGATCGCAGCCTGGATGAACCGTCTTCTTTCGGTATCAGATAGAACTAGGGCTTGTGTCTCAGGTCTGCGTATCTCGGAGTCTTGCATTTCGGACCAAGCTTGCGGAGCATAGCTTTCCACAATCCACTCCAACTCGACAAGGAGCTGGCGTGCGTTGCATAGGAGTGAGAGCGCGGTCGTTTTAGAGAGCTCAAGCCTGGAATTATGGTGACAATAAAGACGAAGACCGGCCTGTTCTGCTTCATGTACCTCTGAAATTGTCGATGGAGCATCAATGGGCTGTCTGCAGCGGAGCCGTAGTGCTGATAGGCACATTGGCGATTTGTAGCCAAGAAAGCGATCTCTGAGGTCGTTCCCGGTTGAGTTGAGAAGCTGGTGCCGGTGGGCAATAAAGTGTCGTAGGAATAGAGGGGATGTTTTGATGAGAGTACAAATGTCATGTAAGTCTGAGAGCTTCATAATCTCAAGGATTATTTCCGGGCTTAAATTAGCGATATGTGTCATTGTGAAGGTCTGTAGTATGACTAATGCGATGAAGAATGATTGTATGGAAGGGTTGTGTGGATCTGACCTTCATTATGGGCCAGATAGATATTTAGACTCTTCCGGAAGCTTGTCTGGCCTATTGTGGCTTGAATTCTGAGGGCAAAGACCCTTCCATAAGGTTTGAGGAAAAGGGAGTTTCTGTGAGGGCAGTATTTTCAAGGTTTCTAGATGAAACCGTATTATCTCGGGCTTATTTTGGGTCACTTCTCGGTGGGGTGTATCTAGGTTTTCAATGACAAAACGAGGCTTTGTATCCAACAAGGCTTTACCGAGTTCTCTTGTGAGCTTTCCTTTGGTTTTCCTAGAAATTTGAAACACAGCGATAAATTGCCCCACAATCATCACGTTGATCTTTGTGAGGGCTAGTGCATCATTTGGATCCTACCGATTCGAGGACAATGATTTCTATCAAGAAGGATATTTCAATGGTTTCAATTATGATACAACTAGACCCAGATTTCAAAACAGGGTTTCTTTTATGGAGTGGTAAATCCCAGTATGGTAACTGATTCCAAGCGTTAGGCCGGTAAGACATACGACCATAGCCCCTAGGGCGATCCACAAGCCTTTCCGAGACTTGATAGAGCCGCCATTTCTAGAAACCACTCCTCTGGTTACCCCTGATACCCAGTTGACGGAAGCCTCCAACCCTTCTAACAATTTTTCACGGCCAACTGAGTAGTAGATGAGCGCACAGAGTGTGACACTGTATCCAAGAAGCTGAATAGGTGTGATTGTTACGTGCCAGATCAAGACCGAGCAGATGACGAGTAGAATATTTTTGAAGATACCCGATAAAGACATGACGAGGCCGGATGTTTTGCCAATCTGTGTAAAGTTAGTGACGTTCTTGTCTTCACTCGAGTAGTACTTACCAGAACCATGCTGGTGAAGTTGAGGGTAAATGCAACAGCAGCGTTCAAAAACAGCGTGGAGAACCCAACTCGATGCAGATCCTCCATGTCGAAGTGAGGAATCTCGATAAAACTGGCCACGAGAAGGTTCAAAATGGCGACTACAGGGGCGTAGTAATAGAGGCCGACCATGGCGTCCATCTTCAAACCCTCGCTGTTAAGCATGATCTGCGTCATGACAACTCTCACAGCCTCAAATGCGAGGCCACACATCTGAAAAACGAAACCAATGAGGGAGAACTCGATCATGCCAGCGCTTGCAACTGCGACACCCAGCGCAATGACAAGAATGTTGACGACCTTTCCAACTGTGGGGTCGACGACGCCGAATAACCACGAAACGAGGAGGACCGAGACGGGTGACGCTGCCTTTAGCATTTGGATGACGGCCACGGAGAGGTAGAGGTAGACGAAGTTGGAGGCGACCAGAGATCCGGATGACACAATTCCGATGGGCAGGACCGTGGTAAGGAAGAAGTCCCAGGTGTTTGGGAGATTATGGCGGCTGTCGAGGTAACTTGTGGTGCGGGCGAGGATTTGTGTGACAACGGTGGCAAAGACGAGATGCCATGTTACTAGCAAAATGGCTGTGAAGTGGTATGGTTAGCAAATCCAGCTCCTGGTGTTGGAGAGTGTTGGGTATCATACGGTACTCTGCGGATTATGTTAGCATTATAAGTTCCACACGTAGAGATGTGCGGACATACTGAATCCAGCTGTGTCAAGCAACCACTTATTGAAAAGAATGGTGATATTTGAAGAAACAATCCATGCGCTAACAGAATTAGTCTGTCGGTATCTTTATTTGGGGTTGGAGTTCCCTACACCATGTATAATCCGACCTTGAGAGGAGATGGTCTGTCAGGTTGCACGACACCCGTCGACGAGACGGGAAGTTGTGTGTAGGCCACCATTGGGGATAGTGTCCGGCCCAGGGGTCTTGCGAATGAAGGTGTACTAATTAAAGAGAGTTGAAAAGAGAATAAGGAAAAGAAGTCAGGTAGCAGAGCAGAAAGTTTCGATGACGAAGCACAAATCCAAAGAATGGCTTGGGCCTAAGCGAGAATCTTAACTCTAACCCTCAGGGGTGCTCTGACAACCGCAAAGCTTGTGTTGACGCGGACATATGTCGCCAATGAAAATGAAACTTCAGAAAAAAAGGGTTCACACGAGAAAGCACGAAAGAGATGCAGATGCAGTCAAGTAGCAACCACTTTGTGTTTGTTCCCCCCCTGGATCGAGCTCTAGTTCTAGACGTTTGCGGGCCATGGAGCTAATTCCAATGGCTGATTGCTTAGTTAAGGGGCCATGATTAAAAGAAGCATGGATGGAAATAGAGAGATGAAAGAAAAAGTTTCGTTTTACCATGTTGACTAGCTTGATGAATTCCGATAGCGCCGGGGGGGCCTCCACAGCTGGGCCGAGCTAGTCAATAGCGCTTCAGTGAAACTGCCACTATTTATTTTAGCTACTGGTCCGTCAATCGTTAATTCGGAATGACTTCAGGGGTATGCAGACCCTGCTGGACTCAGTTGTTCTGTTCATGATTGAATCAATTGCGATGTGATTGCGTATCCCGTTGACGAAATTCCTTTTTATAGTCTGTCTCAGATATCCGCGTCACCTACAAGAAATGCTGACGATTTAAGACACCTCGCGGATGTCAAACAAACCGGCACCTTTGCCGATCCAGTAGGAGGCAGCCCCTTACTAGTGGAGTTAGACTAAGCTGCGGCACGATGTTTGCTTTTTGGCTACTTTTATTGACGTGGAAAAATTGTCGTTAGCTGGGCGCACAAGTTGGGAGCTGAGGTCTTGACTAACTTCCACTAATCTATTCGTAGCTATTAATGAAATGAGTCGGCGCTCATGAGTCGACGTACTCCGTACATTCCCACCAACTAGTGGAATGGACGCGCCATTGCTCCGACGTAAGCGAGAAAGAACACGTCCTAACCCCCTTTCTTCCATCTATGAATCCATCGCCATTCCCGGCGCCAGCTGAGAAGTTACGTTAGTGCGGAAATGATTGATATTTTACCTACTGACAGCCAGCACTTCCCCTCCTGTCCCTTTTCTTCTCTCTCCCCCGCCATTTGTTGTTGCCTTTTGAGCTTGCTCTCAACAGTATTCAATTCATTTCCTCCTTCACATGCGTCATTCTGACTTATAACTGTTTGCTGTTTATCGGCACATCACACTCATTACCCCACCAAATCTGCCAATCGCCAAACCCTGCAACTGCCGGCGCTCCTTTGCAACAACACACAATGACGAGATCGGGCAGCGAAGATGGATCGAGCTTCACTTCTCGATCAAGTATCGGAGATGAGCTAAAGCCGATGCCCATTGAGACATACTCCCCAGGCTCACCTCTACGAGCGTACGCACCGCGCAACCTCAACCTCAGTCTCAACCTCAATAAGAAGTGGATGATCCTCATCTTCTCCGCTATCGGTTTCGTCTTCTGCATGAGCTTTGCGTCTGTTTACGGGCGTGACTATGACGAAGTGAAGGAGGAAGAGATCGTTGCAACACCAGAGTGGGCCGATGTTCGCAATCTTTCCACATACACGGAGGAAAAGACTTGTGGGAAGCGCGACGAGGTTGCCAATATGACTATCTGGAACGACGTGGTTAATAAGACCAGCGACCTGGTAGAGGACATGTTCACGTAAGTCATCAAATGGCTACCCATTTGACAAGCACCCGCTGACATGCTGTAGTATTGCTATCCAGACTTATAAGCGACCCAAACAACTAAATAAGACTATCGCGCATCTCACCGCGCACAAAGTCCCATCACTCTACGAAATCGTCATCGTGTGGAATGAAGTAGACGTCGAACCACCAGCCGATTACATGACCGAGCACGGCGTCCTCGTCCGTTACCGTCGATCCGAGAAGAACAGCCTGAACCAAAAGTTCCTCCCCGACCCCAGATACCGGACTCAGGGCATCCTCCTCTCAGACGACGACTGGAACTACAAGGCGCCAGATGATATCGAGTACGTCTTCCAGCAGTGGCGACGCGCGGGCATGAACCGTCTCACAGGGGCCTTTGCGCGCTGCTACGGCCGCAACAATGTGACCGGCAACCCCACATACCGTGTCCGCTGCGATCGCACTGCCTCTTACAGCATGATTCTCACAGGCATGGCTTTTACGCATGTCTCGTTTCTGGAGTACTACCACTCGGAGGATGAGCTCATGACGAGCGTGCGGGAGTTGGTGGACGAGGTGTTCAACTGCGAGGATATCGCGCTCAACTTCGTCCAGAGCATGTTGACGTGTGAGGGACCGCTTCTGGTATTTGGAAAAGGCAACATGGACCGTCAGGCTGCGCGGACAGGCATCAGCTCGAAGACTGGACACCTTAAAAAAAGAAATAAGTGCATGAGGAGGTTTGAGAAGATGTTTGGTTATATGCCATTACATGACGTTACTGGCTTTTTGCGAAGAGGGGTGCATAGTCAGTCATAAAGATATCCGTGCTTACGATAGATAATTTGGATTAGCATAATCAGAGCGTTACTTTTTTATCTTATAGAAATGATATCATTTGGCTGGTACAACCTCTTCGACATTATTTTGTCTCACCTGTGCCATAGTATTGGGCCAGCTGCATGTGAGCACGTGCTGTGTTACTCCAAATGCAGTAATGAGCGTGATACATCGCTTTGGTCGGCCTCCCCCCTCACCATGAATTTAGGCATCCGCCATTTTCAAACCACGACTAAACACTCTCATTCTACACAAAAAGCGTCCATGACGGCTTCAGAATGAGACTACGTGCTATACTACCCGCGCTGCTTATCGCGGTGGTTTCCGGGGAAGCTTCTGCCGGTTCGTTGCGCTAACTTTCCCCACAACTGAATCCTTGCCAGCATCGGCGCTTACCACCTGACAGATACTGCACGATACATCGACTAGACCGGACCAAGTATCCAGAATAATCATGGCGGCTGGGTGAACCCCGAAGACCTCATGCCTATGCCGCAATGTATCGCTCAGCAAGATCAGTCCGCTTGGTTAAGCGCCATGACCAAATGTACTCAGCACAAATGTACTTCGCACTTTGGAGTTATTTGCACGCATTATCAGTGGCTCACTGAACTAAGCTGCATCAGTGTTGAGTTCTCGCCAAAGACTATCGAAAGATATGTATCGTACTGTAGCAGATCAGTGCTCGCCAAAGCGCAACTTCACCGCTGGATACAGCAAGTGACAGGCCGGACGTGGCTTGTTCATGTCGGTGATACAAACGGGCTACGGAACCTCTGGCCGTCCAGCCTGCCTCTAGGCTACGGGACTCTTCATAATTTCGATAAGGCGCCGGTGTGCCTGAAAAGTTCGCTTTCTTCTGGCTCCAAAGAACCATTCCAGCATGTGGTGGGATCTTGCAGTTTCACTAGCACAACGCTCCATACCGGAAACGCAGGTCGTCCTTGGGAGTACAGTGCGTCCAGGAAGTCTATGGTGGCCTTGAGCTTTGATACTGTCGGTTACGATCTCACAAAGCGACATATCCCGCTCGGGCAGTATTTCGACAAGAGTTGTTTGTGTGGCACTTTTGCTATTGACCACCAACATAGACCATGTGCTATGTCGAACCAGCTCGAGTTGACAAAAGAGTTGCTCTGGCTCAGGGTGACTTGTGGATTGGCATATCTACCTGCCGACTGGGATAAATCGCTCAAAGTCGTCGGCTCCTCATATATCCCTGTCAGAGACTGGTATCTACCAAACTCTATAACAAACTTCCCGGAAGAGATTGTGGACTTCACCCAACAATGTACAACCGATACTTGTGAGATCGACTCGGATGGCTACTGCCAAGTTGTGCCTGCGGTAGACAGGGATTGTTTCTGCCGCAAAGCCAATTACGACGTGTGTCAAGGCCCTTGCCAAACACTGCAGAACAGGAAATTGTACGTGGAGTGGCTGCATGACCTTTGTGGTGATACAAAAAATTGGCATGGTCTTCCTGATGATTGGCCGGCATTATTCATCCCTAATTTCCACGATCTGATCCCATGGGACTGGACTGTCAAACCTAGGTTTACAAGAAAGCCAGGGAACTGTCCTTCCAAGTTGCAAAAGCTTGGAGCCATTGCTCTCGTCAATGTAGCTACCCTGGTGGCTGTGCTTCTTGGTACCAGAACGAGACACCGCGAACCTACCAGAGACCCTATGCTCGAGTCGTCATCGCCGCCGTGGATGTTGGCAGGGTGCATACTTGCCAGTGTCCAATTATTGGGAATCTTTGCTAGCGCCTCTATCGTGCAGAACACCCCAGGATATGAACAAGTTCCAACCCTCCAGTTATTTCTACTCTGGTGTACCCTACCCCGGATAAGCTGGCTCACAATTTTCTCGTCCGGCGTGGTACCCCCTAGTGTGAAGCATCTAGGTTCAGCAACGTCTGCATTTTTCGCAGAATTTATAATTCAGGGTTCCGCACTTTTTTATATGGTTATGACTGTCAACTACGGGCGTGAGAACAGTTTCTACCTGGGTGGTCTGGCGTTCGCGGAAGGTGAATTGTTTGCATACTCCATGTATGCTGGAGCGCTCTTCTGGCTGCTTGTTGTTGCTGCAATGAGTATTCCTTTGATCCGAACAATGCACAGGGTCGTCAGTCCTTACCAGGGTTTAGAAGGTTTGGATGAAATAAAATGCAACGCAGATAAGAACGATGAGTCTAGTATTCGCGAGAGCTTGCTCGGGTCGCCTGGGTTAGCGGATAGGGCGGGCCAGGGTTGCAACTACGGTGCCATACCTGTCGTGGAAGAATACAACCAGACGCAGCCAAGACCCCTGATGCTTCTATACGTCATCATGTCTATGGGTTTACCTCTGCTTTGGCTTGCCCAATGGTTGTTTTGGATTGGATACATCGGCGTAAGTATGGAAGAGTAAGTATCACACAAAACCGATAGATGTTCAAAAGCTGACTGGTCATAGGTTCTGTCTTCCTTCTTTGGACACCCTCACGTTTGTCTGGATTGCTACATCTGTGGGGAGCGTTGTTGTCAGGTCTTATCTCTAGACAAGAGTAGTTAAGGGTGTGAGATGATGATGAATATCTAGATCTCTGTGGTGGTTGTGAGCAACGCAATTTAATATAGTTTCAAAGTACAACAGATCTTACAGAATGAAGAGATATGCGCACTGCCTTAATATCAGACTTTGATCTTTGATTTCCGCACTTTGGTTAAATTGTACCGGTCATCGCAAAATCTGCGCCAACATTCCGCCCTGCAGCGGGGCTTTTCGGAGCTGAAAGCCTAGCCAGGGATCCTAGGAACAAGCAGCCTACAGGATAAAGTAAATCGAGCACGTGGCTACCACGACGTTGTGAGATTAATAGTGGTGCAGACAGAAACATGCGTGACCTTCTGAGACAAAATTACGATTTGGTTTATAGATATTTAAGTGAAGGGCCCTCAATCAATGCATAGAGAAGCAACAACTTACTTACCCAATTTCCTCGCCACCACCAGAAAACACTCAAACGCGCGCAATGGGCCAAGATAACATCGTTTTGGATGATATGACAGGGCAAGCTGCACCGGGTATTAGGGATTTGGTTTTACCCAACTCATTCACTATCCACCAACAAGGCGACTCGGAGACTAAATTCAAACTGCGAGGAAATGCAGGAAGCTCGTCGCTATCAATTTGGTGCACATACAAAAACACAGAAGATGATTTCGAGGCAAGAGTCAATCTTCAGTCTGGCACCAACGAAAATGCGCCTCCGCTAGCGACAGTGAAGTACACAAGGCACAGCGCAGAGCTGGAATTTGTCAACACCATACCTCCCAAACACATCGACATGTACTACCAACTCATCGGTGACCGAAACGCTATGTATTCATTTAGCTTGAATTTACCGCAGCGGATGCTGTTTGAGTGGAGAAACATCGGCGATGGAGAGGGGTGGAAGTTGTATCTGCACTCGAAGCCAGAGGTGTTGGCGACAGGTGCGTTAAATATGGGATCTGATAAGCCAACACGGTTTGAGTTCATGAATATCCAAGCTGTGGAAGAGTTGAACGAGGAGTGTAAATTGGTCATCATTGTGTCGTGGTTGAGAATCTGGGATAAAGTGCGGATACAATTCAGACGGGCGCCGGATGAGGGCGAGACAGAGCTTATACTATGCAGTTGTGGCTTTTGTGTTATCCTTTAGGAGAATTTGATCGAATACATCAAAATTAGGCAGGTGTATAAATAAATAAAAGCACTGTTTTTTCTATCAGATAATGAAGTCATGAATAATCATTTGGTAGGAAAATGATGCTAAGGAATGGATGAGGAGGAGTGGTCGAACTTGGGAAGTACCTTAAGATACAACAGCCAATCACATATTATCACAGACCGGCACAACCTTCAGCATAATATGAAACATGTTTTATGATACTATTCATATATTATCAATTAAGATCATAACTCAATAAACTAAAACCATCAAAGAATCCATAGTGCAACAGCCAAAGTCTCGTCTACCGTCTCTCTATATGCAAATGCTTAGATCAACTCTCCTGCAAGCATCAATCTACTTGGGAAGGTTGGCAGGGGTGTAAGACTGGTTAGGCTTAACAACCTTTCCGCTGGAGACCTGCTTGTCGGTGTAAGCGGGCCAGACGATCTGTCGCTTGGACGAAACAACAGAGAAAGTAGTGAAGCCGTTTCCGGCACCGAACTGGCCGCTCCAGCCAGAGGTGATGGTGTAGTCGCCGCACTTGACGGGTCCGCCGTTGCGCTGGGAGGCGTTGCTGCCCTTGACGACGTACTTGCAGCCGGTGGCGGCGGCCTTGTGGGTGTTGATCTTGAAGTTCCAGGTGCAGGCCGAGTTGTCCTTGGCGCATGAGCGCTGCATGTTCTCGATGGTCCACTGGGGTGAGGCGGCCATCATGCTGACGGTGTCGGCGGGGGCAGCGCTGACGCTGGTGGCCGAGAGGACGGCGGCAAGGAAGGCGAGAGAGAACTGCATGGTGATGGTTGTTGTTTGGTTTCTGGAAGATGTTAGCTGGGGATTGTCAGAGGCTTGAAGAGTATGTTTACTTTACTGGTGAAGTAAAAGTGAAAGAGTGTGAAAGAGTATGTAAGAGTTGATTGAGGAAGTTGTTGTAAGTGATGGAGTTGTAGCTGATAGAGAAGACTTGAGACTGTGGCCCAAGACGTCTTATATAGATTTTTTGCATAGAGATAATGACACTAGATCGTCACTCGATTCTGTACGAACTACCAAACTATACGAGCTCGACGTTTCTTAGCCCACGACCTTACTGAGGCACACATCAAACACGGGAATCTCGAAGAGTCGATTACAGCCATGACCGCATAACTGTCCCTGGGCCACCACGCTAATCCCCAGCTTAAACATTCACGTGGACGAGCTTTTCACCACGAAATAGGCTGATGCATCCATATGCAGTTAGACACATCTCGTATTACCACTGGCGCAACCAGTCAGAGCGGGAGATATTTTTGGCCAAGACCCTTAACAGTTAGCACCCTTGCAGACGATCCTGCGCACAAGTTAAATCTGTTCGTATAGCTGTTGGAGTATTTTACCGATCATTCCATCGGCCGCAGATTATCGAATGGGTTATTCCGAATGCGTCGATATCCTTCAGCTGCTGGGGCTATATTTGGGTGCGAGCGGAAATCCACGTTCCAATTAGTAACGCCACATATCGTTTATTTCGGGTGGTCGGCATTTTGCCTGGTGGGCTGACAGAAAAGTTGCATGAGGAGAAGCAGTTTTAGGTAAGGCCCGGATAGCATTACAAAGAATTAGGCAGTATTTTGGGCTAGCTTACTGGAATTGACAACACTCAGTAGACACTTGGAGACGGTGAGTAAAGATCCGCAGCATCTTGCTAATACGGACATCCCAATGCGAATGAATGATCGAAGCAGCCAGTATTCGTTTTACTGGTGTGGGGACTTCTGCCAGGGTCCAGGGGTCTCGGCTTCACCCGTGCGCCCCCGACTTTATCTTTTTTGCCACGCTGTGACGTTACCAAGGCTTGGCATTGGAGATTTGTCTCACGTTTGACAGTTGGGCTGAGCGCCATTGAAACTTTCCTGTTACATTGCTCATACCCTAAAACATCCATCGGTATGTGCCGAGCACTGTCCTCTAGAGGCTTGGCGTGAATGTCACTCTCAATCTCGTCACCAACAATAGTATCGCGCCTTAACAACGTCTTCTCTCGTCTTGACGGTGAGGTACAGGCCAAATGAGCAAAATAGGGACCGTCAACTTCGCATGTTGCACACTGTCCAGGAAATTAAACCGTTGAAACGCCCATTGACTCGGCAAAATGTCATGTTTATGTGGAATAAGCCACAGAACTGGTTTGGTGGGCGCAAAGCTACCCTACATTGACAAAAAATAGTGATGACTACCCAGGAACTTGCTCTTCAACTACGGCAATCTCCTCGTTCAAAAAGCCTTAAGCCTGAACTGCCTCGATACAGCATATCCTCCAAAGCTTTCAAGTATATATTTACTCGTAGGCCGCAGCGGCTGGCCCAACTTCTCAGACGCCTCGAGAATGGTATCAATCATCAGAATATCACTGGAAATGAACCACTTTAGGTATTTATTCTGTCTGATTACTGCTCATAGAAATACAAGTAAAATACCGTGTTTCAAAGGATAAAGAATGTGCTATATAATACTCATAAGCTTAATTTTCTTCGTAGTACTATTCTTAAAATCCCATCTAATCCACTCTTTTCATAAAACTTTTTGTAAATTGCTTTCTTTCGCTAATACTTTTTCCTATTTTATTACAGGTTTTAGAAATAATAGAGGTTCTGGTCAGAAACCAACAGAGGGAACACTTCCTATGGTACCCACCAGTCAGCTCACAATCCGACCATTACTCCCTACGAATACGATTGATAAACTGCTCTAGCTGATGGCAATAGGAAGTTCAATGGGCCTCGCCAATTTGTTCGATGCCAGTATCCCTGGATATGTATGTCTTCTTTGGCAGCTTGGTGATCCATCTTTTCAGAACCTTGCCACAAGTAGATACATTCATCCACAACATCAACTCGATGCCAGCATGGGGAAATCAGAAACTCTTTAATGCTTAGCTTCCGCACCAGCCACTTTGTCTGATCCATGGGGACATTTGCATCTTCCACCTTGCGCTCATTGTTTGAGACGATTATATCAGACATGGAAAATTTAGTAACGAAAGCGGAAATGATTACTTGGAGTTAGATTGGTGCTTTGGGTTGAGCTAACAAGGGAGATTGAAACAGCATCTCAGCTTTAGCGGTATTTGTAGTGGCTAGCTTTTTGACGATAACATGCTTGCCTTTTAAGAGTGCTTTGATAGCCCATTCGTAGGGTAACCCAACAGGCAGGGGGATGTAGACGGCATAGCTAGATGTTTCGTTAAGCGTGGCTAGTGAATGGGTAACTTGGCAACCCGCTCTTTAAGAGTAGGCGGATCGAATTAATTGCAGCATTTTCCTATCCTGTCAATTGCTTGCATGTGCTGGAGCTTTCTCTCCGTCACGAGCTACTACTCCTTGGATGACCTCATCCGGATATAGCTTTGCCCGATCTATCATGGCATCTGCTCTGAAGTCTCAGTGTACTCTTTAGAATTGGACCACGGTTGGAGATTCACACAAACTTAGCCTGCCGAGTAGGTGGCCCCACATTGCTATACCTGGAACGTCGGGAGGACTCAATTAGAATGCCGAGTACATCATGTTTTCTAGCTCGACTTTGTTGACTGTGACACGACGTGAAAAGTACTACGTACCTAGTTTACCTAAACTGTGATCGATGTTGGGAGTGCCAATGTCACAATCGGCGCCAATCCAATTCCTTGTCTACCTAGCGCCACTCGGACTGGTTTCCTTTGCCCGCCGACCATTTACTTCATCTCACCAAAGAAACATGTTTCGAGACCTCTTACGCTTAACGTTACCAAGTCCAGTGCCAGGTCTCCACCCAGGTAGTCCTGGTTCAAACCAACGTCTGTCAGCCACCAGCCCAAACCCGTCTTTGAGCAACGCAGCTGAGGCCTTAACCCCAGGGTCAGTGCGACTTAATATCAGTAACTATTGGTTTTAGAAAGCCCGATGGCTAACCAGATGTTATTGTGCCTGGAAACAAGCAAGCCATGAGATGGAAGCCCCAGATATTGTGGCTTGTGCTCGAGGTGGTTGGTTGTGTGAACAAAGGATGTTGGATGACCTCAGAACGCACTAGAAACCCACCCTCTTCGCCAAATAAGGGATCCGAAGCAAACATGGCGGCATCAATCAGCACATGCCTCATTCTGATGCTGAACAGCGTTCGACCCTACACACCATCTGAATTATTGAACAAAGAAATATGAAATCACGCGCTGTTTATTTTTCCCTCACCGTCAAAATTATCGTTTGGCAAAACAACGACAATAGTAAATGAAACACATCATGACGAACAGGGTTGTCCAGGCTGGTGGTCGAGTCGAGTGCTTTCCCTACGCTGACAAGCCAGCTCGGTTGGACACTGGCACAGGTATAACTATCCCTCCTGTCCGCATGCAATTGACTGATATCCCATCACAAACAACAACAAGTCAAGAATTACAAACACCATTCCATCCAACATCCAACGATTTTAAACTCCAATTTCACCATGTCAAACATCCCTCTCGAACTCAGCCCTGATCGCTTCCATGAGGTCAATGACAATTCTTGGATCATCGATCATGTCATTATAACCCGCCATCAATCCAAGCCGTCCGAGCCTTGCTGGCCAGATGGCGAAGGGGGCTTCTTCTCAATCGGCGAAGCCCCTACTCCGATGCCGCCCACCCGCCCACCTTCGCATGTCTGTCCCATCACTGACATTGGTAACCCCTGGCTTGACCAGGGAACCTGGAGAGTCGGTCTCGCCAACCTCCGTGTCAGTAGAACAAATTACGGAACACGAGAGCATGTTACTTTGGAGGCCCTGGCGAAGAGGTCTCTCAGCTTCCAAGTCCCCCAGGTTTACTACCACAAAGACATTGGGACGTCGTATTACATCGTCTACAGTGAATTGCCAGGCACTCCACTCGTTAAAGCATGGCCAAAGGCCAACCGAACCGCGAGGATCCAGTGGACGCAGCAAATTGCCGCGGCCTATCATGAATTATCCAAGTGGCGTGGCGATCGCATCTGCGGCGTTGATGGCGGCAACCTGGACTACCATTGGCTCAGCGCAGACTATCCGCAGCTACCAAGCTCGTATCACCCAGAAGTGCTTCGAGCGAACTGCGAGGAGATTGGACTCGACTGCTCCGAGATAGTCTTTACCCACAACTACATGATGCCACTCTCCTTTACGGTTGATGAAACCCAAGGGCTGGTGGGTATTTGCAAGTGGGAGTTTGCCGGGTTCCTCCCCAAGGACTGGATCCGCACAATGACAAAATCGAACTCGTTTACCGAGTCAGTGGGAGTGGTCCGGCTCTTGTGGCTTGAGCCAGACAAGGACGAATGGCGTTCGATGATTGAAGGTGCCCTGGCGCATATTGGCTTTAAAGAGCTTTGGCAGGCAAACGGTGAGTGGAGGAGGAAGATACGTCAGAGGTAGAATCCCCATCTTCATCAACCTCCAACTGCTTAGAGGGATTTGAGTGCTCTCAGGGGTGATGACGGACGGACGGCAATGGCATTGAAGGTCTAGACTTGTATTGTATGCTACATGTACTATCAGAGCTTCTAGACTCGGCTTCAAATTGATTCGTAAATCCTCCACCACAAGATATCCCTTGCCCCTAAATTCTCAAACGGGAATCACCAGACCGAAGCGAACGAGAATTAAATCATCATGCCCAAGCTGACGATGCAAAAAGCAATTAAAATGAGGAGGACGTAGACCGCGATGTCCGCTTCGTCCTCTCGATCGCCGGTAGCGACCGTGTTTCGGGTACCTGGGCCATGCGGAGCCCGATGTTGTGCGCAAAGACACGCTTTTGATATGGCACATTGAATGCTACCTGGGGAACTTGCCAGGTACAAGGGGCTCTATTTAGATGTCCTCCGCAGGTCCTAGCCCCTCTTGAGTTACTGTGTCCACAATGAGGGCAACAGCCGGGTGCCTCTGGCAGAGCGCCATCCAAAGTGGTGTAAGTATCCGCCATGTCTGAGATTGTCCTTGAATTTGTAAGTTGAAGGTCTGGTTGGTTTGAAAGGCTTGACTAAATCAGCCGGCTGTGAGGGATCTCAGCGTCACTTATGAAGGATGGGGATTGGTTTCGAGTGCTTGCCCAAATGAGCAAGTGGTGAGAGAGTTCAGCATATCTTACGAAAGATCTTGGAAGGTTTGTGAAGCTTTTGACCAATTCAATAGCTTATGGGAAATCTCAACGTATCTTATAACAAGTGGTTCTGGGAACGCGCTTTCGAACTCGCCGCTTGATAGCGACTCATCAGCTACCTTGTAGCAGTTGCACATGGTAAAGAACAAAGAGATAAACGCCCCCTACTAAGGACATGATAGCTTCACATTGAGGATAAGGCTTGAAGTTGCTTGCTGAAACCTTGTGTGCTGAAATGGATGAATGTTCTTTGATCAACAGTCAGCTTAGCTTACTCCTCCCTGCTATGTTGGGATTGAACATCTTTGTATCTTGTAGAAGTTCAGGCGAACTATCTCCCAGGCTTGAACATCTAATGGTCTAAGGCGTCGACGTGGCTGAGGCTCTGGTCTCAGTTCCTTGTTAGAATTCTTGCTGGGGTAGAAAACCACATGCTTGTAGGGCCTGTGACGTGACAGCTAGCCACTATATTTGCTCATATCAATTGAGCGACATGCCATGAGCCCTGTCACGCAGTTTAGCGTGGACCCAAGCTCGCGGCTCTCCAAAGAAATGCGGCCAGCCCTGTAGTTTAGCTTCCAGGATGATCCTTAACAGTTCCCTGTACTATTGACACTTTAGTCGTAGGGCCCGAATGAGGGACAAAGCAACCAATTCAGTATGTAATCGCGCTGTTCCCTGTGGCCGTAACGCGTCGCCCATTCACTAGGTTCTCATCTTTGCCGACAGACGGAGTACAATACGACCACGCGCGAGGTCATTGTGGAAGTCCTGTAGTGCCCTGTCCAGGGGCGCGAGAATGACCACGCTGTCCAATTGCGGCATTGCTGGTGGAATTCTAGAAACGCAAAAACACTCCGGCGTGCTAGGTCGATATAACACATACGACCAAACGTTATAAATTAAAAAAATACTTTTAGGCCTAGGCTTTCTTTTTAATTAAGAAAATAATATTATTAAATTTCTTAGGGTTATTAATTTTAGGTTTAAGAAGATTAAAAGAAACCCTTTTATTTAATAAAATATATACCTTTAAAAAG